>OX422145.1:12441054-13041054 GCA_949129095.1 Volucella bombylans | reverse complement strand
AGTTTATGGGGTCAGTGGTGAAAATGAGGTCTAATTGCCTTCCCATATAGTTGGAGACTCCACTAACTTGGCATAAGCTAGAGTCTGTGAGCTCATCCAAGAAGAGACATTCTTTACTCGAGATAGGGTAAGCGATAAAAAAAAGATTTATCATCTGATTGAGTCCAGTGCAGCTGAGGTAGATTGAAATCGCCAAATACGATGATATCATCGAGAGGATCAGATAAGTTAATTATTTGATCAATTGCATCGATAGCGAGTTGGTAGCATTCGATTGGTTGGGCCGGTAGGGTGTAAAAACACATAATGTACAGGGACCTGCAGGGGAGTGTTATCTTTATTGAAACGTAGTCAAGTTTAGAGGAAGTAGAAACAGCGATTGGTGAAGAGTTTAGGTCATTACGGACCGCCAATAGGACACCTCGACACGGAGCATCATCATTTGGACGGATAAGATCGTCGTCTCGGAAAACATTGAAACTAGGGGGAATAATTCCTGACTCTTTATATCGGGAATGAGATTAGTTTCGGTCAGAGCGTAGACCTCAAATGGGAGAGCGCGAGATTGGGGCAAGACGGCACGGGTCTTAGATCGCAGTCCTCTTGATAGTAAAAGGTAAGAGGAAGGTTATTACGAGAGGGCGTAGGAGTGGATGGTCGAAACACTGGCAATGGTAGCACGTTAGGGACGAACAAATTTGTCGTTGTCAGCTCTGCTTCGTTGGAGGTGTGAGATCCTTTTTGAGCGCACATAGTTACCGAAAGCAGCAAGGTCGTCTGAGACTTTTTGCGGAGACATATTAAAAATCTCGTGGAACTTGATGTATAAGTTCCTCAGACTTGTAAGGTCAGTAGGGAGACCTTCCTGCTGTATTGAGACCATGACGCTTGTTTTAGTTTTCCCCTCATAACAAACTGAGTCTGATTTGTCATGCAGATATGCTAGAACTCCGTATATTCTCGTACGTCTTTTTTTCTCTAAGCCTAGAAAGTGCATAACGACATTCTGTTGAGCCAAAAGTTTGTTGGGTTATTTTAACTCTGGGTGGCAGAAGGGGGTCAAAAATGGGGCAGGTGGACGAAGATTTTGAAGGCGATGCAGGGGTGATTGAAGGGGCATTAGACATATGTTCAGGTGAGGGATTTATAATATGGGACCTAACGAAATTGGTATATTTAGCTCCGGTTTTAAGGTCAAAATTAGGGAAAGAAATGCTAGTGGGGGCACGTGCAGAGGGGTTAGGTATTTCAGAGGGGTTATTGTGAGCGGTTGGTGCTAATTTGTAAGAGACGCGTTGACGCGGTGGCTTGGGTGGAACGGAGGCTGCAGGTGCAATATAATTAGAGGACCGATGAAGTCGGTTCGGGATGTGAGTGGGAGGGGCGAAATTGGGAAATATATTAGTTTTAAATCTCCAATTAGAGTCAGAATTGGAACGGGAGTTGGAAACGGTTTTCGGTACAGAGTCAGGTTTGCTACGGTTTGGGACGGATTTCGGTATTTTATTAGAGTCCGATTTGGGATGGGAGTTGGAATCGGAATTAGGTAACTTAGATTTAAGCTTCTTTTTATCCTGTTTCTTGGCAGGTGTTTCGATCCATTTATAGATGCGCATCTTTCCAACGTTGAAATTAGTACCAGCAGGGTTTTTAAATAACCAATCGTATCTAGCAGGGAGGTCGAATTTAAAGCTTCGATTACCTTTGTGGTGAGATGGCAGGAACATTTCACATTTGCTGATGATGATGCCGTATTTGTCTGCGAAGAATTTCGTGATCCAAAAAATATCAGCGTTTACGGGGGTGCCTTTGATGAAGAATGTACTCATATCGGTTTCAATTTTTTCCAGTCTACGCCTCCATTCGGAAGGTGTCCATGTAGTACCAAAATGTTTGATTAGCTTGCGTGGGGCGGCGACGGGAGGAGTTGACAGTGAAACTGTTTCGGTCTCCTGGATTGAAGTGGCAGCGGGAGAATTTGTAGATTTAATTAACCGTGGTGGACGAGGAGGTGGTGGTAAAACTGGGTCGACTTCGGTTTCCAGTAATTCAGCCAAAATTGATGTATTGTAGTGGACATTCTGATGGTGTTGTGTGTGGAATGGTAAATCGTCAATTTTGCTGCTTACCGTTTCGATATGATTCTCAATATCGCAAATGGTTGATTGTGCGGCTGCTAGATCGTCACCAACACCGTTGATTCTGTCAAAGATTACTTCGAGCATTGGATCAGGCTGCATAAGAGATGGATGGTTCTTTGAGGTAGATTGAAATTGAGTCTCAAGATCTTCACGCAGGTTATTTATCGATTCGCACAATTTAAGGTTAGAGATGTTTTGGGCGGAACAAACTGCTTTGAGATCATTGATCGCAGTTTTCATCTCGACCAGACTTGCAGATTGTTTGTCGATGTTGGTGAGCTTGGACTTAATTATATCGGTTGAGGACAGAATCGAGTTGCCTAATTCATCAACATAACTGACACTACTTTCTTAGTTGGACTGATTCGTCGTTATCATTTTTGTGAGATTTTTTTGGAATGAGTCATTAGAGTCACTGAGGCACTTTATAGCAAGCAACACGTGCGAAAGCGAGATTATCTTGCACTCATCACAAAAGAATAGGAGGTTGTCAGAGAAGTCTTTGATGTATACACTATTCCTTTTATTTAATCCGACACAAATTGCCTGGAATGATTTTCCACAGATGCCCTTACAAGTGACAAAGTCAGCATCGACATTAAAGATTGGACAGTTAGTGATTCCGCAAGACATGGCAAATTTATCAAATGTAAACAAAAAGGTAAACAAAGAACTTTACGTACTGCTATGCACTGCAAGTGAAATTCAGCAAAATCGGAAAATTGGTCAACACTTGGGGGGGTAATGCACTAAATATATGCGGAACCGATATCAGAAGCGGCAGTTATTAAGCGCGAAAGATTGAGGTCAGCCAAAAAAACAAAAGAAACCAAAAAGACAGTCAGCACTTGGGGTAATGTAATAATGTCGCGGAACTGATATCAGAAGTAGAGATATGGAAGGGGAAGAAATAAATAATATTTAAAAGTTTAATGCGGAGCAAAACCAAAACACGTCCGAAGACGACGATCAAACGTACCTTAAGATTAGAGGCAAGGTGCATTATAAAAGTTATGTAGCAGTCTTTATATGTTTTTCGTCAAAGGCTGTTCACTTAGAAGCAGTGTCTGACTTGCAAGCCGAAGCATTTATTGCAGCTTTGAAACGGATGATTGGTCGTAGAGCTCTACCAAGTTCCATCTATTCCGACAATGCAACCAATTTTGTTGGATCGCAGTCAAAACTCAAGCAGCCACGCAATATGTTCTTTAAAAAGTGTTCGCAAGAAATCTTGCAAAATTTTTGTACTAATCTTGGTATCAATTTTAATTTTATACCCCCCAGGGCACCTCACTTTGGCGGAATTTGGGAGGCAGCTATGAAAGTCGCGAAGGGTCGCTTATATCGAAGCTTAGGAGGAGCAAAGTTGACATTAGAGGAACTCTCTACAGCACTGGTCGAGATAGAAGCGGTGATGAATTCTCGACCCATTACACCGATGTCGTCTGACCCCAATGACCTGGAAGCCCTAACGCCTGCACATCTATTGATTGGTTCGTCGCTCAAAACCATCATAGAACCAGCGATCGAAGTTCCCGAAATAAGTTATATCGAGAGATGGCAGCGAATCAACGCAATAAAGACTCATTTCTGGAGCAGATGGTCCCTGGAATATCTTCATGAGCTACAGGGAAGAGGAAAGTGGTCATTGCATAGCAACAACCTCAAGATTGGCGACTTAGTTCTCATCCACGAAGACAACGTCCCATCGCAAAGATGAGTAATGGGAAGAGTAGGAGCAGTCATAATAGGTACTGCTGGTCAAGTTAGAGTGGCAATTGTTAAAACGGCAAAGGCAGTCATCAGGCGTGCTATTCGTAAGCTTGCACCATTACCCTGTTAGCCTCTTGAAAGACGTAGCTTCCAAAGGGGGCGGAATGTTAGATCCTAGATATATATACATACATTTATAAAAACTTGAATTTTATAGCTGCACAATTGTATGCTGTGGAATATTTATAATTATAACACTTTATAAAAAAATATAGACATTTTGAATTTACCGCCAATCGCGGTGTCCACCATATTTATTATACGCGATGTTTTAAATTATGTAGAGAAGACCACTTACTTATCATGCCACATTTCGTAATAAAGTTAGTTGCCTGAGGAACTCATTATCAAATAGATCGCCTTGTTTTTGCTCGTTTCGCTCGCTCTTTTCGCTCCACTCGCTGTTATAATACATTCTTAGTAAATGATATATTCGATAGTCTAACAATCTAACTTATAATCAACTAAGATTAATCTATCAATCAAAGATTGAAATCTCGAGTTGACGTTTTGAAAACCCTCGCAGCGTACAACACTAGTGTTCACAAATAACATGACACCGCATCCGTCGCCTTTTACAAATCGCAAGAAATAAGAAAATCACAACCTAAAATAAAAGCAGAATTCAAAACAAATACACACACGTGCAACAGATTCGAGTATTCCGCAAAGTTTCGGAACAGGTCAACAAATTGCGTTAGGCACTTCGTCAGCAAGAGAATACAATTCAACTATTTTGGCCGGAAACTCGGTCATCTAAATTTCCAGGATCCACCACGTTATTCCTACAGCGACCGCACATTTTTAATATCACACCGCGCTGTGTGCAAACATTTTAAGTGTACTAATAACACCTAAAAAACACTGCATTCAACAAAATCAAATTCTTTTCAAAATCAACACCAAATCACCAGAATCAAGTCATGAAGATAGGATTATTACTAATTCCTAGAGCGCCAAAAATTTAAAAAATATATCGTCAATTTGAAAACTGTATTTATTGTGTTGTAGATGATTGTAAAATTGGCAATATAAATATTACATTTTAATAATTTAATAAAGATTGCAGGCCGTCACCCTTAGGAAGAAACAAAAAGAAACAATTTTAAACTTATACGTCAATTTGCATTTTTGATAACAAGTACATATTCGTCGTTTGAGCTTATGAGATATTTAATGAGTTTGTTTAATTTTACCATGAATTACGATACATACATGTAGGAATTATTGCAGAAAGAAAAAAAAAACACAACACCTTGACAAGTTTATTTTACAATTTATTTTAATTCACTGTTTTATACTCGTATATTAGTAATTCATGGAAAGAGTTTCAGTTTTCAGTTTTTATGCATTTTTATTTTTTACCTTAAATTACTCTTATATCCTAAACAAAAAACGCTTAAAAATTAGCTTAAATTACTTACAAATAATCTTATTCTAACTTACTGGCCCCATGCGGGCACTCTAAGATAAACCTAACACTTAAACTATGTCTTTCGACGAATCTTACAGTCTACTTTTATTTCTATTTTAACATTAATTAATACTAAAACTAAGAAAATAAATTCTAATCAAAAACTTAGTATATGGACATTTTTTAATTTTGTATAAAACTTAAAACTAAAGCCTACAAACTACCTAAAAATAAATCTTAATCTACTTAACCTACTTACATCTAACACAAACACAGACATACATAAATATATATATACATAATATGGTTATACATAATATATAAATACATGTATATATATATATATTTGTTTTTAATATATTTTTTTTTTGGTTTTTATATTTTTTTTTTTCTTAAAAATTAACTTAATCCTACCTAAAATTATGTAAGCCGGCCATGGCTAAAAAATACAAAAAATAAAAATAAAAATTAGGCTGGCCCACTTTGCTTCACATGAAGCTACATATCACTGAAGGAGTTCGACGACGAAGCATCCTCCCCTTCAACAAGCCACCAAAAGTTTTGGTGCTGTCGAGCAACATCCCTCATGTCGCGACTCCCTACCGCCCTACTGAACCGGAGACGCTCCGCACTGCCATATGCGACGTCTCTGTCGTAGTTGAGTCGCCTGTCCGCAGCTGTTCGAGCAACGTGGAAGATTAGCGGCACCGCCAATCTGTCCTGGATCAGACCATTGCTATCTAGATAGAGGAACGCTTCTGGAGGAATAAAGCCGTCAAAGCGAACTCTCTCGTGATACATATAATTGGGGTAGTAAGCCCCGGAGATCAGGTTGTTCGATGAGGTCATTGCTCTTGCAACGTGCCTTCGAGTCAGCTTAATTACGAAGTTGTCCACTCTTATTAGGTTCGCCCTATTGTATAAGACCTCATTAGGATAGAATTTTATGTACTGAGACTCTGGTGTTCTGTATAGGCGAAAACAAGTCCTAAGACAAGCCCTCTCAAATACCCGAATCTTTTCCAATAATCTTGCTCTCACGTTGAACCACACGGGACATCCAAATACAAGCATGGGCCTGATAAGGGCCATGTAGCAGATTACCTTCACCCTCGCATCGAGTTGGCTGTTATAAAACAGTCTCTTTGTAAGGGCAAAAGCACCTTTGGCTCTGGCCAGAGCAACCTCTATATGTTTGTTAAAATACAGAAATTGATCTAGCCAGATCCCAAGGTATCTGACTACATTTTGACAAGCAAGGGGCTGTCCGTGCTGTCCCACGATCGAGAACTTTCGCCAATTCTTTCTGGTGTCCCTAGAGGCCCCAGACAAAGGCGTCCTAAACAAAATGGTTTCCGACTTCTGAAAGTTGATTTTCAACTTCCAGTCATCGCAAAATCGCTTAATTTTGTCGAAGTCACGCTGCAAAAGTGTATTAATGACCTCAATCTTTGGACCCGATCTGTACGCGATTATGTCGTCTGCGTACGCTATGGCATGGTGAAGTGAACCTATCAGATCACTCGTGTAAACGTTGAACAGGATCGGCGAATTTACCGCACCTTGTTGCAGACCGTTTTTAATGTTAAATGTTGAAGCAGAAGTCACATCGCCATTCTTCACGATGAACTGTCTACTGGAGAGCATATCAAAAAGAATATACAGCAGTGGTTTACTAATGCCCAACCTGTCCAGCTTGAAAAAGAGTCCTTCTAACCATACGGTATCAAAGGCCTTCTCCAAGTCAATCAGGCAGGCACCAGTGCACTGTTTCTTGCCTTTGTTCCATTGGATATCAGAAACCAGTTTCGACGCAGCATGAATGATATCATGCCCCGCCTTGAAACCGAATTGATTATCCGGAACTATATGTTTGTCCTCGACCCACTTAGTCAGGACTCTATTGATAACCTTTTCGAACACCTTACTGATGTTTGGAAGAAGACTGATCGAGCGTAGATTCGCCGGATTGGAAGTGTCTTTATCCCTTTTGGTGATGGGATGTACCACCGCAGTTTTCCAATGCGCTGGATAATGTGCATTATTCATTGCATTATTAAACAGGGTGGTATAAATGTTTACCGCTTCTAGAGGGAGATGTCGAAGCACAATGTTCGGTATTTCATCGGTTCCCACTGATTTCTTACTTCTAAGTGATTCGAAGATCGTTTGGAGCTCTTCCTTCGAAATGAACGGGGGTAGTACCCTATCGTTGGTGATGACATTATTTGCCATATTCTCGTCACTGAACTGGGTGAAACCCGAGCTCTCGAATCGCCAATTCACAATTTCATTTCGAAGGTAGAAATTGTGCACAAGGACTCGATTCTCCAGATCGTGGTTCGGGCCAATGATAACATTCCTGGAAAGTCGCTCCTATAGCCTCTACCTGCTCCTGCGGATCCTCGATCACAAAGAAGTTGTCATCATCAACAGCCCCATTTGGATCTATGCCTGCTGCTACAAGTATTGGTTTGTTGTTCGTCGTTCTGGCGATTTTAAGACATGGAAGGTCGTTCTGATTATTTCTCCGAAATATTTTATTTATTTGCGGGAACATATTCGGGTTGCTGGTGTTTACAGCCCGAATTTTATTGTTCCAATACAAACTTACAGATGTTCTGTAATTTTCTTTTATTAATGTTTGGAGGTTTTTAATCGACGACTTCAGTGTCATGATCTCCGGGTTATGTCTGTCAGTAAACTGTCTGTACAAGGTTTTTAGTCTTGACAGAAGTCTACTTTTATGTCGGTGCAGTGCGTCAATAGTTGCGTTGCGGAATAAGTCTTCTTCGTCAGTGTGTTGGTACCGAGGTATTGTTCTGTCCATTGTTCATTTAATTATCTCGTCCATTAGTCTTAGATACCTGTCAATCTCCTCGTTTGACAGATTTCTGTTGGACGGTGGGTAGAGCGAATTCGAGGAGAGTGCTCTAGTCAGTGATCTGGTGAAGTGTGTCCAACGCACCCTACTGTAATTGTAGGAATGCCTTTGAACAAACTCATCCAATTCCGCAATTTCGTTGGGGACAGTTATTTCGGTGCTGAGACCGCAATGGTCACTGTCATACACGAAAGTGCGTGGACAGTTTGTAGTTTGTTGGTTAGTGCATGTCAGTTGTATTCGTGAGTCGAACAGCAGAAGATCCAAATAAGACCCGTGTCTGGGAAACGATGGACTATCCGTCGCCTTAAGCCCGATTCGATACATCACACTGTGCTGACCCCACCAATTAAATAGTAGGTTCCCTCTAGTATTTGGTGTATTATTTCCCCAATCAGTATGTTTGGCGTTGAAATCTCCGCCGATAATAAAATAATTCTCTTCCAATTCCAGCCTCAGGAATCGAAAAAGCGTCTCGAGCTCTGAGGTGAATAAAGTGGATTGAGTAGCCTTAGGTGCATAGACAGACACCACGTACAACCGCTTTCCACTACGGAGGGGGATATACACGATGCATGCTTCCAGCACCTGGAACCTACGTACTACACGACTGTATACTCTTTTAAAATGTATACCTTTTCGTACGAGAATTGCAACGCCACCTCCCTGAAGGAGTTGGGTCGGTTTCTCCGTACTATTTTGTATCTTCTGTGCCTCATTTTGTGTCTCTTAGTAAGCTTAGTTTCGCTAACCAAAAGAACACCAGGGGCTTGGTCTTTAAGCAACTTAAATAGTGCGGCTCGTCGTTCGAACCTTATCAGTGAATTCACATTCACAGCAAGGACCTTCAGGGTTTGCTCCGCCACGTACGTACCCATTACGGCAAAAGGTGCGTTAGGCCAGGCAGCAGAGCGTATACTTGATCCACCCGTTAAATGACGTTGTAGCTGAGCCATCTGCCCCTGGATAGAGAGCAAGATAGCTAGCATGTCAGGTACTGGTTCCGGTGCTCTGGGCGCTGGGGCCTGAGAAGCAACCTTCACTTGCTGTACCGTATTTCCCCTACCTGCCGCCATTTGGGCGTAGGTAATATGGGGAGTAACGGCTGGAGTTTGAAAATGCACGGGTGGACGTTTAACTTCCACTTTCTGCTGCCGGGCCAGATTTATTCTTTTGATGTACTGGAATTTGGGACAACCCCGATAGTTTGCGGTGTGTCCGTGTTCCTACATAAAGCACAAGAGAGTTGGCTTTTTTCAGACGCTCCGTCCTTACCCAGAGGGCATTCCTCGGACTTGTGGTTCTTTCCGCACTTCACGCATCGAGGCTGCATTTCGCAGATCGACGCGGCGTGCCCGAACCTTTGGCAGCTAACACATTGTAGAATGTTTTCGCTCCTCTTTAATTTCTCCCAATGTACAACCTGGTAGTCTAGGACTTTAATACTCCTTAGACCATCCAGATTGCTGGGGGGACTTAGTTGGACCAGGAAAATCGGCAGTTGCCGCTTCTCCCTTTTGGCTCTAGCCGTGACAAACGGCATGACCCCCACGAATTTGAGCCCTTCACACTCTTTCTCTTTCAGCAGTGCAAGGAGCTCCTCCGGATCAGACGACGGTTCTAACCCCCTCAGCAGCATTGTTTGCAGCTTCTCCCCCTTCGGGGTGTAGGAGAAGAACTCCGTCGTCGAATCCTTCAATAAACTTTTAATTTTGTGATAGCGCTCCACTGTATTGCAGTGAATCGCTTGCCTATCTACATTAAGTCTTTTAATAAAAAAATTATTGCCTATGGCCAACTTACATAATTCTATAGTATCTTTCAACTCCATCTTAAATGTGTTGATTGGAGGTACTCGTATCTTAGTTGTTTTCTGCTGTTGTTGTTGCTGTTGCTTTTGCTGCTGATGATGATTTTGTTGCTGCTGTTGCTGCTGCTGGTTCTGCGGTAGTTGATCATGGAAAGAGTGGATGGAATTATGTTAACAAACGAAAAGTCCGTCACGCACGTCGCTAACCGTCTGTCTCTCTTAACATCTCGCGCCTGACTGACTCTACTCGTATATACCCCTCTTTATTCTTATATTGTCTGTTCCTACATGCATACGGGTTACATATCCCATAGAATACCCACGAAGTTCTACGAGGATCTTTTCTCTTTAAATGAAATGTAACAATATCTTTTTGTTTTGTTGCCTGTTTTCCAAATGTAGAAACACGCGCGCCGGTAAATGTGCTGACGCTATTAATTTGTATTGAAGCAACATGAGAAACAGGTAAACGAATGCGACAGCTGAGCCTGCAAAAACCTTAGAAACTAAGAATAGATATAAGCAAGTAAAACGATTTTGTTAGGAGTCCGTAAGTTATCATCAAGAAATAAAGTACTCGCTCTCGTTTGAACCAAAATAAAGAATTGTTTTTTTTTACTCCAATCGGTGAGAAAAATCTAAGTTACGTGAGCATGTACGAATATATCATATTTATATAAATCTGACAATGAGAAAGATCCAAATGTAACGAATGTAGAAGAGATTTAAGAAAAGAAAACAAATGCAAAGAGTATTTGTGTAAACTAAAGATAAAATAAAGTAAAGTAGAGCAAATAAGGGAACAGAAAAAACAACATTATCCTAAAATTTGAAAACAAAACGAAAGAGACAAGAAATTAAATAAATTTATTAAATCGAAACCTAAATAAATTATGAAATACGGTACATATATATACATATACATGTAAAAATAATAAGGACCTTGTAATTCATCCGATTCATATAATTTTACTTGAAAAATATTTCAGAATCTATAGGGTTTTCCAATAAGGACTTGACAATTTTTTTTTAAATAAAACGCAAACGATTTGAGTTATTTCAAGAACTTTATTATCGGCTTGAAGTACAATCAAAATATTTATGAATGGAACTCGACTTCGTCCATATGGCCACCACGGGCACGTTTGCAACGGTCGATTCGGCCACACATATAGGCCGAAACGGCCACAATTTCGCGTTCAATGTTGGCTCTGAGCTCTTCAAACGTCATCGGCGTGTTGGCTTAAACCAATGACTTATAGTAGCCCCACAGAAAATATTCAAGCGGCGTTAAATCACACAAACGAGGAGGCCAATCGACTGGCCCATTTCTTGAGATAACACACTCACCATACTTACTCTTCAATAAATCGATTGTAGCGTGTGCTGTGTGGCTTGTGGCACCATCCTGTTGAAACCACATGTCATATATTTTCCAATTCGGGCCAAAAATAATCGGTAATCATGGCGCGATAACGCTGACCATTCACAGTAACGTGATGATCGTTATCGTCGACGAAAAAATATGGCCCAATAATGCCGCCGGCATGCAAACCGCACCAAACAGTTATTTTTTGTGGATGAAGTGGTGATTCATGAAGCGCATATGGATTTTCAACCGAACAATAACTCATATTTAGCTTATTGACGAACCCATTGAGCCAAAAATGAGCTTCGTCACTGAAGATGATTTTGCGATGAAATTCATCATGTTGGCGCATCTTCTCCAGAACCCAATCGGAGAACGTACGTCGCTTCAAATTGTCCATCGGCTTCAATTCTTGAGTCAGCTTGATCTTGTATGGGTGTAAATCAAGATACGACTACTTACGCAAAATACGCCATAATGTGGTGTGAGCGATGCCCAATTCTTGAGAACGCCTGAACGGCAGCGATATTTTCGACACTTTGACCAACCCGTTGTCTCACTGACACGGCAACATCACAAAACGAATATGTGGACTCAAATTTTTGCACTACGCCTGTCTACTAGGGCGAGGATTACGACCGCTCTTAAAGTTGCAGTCACCGACTCTGAATTTCGGTAGAAAATTTTTATAATTTGCAGACGTTGCTTGTTCGTGTACTTTACCATAATAAAAATGTTGAGTTTACTGAAGAAACTGACAGTGTTATGCCTCGTTTAAGAGCAACACAAAAAAAAATGATCTTAGAGGGGTTTGGGTTGTCCTCAGGCCCGTTGAGTGAGGGGGTTCTTTCTCCCGGTATTTCCGTTGGACACAAAGCTGGGAATGAACTTCCAAGTGCACTGATTGCTTATGAGATATAACCGTCAATCGGAACAAATACTCTTACTTGTACTATCTGCTGATATTAACCAACACTTTCAAACGAACGAAAATGATCGAAACAACCAATTTCCAAGTTGTGGAGGAGAAACAGAAATGTCCTTATATCAATTAAACACTTATTTTTGTAGATATGATAATGATAATATGTATTACTTTATTTACTTAATTAACCGAGACCGTGATCTTTACTTAACAATATTTGCTTAACAATATTCCAATGTGAACCTGTTGTGCACTCATATTTATTTATGTTAATTGATTAGGTTGCATTTTTCATTATCGTTGGACAGGTGTCAGTTTTCAGTTCAGTTTATATGCATTTTTATTATATTGAATTAATTAACACTTACAAGCTATACAAAAAAACGCTTAAAAATTAGCTTAATTAACTTAAAATTATCTTATTCTAACTTACTGGCCCCCTGCGGGCACTCTAAGTTAAACCTAACACTTAAACTATGTCTTGCGACGTATCTGACAGTCTAATTTTATACTGATTTTAACATTAATTAATACTAAGACAAAGAAAACATTTTTTAACAAAAAAACTTAGTAACATGACCTTTTTTTTATTTTATTATAAAACTTAAAACTAAAACATTACAGACTACCTAAAAATAAATCTTAATCTACTTAACCTACTTACATCTAACACAAATATAAACATACAATATATATATATATATACTAAATATATATATACATGTAAACATATATATATATATAGTTATATATATATTTTTTTTTTTATTTTTTTTTTGTATTTATGCATTTTTTTTTTCTTAAAAACTAACTTAATCCTACCTAAAACTATGTAAGCCGGCCAAGGCTGATAAAATAGTCAGACGACCAACTTTGCTTCCTATAGAGCTACCTAGTACTGGAAGAATTGGACGACGAAACTTCCCCTCCTTCAACTAGGCACCAAAATTGTTGGTGCTGCCGAGCAACATCCCTCATGTCGCGACTCCCTATCGCCCTACTGAACCGGAGACGCTCCGCACTGCCATGCGCGACGTCTCTGTTGTAGTTGAGTCGTCTGTCCGCAGCTGTTCGAGCGACGTGGAAGATTAGCGGTACCGCGAATCTGTCCTGGATCAGACCTTTACTATCTAGATAGAGGAACGCTTCTGGAGGAAGGAAGCCGTCAAAGCGAACTCTCTCGTGATACACATAATTAGGGTAGAAAGCCCCGGAGATCAGGTTGTTCGACGAGCTCATTGCTCTTGCAACGTGCCTTCGAGTCAATTTAATAACAAAATTGTCCACTCTTATTAGGTTCGCCCTATTGTACAAGACCTCATTGCGATAGAATTGTATGTACTCAGACTCTGGTGTTCTGTATAAGCGAAGACAAGTAATAGGACAAGCCCTCTCAAGGCTTAGGTTTTTTTTTTTTTTTTTTTTTTTATAATTTACGCGCGCCTAAGGGGTTGGATACCCTTTTACCGTTGCCAGGGCGCGGGCGGAAAGATAGAAGGAGGAGAAAGGAAATAAAAAATTGTTTGTGTAGTGGCTTGAAACTCAGGTGTGTTTGGTTTCTATGTTTGCTCTCCAGGGGTGGGAGTCCGAATAGGACGGAGAGTTTTTCTTCACTCAGAGTGATTCGAGATATAATTCCCAGTATTTTTTTCATTGCTTGAAACTCTTATAACAGCCAAATCCACGTGTCAGTGTTATGCCTTCACACGCAGAATTTTTTTGTCTGAGTTTCAAATATACAATGAAAAACTGATTTTGCCATGGGCAGGATTCGAACCTTGACCCTCCGAGTGAGAAGCGTTTGCTACTACCACTACACCACGGCCACCCCCAAGGTTAGGTAAGAGTGGCTGTTGGAAATATCAACCCACATAGGCCTATTGGCCCATTATGATGCCAAGTGGATCTATTACTACTTGCATCAGTTTGAGCTTATAATAAAGCGTAGGAGACTGCTAACGTCTATTTTTTCTAGATCGTTTAGGTCGTTGTAGAACAAAGCTCCTAGATGAAGCTTCCTTCTCTGGGAGAGAGCTGGGCATGTGCAGAGTAGGTGGCGGATTGTCTCCTCCTCTTCCTCGTCCATGCAACTTCTACAGAAATCATTAGTAAAAGCGCCAAGCCTTCTTGCGTGCTTGCCTATGAGGCAGTGTCCAGTAATGATACTGACGCGCTGAGATGTTTTCTATCTAAAAGGATCAGACACTTAGAGCGACACAGATCCAGCCTTGGCCAGATCTGTTTGGTCGCTAGACATGTTTGTCCAGCAGTCCACCTAAGGTCTGTTCTTTTATTGGCATATAGCTTTAGTGTTAGTTTGAACGTAGCGATTGGTATACCTATACTACCTTTGTCCGGTAGGATAGGTAGAGTGGTTCCAATTTTGGCGAGTTCATCAGCTCTGCAGTTCCCTGGAATGTCTCTGTGGCCCGGCACCCAACAAAGGTGAATGTTGAACTACTCTGCCATCTCCATGAGAGATGATCGGCATTCAAGGGCGGTTTTAGAATATAATGAGACCGAGTCCATGGACTTGATGGCGGCCTGACTATCCGAAAATATGCGGATATCCTTTGCAGATATCACGTTTTTCTTCAGCTAAGACAGAGCTTCTTTAATCGCCAAAATTTCCGCCTGGAGCACGCTACAGTGATTTGGAAGGCGGAAAGAGAGGCTTAAATTTAGCTTATCTAAGAAAACACCGCCACCAACTCCGCTATCGGTTTTAGATCTATCTGTGTAGAGATGGATTGACTTGTCCTCCATGAAAGCATCCTCCTCCCAGAATGATCTAGAGGGGAAGCTTACATGGAAGTTTTTGTCAAACCAAAGTTCAGGTATGGTGTAATCGATATTCTCTGTGAGGATTCCTAATGTATTAAGAATATTGGTGTAGCCAAATGAATTATTTGTCCACTGTTTAGTCGTTTTAAGGCGAATAGCTACAGTCGCAGCTACTTGCTTGCTAAAAATGTCGAGGGGTGTCAAGTGAAGCAGAATATCTAATGCCGCAGAGGGGGTAGACCGCAAGGCTCCGCTTGTGCATAGACATGCTGTTCTTTGGACTCTGCTTAGTTTAATGCGGTTGACTGCATTTTCCAAGGCCGTCCACCAGACAATCACCCCGTAAGTAAGTATCGGTCTTATGACCGAGATGTATAGCCAGTGGGTTATGCGAGGTTGAAGGCCCCATTTGTTCCCAATGGCTTTCTTGCCAGAGAATAAAGCTATTGTAGCTTTATTGACTCTTTCTTGAATGTTAGGCTTCCAGCTTAGTTTTCTATCAAAAATGAGACCCAGATATTTTGCTGTATCAGAGAAAACTAAACTGGTACCGTTTATTGAAGGAGGATCTATGATTGGAATTTTATATTTCCTAGAAAAGAGGACAAGATCAGTTTTATGGGTGTTTATTCCCAATCCACAGCGATCGGGTTAATCTGTTGAGATTTACTTGGAGGACTTCTTTAATGGTATTTAGATGTTTTCCTGAGACGGCTCTGCTACCACCCGCTACCAAGTATATCAGTAGTTCGTTAACTACTAAGTTCCAAAAAAGGGGAGAGAGGACACCACCTTGCATCGTACCTCTACTGACATATCTTTTAGCAGAAGTCTCACCCAGTTTGGAGTTGATTATCCTGTTTTTTTAACATTAGACTGATTATCTCCCCAAGTGAGCCGTCTACCTGCACAGTTGACAGCGCAGTCGTGATTGCGGATGTGTTGACGTTGTTAAAGGTGCCCTCTATATCTAGGAAAGCAACCATTGTGTACTCCTTATATTGTAGGGATCGTTCGATGCGGCTAGTCAGAGAGTGCAAAGCCGTTTCCACCGACTTTCCTTTACAGAAGGCATATTGAGCCGTAGACAGAAGTCTTGGATCAACCTTAGCTGGAATATGGATATCAATCAGTCGTTCTAAAGTTTTCAGAAGGAATGATGATAGACTTATAGGTCTGAGGTCCTTTGGAACTACATGAGAACATTTTCCAGCTTTGGGAATGAATACTACATTGACTTCTCTCCATAACTGTGGAATGTGTATAAGTTCTACACAGCTCCTCATAATATTTTCCAACACTGGTAGAATAATATCTGAGGACCTCTGTAGCTCGGCAGGTATAATACCGTCCGGACCAGCAGACTCGTGTGGTTTGAAGCCATGCAGTGCCCAGAGCAGTTTGTCTCTCATAATCAGACCATGAATTTTGAGTTGAGCAGGTTGAGTGATTCATCACTTGAGGTTGTCCAAGAGCCATCGGTTTTTTTCAAACAGCTAGGCATCATAGGATTTGTGGAGAGGATTTTTCTTAGCCGCGATGCCTCAGAGGTTTCTGTAATTTTGTCACAGATTTACCTCCAGGATTTTCGTGTCGCTTTGCCTTCCTCAGTTCTTTTTTGTATAATTTGAGGGATTCTTTATATGAGTCCCAGTCGGTCACTTTTCTTGTGCTTTTTGCTGCGTTGAAAAGTTTTCTGCAAGGCGTTTCTGAGCAGTCCCAGTGCCGATGTCCACCAATGTGGCTTTTTCTTGCCTCTTGGTTGAATAAGAGGGCAGGAAGCGGCCATAGCCTTATTGAGAGCCAGAGTAAATTCCCTGACTTTCATGTCAAGCTCATTGGTGTCACGCGGGGGACTTGATAGTTCAGAGGATAACGTTTTTGACAGTATTCCCCTGTATTTTGACCAATCAATTTTCCGGTAATTCCGGAAAGCTGGTTGGCTGGGGGGAGCATCACTCAGACTGAATTGGACGTATCTATGGTCTGAAGAGGAGTGTTCAGACGATACCATTCAGTTTGTTAGCCTTTAGGTGATGCTGTCGGAGACAAGAGTAATATCTAACACTTCTTGTCGGTTTCTTGCTATAAAAATGGGCTGATTGCCAATATTGCAAATTAAGAGGTTAGTACTTAAAATATAGTCTAAAAGTGACTCACCTCTATCATTGATGTCGGTGCTGCCCCATACCGTATGATGTGCGTTAGCGTCGCATCCGATTATGAGGCCAGTTTTTTGCTTTCCAGCTTCCAGTACCACCCTTTCAGGAAGTGTGCCCAAGAGCTCATCCTCTATCTCTGATCGTGTAAAACCTCTAATTGCTTCGTCATCGGTTTCCATTTCCGACAGTGTGTCCGAAGAGGAGACCGACGGCTTGATAATCACCTCGGACAGATTGGAGTCGTCGCTATCCAATTCTGGAAAGGATATCGACGCTCCAAGATCCGAGGTTGTGATGTCAGGTATTAAAGGAGGAGGAGGTTGCTTATCAGCATCCAGCTCATCCTTTTTGTACACCCTTAAATGAATGGACTCGAATCCGAACCGAATCATGAAGCCCTCTCAAACACCCGAATCTTTTCCTATAAACTTGCTCTCACGTTGAACCACACGGGACATCCAAATACAAGCATGGGCCTGATAAGGGCCATGTAGCAAATCACCTTCACCCTCGCGTCGAGTTGACTATTATAAACCAGTCTCTTTTTAAGGGCAAAAGCACCTTTGGCTCTGGCCAGAGCAACCTCTATATGTTTGTTAAAATACAGAAATTGATCTAGCCAGATCCCAAGGTATCTGACTACATTTCGACAAGCAAGTGGCTGCCCGTGCTGCCCCACGATTGAGAACTTTCGCCAATTCTTTCTGGTATCCCTAGAGGCCCCAGACAAAGGCGTCCTAAACAGAATGGTTTCTGACTTCTGAAAGTTGATTTTCAACTTCCAGTCGTCGCTATATCGCTTAATTTTATCGAAGTCACGCTGCAAAAGTGTATTAATGACCTCAATCTTTGGACCCGATCTGTACGCGATTAAGTCGTCAGCGTACGCTATGGCATGGTGAGGTGAACCTATCAGATCACTTGTGTAAATGTTGAATAGGATCGGCGAATTTACCGCACCTTGTTGCAGACCGTTTTTAATGTTAAAGGTTCCAGCAGAAATCACATCGCCATTCTTCACGATGAACTGTCTACTGGAGAGCATATCAAAAAGAATATACAGCAGTGGTTTACTAATGTCCAACCTGTCCAGCTTGAAAAAGAGTCCTTCTAACCATACGGTATCGAAGGCCTTCTCCAAGTCAATCAAGCAGGCACCAGTGCACTGCTTCTTGCCTTTGTTCCATTGGATATCAGAAACCAGTTTCGACGCAGCATGAATAATATCATGCCCCGGCTTGAAACCGAATTGATTATCCGGAACTATATGTTTGCCCTCAACCCACTTAGTCAGGACTCTATTGATCACCTTCTCGAAAACCTTGCTGATGCTTGGAAGAAGACTGATCGAGCGGAGGTTCGCCGTATTTGAAGTGTCTTTATCCCTTTTGGGGATGGGATGTACCACCGCAGTTTTCCAATGCGCTGGATAATTTGCATTATTCATTGCATTATTAAACAGGGTGGTATAAATGTTTACCGCTTCTAGAGGGAGATGTCGAAGCACAATGTTCGGTATTTCATCGGTTCCCGCTGATTTCTTACTTCTAAGTGAATCGAAGATCGTTTGGAGCTCCTCCTTCGAAGTTGGACAGGTGTCGCGAGAAGCTAAGTTGTCGTCTGGCTAAATTTGCTGATTTAGCATCTGGCGCATGACCTCGTCTGGTGCATACATAACACGTCCCCCTTTTAGACATATCTAAGGATATTTTAACCTTAGATTGGACTTCGGATGTTGCATCTCTATGGATTCTGCTGATTCCCTTGGTGATTCCGTTAGACTCAACGTAATTTCAGGTAATTTCAGGTTCTCGCCGATTGAAACATTTATTGAAGATCGTAAATGTTTCTTTTTCGGATCTGCAACAAAATTTCCAGATTGCTAGAATGATTCCAAGTATAGCTGTCACTCCAAAGATTGACATAAGCACGCCTTGAGTTCTTTCTGGTAACGACTCTAATGCTGTAGACCAAAAGTTCTTCTGGTTCTGCAATTCCACTGATATGTCCTGCAGTTCATTCACATCTTTCGCAGTCAATTTGGAAATAGGTTCTTGATGAATGGTGACATCACGCAACTTTGCATTTATCCAGCACTCTTCTAACTCTCCATATGAATGTTTCTTTATTTCTTTAGCTTCGACATCTGCTCCCATTGTTTTTATTGTTAGGTCATAAATTAGAAAAATACAATTATCTGGTATTACAATAATTCCTGTGCCAACAAGTTCACCAGATTTAATTTCATTTTTACATTTTCAATTATAATGCGTGTTTTCAGAGATAGTGTACAAATATGAATTGCCTCTTATATTATGAAAAATTTATATTTTCGAATTTACAATTTTTATTCTACAATTTTCTCATCTTTTCCTCATAAACAAATTTAATTCAAAATTTACGTTACTCGCAGTATTTCTAAATAATTGAGGCTTACAAATGTATATTTTATTGACTAATTTACAATCACTCAAATTTTGTTTTAAACTGTAATTTTCTTTATTTTTATTAATCAACAATATATTATTATTTGATTCTATTACAGCAATTCCATTTTCAATTACCTTTTTAGTGGTACTTGAATAATAATGATAACCTTTTTATCTTTAGTGAAAGCTTTTATTTCTAATGTTTTCAGTATTTCGGCATAGTTTTCGGTGTATATTCCTACAGCTAAAATATGTTCGTTCTCTAGAGTTGTAAGTTCCTGAATAAGATCATTAGGCTCAATAATTTGTGGATGTAAAACACCTGCTTGTACAAATACTCGTAATAAGCTATCGATAATCTGTTCTATTTCCATTTCTAGGTTTAACAATTTGAGGTTAATTTTATTGGATATTTCTTCGAAATATGTATTAATCATTAATGTCCTATTAAATTATTTTCCTCAGTATCAATTTTATTTATTTCTTCTATTGTTGTATTAAATTTCCTAATTGTAACATTACTATTTTTGACTGTTCCTAAAACTTCCTTATTTAAATGACTTAATATTTTGACATTCTCTTCCATTCCATATTTAATTCGATTTTCGTTTTTGCTAATGTTCTGAATGGCTTTGCTGTAGTATTCAGCGTCTTCATTATCCATTGTGCCAAATAAAACTTTGAATCCTGATCCTATCATATTAATTAATCCACGTTTTTGTCTTTTCACATTTCCAACTATGCCTGAAATAGTACTAATTCTACGGTTTATTTTATCCAATGTCGTTCGTGCTGTACGCTGAAATTCTCTACATTCTACTTTTGATTTGATACAAATATCATCAATAGAGTTTACCATATTCTTTACATTAAAACTTGATTTTTCCAACTCATATACATTAAGCTCTATTATAAATGCTACCTTATTACTAATTTCTTTTGCATCTCCTAAATAATTAAATAGATCCCTGTGTTGTTCTTCAGATCTGTGACTTGAAGAATTATATCCGCATTGGTGTGCCAGATGAAGGAGATTCTGAAATGCATGGTTTAATGCAAGATTTACTAAACTTCTGTCGTTTGTCTCTTATTTTAATTTTTACTGTATTTTCGCTTATTTCTAGTATCTTATACGGACCTTTATATATACTATCAAGTTTACCATTTCTTATTAAAACTTTTTGACCTACCTTATACTCAATTGGTCTTCCGACTTTCTGGTCGTACCTAATTTTAGATTTTTCTCTACTTCTTAGTGTTATCTCTAGGAATTTCCTGTTTATATAGAAGATTTTCCCTAAGGCTATCCATATAGTCGAAAATTGTGTCACCGTCATAAGGATCTACGCCACTGGGTCTATTTGCTTCGACGCCATATACTAACTCATAAGGCGTATAACCTGTTGTATTATGTGGAGTGGTGTTATAGTAAAATCCTGCATATTGCATTCGTTTATGCCAGTCCTATAGTTGAATAAGCTCTTTGCCCGTTGCTTTAAGGTATTCCAGTAACCTGCAGTGTGCTCTTTCAACGCTACCATTAGCTTGTGGATGAGCAACACTCGTTGTTATTCTCTCTATAATTTACAAAATTCATCAAAAAGTACGTTACAAAATTCCGAACCATTGTCACTAAGAATGATTTTAGGCATATCAAAATTTAAAATCCATTCTTCCATAACTGCGCGAGATCCATATCTTTTGATTTTAATGGAATAAATTTTATAAATTTTGAGAGATCATCTTGGATTGTTAATCCAAACCTATACATATCTTCAGATTCTTCAAGCGGTCCTATCACGTCTATCATTATTTTTTCAAGAGACCTGTCTGCTGAACTAACAATTTTCATCGGTTTTCTTGTTGGAACCCTATTTAATTTTTCCGTCTGACACTGCTCGCAATTTCTTACAAATTCTTCTACTTGTTTTTGCATTCCATTCCACTGAAATTTTTTTTTTATTTCAACATATCTCGCTTTTTGGCCGGTATGACCACCTATTAAACCCTTATGATATTCCCTTATAATTTATTTTCTTCTCTCTAAGTTGTTTACGATTTCTTTCACATTTAAAGACGGTTCCTCAACTAAATCAAGATCTTCGAATTCTCTGACTATATTTTCTTCCTGAACTAATACCTCTTCATTATTTCTTGCAAACTCTGCTTCGTTTTGCACAACTGGATTTGGTTCGCTTTGTACAACTGGATCGGGTTCGTTTTGGATCTCGATACCTTCTTCTTCCATAAGGCTCATGAGATCTTGCCATGTCTCTTCATTGTCTTGTTCTGTTATCCGGACGTTCCTACTGAGTTCATCGGCCACTACATTTTCCTTACCTTTTTTATAAGTAATGGTGTAATCGAATTCCTCCAGTTTGAGGCGCCACCTTACCAATCGACTTCCAAGATCTTTTACCTGAAAGGCCGGTGATCTGTTTGAATAGAAAATTTTGTCCCATACGCGTATGGTCGAAATTGTTTCGTAGCCCATACGATTGCCAAACATTCTTTCTCTGTCGTACTGTAATTCTTTTCGGTTTTGTTTAGTGTACGACTTGCGTAGTGTATTGGCAGATCCTTACCATTTTACTCTTGACTCAGAATAGCAACGATACCTTTATTTGAAACGTCCGTTGTTATTATATAAAGTTTCGTGATATCTGGGTATTGCAAAACAGCAATTTATTAATTGGCGGTACATATCGATTTCAATAAGGGTTAAGCGGTAAAGTTTATAAAGAGCATGTCTCCATAAAAAATCGTAAAAATCAGATGATTAGCCTATCTGTGGCTCACAGTGTGGCTCATATGCTAATGGTAATAATATACGTACTAGACCTCGGACACATTTGCTGAGCACAATCATTAAAATTTCAATTTTACATGTTTTTTTTAAGATTCTATTCCACGAGATACAAATTATTAGATTTAGAAAAAAATATTTTAACATGCAAGTATTAGAAAAAATATGTCTTGCCTTAAGCCATGCCGACTACCTCAAAGCGATGTTCTCAAATAAATTAAATAAATAATTGAGTCTTAAGAAGAAAATATCTTACAATAAAGATGTTATATGTACCACATGAAATGTCCAATTTTATAGTAAGAATTTAAAATCTATATTATTTTTCCATACATTTTTATTTAATCAGAATAGCGTATGTTGGCATCTATAACATTGTTCCAACGTGATAAAAGGTCAAATATTCCTTTTTAGTAGAAGTGCTGACTTTTTGTGGCAATGAAATCTTCAAAGGCTTTATAACCTCTGCTTGGTTCCAGAAGACCTTCTGCCGGCAAAATGAATTCAGATTGCGGAAAAGATGGTAATCCGTTAGGGAAATATCAGGAGAGTACGATAGATGCGGAAGAATTTCAAATCCCAACTGCAACAGTTTTTGCATCGTTACTTGTTAGGAATGGGGTCTAGCATTGTCATGCAAAAGGATCGAACTTTTCAGCCCATTTGGCATGAAATATGTCGATTTCCTCACAATATTCATAGCGTTTATCATTTCTTGAAGAAGTGAAAATGGTCTCTGCCTTTCATATTCGTTCCCGGACTCACGCCCCTGCTCTTCGGCTGCAGAAGAAGAACGGCATCGTATATTAAGCCCATTGAATCCCGATACCAATAGCATAACCAATTGGGAACTATCAACAGAATTTAATATAATGCTTCCAAAGCTCAATGCTGTCTGCTGTCATTAAAGCGAAATTTAAATTGAAAGGAAACCGTTAAATTGATTGAAAACCGTTCGATAAAACTCATACGTGATGCTAATATCACCCAGTCAATGGACACTGTAATTACATATATAGATAAGTATCGATGTATTCTTGCATGAAGATGTATGTACATTTCTGTCATACTCTTGATATCAGTTGTAAGTTGTGAGTCAGTTGTTAATAAACACTCCTTAAAACCAGTTCATTTGTTTAATTATTACATGGCGCAGTCGGTGAAAAACGCGTGACGAAATATTCTTGTTGCATGGGTAGAGCTAAAGCTAAACCAGAAGTAAAGCGACCGCGTGGACGTCCTCCAAAAAACGTGCATTTTGTGTATATCCATAAGAACATGGATTTTATAAAAAAAATCAATGAGCTAAACTTAAGTTCAGGAAATTTACCAGACAATTGGCAGATTTTCTACAGAAACTTTAAAGTATTTTCAACGGCAATTGAAATTGAAAAAAAAGACCGATGCTGTTCAAGTCGCAATATTCTTAAATGCCGCTGGTGAGGAAGCCACGGAAATCTTTCAAAATGTGTTGAAACTTGAAAACGAGAAACGAGAAAAATTACAACCCGTGGTGGACGCATTTAAGACATTTTGCACTGGCAAAACGAATCAAGTATATGAAAGCTTTATCTTTCACATGAGGAACCAAGGTCAGAATGAACCGTTCGACATCTTTTTGATGGATATCAAGAAATTAGTTCGGAAGTGTGAATTTAATGATGCCGACAGAATGGTGAGAGACAGGATAGTTCTTGGAGTCAGTGATAAGAACCTGCAGAAGCGTCTTCTTGAAACAGAAGATCTTACGCTTCCGAAGTCAATTGAAATGGCCCGATCTGCCGAAGCAACAATAAATCAAATGGACCAAATTAACAACAGAGTTGAAGTAGCCCCGATAGACACAGTGAAGCATGAAATCAGACCTCGACAAAATTATAAGAATAAATTTAGTTTAAATAATAAGTAAAATGACAACAATAATTTTTATAGTTCTAAATCAGCACATGTTAAATCGGATATCCAGATTGATTGTATGAGGTGTGGGAGGACTCATGGGAGATTTTCTTGCCCCGCTTATCGCAAGAGATGCACGAGGTGTAACGGACTCAACCACTTTGCATTTGTATGTAAAACTAAACCGGTTAGTGAAATTAATATTGATAGCATTGAGGTAAGTGAAGATTTCTTCATTGATACTATTTCAAAGAAACAAAAAGCTATTAGTCCGTGGCTAGAATCAATTAAAATCAAAAACAAAAATGTAACTTTTAAGCTGGACACGGGAGCGATGGTGAATATTTTACCAGCTATATATAAAAGACTTAAAGGGTACAATTATTTCCCGAAATTGCTCCAAACTTTCGGCTTACAATGGAACTGGAATCAAAACGATAGGTACAGTTGAATTAGAGTGCGAGGTTGGTAATAAAACAGTCCTAATAGAATTTTTTGTCGTAGATGACGACAGAAATCCGCTTTTGGGTTTAGAAACTTGCATTAATTTAGAATTTATTAAAAAAGTTAATGAAGTAAAAAAAAGTGAACTAGGAAATGTTAATTAGAATTGTGAGTTATTAAAAAATACTGAAAGCTGTTCACTGGTTTAGGCTGTTGCTACAAAAATTTCCATATTGAGGTTAAGAAAAATACAACGCCTGTAGCTAAGCCAGCGAGGCGTGTACCTTTGTCCTTAAAAGGTCAACTAAAAAAGGAACTAGAATGATTGTGCCAAATGGGTATAATCGAACGCTGTGAAGGATCGAGTGAATGGGTCTCTAATATACATAGTTATTGTAGAAAAACCTAATAATATGTCTTGATCCAAAATATTTAAATATGTCTATTAAAGACCATTTTCACGAGATACCATCATTTGAACAAATTAAAACACAATTTGCAAATAAAAAGATTTTCTCTGTTCTTGATATTAAAGATGTATTTTTTCATATAGAGTTGGATGAAGAGTCGAAAAATGTATGTACATTTAGCACCCCTCTTGATACATTTAGTTACATGAAACTCCCATTCGGCCTCAAAACGGCGCCAGAGATTTTTCAAAAAATTAACGAACAAAATTTCGCAGATATTCCTAATCTCATTATTTACATCGACGATATAGCTATAGCAACAGACACTGTTGAGGAGCATGATCGAATAGTGGACTTAGTGCTGAATAGGGCTTTAGAAAGAAACATAATTTTCAACATAAATAAAGTTCAATATAAGCAAAAGAAAATAAAGTTTCTGGGTCATCAATTCAACGAGGATGGTATTGCGCTGGATGATGATCGAATACAAAGAATCCAAGAACTTAAAGCGCCAAAATGCAAAAACGATTTGCAGAAATTGTTAGGTTTTGTTAATTATGTAAGGGAGTACATACCATACTTGGCTGAAATTTCGACTCCATTAAGGGAACTCCTAAAATAATATTTGTTTTCAATGGAATGGTGTTCATGATAAATGTCTTCAACAAATAAAAGACAGTATCATAAGTGCGCCAATTTTAAAACCATTTGATCCAAATGAGATGATAACCATACGGACGGATGCGTCTCAAAATGAACTTGGTGCTTGCCTTATGCAGAATGGTAGACCAGTCTCATTCGCTTCTTGTAGTCTTACTAAAACGGAGAAACAGTATGCTAACATCGAAAGGGAGTTTCTACCTGGGAAGCAAATGGCTCTTGCCGACCTACTATCACGTAATTCCAGTTCTCTAAAATTTGATAAAAATGAAGTTGTTGATTTAAGTGAGGTTATTCACACTATTAACATTAGCAGGGATAAAAAAGAGCTATACAAACTAAAAACAGAAGAGGACGATATTTTAAATGACTTAAAAGTGGTTTTACATAATGGGTGGCCAACCGATAAAACTAAACTGCCGGAGAAATTAAAATATTTCTGGAACTCAAAAGGAAATCTTTTTTTGGAAGACGGTTTGGTATTTTTCGATAAGAGGATATTTGTTCCTGAAGTCTTAAGAAAGTCCTTTTTTGAATTAATTCACATAGCGCATTTAGGAATAGAAAAAACAAAATTTAGAGCTCGAGCGCTTGTGTATTGGCCCAGTTTACGAGTAAATCAAGAAATTGAAAATTTAATTGCAAAGTGTAAAACTTGTCAAAAATACCGTTCAAGTAACATAAAAGAGCCTTTAATAAATCATGAGTTACCAGATGGTCCGTATCAAAAAGTAGGTGTGGATATAATGGAGTATTGCTCGAAATCATTTCTTGTACTAGGGGATTACTTGTCAAACTATATTGACATTATGCCACTTAGCAACAAAACAGCCAAAACAATCATAGGAAAGTTAGAGGTAGTCTTTTCTATTTACGGAATCCCAAAGCAAATCGTTGCAGATAACATGCCGTTCAATTCTTTCAAATTTGCGGAATTCTCCAAAAAGTTGGACATAGAAATTAGAACAAGTAGTCCAAAATATCCAAAGTCTAACGGGTTCAGTGAAAAATGTGTACAAATAGCAAAAAATGTAATTCGAAAGTCAAATGAATCGAAAAGCAGTTTTGGCCAGCCTTACTTGAATATAGATATACTCCCATACAAAATTCAGACTTGACACCAACTCAATTACTAATGGGCAGACAAACTCGCACTCTTGTACCTGGAGATGATAGTTTTTGTAAAAATACGCAAATGTGCAGTAAGCTATTGCCAGTGTTAGAGAGTAACAACATAAGAAACAAATACTACGAGTATCATGATCGCAATGCAAAATTGAAATCAGCTTTTTATGTAGGGCAGTAAGTGTGGATGCAGGAGGGAAGGCATTGGGTACCCGGTGAAATCAAAGAAAAACATGCGTTGCCAAGGTCTTATTGGATACAGTTGCAAGGTGGTAGAGTTTTGCGACGAAATTCGTTTTTCTTAAGAAACCGAAATTAAATATATACAATCAGTATGGCATTCGATAGTAGAGTACATATGTATGCATAAAATTTCATTATTTTCTTTAAAGAAAAGTTACATAAATCACATACGTTTGTAATTTGTATTTATACATAGTTTAAGTTGTATTTGAATTTAACAATGGATTAAGAAAAGTAACCAAAATTTGCTAATAATTAAATATTGAATATAATTGAGTTTAAAGAGGGAGATGTAATAATATATATAGATAAGTATCGATGTATTCTTACATGACGATGTACTCGTACGAGTATGTACGAGGGGCGTTCAACATATTCTCGGTATCGGGGTGCAACTGTGGTTGTATATATAAATTGACTTATTTATCAAGTAATTTAGTGCATTCATGTAAAATTTCATATAAATGTGATTATTAATTCGCGTTTTATCTCTAGTTAAACAGAATCATAATGGCAACTGAGACGATGATGGTTAAAATTGAGCATCGCGCTGTAATTAAATTTCTCACTAAGCAAGGAAAAAGTCAAAAAACTATTCATGAAGAGATGGTGGCTGTTTACCAGGGTTCCGCACCTTCATTATCAAGAAGACCGGAAGACCATCTGATACGAAGAAAAACGGCCCATAACTTGTTTCTCTTACTTCGTAAGGAACGAAGCTGTGATTATACCAGGGAGGTCTAGTAGATGATGTTTTAAGACGGAGAAACGGGACGTAAAGGGAAAAAGAATTAAATATTTTTCTATAAAAAGTGGATAGGGCATCATCTACTATATTATTAGGTTGTGAAAGTCAAAGGAGTCACTGATTTTGTAAAAGTTTGCTTTATGAAAGTCGTAGAATGAGAGTATTGTGGGGGAAGTGAACTGGATAGAAGAGTTATGAAAAACGAGAGAAGAAGGAGAGGGTGGTAGTTATCGATTGTTGAGAGAGATAGAGGACAGAGTGAAACTGAGGAGTTAATTGAATCTGTTGTGAAAATAAGGTCTAATAACCATATAATTAGACATACTACTGACTTGGCATAGACTTAAGCCTGTTAAGCGATCTAAGAAGAGACATTCCTTAGCTGAGTTGGCATTTGAAGCGACGAAAAACGATTGATCATCTGATGGAGTCCACTGTAGCTGAGGAAGATTAAAGTCGCCGAAAATAAATATATCGTCAATAGAGTCAGGCAGGTCAATTAAATGGTCAATCGCATCGATAGGAAACTGATAGGATTCAATATGTTGAGCTGGTAGGATGTGCAACATATAACGTTGAAGGGGAGTGATATTTTAATTGCGGCAAAGTCGACTTTAGAGCATGAAGAAATAATAATGGGAGAAGAGTTAAGGCTATTGTGGATCGCCAGTAGTACGCCTCGACAGGGAACATCATCATTTGGTTCGTCGTCGCGAAAAATATTAAAAGTAGGGCGGAACAATTGCTGGTTCTTTATGTTGTGACTCAGATTGGTTTCAGTCAGGACGTAAACATCAAAGGGAAGAGCATGCGATTGACATAGAACAGCATTAGTTTTAGACCGAAGACCCCTTGCATTCTGGTAGTTAAATGTAAGAGGGGTGTTGTGGAGTGGAGGTGTCGGGATGATTTAAAAGCTGGCGAGGGAAGTATGTTATGGACGAAAAAATTTATCGTGATCGGCTTGGCTCCGCTGTAGATGTGAGACCCGCTTAGAGTGAACGTAGTGGCCGAATGCAGCAAGATTATCTGCCACTTTCTGAAGGGGCATGCTAAAAATCTCGAGGTAAATGACATAAAAGTTTCTGAGATTGATAGTGTCGATAGGGAGGCCTTCCTGCTGGATGAAAACCATGACTCTGGTTTGGTCTTGTTTCATATATCTTTTTTCCTCTAAGCCTAGAGAGTGCATAGCGACTTTCTTTAGTAACACTGGTTTACTGTGTTAGTTTAACTGAAGAGCACCTTTAACGTAGAATGCCGTATGGTTTGCATTTTTCAGCTTTTCGAGTCTGCTTTTCCATTCAGAGGGGATCCATGAAATTTTGAATTGTTTGAGCAGATTGCGTGCAGCGGCGCCGTTCCGTTGTTAGGGCGGCGGATACGAAAATGATGGCATATGTGACTTCGTTTCTACTAATTCATTATGATTTGAGTCACTGTATGGGGAACTAGCTTGAAATTCAACTTTGTCGGGTATTCCATCGATTTAGTGGGAAGCCAATCTGATTTCTTTACCGATTTCGGCAATTCGTCAAGTCATCGACCGTAGGATCTGATTGATGCGAGGTGTGATGTATTGTTTTGGAAGCAGATTGAAAAAGCAAGCCGAGATCTGTACGGAAAAGATTGTGAGCAAGTACGTTGGATTTAAGGATGTTGGCAAAATTTGTTTTGAGGAATGGTTTTAATCCATCGAAATGATATTTTATCACTTCGCTCTGGTTGTCGGGATTAGATTGGTTTTTGGACGGATTTTGGATCAATACCAGTTGCTTTTCGATCATTCTTGCTGTGGACATGTAAACTTCCACATTACTGTCAATGCAGTTTACTGTGTCTTCATTCTTCTCTATTCTGTCAAGAATTGTTCTGCTAATATGACCACCCTCCATTAGCATTGCATTATTAGACTCGTCGTTGCATTTAAATGCCAGCATAACATGAGCCAAGGTGATCTCTTTGCACTCATCGCAGTAGAAATTAAAGATAATGCATTACTCCTTGAAGGAAGTAATGGATCTCCGGGATAACCTAATGCATATGACATGGAAAGATTTTCCTCAGGGACCATTACAGGCTACCCATTCGGCGTTGGGGTCAAAAATTGAGCACAAAACACTGACTATTCAAAACCTAAGCAAAGCTAAAATTTTCACGATATTAGATTTAGAGTCGGGCTTTCACCCAATCTTGATCAAGGAATTAGATATTGAATATGAATTCCATAGAATGACGTTAGCTTTTAAAATCCGAAACCTATGTATTTCAACTATGCGTAGACGGTATCCTACGTCCATATATTGTCAAGTTCGCATAAGTTTATATTGACCATGTTCTCATATATCCCTCCTCATCCGAAGAACATATGGAGCATGTCCACACAATAGCAAACGCACTTCGCCATGCCAATATGAAAATCTCAAACAATAAATCACATACTTTCCAGGATTCAGTAGGATACCTCGGATATATAATAAAATAACTGTGGATCCTAATAAAATTCAAACGATAAAAGATTATCCAACTCCAAAGAATCTAAAAGAATTGCGATCATTTTTAAGACTAGCAAGCTACTATAGGAAATTTATACAGAATTTCGTTGTGATAGCGAAACCCCTCACCACACTTTTACACGGAGAAAATGGTAGTGTAAGTAAAAATCAGATTGAAAAAATACCAGGTAATCTAGACAACCTAGCACCCGAGGTTTTAACAAAAAAAAAGATGCATTATTGCATATGATATGACTATTAGATAAACTGAAACGAATAATAAATAAAAGGTAACAAATATAAAATATATAATTTGACGAACAAACTCTATTCCATGTCGAAAACGACATTATTTCTTCCTTTCCAAATATATCACTTGTTTTAGGCAAAAAGAAATTGTATTCCAAACACACAAAGTAGCACATAGTCTTAGATATTATAATATGCAAAAAAGAAACACATGAGTGCAAAACAAACAAATACGAACGCAGGCCAAACAAACAACCGATCGGAGCTGCACCAATACCAAATCATGTAACCGAACACATTCATTTGGACTTATTTCACATAGACGGAAACATATACATCAGCACAACTGATAAATACTCAAAATACTGCTGCATACGAGTAATTCCTAGCAAAAATAATACATAAAAATACATTGACGAAATATTATCACAAATTTACCAAACGCCAAGTTCGTAATGACTGACAATGAATCAACATTCACGGGTATATGCGCGAAACAAAACTACAAATTGTACATATAAATTGTAACACCGACAATTCATTCCGTCGTTCATAGACCTCGACAGTGGATAGACGTGTTGACGTGTTCGACTTTTACATAATTAAATAAATAAATAGTGCCATTTAAAGACAATTAGTTACAATATAATCAATCCACTCGGTAGCCCAGTGGCTAGCGGCGTCGGTCATCGAAGCGTGGGATACGGGTTCTCGATCCCAGGTCAATCTCGGAACTTTTGTTTTTCTGTTTTTTTTCTAATCAAGCAAACTGCACGCAGGCAGAGGGAGCAAGCAGAGGTAGAAAGCGCCCAACAAAAAAAGCAGCAACAACAACTGCATTAACAACAAAAACAGCAGCAGCAGCAACAACAAAAACAGCAGCCGCAGAAACAACAGCAGCAGCAAAAGAAGAAGGAGAAGGTGCCTCCTATCAACACCTTTAAATTAGAGGTAAATGCTACCAAGGACCTGTGTTTTGTAATTATTCAATAATGAACTAAATGACGAAGAAAAGCGAATGAAAATGCGAATAAAACGAATGAAAAAAAGAGCGAATGAAAATCGAATTAAATTTACAATTTATTTGTTACCTCTTCGGCGGTCTAAATCCAAGTGAACGAGAGTGTCAGCAACAGCCATTAACTTTCACGCAACTCACGCACATTTGCAAATTTTAAAATTGTTCTCAATTAACAGAGAGCGAAAAGGGACCATTATGCGAGCCATATAACGATTGCATGAGTGGGCTGATGAGTGCTGCTGTGTGATATATAATTCAACTCAACTGTACGTGTATCGAACGATCAATACAAAATTTATAATTAATTTGATATCGCGAGCATATTATTCGATACATGTACAGTGAGTCACAACATAATCTCATGTACATTTCAAGTTACAATACAAAGTAAAATTAAATTGAATAATTAACAAAATGATATGATGAACAAAAATAATTAAACAAAATAATATTGAAACTATATTCGTAAACATTCCGCCGCCCCTGAAACAGCGTTTCAGCATATGGTAGGTAATACAGCTAACTTATGTACTGGGCGAGTGAGTGTGCCACTAGCTGTGCGAAGTGTGACGACTCGTACAAGACCATCTGTACCCGGGTGGGTCTCAATTACTCGCCCCATCGCCCATTTTCCGGGTGGTAAATTAGAATCTCTTATAACGACAAGATCATTGGTTTTGATGTTGTTCTCGATCTGCCTCCACTTTAGACGTTGCTGTAGTGACGTCAAATATTCTGTCTGCCAGCGCTTCCAGTATCCTTGTATTTTTGCCTGAAGATTTTGCCAAGTGGTGAGTCGATTGCTTGGAACGTCGATCAAAGGTTCCGGTATGGCGGCATAGGATTCTCCTAGAACGAAATGAGCGGGTGTTAGAGGGTCAAGATCTAGATCAGACATCTGGCATAATGGTCGCGAATTGAGAAGCGCTTCGATTTGTGTCAGCAGAGTGTAGTATTCTTCGAAATTAAGAATGTTCGTTCCGAGTACTCGACGTAGATGCTGTTTAACCGATTTTATTCCCGCCTCCCACAAACCGCCAAAATGTGGTGCCGAAGGGGGAATAAAATGCCATGTAATACCATCACGAGCTAGCGATTCTGCCACAAGAGTATTGTGTTCTTGCGATAACACTAAATTATGCATTTCAGATAATAACCGAGCACATCCGCGAAAGTTTGTCGCGTTATCTGAATACATATGGGATGGTTTCCCGCGACGCGAAACAAAGCGACGAAAGGCAGCAAGAAAAGCTTCCGTGGATAATGAATTTACAAGTTCTAAGTGTATGGCTTTTGACACTAGACACACAAATAATGCGATATATCATTTATGAAAAGTTGATTTACGTCCCGATTACACTCTTAAATCAACAGGACCGGCGTAATCACACCCGCAATGAACGAACGGTCGACAGGGCTGAAGTCGTTGACGGGGTAGGCTACCCATCAGTTGCGAAATTGTAGCCCTTCGTTGACGAAAACACGGGACACAATTATGAGTGACTTTACGAAATAAGTTACGACACCCGATCACCCAATACTCTTGGCGGATAAGAGCAAACACAGTTGAAACTCCGGCGTGTAAAAAGCGAATGTGAGCGTCACGAGTGATTAAAAGTGTGAGTGCATGACCTTTGGGTACAATTATTGGGTGTTTGACATTGAATTGCACATTGGAGTTTTCGATTCGCCCCCTTACTCGCAGGATGTTATCATTGTCTAGAATAGGAGAAAGATTAGCAATTGAACAGTTTTGAGGAAAACGATTATGTTTTTTATAAAATTTGACATATTCACCGAAATATTTATTTTGTAACCATTTTATGACGTTGATCTTGGCGATGGCAATCTCTTCTGGGGTTAGATGCGATGATAGTAATGACGATGATGATGATGGAGCTCTTTTCTGACTCCTGATGATAAAACGATGAATTCTGGCGACTGTTCGAATCAGAATATTCCATTTTGAAATCCGTAAAGATAAGATTTCATATGGGTGATTATCGGTAATTGAGACATGATGTGATTGCGGATTTCTCGTCTTTTTCTCCTCCAAAAAGCATGATGGGTCTTCTTCTGGATCTCGTTTAATTGGCCAGCTTGTTGTATCTTGCTGGAGCCAAAGCGGTCCTTTCCACCAAAGATGATGGATAATTAATTGAGAAGGTGGAATGCCACGAGAGGCGCAATCAGCAGGGTTGGAATGGGACGCGACGTGAAACCAACGGTTGCGAGGGATTGTATTTAAGACTTCCGCGGTACGATTACCGATAAACACATTCCAGCGGCGCGGAGGGGACGATAACCAGCATAGGACTACTTTCGAATCAGACCAAGCAAAAATATTTTTAAAGGTGATATTGAGCGAGGTCTGAATAGCAACAGAGAGACGCGCGAGTAGCACAGCGGCACAGAGTTCTAGTCGGGGAATACTTAGTTGTTTTAAGGGCGCGACCCGAGACTTTGCGGCTACGATATTTGTCTCGAATTTTCCACTTGGGAGTTGGTAACGGGAATAAATGACCGCGGCATATGCAGATGATGACGCATCAGAAAATCCTGAACTGCACGGATTTAGGTTGCCCGAGCCCGAGAATTCGCGGTATTTCAATTTTAGTAAGAAGCTGGAGTTCGTTACGATACTTTTTCCACTGTTTGGCAATTGAATCAGGCACTTTATCATCCCAGTCAAGTTTCTGGTGCCAAAGTTCTTGAAAGAGAATTTTTAATTGAACGACCGATTTAGAGAGGAATCCGAGAGGGTCAAAGATTCGAGCTACGTCTTTCAAGATTTGGCGCTTTGTAATCTTATCACTCGCGGTATAGTTTAAGCGAAAACTGAATATGTCTTGTTTGGGATTCAAACTTAAACCGAGCACTTTTACCCAAGTATTGGCATGTGTATCAAAAGAGAAATTGTCTAGGGAACAAGAATTTTCCGCATCAATCAGAACGTTGGAATTACTTTGCCATTTATCAAGTTCCATACCGCACTTAGAGAGAAGTTCAATTAACGATTGTTTCTTGACGATAGCTTCTTCTAGCGTTTCTGCTCCAGAAGCAACATCATCTACGTAAAAATCGTTAAGTACGATTTCCGACGCGACGGGGTACTCTTTTTCGTAATCTTTTGCGAGTTGTTGCAGAGTCCTAACCGACAAGAAAGGAGCGCAAGATGTGCCGTAAGTTATAGTCCGTAAGCGAAAGTGTTGAAGTGGTTCATTAGGTGATTTCCGCCAAACTATCCGTTGGAAATGTAAATCGTGCTCTGATACTAAAATCTGGCGAAACATTTTGACAATGTCCGCGGTAAAAACGAATCGAAAGCGGCGAAATCGTATACATACCGAAAAAAGATTTCTCTGTATAGGCGGACCGATCATTAGGAGGTCGTTTAAGGAATGTCCGTTTTTGTCCTTAAAGGACCCGTGAAACACGACCCGAAACTTAGTTATTGAACGGCATGATGGGGAACGTAAAACACGTTCGATCTACCTATGTCTGATGAAGGAACTAGTGCCATGTGTCCCAAGCTTAAATACTCATCGAGAAAACGAGAATAGATCGCGAAGAGGTCATGATTGTGAGAGAATTTTCTTTCCATAGACTGTAACCGAGAAACCGCGCCACTCAGGGTACCCGCAAAATTTGGTTGCGATTTAAAGGGAAGATTCACGATGTATCGACCGGAGATGTCGCGACTATGGGTTTCACAAAAATGTTTTTCAATTAGCATGTCTTCCTCGGACAAACCCAATTTGGGAGCAATCTCTTCGATTGTCCAGAACGATCGTAAGATTGAATCTATATCTACGACAGCATGATTAGAGACGACGTTTGTTGGTGTGTTGGATATAAACTGTCCAGCCAAAACCCAACCGAAAATAGTTTGATGAGCGATTGGATAGCCTAGCTTACTGCGCACGACATTGCCTTGTAAAATGTTCCATGCTTTGTCTGCTCCTAAAAGAATATCAACACTTCCTGGTTGATTGAACGAAGGATCAGCTAAATCCAATTGAGTTAGATGATCCCAATCCTCTTTTGGAAACGAGTGGGTCGGTAAATTGGTGGTCACTTTTGATAAAACAAATGTGTCGACTGGGATACTAAACTTATCACAGCGTGACCTTATAACCAACGAAATAAGGCCTCTGGATCTGCCAGCGTTGCTGGATCCAATACCACTAATGGGTATCCTACTATTTCTTCTTTTGAGACCAAGCCTTTGAACACAAGACTCAGAAATAAAAGAAATCTGGGAGCCTGAGTCAATAAGTATTCGGACTAGCTGATATTTACCGTTTATATCGAGTACCTTTCCAACAGCAGTTGGTAGTAAAGTATGATGAATGTTACTTGCGATGTTGATTGAATGTTTATTTATAACGCGTTCTGAAATAACCGGTGTTGATGCGGAACTTGATGTATTGGTCAGGTTTTTTTGTGTAAATTCCTTGGCTTGACTCCAGTTAGGAATGCTTGATGACGACGTGTTGGCTGAGTGTTTACTATGTAAGTTCGAGTCATTGGCATGAACCAAACTATGGTGCCGAGTGTTGCACATCCTACATCTAAACTTAGATTGGCAACGGGCTGAGGTATGTCCACATCTTAAACAATTAAAACAGAGTTTATTGGACTTAACAAATTCCCTCCGACTCTGCACATCCATACTCAAAAAGTCTGAACATTGAGGAAGTCCATGCGGTGAGTTACACTTTGGACAAGAATTGGAAGAAGAAACGTGCATGCTTTTAATGACTGGGTTTCTTGACCTAACACTTTCGCGAAGATTAGACTTGCAGCTTTCTAATGCTTCGCAACGACGCTCAAGGAAATCTAAAAACTGATCGATTGTCGGTGCCTCTTCCGAAACTCTGTCCTCACACCATGCTTGTCGCGTTTTAGGGTCTAGTTTATTTGTTAAAATATAAATAAGCCAAGGATCCCTATTTAAAGAATTAATTGAGGTTAATCCTCTAACGATTTCATCAGCTCTGTCTGATAAATTACGAAGGAGCTCAATGTTTGAATTATGTGCAGGTGGTAAATCCATAAAAGATTTAATGTAACTATTTATAACAAATCGGGGCCTATCATACCTCTTTTCTAACCTACTCCATGCCTGGTCGTAAGTAGCGTCGCACATAGGTAAATGATTAAGGAGGTTTAGTGCTTCATCCCGAAGGCACGATTTAAGGAAATGAAATTTTTGCATTGGAGTAAGATTCGTTTTATTATGCACTGCGCCCGAAAACATGTCTTTAAATGCTGGCCATTCGCAATAGTTCCCCGAAAAAGGTTCAATACGGATCTTAGGGAGAAAAAAATCTGTGTTCGTTTCAGAAGAGTTAGATTTGGCGAGGTTATTAATAATAACTTTTTGCTGTTCAGCTAATTCCCCTATAAGGTCTTTGTTTTTCTGGACGGCTTCGCGTTCTCGAATGGCGGATTGTAATATCGATTTAACCGCAAGACATTTTGCTTCAAATTCTTCGAAATCCGGAATAGGGTCGGAGTACCCTTCAACCTCGACAAAGTCATATATTCTTTTCTGAGTTTCATGAAACTCACTCCACAGTTCACACGCTTTATTGAACCGCACTTTCAGATCGTCAATGGTTGTTTTCTCATTAAAGTGTTCCGAAAACATGGCTAATTTCGTGAGCGAACCTTTAAGGTGTCCATGTGTAAAACGCAGCGAAGAAAAAGCCAAGTTATTGTTCATTTTGTATCGAAATTTGTACCGAATTTCACGAAATTACGAGAAAGTTTTAAGAATATTGTACACAAGCAAGAGAAAACTTCCAGCTATACGGAATAACGAATATGGATATGTTCGTACAGACATACACATATGTATTTCAATAAAATTTTATTCCCACTGAATTTGCGAAAACTATCAACCGCGAAGAGTCCAAAGATAGTTCAATCCGGCTCGAATCAGGACCAAAAATATGTTTTGTAATTATTCAATAATGAACTAAATGACGAAGAAAAGCGAATGAAAATGCGAATAAAACGAATGAAAAAAAGAGCGAATGAAAATCGAATTAAATTTACAATTTATTTGTTACCTCTTCGGCGGTCAAAATCCAAGTGAACGAGAGTGTCACTCAGCAACAGCCATCAACTTTCACGCAACTCACGCACATTTGCAAATTTTAAAATTGTTCTCAATTAACAGAGAGCGAAAAGGGACCATTATGCGAGCCATATAACGATTGCATGAGAGGGCTGATGAGTGCTGCTGTGTGATATATAATTCAACTCAACTGTACGTGTATCGAACGATCAATACAAAATTTATAATCAGTCGTTCATTGATCTCCGTAGAGTACAGACGTGGGTCGGCTTATGAGTGCACAGTGATTAGTTTAATAAATAACAAAGAGATATTTGAGGAAATTTCCATACGCTCCAATTAGCAGAGTGTCAGTGTGTTCGGCCAGCATATCATAGGTCGTGGGTTCGAATCCCCCATTGCCATAGACATTTTTTTTTTCTTTTTCATTTTTATTTAAAATAAATAAAAAAAAAAAACAATTAAATTGAAGTGTTAGTAAGTGTTGTTTACTACATCACGTGATGAAGTGTGGGGTGCGGTCCGCTATGCTAATAGCGGGACCAGCCGAAAAGTCAGGCGAGGCTTCGAGCGGTTCAAGCCAATCAGCCATGTTAGCAGAACCGAAGATCAAGAGAAAGAGGAGGCTGAGGCCCACTCTTAACTTGACACAACGTCCCTCTCTTACAAAATCCATCGCAAAGCTGCCTGGTGGATTAAGGGAGGAGACGACATCAACTACAAGGGCAGCAATAAACAACAAGTGTCATGGGTCGGAATATGAGGAAGAAACACATTTGTCAGATGGGGGCAAAGGTCGTTTCAAGGGAAGCGATAATAGCTTCGCAGCTCTGGCAGTCTCAGAGTCGGACGACGAAGAGGATGAAGTCCAAGCTATAATGAGCACCATCAGGCAGCTTGAAGAAAAAGCACTTGCCATTAAAGCAAAGTATACAGCCAGGCGTGAAAAGGAGCAACAAGTATGCTCCCAATCACAACAACAACAACAACAACAGCAAAAGGTTGCAAGCCAGCAACAGTTGAAATTACAAACGGACAAAATAAAACAAAAACATCAGCCAAAACAGAAGACACAAACACATCAACAAGAAAAGCATACGCAGCCGCCACAACAACAACAGAATCTGAAACAGAAGCAACAACAACAACAGAACCAACAACTACATCAGCAAAAGCAACAGCAGCAGAGACAACAACAGCAAGAGCAGAAAGCCACCAAGCAAAAAGTGCCACCAATCAACACTTTTAAACTGGAGTTAAAGGACACTATTGATCTGTGTAAGTCGGCCATAGGCAACAACTTTTTTATAAAACGATTGTCACTATATAGGCATGTGATCCACTGTAACACAGTGGAGCGCTATTATACAATAAAAAAATTACTGAAGGATTCGACGACGGAGTTCTTCTCCTACACCCCGAAGGGGGACAAGCTGAAACAATGCTGCTTAGGGGATTAGAACCGTCGACTGATCCGGGGGAGCTCCTTGCACTGCTGAAAGAGAAGAAGTGCGAAGGGCTCCAATTCGTGGGGGTCAAGCCTTTCACCACAGCCAGAGCCAAAAGGGAGAAGCGGCAACTGCCGATTTTTCTGGTCCAGCTAAGTCCCACCAGCAATCTGGATGGTCTAAGGAGTATTAAAGTCCTAGACTACCAGGTTGTCCACTGGGAGAAATTAAAGAGGAGCGAAAACATTTTACAATGTGTTCGCTGCCAAAGGTTCGGGCACGCCGCGTCGGACTGCGAAATGCAGCCTCGATGCGTGAAGTGCGGAAAGAACCACAAGTCCGAGGAATGCGCTCTGGGTAAGGACGGAACGTCTGAAAAAAGCCAACTCTCTTGTGCTTTACGTAGGAACACGGGACACACCGCAAATTATCGGGGTTGTCCCAAATTCCAGTACATCAAAAGAATAAATCTGGCCCGGCAGCAGAAAGTGGAAGTGAAACGTCCACCCGTGCATTTGCAAACTCCAGCCGTTACTCCCCATGTTACCTACGCCCAAATGGCGGCAGGTAGGGGAAATACGGTACAGCAAGTGAAGGTTGCTTCTCAGGCCCCAGCGCCCAGAGCACCGGAACCAGTACCTGACATGCTAGCTATCTTGCTCTCTATCCAGGGGCAGATGGCTCAGCTACAACGTCATTTAACGGGTGGATCAAGTATACGCTCTGCTGCCTGGCCTAACGCACCTTTTGCCGTAATGGGTACGTACGTGGCGGAGCAAACCCTGAAGGTCCTTGCTGTGAATGTGAATTCACTGATAAGGTTCGAACGACGAGCCGCACTATTTAAGTTGCTTAAAGACCAAGCCCCTGATGTTCTTTTGGTTAGCGAAACTAAGCTTACTAAGAGACACAAAATGAGGCACAGAAGATACAAAATAGTACGGAGAAACCGACCCAACTCCTTCAGGGAGGTGGCGTTGCAATTCTCGTACGAAAAGGTATACATTTTAAAAGAGTATACAGTCGTGTAGTACGTAGGTTCCAGGTGCTGGAAGCATGCATCGTGTATATCCCACTCCGTAGTGGAAAGCGGTTGTACATGGTGTCTGTCTATGCACCTAAGGCTACTCAATCCACAATATTTATCTCAGAGCTCGAGATACTTTTTCGATTCCTGAGGCTGGAATTGGAAGACAACTATTTTATTATCGGCGGAGATTTCAACGCCAAACATAGTGATTGGGGAAATAATACACCAAATACTAGAGGGAACCTACTATTCAATTGGTGGGGTCAACACAGTATGATGTATCGACTCGGGCTTAAGGCGACGGATAGTCCGTCGTTTCCCAGACACGGGTCTTATTTGGATCTTCTGCTGTTCGACTCACGAATACAACTGACATGTACTAACCAACAAACTACAAACTGTCTACGCACTTTCGTGTATGACAGTGACCATTGCGGTCTCAGCACCGAAATAACTGTTCCCAACGAAATTGCGGAATTGGATGAGTTTGTCCAAAGGCATTCCTACAATTATAGTAGGGTGCGTTGGACACACTTCACCAGAACACTGACTAGAGCACTCTCCTCGAATTCGCTCTACCCACCGTCCAACAGAAATCTGTCAAACGAGGAGATTGACAGGTATCTAAGACTAATGGACGAGACAATCAAACGAACAATGGACATAACGATACCTCGGTACCGACACACTGACGAAGAAGACCTATTCCGCAACGCAACTATTGACGCACTGCACCGACATAAAAGTAGACTGCTGTCAAGACTAAAAACCTTGTACAGACAGTTTACTGACAGACATAACCCGGAGATCATGACACTGAAGTCGTCGATTAAAAACCTCCAAACATTAATAAAAGAAAATTACAGAGCATCCGTAAATTTGTATTGGAACAGTAAAATTCGGGCTGTAAACACCAGCAACCCGAATATGTTCCCGCAAATAAATAAACTATTTCGGAGGAAAGATCACAACGACCTTCCTTGTCTTAAAATCGCCCGAACGACGAACAACGAACAAATACTGGTAGCAGCGGGCATAGATCCAAATGAGGCTGTTGATGATGACAACTTCTTTGTGATCGAGGATCCGCAAGAGCAGGTAGAGGCTATAGGAGCGACTTTCCAGGAAGTGTACAAGGCGAATGTTATCATTGGCCCGAACCACGATCTGGAGAATCGAGTCCTTGTGCACAATTTCTACCTTCGAAATGAAATTGTGAATTGGCGATTCGAGAGCTCGGGTTTCACCCAGTTCAGTGACGGGAATATGGCAAATAATGTCATCACCAACGATAGGGCACTACCCCCGTTCATTTCGAAGGAAGAGCTCCAAACGATCTTCGAATCACTTAGAAGTAAGAAATCAGTGGGAACCGATGAAATACCGAACATTGTGCTTCGACATCTCCCTCTAGAAGCGGTAAACATTTATACCACCCTGTTTAATAATGCAATGAATAATGCACATTATCCAGCGCATTGGAAAACTGCGGTGGTACATCCCATCACCAAAAGGGATAAAGACACTTCCAATCCGGTGAATCTCCGCTCGATCAGTCTTCTTCCAAACATCAGTAAGGTGTTCGAAAAGGTTATCAATAGAGTCCTGACTAAGTGGGTCGAGGACAAACATATAGTTCCGGATAATCAATTCGGTTTCAAGGCGGGGCATGATATCATTCATGCTGCGTCGAAACTGGTTTCTGATATCCAATGGAACAAAAGCAAGAACCAGTGCACTGGTGCCTGCCTGATTGACTTGGAGAAAGCCTTCGATACCGTATGGTTAGAAGGACTCTTTTTCAAGCTGGACAGGTTGGGCATTAGTAAACCACTTCTGTATATTCTCTTCGATATGCTCTCCAGTAGACAGTTCATCGTGAAGAATGGCGATGCGACTTCTGCTGGAACTTTTAACATTAAAAACGGTCTGCAACAAGGTGCGGTAAATTCGCCGATCCTATTCAACATTTACACGAGTGATCTGATAGGTTCACTTCACCATGCCATAGCGTACGCAGACGACATAATCGCGTACAGATCAGGTCCAAAGATTGAGGTCATTAATATGCTTTTGCAGCGTGACTTCGACAAAATTAAGCGATATTGCGATGACTGGAAGTTGAAAATCAACTTTCAGAAGTCGGAAATCATTCTGTTTAGGACGCCTTTGTCTGGGGCCTCTAGGGATACCAGAAAGAATTGGCGAAAGTTCTCGATCGTGGGACAGCAAGGGCAGCCACTTTCTTGTCGAAATGTAGTCAGATACCTTGGGATCTGGCTAGATCAATTTCTGTATTTTAACAAACATATAGATGTTGCTCTGGCCAGAGCCAAAGGTGCTTTTGCCCTTACAAAGAGACTGTTTTATAACAGCCAACTCGACGCGAGGGTGAAGGTAATCTGCTACATGGCCCTTATTAGGCCCATGCTTGTATTTGGATGTCCCGTGTGGTTCAACGTGAGAGCAAGTTTATTGGAAAAGATTCGGGTGTTTGAGAGGGCTTGTCTTAGGACTTGTCTTCGCTTATACAGAACACCAGAGTCTCAGTACATAAAATTCTATCCCAATGAGGTCTTATACAATAGGGCGAACCTAATAAAAGTGGACAATTTCGTCATTAAGTTGACTCGAAGGCACGTTGCTAGAGTAATGACCTCATCGAACAACCTGATCTCCGGGGCTTACTACCCCAATTATATGTATCACGAGAGAGTTCGCTTTGACGGCTTTATTCCTCCAGAAGCGTTCCTCTACCTAGATAGCAAAGGTCTGATCCAGGACAGATTGGCGGTGCCGCTAATCTTCCACGTCGCTCGAACAGCTGCGGACAGGCGACTCAACTACGACAGAGACGTCGCACATGGCAGTGCAGAGCGTCTCCGGTTCAGTAGGGCGGTAGGGAGTCGCGACATGAGGGATGTTGCTCGGCAGCACCAACAATTTTGGTGGCTTGTTGAAAGGGAGGATGCTTCGTCGTCGAACTCCTCCAATGATAATTAGCTTCACGTGAAGCAAGGTGGGCCAGCCAATTTTTTTTTTTTTTAGCCATGGCCGGCTTACATAGTTCTAGGTAGGTTTAAGTTAGGTGTTAAGAAAAAAAATATACAAAAACACAAAAAAAAAAAAAATTTATGTATACATATGCTTATATATTACGTATATAGGTATTATGTATATATATATATATATATGTATGTATGTGTATGTATTAGACGTAAGTAGGTTAAGTAGTTTAAGATTTATTTTTAGGTAGTCTATAAGGTTTTAGTTTTAAGTTTTTATAGATAAAAAAAAAAAGTCCAGACACTAAGTTTTTCTTTCATTTTCTTAGTTCTAATAAATGTTAAAATAAAAATAAAATTAGACTGTAAGTTACGTCGAAAGACATAGATTAAGTATTATGTTTAATTTAGAGTGCCCGCATGGGGCCAGTAAGTTACAATAAGATTATTTTTTAAGTTAATTAAGCTAATTTTTAAGCGTTTTTTGTTTAGCATATAAGCGTAATTTAAGTTATAGAAATAAAATGCATTAAAAAAAAAAAAAAATTAATTTATAATTAATTTGATATCGCGAGCATATTATTCGATACATGTACAGTGAGTCACAACATAATCTCATGTACATTTCAAGTTACAATACAAAGTAAAATTAAATTGAATAATTAACAAAATGATATGATGAACAAAAATAATTAAACAAAATAATATTGAAACTATATTCGTAAACAGACCTGTGTAAGTTGGTCATTGGTAATAATTTCAATATTAGGAGATTGGGGAACGATCGCCATGCCATCCACTGTAATACAGTGGAGGGCTACGCGAAAGTTAAGGAGCTCCTAAAGGAAACGACGACGGAGCACTACTCATTCACACCGGGGTTGGAACCGTCTTCTGATCCTGAGGAGATCCTGGCACTGCTCAAAGAAAAGGAGTGCGAAGGACTCAAGTTTGTAGGGGTAAAGCCATTTACCACAGCTAGAGCCAGGCAGGAGAAACGGAGTCTGTCTTTCTTCTGGTGCAGCTCAGTCCCGAAAGTCGTCTGGATAGTCTAAGGAGTATCAATGTCCTAGACTACCAGGTGATTCACTGGGAAAAATTAAAAAGGAGCGAAGGCGTTTTAGAATGCACATCGCAAACTATCGGGGTTGTCCTAAGTTCGCCGACATAAAAAAAGCAAAACTGGCTCAGCAGCAGAAGGTGGAGGTCAAACGTTCACCTGTTAGATTCCAAACACCAGCCGTCACGTCCCAAATTTCCTACGCCCAAATGGCGTCAGGTAGGGGGGCTACGGTACAGCAAGCGACGGTTGCTTCTCCGGCGCCAACCCCGAAAACAACGGAAGTTGCACCTAACATGCTGGCCATCTTGCTCGCAATCCAAGGGCAGATGGCTCAGCTGCAAAAGCAGGTACAAGAACCGGCCAAGCGGGTGGACCAGATCTATGCGCTGCTGCCGGGCCTAACGCAACACATTTCGTAATGGGTACGCACATAGTGGAGCAAACTTTGAAGGTCCTTGCGGTGAATGCTGTACGACGAACGTATACGACTGACAGGTACGAATTTACAAACATTAAACTGTCTGCGCACATTCGTGTATGACAGCGACCAGCACCGAAATTACAGTTCCCAACGAAATTGCGGAATTGGAGGAGTTTGTCTAAAGATATTCTTGCAACTACAGTAAGACTCGATGGACACGCTTCTCCGCAACTTTGACAAGAGCGCTCTCCTCGAACACGCTCCACCCACCGTCCAATAGGAATTTGTCAAACGAGGAGATCGACAATTAACTAAAACAAATGGACGAGACAATTAAACAAACTATGGACACTACAATACCGCGGTATCGACGCACGACTAACGAAGACCTGTTCCGCAATCCTACTATTGACGCACTGCACCGACAGAAAAGTAGACTTCTGACAAGACTTAAAAACTTGTACAGACAGTTAACTGACCGACAAGACCCGGAGATTAGGACACTGAAGTCGTCGATTAAAAATATTCAAACGCTAATAAAAGAGAATTACAGACTTTCTGTAAGTTTGTATTGGAACAACAAGGTTCGGGCTGTAAACACCAGAAACCCGAATATGTTTCCGCAAATCAATAAACTATTTCGGAGAAAAAATCAAAACGACCTTCAGTGGATTAAAATAGCACGGACAACAGACCACGAACGGTTACTGACAATAGCAGGTATTGATCCAAATGAAGCCGCGGACGATGACGAATTCTTTGTGATCGAGGATCCGCAGGAGAAGGTTGAGACCATAGGGGCGACTTTCCAGGAAGTATACAAGGCCACTGATACCATTGGCCCTAATTACGACCTGGGCAATCGCGTCTTGGGGCACGACTTCTTCATTCGAAATGAAGTAGGGAACTGGCGATCCGATGGCTCTGGTTTCACCCGGTTCAGCGACGAAAATATGACAAATAATGCCATTAACAGAGAGGGTGACCTACCCCCATTCATTTCGAAGGAAGAACTCCGTGAGATCTTCGACACAATCAGGGCTAAGAAATCAGTGGTGACCGATGGTATTCCGAACATCGTGCTTCGACATCTTCCTCTAGAAGCGGTGAACATCTACACCACCCTGTTTAATAATGCAATGAATAATGCACATTATCCAGCGCATTGGAAAACAGCGGTGGTTCAACCTATCCCCAAAAAGGGGAAGGATATATCCAATCCGGCGAATCTCCGATCGATAAGTCTCCTTCCGAATATCAGTAAGGTTTTTGAAAAGGTAATCAATAGAGCTCTGTCTAGGTGGGTTGAGGACAAACATATAATTCCGGATAATCAATTCGGTTTTAAGGCGGGACATGATATCTCACATGCCGCGTCTAATCTTGTGTCCGATATCCAATGGAATAAAGGCAAAGAACAATGTACTGGTGCCTGCCTTGTTGACTTGGAGAAGGCTTTCAACACCGTATGGTTAGAGGGTCTTTTCTATAAGCTGACTAGGCTGGGGATCAGTAAACCACTCTTGTACATTCTTTATAATATGCTAACTAACAGACAGTTCACCGTGAAGAATGGTGATGTGACTTCTGTTGGAATATTTCAAATTAAAAATGGTCTTCAGCAGGGCGCGGTCAATTCGCCGATCCTATTCAACATTTTTACAAGCGACTTGATAGGTTCACTTCCCCATTCTATTGCGTACGCAGACGATTTGATAGCGTACAGTACAGGTCCAAAAATCGAGGTCATTAATACAATCTTTCAGCGTGACTTCAATAAGATAAAACGATTTTGCGATGACTGGAAGCTGAAAATCAACTTTCAGAAGTCGGAAACCATTCTCTTTAGGACGCCGTTGTCTGGAGCCTCTAGGGATACCAGAAAAAATTGGCGAAAGTTCTCTATCATTGGACAACACGGAAAACCTCTTGCCTGTCGAAATGTAGTCAGATACCTTGGAATCTGGCTAGATCAGTTTCTGTATTTTGGCAAAAATGTAGATGCTGCTCTGGCCAGAGCTAATGGTGCTTTTTCCCTTAGAAAGAGACTGTTTTATAGCAGCCAACACGATGCGAGGGTAAAAGTTATCTGCTACATGTCCCTTATCAGGCCCATGCTGGTATTTGGTTGTCCCGTGTGGTTCAATGTACGAGCAAGCTTAATGGAAAAGATTCGGGTGTTTGAGAAGGCTTGTCTTCGCTTGTACAGAACACCAGAGTCGGAGTACAAGAAATTTTATCCTAATGAGGTCCTTTACAACAGGGCGAACCTAATACGAGTGGACAACTTCGTAATTAAGCTAACTCGAAGGCACATTGCAAGAGCAATGACCTCGACGAATAACCTGATATCTGGGACGTACTACCCCAATTACCTTTACCACGAGAGTGTGCGCTCTGACGGCTTCGTTCCACCGGAAGCATTCCTCTACCTAGATCAGATAGGGTTGATCCAGGATAGTTCAGCGGTGCCGTTAATCTTATATGTCGCTCGGACAGCTGGGGACAGGCGACTCAACTACAACAGAGACGTCGCACACGGCAGTGTGGATCGGCTCAGGTTCAGTAGGGCGGTGGGGAATCGCGATAAGAGGGATGTCGTTCGGCAGCACCAGCATTTCTGGTGGTTGAATGATGGAAAAGATGTTTCGTCGTCGTTTCTATCAATTACTGATCAGCCCCACTAAGGAGGCAGAGCTGACCAATCTGTTTTGTCTATAGCGATGGCCAGCTTACATAGGTTTAGGTTAAGAAAATAAAATGCGTCTAAAACTAAAACTAAACTAAACTAACCGACAATTCATTCCACAACCAATGGCCAAGTTGAGCGTACACACAGCACGCTGATCGAACTCAGTCCTGATAAGAACAGAGTACCTTAGAGGTATATGCGCGAAACAAAACTACAAATTGTACATATAAATAGTAACACCGACAATTCATTCCACAACCAATGGCCAAGTTGAGCGTACACACAGCACGCTGATCGAACTCAGTCCTGATAAGAACAGAGTACCTTAGAGTGCCAGTAAGTTAGTATAAGATTGTTAAGTAATTGTAAGCTAGCATTTAAGCATTTTTTGTTAGTATGTAAGAGTTAATGAATAAGTAAATAAAATGCATTTAAAACTAAAAAACTCGAACTCAGTCCTAGCACAGGAAAATATTTCTTCAATAGGAGACGAAATCTTTAACGCGGTGAGAAAATACAGCAAAACAATGTACTCAGTCACAGAAGACAAACCCTAGAACGTGTTCTTCAATCGAGGAGGGTATCTTGATATAAAAGAAAAACTCGAGGTAAATCAAAATAAAGTGCTTTCATACCATACAAAGAATCGTAAGACTATCACATACAAAAAAGGTGACGTTATATACTCTAAAAGACAACGTCGCAACAAAAACGTACGAAAAACGCCACAGAAGTAGTATTTATAAGAAGACAGAGGTGGCACAATACTTAATACAAATCGCGGTACAATTATATAAGTTAATTAAAATGCTCCACTTTTATTATAAAAAAAATTACAAGGTAGAATGCCTTGACCTTTCTTGTTTCTCTGTACTTAAGCACTAACTTAACAATTATTGAATTTCTTATATTTAAGATCTAATTTCCCTAACTCAGCTTCTGCTGTTGTTTACTGTTCTGGAAATTGTTCGATGTGCATTCATTGCACCAGCTAATTGGTCAGCATTTCACCGCAAGTGTGGTCAATATTTCTTGTAATTGGGTTTCGCGCGTTTGGTTTTGTTTACTTTGTCTGCTGGTGTTAAGTCTTCACCTTTTAAATGCGATTATCCTCAATCGCTAAAAATATGGGAGGTTATTGAATCTTTGCTGCGGCATCTCAAGATATTGTGGTGCATTGGGTGACTCCATTGTTCTTGTCTCAGGATGCTTTTCATAAATCTTGTAAATCTTTTCTTCTGGGATTTGGATGGTGACCCTGTTATTGTTTCGTTTAGGTAGAAGCCTATAGGTGGTGGCCATTTTGTTGTGGGCAGCAGTTGTTTATTTAAAATATTTGTAGCGAAAAACGAAATTTTTGACAAAATAAATGAATTGATCGTACTTAATTTAGCCCACTGAAAGGCATAGTTGATATGTTCTAATTCTTCTGTTAGAAGTTTAATTTTGTATTGAACATTTGTCATTTGTTTTGTTTTGGCACTTAGTGAAACACAGGTAGATCCCCGCCCACACCTCTCAGATCATTCTGATCTGAAGCTACCTGGCTACGAACTAGTGCCATTATTCTTCTCTCACCGCGGTCTCGCCATTTATGTGCGTAGTGATGTAGCTTACCAAACTCCACCACAATGTGATCCATGTTCCAATCCGGAATTCAACTTCATGTGGTTAAAATTCCATCTCCGTAAGCAAATTATACACTACTGCTTTATTTATAGAAGCCCCAAACTGGACAGCAATTCAACCTTTAACGAGTTTGATGCGCTGTCTGACTCCATTCAAAGAATTGTATCCCTGTATCCTCATACTGAAATCGTTATTACGGGCGACTTCAATATACAGAATTCTGGGTGGCTTCGACATTCTGGACAGACAACACCCGAAGGACGGTGTGTTGAGATCTTCGCTGCGGAAAACAACCTAACGCAGCTTGTAAATGAGCCCACGCGAATACCAGACGTTGATAGTCATACCGCCAACACCCTGGACTTTGTTTTTAACTTCTCACCCTGATAAGTACACCATTGATGTGCTCTCCCCTCTAGGCTCGTCGGACCATTGTGTCATATCAGCTAATTTCTCGTACACCGACCACACAGTTAGAGAAAAACTTCCTAAAAGAACCGTATGGCAATACGAGAAAGCCAACTGGAGCGGTCTTAACAGCTTCTTTAGGAATTTTAACTGGTCGTTATGCTTCCTCGATAACGACGTGGATGCCGCTGCTGATATGATTACAGACACCATTCTCTTTGGAATGAGATCCTTTATTCCTCATCGGATGAAGAGTATCAAACCAAAAGAAAAGGCATGGTACGACTCGAGCTGTAAAGAGGCCGTCAGGGTTAGAGAAATGTTTTTTCGGTCCTACAAGACCAACCCGACAGAGGAAAACCGAAAAAAGTTCAAACGAGCCAGAAATGACTGCAACGCCTTTCTTAAGCGTGTGAAATTCCTATACGACCAAAAACTGAGGCAAAAAATACTGCAATGTCCCAAAGGCAGTAAAAATTTTTGGTCGTTCGTCAAAAACATTAGAAATTCCGCCTCATCCTCCATCCCAACGCTCATTTACAATGACATTCCAGCTGTCAGCTCTTTGGATAAGGCCAATCTGCTTGCTGCACACTTTGCGGCCAGCTCAACACTCCCAGATTGTGCTTTGTCTCCGCCTACACTTGAGTGCGTCGAATCTTCAATGGGACGAATCTACTTTCGCACTCGTGTAGTAGCAAGAGTACTTAAAGATCTCAACATACATAAATCCGCTGGTCCAGATGGTATATCTCCCCTTCTTCTGAAGAGGTGTTCTTCCTCGCTGGCAAAACCACTGCGTAAGCTTTTCCATCAATCCTACACTTTAGGACTCTTCCCGAGCAGATGGAAAACAGCATTTGTCCAGCCCGTCCCTAAAAAAGGCGAATCATCTTCTCTCTCCTCCTACAGACCCATTGCACTTGCGTCCCTTCTTTCCAAGGTCATGGAAACACTGATAAATCGTCAGCTCATGAAATATCTCGAAACACGAAAACTTCTCAATGACCGGCAGTACGGTTTTCGTAGCAACAGGTCCACTGGTGATTTGATGGCATGTCTCACCGAAAAGTGGAACCAAAGCGTACATCAATCTGGCGAAAGCAAGATAGTTGCACTTGATATTTCTAAGGCATTTGACAGAGTTTGGCATCAGGCTCTTTTGTCGAAAATGCGTGCATTTGGGATCGACGACTCTCTTCTTCAATGGATTAGAAATTACCTTTCGGAACGTTCAATTCAAGTTGTCTTGGACGGTTTCAAGTCTGATATTCACAAAATAAATGCTGGTGTGCCCCAGGGCTCTGTTCTGTCACCGACACTCTTTTTAATTTTCATTAACGATCTCTTGTCTGCTACTTCTAATCCAATATATTCCTTTGCTGATGACAGTACTCTCTGCTTTTCATATTCGTTCCCGGACTCACGGCCCTGCTCTTCGGCTGTAGTACGAGAACGGCAGCGTATGCTAAGCTCATTAAATTCCGATATCAACAGCATAACCAATTGGGGAACTATCAATAGAGTGGAATTTAATGCTTCCAAAACACAATGCTGTCTGCTGTCTTTAAAGCGAAATTTAAACACCCAGCCATTATCTATGAATGGCACTTGCATCGTCGAAACCGAAAAACTTTCCATTCTCGGTATGTGTGTTAATGACAACTTACGTTGGAATGACCACATATTTGATGTCGCCAAAAATGCTGCGAAATGTCTAGGTTTCCTCAAGCGATGTAAGAAATATTTTACCCCCTCTGATCTGGCCTCAATATATAAGGCATTCATCCGCCCAAAATTGGAGTACAACTCCCACATCTGGTCAGGTGCTCCTAAAACATCTCTGCACCTGCTAGATAGGATTCAAAACCGTGCGATAAAACTTATTGACGATACTAATATCAGTCAATCAATGGACACCCTCGAACACCGACGAAATGTCTCGTGTCTCACTTTGTTTTATCGCTACTTCCACCACCAGTGCTCCACTGAAATCGCCAGTAGCATTCCGCCCATTCAAACTTTCAACCGTAACACCCGTCTCGCTATGAATGCTCATCAGTATACCCTCAAGCCCATTTTCGGACGTACTCTAAAATATCGTGATTCGTTCCTAAGCCGTACATCTCGCTTATGGAATGCCCTGCCGATCTCTGTATTTCCTGGTCGTTATAACTTGCAAACATTTAAAAACAATGTACATCGGTACCTCTCTTTTCTTCCTCCCTAAATTTCCTTTGCCCGCGCTGTGTACAATCACTTTAAGGGTACTCAAACCCCTTGAGCGCGCGCTCATTATAAAAAAAAAAAAAAAAACATCGAAATTTAAACTATTGTTTTCTTTTAAAAATTTCTGAACTTTTTGAACTTTAGTGATATTGTTCATCCTCTCATTATATAATTGATTTATTACATCCTGCTTGTTATTATTTTTTAGAACATCTGTGATTTTTGCTTTAATGGTGACATAGTTGTTTTGGTCTGGACTGTCAGCAATCCATTTCTATGCGCTGCCAATGAAATCTAAGGCAAGTTTTGTTATTCGCGGTTTCAAGTTATGTAAGAGATTTATAATTTGTTGCAACTCATGTGTTAGTAAAGGAAATATGTTACGGTTTTGGATTGATACAAGGATAACGACTGGAGTTATTTCCGATATGGATTTTTCGTATTGGTATAAGTCAATTACGTGTATTGGTTTAAAGTTTCCGTCCTGTATCTTCGTCTGTTAAACGTGAAAAGTTACTACTTGTGAATTTTAAAAGTCCAATATTTGAACTGACTAAGTTTATTCAAATCTATCGAAGAGGCTGTTGATAGTTTACATTCTAATGAAATGCGGGACCTTTACCTTATATCCAAATGGGTTTGCGATGGAAGCTCGGGCATGAGCGAATTTAAGCAACGTTTTTTAGACCCAAACATTTCAGATGCCAACATTTTTTTTAACATCCTTTGTACCTGTTCAGCTTATATCAGGAAATGCATCCTCAGATAAGAAAATTATTTTGTGGCAAAATCCTCGCCCATATTCCAAGCTTTTGTAGGCCCATTCGGCTTCAATTTGTTCATGAGACAACGGATATTACAGTAAGAGAGGTGGAATATATTAAAAACCAAATATAGTCATTGATTGAGACTTGTATAAACCTTGAAAATAGAAGTATTTCGGTTAAGCATATAATGCTACTGACCATGATAGATGGAAAATTCTGCAATGCAATTCGTCAAAACAAAGGTGTTAATTATGCGGACTAACTGGAAAGGATTTTAACAAAATGGGTCTAATTCTTTCCAAAAAAGTTCAAGATCCAATAAATCAAAACTAAGGTTCGGTCTATCGCCATTGCATGCATGGATTCGATATCTCTTGAATGCGTTTATTAAATCTGTTGCTGTGTACTTTGGTTTGGTTAAAATATGTCTTGTGTAATTTTCGAACGGTTTTCTAATTTGGTAACTGTTTTCTTCGCCTACTTTCAGTTTTAGTTGGTTACGGAATACGTTTATGGGTGTTTCGACTATAGGAATTAAATTTTCGGAAGAGATATCGGCACTATGTTCGGTTGGGGTCATTGAGTGAATTTCACTTACTTGAAAAAGCCTTGAAAGAGAATCGGAGTAGAGTGTATTTACCAATCCTAGGACACAGGGAGCGGGGAGCCATGACGTCACGTGTCAATGCCCTTGAGGTGGGTAAGTGTGTCGGTGTGTTTTTGTGGTTTTGCGGTGTATTTTTTTGTGGTTTTGTAAGTGTGTGGTTGGTGATAAGAGTAAAATTTGATAAGGCATGAACGACCGTGTTGTGAGAAATGTGATAGTGCATGTACGTTGTTGGTGCGGGGTTCCTGTTACCAGGGGGGGGGGGGATTCCTGGTGTCAGGTCAGTCAAAGTATTGTTTTTTGTGGTTTTGGAAGTGTGCTGTGACATGAGGAGTGTGTGATAAGGTATGTGATTGTTGTTGTTGGTTGAAGTAAAATTTCGGATGTTTCTGTGGTAGCATAAGAATAAAAACAAAGAGACTTGTATTTGGGGGTCATTGTCGTAGGTCGGGGCTGGTTTTCGTATTGTGGTTTTTGTACTGTTTTATTGGATTGTGTATTTCGTGTCATTGTTCTGTAGTACATTCGTGGTGATAAGATTTTTGTTTTTCGTAAGTAGGTTGGTTTGTTTTCTTTCAAGCGCATGCGCATAGATTTTTTTTTTTTGTAATGTGAATTTCGGTTTATTTTTTCTGCTATTTAGTCTCCTCGAACACGCTCCACCCACCGTCCAAAAGGAATTTGTCAAACGAGGAGATCGACAATTACCTAAAACAAATGGACGAGACAATTAAACAAACTATGGACACTACAATACCGCGGTATCGACGTACAACTAACGAAGACCTGTTCCGCAATCCTACTATTGACGCACTGCACCGACAGAAAAGTAGACTTCTGTCAAGACTCAAAAACTTGTACAGACAGTTAACTGACAGACAAGATCCGGAGATTAGGACGCTGAAGTCGTCGATCAAAAATGTGCAAAAGTTAATAAAAGAAAATTACAGAATTGCTGTAAGCTCATATTGGAACAACAAGGTTCGGGCTGTAAACACCAGCAACCCGAACATGTTTCCGCAAATCAATAAACTATTTCGGAGAAAAAAACAAAACGACCTTCAGTGTCTTAAAATAGCCCGGACAACAGACAACGAACGGTTACTGACAATAGCAGGTATTGATCCAAATGAGGCCGCTGACGATGACGACTTCTTTGTGATCGAGGATCCACAGGAGAAGGTTGAGACCATAGGGGCGACTTTCCAGGAAGTATACAAGGCCACTGATACCACTGGCCCTAATTACGACCTGGACAATCGCGTCTTGGTGCACGACTTCTGCATTCGAAATGAAATAGGGAACTGGCGATCCGAGGGCTCTGGTTTCACCCGGTTCACCGACGAAAATACGGCCAATAATGTCATTGCCAGAGAGGGTGACCTACCCCCGTTCATTTCGAGGGAAGAACTCCATGACATCTTCGACACAATCAGGGCTAAGAAATCAGTGGGGACCGATGGTATTCCGAACATCGTGCTTCGACATCTTCCTCTAGAAGCGGTGGACATTTACACCACCCTGTTTAATAATGCAATGAATAATGCACATTATCCAGCGCATTGGAAAACGGCGGTGGTTCAACCTATCCCCAAAAAGGGAAAGGATATATCCAATCCGGCGAATCTCCGTTCGATAAGTCTCCTTCCGAATATCAGTAAGGTTTTTGAAAAAGTAATCAATAGAGCTCTGTCTAGGTGGGTTGAGGACAAACATATAGTTCCGGATAATCAATTCGGTTTTAAGGCGGGACATGATATCTCACATGCCGCGTCTAAACTGGTGTCCGATATCCAATGGAATAAAGGCAAAAAACAATGCACTGGTGCCTGCCTTGTTGACTTGGAGAAGGCCTTCGACACCGTATGGTTAGAGGGTCTTTTCTATAAGCTGACTGGGTTGGGGATCAGTAAACCTCTCTTGTACATTCTTTATAATATGCTAACTAACAGACAGTTCATCGTGAAAAATGGTGATGTGACTTCTGTTGGAATATTTCAAATTAAAAATGGTCTTCAGCAAGGCGCGGTCAATTCGCCGATCCTATTTAACATTTATACAAGCGACTTGATAGGTGCACTTCCCCATACTATTGCGTACGCAGACGATTTGATAGCGTACAGAACAGGTCCAAAAATCGAGGTCATTAACACTGTCTTGCAGCGTGACTTCGATAAGATAAGACGATTTTGCGATGATTGGAAGTTGAAAATCAACTTTCAGAAGTCGGAAACCATTCTCTTTAGGACGCCGTTGTCTGGAGCCTCTAGGGATACCAGAAAAAATTGGAGAAAGTTCTCGATCATTGGACAACACGGACAGCCTCTTGCCTGTCGAAATGTAGTCAGATACCTTGGAATCTGGCAAGATCAGTTTCTGTATTTTGGCAAAAATGTAGATGCTGCTCTGGCCAGAGCTAAAGGTGCTTTTGCCCTTACAAAGAGACTGTTTTATAGCAGCCAACTCGATGCGAGGGTAAAGGTAATCTGCTACATGGCCCTTATTAGGCCCATGCTGGTATTTGGTTGTCCTGTGTGGTTCAATGTAAGAGCAAGCTTAATGGAAAAGATTCGGGTGTTTGAGAGGGCTTGTCTTAGGGCTTGTCTTCGCTTGTACAGAACACCAGAGTCGGAGTACAAGAAATTTTATCCTAATGAGGTCCTTTACAACAGGGCGAACCTAATACGAGTGGACAACTTCGTAATTAAGCTGACTCGAAGGCACATTGCAAGAGCAATGACTTCGACGAATAACCTGATATCTGGGGCTTACTACCCCAATTACCTTTACCACGAGAGTGTGCGCTCTGACGGCTTCGTTCCACCGGAAGCATTCCTCTACCTAGATCAGATAGGGTTGATCCAGGATAGATCAGCGGTGCCGTTAATCTTCCATGTCGCTCGGACAGCTGGGGACAGGCGACTCAACTACAACAGAGACGTCGCACACGGCAGTGTGGATCGCCTCAGGTTCAGTAGGGCGGTGGGGAATCGCGATAAGAGGGATGTCGTTCGGCAGCACCAGCATTTCTGGTGGTTGAATGATGGAGAAGATGTTTCGTCATCGTTTCCGTCAATTACGGAACAGCCTCACTAATGAGGCAGAGCTGACCAATCTATTTGCTCAGTAAATAGCGATGGCCAGCTTACATAGTTTTAGGTTAGCATTTAAGTAATATATACATGCGTTAGTGTATATAAAGGTATATACTAACATATGTATATTATTGTGTATAATGTCTAAGTGTGTTTATGTGTGTATTGTGCATTTAGGTTAGGTAGGCTAAGGTTTATTTTAAGTTAGGTACTAAGTTTTTATAAAAAATAAAAAATTATGTCCATATGCTAAGTTTTTCTTAACAAATATTTTTTCTTAGCCTTAAGTATTCAAAATAAATAGTTCTAAGTAAAATGTAAATAAAGTCGAAAGACATAGTTATAAGAATTTAGAGTAGCTTAGAGCGCCTGTGTGGGGCCAGTAAGTTAGCATAAGATTATTATGTAATTGTAAGCTAGCATTTAAGCATTTTTTGTTAGAATGTAAGAGTTAGTGTTAAGAAAATAAAATGCATTTAAAACTGAAACTGAAACTGAACTTTCTGCTATTTAAAGGAGTGTATTGCAAGAAACACTTTCAATTGAAAACGTGCATTGGTCGTATAAACTGCTAGTTCATTTAAATTAAACTCTAAAGTTTTTGTGCTATATCAAAGAAGAAAAAAAAACAATGAAAGGATTTATTTGTGAATTTTGTGGCAAGGATTTTTCCTTAAATAAAAACTTAAGAAGACATGTTGTTAGTGTGCATGGTGATAAACAACAATGTAGTATTTGCTTAAAAACTTTAAGCAGAAGTGATAAACTCTTAAACCACATGATTACGTGTCACGATGTTCGTTCAGATATGACTCATTCTATGTATAAAAAGGATTCGGACGTCAACCAAAGTTTTTTGAAGACATTTTGCAACATTTCTGATGTCGTTATGTGTGTGTAAGATAGAGGTGCCAAAAAGTCATTGGTATGCTCATATCCGAACAAATTTGCACAAGAAGAATAGTGCAAGTCCATGTGAAACATGTGATGAATTGAAAGTTGTTAAAAGCGTTTTTAATAATCGGATCCAGACATTTATATATGAAAACAAAAATGAGGATATTATTGATCCTCATAGATTTTTTAATGATTCGAGGAGCACGATTTGTAAAAATTTAAAAAGACTTTTGTATATACACTCAAACTTTAAATTTAACATGGAACTTTTTGCTGAGTATATGAAATTAAATAAATGCGAAGAAGGAGAAGAAGAAGAAGAAATGGTGATATCTATTAAATCTTTCCAATCTAAAATGTGCCTCGCTCAAAGTGCGGACGGGATGCAAATAGATAAATTGTATAATGAAATGTATTTGAGCATTAACATAAAAATGGAAGAGTTCTAAGAGCGTGATAGTGATAGTTAATAAGAATCATACATGTGAACAATGTGAACGAGTACAGACCAATAAGAGGTTCACAATATATACAACTTCCAAACTTTTTATCAAATAAAAAAGCGTGTATTAATGTAAAAAATGATGATGAATATTGTTTCAAATGGGCTATAATATCAGCAGTAGTACCTTTAAATAGTGTTCCTCACAGAACGTCAAGTTATAATATTAGTGATATAAAAAATAGCACAATTTCGCTTGAAAATGGGCTGACTCTAAGATTTGAAGATTTAGAATTTCCGTTAAAATTAAGTGATGTAAAAAGATTTGAACAAATGAATACAAATATCAGTGTTAATGTGTTCGGTTACGATGATGAAAATAAAAAGATCATAGGTCCTTATTACATTACGTTGGATGAAAAACAAATCCACATAAACTTGCTGCTTCTACAAGATAGTGAGAGATCCCATTATGTGTGGATCAAAAATATCTCAAAGTAAGTTATTTTAGTTTTTCTTTGTTGTTTCTATATCTATCTATATCTTTTTTTTTGTTTTTTTAGACTATTAAATACGCAGACGAGAACGGATGGACACAAATTCTTCATATGTAACAGCTGCCTACAATATTTTGGCAATGAGCGTAATTTTAATATTCATAAGTTAGATTGTAAGAAAATTGTAACAGAAATGCCCCCTGCTGATAAGTCTTATATAGAATTTACAAATTATGAGAGGCAGATGGATGTACCATTCGTAATATATGCAGATTTTGAATGCATTTTAAAAAATGTAGATACTTGTTTACCACAATCAAACCTATCATCTACCACAACAGTTCAAGTGCATGTCCCTTGCGCATTTAGTTATTATGTAAAGTGTTCCTTCAACAACGACTTCAATGCTTTCAGAGTATATAAGGGTTTGGATGCATCGAAAATCTTTGTTGAAACCTTAATAAAAGATGTGCAAGATATAAATGAAAAATACTTGTCTGTTCAGTTACCGATGAATTCTCTTACAATAGATGAATTGCGATTTCACAATGAAAGTCAATTCTGCCACATTTGCAAAAAGACTTTGGGCTATGATCGGGTAGCAGATCATTGTCATCTCACAGGCAAATACCGAGGACCAGCCCATAATAAATGTAATTTAAAGTTTCAAGTTCCGAAATTTGTTCCTGTGTTTTTTCATAATTTTTCAGGCTATGATTGTCATTTGTTTATAAAAGATTTTTCAAATATTCCGGGTAATATTAGTGTGATTGCAGTAAACAAAGAAATATACATATCACTGAGAAAATCTATAAAAGTTGACACTGAAAAATTAATTGAGATTAGATTTCTTGACTCCTTTAAATTTATGGCCTCTAGTTTAGATTCTTTAGCTAAAAATTTATCAAAAGGTGATTTCAAAATTGTTCACTCAATTTATAGTGCAGATGCTGAATTCAATTTACTAACAAAAAAAGGTGTTTTTCCTTATGAATATATTAATTCGTGGGAGCGATTATATGAGAAATGTCTTCCACCTCAACTCAATTTTTTTAGTTCAATTAGTAATACTAATTGCACTGAAGATGAATATAATTTTGCAAAAATTGTATGGAAAACCTTTAAATGTGAAAGCCTTTTAGATTATTTAGAGTTCAATTCAATTCAATTCAATTCAATTTATTCGGAAGTACAAGTAAGAACTTAGTTCTTTTTTAGTACGAGTACATACATATTTATAATACTCGTATATTTATGTAGCTCAATTTAGAAATTATTATTTAACATTATTAACATCGCATTATGAGCACAAAAAGGAGAAATTAATTTAGTTATAATAATATTAACAAAACAATAATAAGGCGTTAAGAAAGAAAAAAAAAAATAAATATATATATATAAAGTAATGATTAAATAATATTTAGTATTTAATTAAGTAAGCAAAAGTATTTGAAAGAAAATGTATATTGAAAGAGGAAGGGAGCAGAAAGCTGAGGGGAAGAAGTAGGAAAAGAGAAGGGAAAAGAGAAAAGAGAAAAATGAAGAATGAAGATATAATGAAAACAAAGAGAAAAATGCATTGATTACCGAAAGTGTGCAAGTAGTGCACTTTTAAATTGCTTTGCATCTATTATTTGCTTGATAGTGGCAGGAAGATTGTTCCAGAGTCTGGTGGTGTAAACGAGAAAGAGACGCGATGTATTAAGGTAGTTAGATGTTGGTGTTACCAAGTTTAAAGTTCTCTGTGACTGAGCAAACTGGAGTTTTTGATATAAGTACGCTGGTGATTTGGTTCGGATTATTTTGTGCAAGAAGATACAGCACCGTGAATCCCAATAATTTTGAAAAGTACAACCCAGCACAAACTTATGAAGGTGGGATATGTGTTCGTATCTTCTTATTCCATATATATATCTTACCATATCGTTGAAGGCAACGAGTAGTTTGTGTTGAGAAATCGAATCAAGCTTACAAAAGATAGGAATGGCGTAGTTAAAAATCGGAATAAATAGAGTCTTGATCAATCTTAATTTGGTGCTTCTTGGTGTATAGCAAGAAAAAATCCAGAGTTTTCGTAATCCTGAGTAAATGCGTGATACAATGAAGTTAACGTGGTCTGAAGCAGAAAGTGTACTATTTATTTTGTAGCCAAGATTAGTCACAGTATTGGAGAAAGTAAGTCTTGTTGAATGGAGATAAATAGGTTCAAGCCATTCAGTACAAAAATGTTTTTTTGATATAAGTACCAGTTGACTTTTGCCAGGATTTAATAATAAACCATTATTCTGTGACCAAGTAACAATTGAGGCTAGATCTAAGTTAAATCTAGCCACGAGATCTTCCACAAGTCCAATGGGGCGGGATAGATAAATTTGTGCGTCATCAGCATAAAGATGGACCGTAGCATTTTGGCAGACTTGTGGTAGGTCATTTATAAATATGCAAAATAAAATAGGGCCGAGGATCGAGCCCTGAGGTACACCAGCGGTTATATTGATCGGCGTTGAATATTTTCCATTGGCTAATACCCTTTGTGAACGGTTAATAAGATAGTCCCTTATTAATTTAACTGAACGCTCATGAAATCCAAAGTAAAATCTTAATTTATTGCATAAAATTTCATGATTGACACAATCAAAAGCTTTTGAAAAATCGAGTAAGCAAAGCAGCGTTAGATAGTCTTTATCAAAGTTTAATCTGATATCATCAAGTACTTTAATCATAGCTGTTGAACAGCTGTGGTTAGCGCGAAAGCCTGATTGCACTGACGTCAGCAAATTAAAACCACTTAGATGACATGTTATTTGTTTTGCAAGGATTTCTTCGAGAATCTTAGACAAACAAGGTAAGATGCTTATAGGACGGAAATCTGATGGAAATTTTGGGTTTTCTTTTTTAGGAACAGGAACAACCTTGGCTTTTTTCCACAAATTAGGGAAAGTTGAAGAAGCTATGCAAAAATTTAGAATATGGGTGAGACAACTAATTATGTAGGGCAGTAACATTTTCACAAAACGCAAGTGTACTCCATCCTCACCAACTGCATTGGATTTAATGCTTTGAAATACAAGAATCACCTCGCTTTCGGTGACCACTTTAAACTCAAAATTATGCAGGGATCTAAACATAAGGTTGTTGTCCAGGTGAAAAGAGGTATTATTGCAGGGGCGAGATAGGAATGCTTTATTCAAGTCATTGATGTTTGGAATATTCGTTGAATTTTGGTTTTTGGTTATGACAATTGAGAGCAAGTTTCTCCAAAGTTTTTTTGGTGGTTGGTCGGCACTAATTTTGGAGAAGAAATATCTTTTTTTTGCTCTTTTTGTCATCATGGAAGCAAAATTCCTGGCTCTACAGAAAACCTCTCTGTTATGTCTTGCAGGTTCAATTTTCCATTTTGCATAAACCTTTCTTCTATTCCGTATTGCGTCAAGCACCTCACTTGTAAACCAGGGGCATTTTTTGTTGCGAATGGTTACTTTTCTGAGAGGAACGAGCGTATTAAAGAGCTCATTTATCAATGTTTGGACAAAGTCAACTTTCTCATCAATGTCCGCCAGGAGATAACAAGAACTCCAGGGGAGTATGCCAGCATAGTAATGGAGGCTGTGGAGGTTAATGGAGGCAAAGTCTCGAAATTCAAAAGAATCTCCCAGGAATTCCGAAGAAAAATCGATATCATATGTACAAAAGAGCATATCATGATCTGACATTCCCTCAAAAGACAATTGGTCTTGCAGCAAAACGTTAGAGCGGTCGGATACAACAAACAAATCAAGAAGACTCGGTGGAGAATCCGATCCGAAGCGGGTAGCAAGGGAGTTAATGACCATTAACCCTAATGTAGCAACATTTTCTAGCAGCCCACGAGATCTGCTATCATTTTTAAGCAAGTCGGCGTTAAAGTCACCACATAGTATTATATTTTCATAGCATGCAGTGAGAGGTTGAAGACGAGAGAAAAATGCGTCAAAATAACAATTGCGATTTGGACTATAAACTACACTTATCAAACATTTAACATTATTTTTTGAGAATTCGGTTAAAACAAATTCAGTATCATTTCCCACTGACGTTCCTAAAATATTACAACTCAGATCAGGCTTGTGATATATTGCGATTCCACCACCAGTAGTTGCAGTGATTCTATTGTGCGCGACTAACTTGTAACCAGGGATGCCATATAACCTCTCATAATCACTATCATTCTCTAATGTCTTAAACCAAGTTTCGCTCACACATATAACATCAACTCCAGAATCTACAAAAATATGTCTAGCATAATCTAGTTTAGATGTACTAAGGCTACGAGCATTGAAGTGAACAATTTTGAAACCCTTACGTGCATTAGATAGAATCTTAACTAATATCCTAACATCAGTCTCATCCGTTACACCAGGTGTAGAAACATCACCCACCACTACCAGCAATAGATGCAGAACAAATAATAGAAGCATGTTTAAGTGATTTCTTGTTAATAGGTAATCTATGCAAAAAAGGAATCGAAGAAGAGATAGATAGAGAGCAAGGAGTGGAAAGAGAAGGATGGGTGAAAAGATAAGAAGGGGCGAGTGGATAATTAAAATATATTATAAGGTAGTACAAAATCATTATTAAATCAATCATAGATTGAAAGAGATAACAAAATAAAAATAAATAATAATTATAATATTGTTAGCAACAATGGCAATTATGTATATATATAACAAATTACATTTTTACGATGCTCCAACGGTGATAAAGGAAACAATTGATGTAGGTCAGGAACAAAATAGGTGAAAATCAATTTAAGAGAGTTTCGTATCTGAAGAGATTTTAAGCTCAGAGTCAGTTTTACTTTTTTTAACAAATACGAAGCCATTGCGAGTTTTGACTGAGAACAATAGACCCTCACGCCGTAGCTGTAGTGCGTGACGCAGTAATAAGCTGTTTTCTATAGTTAGACTCTCATTGATGTACACGCGGCCAGTATGTTTAGGTGTTCTGCTGACAAAAGAGAATGTATCATTTTCCAGCTGCGCGAGTGTGAGGCCATTATTCCCACGGAAAGCCCCGAGTAATGCACTTTTCTCAGCTGGCGAAGAGAGTCTGATCAGTAACGGACAGCTTCCATCATTTGTTTTATTTTTCATTCGAAACGCATCAAAATGTGGAGAGATGTTAAAGTTGAGTTTAGCAGCAATATTCTTAGCCAGCTCAGTTGAGTTTTCGTTTGGTGTTAGCGGAATGCCACGAACAATGACATCTTGGAGACGCTCTTTACGGTGAAGGTCATTAATTTCTTCCTTTAATTTGCGGTTATTTTCACGTAGTTCCATAATGTCGCTCTCGAATTGTTCCACTTTTTTATTAAGAGAAGCAATGGCTTTACAAAGCTTATCATTAAAACTGGTTTCAAATTCTGCGAGCAATGTTTTGAACTTATCCACAAGATTGGATTCCAGGTCTCGAAGCTGTTCAGATAAAGATGTTTTTTTATCCTTTGCTTGGCTATTCGCAGATAAGGGTCTATCTGGAGTAAATGCGGTGGCTATTAAATTTTTCTCCTTGATTGCTTGTTGGCGGGTGGTTGACATTTTGGATTTACCGAAACACAAAGCACAAAATAAAGAATTAACAAAAAAAAAGAAGAGAGTTTTGCCACAGCCAGAAAAACAAGAGAGTTCAGTGTAAAGAACGAGAATTTTATTTCTACTTGATTTTCAACGACTATTTTGAGTATATATCTATAAAATAGTTTGGATAGAATTTAATACGCGGAGCGCAACGAAAGTACGTCTATTCACTTCTTGACATTCAAGAGAAAGTTGTACCTAAAGACCGATGTTTTTTTTACTTGCCGATATATTTGAGAATTTTAGAAAAGTCTGTAAAAGTATTTATGGTCTGGATCCTTGTCAATATTATACATCACCAGGTTTATCATGGGATGCCATGTTGATGGTGACGAAAGTAAAGCTTGAATTATTTACCGATATAAACATGTTCACTTTCATTCAGAGAGGTATTAGAGGCGGTCATGTGCAATGTTGTTGTAGACACACCAAGGCGAACAATAAATACATGAGTGACTTTAAAAATGACAGTCCATCTGAATATTTAGCGTACTTAGATGCTAATAATCTATATGGTTGGGCAATGTCACAGAGTCTGCCCTATGGTGAGTTTGTTTGGATGGAAATTGATAATTTCGATATTTTCAATATACCATCAGACTCTCAAATTGGCTACATTTTGGAGGTAGACTTACAATATCCCGAATGTCTTCACGACCAGCACAATGATTTACCTTTTTGTCCAGAGAATAAAAAACCGCCAAATTCTAAATTTAATAAGCTCATAGCGGATTTAACTCATAAATCAAAATATATCATACATTATAGAAATTTGCAACAATGTGTTACACATGGTATGAAAATCTTAAAAATACATAGAATTTTGAAATTTAAGCAATCATGTTGGTTAAAGAAATACATCGATTTAAATACACATCACCGTACATTGGCTAAAAATGAATTTGAAAAGAACTTCTTTAAATTATTAAATAATGCTGTTTATGGTAAAACAATGGAAAATGCAGACAAACGAAAAGATGTGAAAATTATTACAAATTGGGAGAGTTGTGGAAAAAGTGTAGGTGCTCGGGGTCTCATAGCAAAACCGAACTTTCACAGTTCAATGCAATTTACAGAAAACATGATAGCAATTCAAATGAATCGTGTTCACGTAATATACAACAAACCAATTTACCTAGGTTTCACTGTAAGTACATGAAACCAAAGTATGGTGACAATATAAGATTAAATTATATGGATACCGATTCGTTTGTATATTCTATTCAAACTCAAAATTTTTATAATGATATAATGTCTGATATTGATGAACATTTCGACATATCAGCTTATCCTGTTGATAATATATATAACATACGAGGGCGGGTCAATAAGTCCGTGACTTTTTGAATTTCTCACCTCTTTACTGAAACAGCAACACTGCTCCTGTCAACAGGCATCTGTCAGTTGACTCCTGTCAAAATTTAAACTTGCTGCGTCAGTTAGTTTGTGTTTTACAGCTATTTTTATCAGTCTACTCAATAATTTGAGGAGAAAATGGAAATGCAAAAATGGACAATGCAAGGGTGCACACATGTACAGTTGCCATGGCAAAAATCCATGAATTGGGCTATGAATTGCTCCCTCATCCACCCTGTTCTCCAGATTTGGCTCCGAGCGACTACTTCTTGTTCCCAAACCTGAAGAAATGGCTTGATGGAAAAAGATTTGACTCCAATGATGAAGTCATCTCGCAAACAAAGGCCTATTTTGAGGACCTCGACAAATCATTTTTTTTGGAAGGGATAAAAAAATTGGAGAAGCGTTGGACAAAGTGTATAGAGCTCAAGGGAGACTACGTTGAAAAATAAAATTATTTTTTTATCAAAAAATCTGGTAACGCGCAATCTGGTAACGTGCAATCTGGTAACCTGCAATCTGGTAACCTGCAATCTGGTAACCTGGTAACGCGCATTCTGGTAACGTGCAATCTGGTAACGTGCAATCTGGCAACCTGCAATCTGGTAACGTGCAATCTCAATCTGGTAACCTGGTAACCTGGTAACGCGCAATCTGGTAACGTGCAATCTGGTTCCAGGAATCCCCGCACCAACAACGTACATGCACTATCACATTTCTCACAACACGATCACGCATGCCTTATCATATTTTACTCTTAGGGGCAATGATTACATCAGAGTATAATGAGCTGGTTATTTCACTATCATCAACAAAATTTTGATGCAGATATCTTTGTTTTCCACGTTTATTTCTTCATATTCAAACATTGATCTTCATCATCTTCTTGAGTCATTTCACCAGGACGGAAATAAATACCATTTTCCTTCAATACCCCTTCTAAACGCTTTAATAATTGAAAAGAATCTTCTTCAAAGGGGGACACGCTATCGATTGAACTGAACATCACATTAGATATTGCCGCAAATTGATATGAATTGCTTGTGCTTTGTTCGCTGAATATTTTGGTTAATGCTTTTTGGACTCACTTTTTTCTTAACTTTTGTGCCTGTAAGGGATCTTCTTCAAAAATAAGAAAGACAAAGATTTATTTTATATACAGTATTTTATTTCTAATTTCTTAGCCTATAATGCCCCCATGCAAGAGTATTAACACCATTTTTCATTACATATCTCTTATCATCTACATAACTTAGTTCTAGTTTATTTACAGATTGCGTATAAATATTATGTATTTTAGATCTAATTATAAACATATTACCATAAAATAGTTTGTTTTTATACAAACAATCTCTGTAGTCATCAATATTCATACCATCTAACACTGTTTTCTTTACTCCTTTAGCTTTTTTAATTTGTTTGCTATCATTTTCGACTTCTATTGAATACATCTTGGAACGAAGACTGACAAATTCTCTTAAAATTCCTCCATTCATTTCATCTTTCATCATTCCAATTACCTTTTTGTTTTTCATTGGTACGAGGGCGGGTCAATAAGTCCGTGACTTTTGGGAATAAAACACAGCTTTTTTGATAAAAAAATAATTTTATTTTTCAACGTAGTCTCCTTTGAGCTCTATACACTTTGTCCAACGCTTCTCCAATTTTTTTATCCCTTCCAAAAAAAATGATTTGTCGAGGTCCTCAAAATAGGCCTTTGTTTGCGAGATGACTTCATCATTGGAGTCAAATCTTTTTCCATCAAGCCATTTCTTCAGGTTTGGGAACAAGAAGTAGTCGCTCGGAGCCAAATCTGGAGAACAGGGTGGATGAGGGAGCAATTCATAGCCCAATTCATGGATTTTTGCCATGGCAACTGTACATGTGTTCACCCTTGCATTGTCCATTTTTGCATTTCCATTTTCTCCTCAAATTAGTGAGTAGACTGATAAAAATAGCTGTAAAACACAAACTAACTGACGCAGCAAGTTTAAATTTTGACAGGAGTCAACTGACAGATGCCTGTTGACAGGAGCAGTGTTGCTGTTTCAGTAAAGAGGTGAGAAATTCAAAAAGTCACGGACTTATTGACCCGCCCTCGTATGTTATATATATTATCAACAGGATAAGCTGATGTGTCGAAATGTTCATCAATATCAGACATTATATCACTACATCGAGTCGTTCGCAGAGCTTTGCAAAGAACAGACGTGTTTCGGCTTTTTCCAAAGCAAAAAAAATAGTGAATTAGTTTCCTTCTAACGATAATAAGACTAAGTTTAGTTAGTGGACTCGGTAGCCGAGCGGGCAGCGGCGTCAGTCATCGAATTTTGAGACACGGGTTCGAGCCCAGGCCAAATCCGGAGCTTTTTTCTTTTTTTTTTGTTCTCCTCAAAGTGTGATATCAAATAATCCAAAAATTAAATAATCATCACGTGATGGATGGTGGAGAGCGCTCCGCTCTTCCCATAACGGGAGTTGGAAAAGGCAACAATGGTGTTGCCGGTGACGTTGCGAAAGCAATTAAAAGGAGGAGGAGTTTGAGAACCCCTCCTAATCTAACAAAAAAAAGAGCCAATGGGCTAACAGAAGATGAAGATCATTATGAAGGTGGCAATAATAACTTTGCTTCCCTAGCGTCATCCGAATCGGAAGATGAGGATGAAATGCTAAAAGACATAAGCAGCAGCATAGAAAAGCTGCAAGAAAAAATGCTGGCTGTTAAGCTAAGGCAAACTGCACGCAGGCAGAGGGAGCAAGCAGAGGTAGTAAGCGCCCAACAAAAAAAACAACAAAAGCAGCAACAACAACTGCATCAACAACAAAAACAGCAGCAGCAGAAACAACCACTGCAGCAGACAAAACTGCAGCAGCAGAAACAACAAAAACAGCAGCTACAGAAACAACAGCAGCAGCAGCAACAACAGCAGCAGCAACAACAGCAGCAGCAGCAACAACAGCAGCAGCAGCAGCAGAAGAAGAAGAAGGAGAAGGTGCCTCCGATCAACACCTATAAACTAGAGGTAAATGCAACCAAGGACCTGTGTAAGCTGGTCATTGGTAATAATTTTAACATAAAGAGATTGGGAAACGATCGCCATGCCATCCACTGTAACACAGTGGAGGGCTACGCGAAAGTTAAAGAGCTCCTAAAGGAGACAACGACGGAGCACTTCTCATTCACACCGAAGTGTGAAAAGCGGCAATCGATGCTGCTGAAAGGGTTGGAACCGTCTTCTGATCCTGAGGAGATCCTGGCACTGCTCAAAGAGAAGGAGTGCGAAGGACTCAAGTTTGTGGGGGTAAAGCCATTTACCACAGCTAGAGCCAGGCGGGAGAAACGGAGTCTGCCGTTCTTCCTGGTGCAGCTCAGTCCCGAAAGTCATCTGGATAGTCTAAGGAGTATCAATGTCCTAGACTACCAGGTGGTTCACTGGGAAAAATTAAAAAGGAGCGAAGGCGTTATACAATGCGTTCGCTGCCAGAGGTTCGGGCACGCCGCGTCGAACTGCCAAATGCAGCCTCGATGCGTGAAGTGCGCAAAGAACCACAGTTCCGAGGAGTGTGCTCTGGGTAGGGACGGAGCATCCGATAGGACGCAGCTCTCGTGCGTGTTATGTGGGAACGTGGGACACACCGCAAACTATCGGGGTTGTCCTAAGTTCACCGATATTAAAAAAGCAAAATTGGCTCGGCAGCAGAAGGTGGAGGTCAAACGTTCACCTGTTAGATTTCAAACACCAGCCGTCACGTCCCAAATATCCTACGCCCAAATGGCGTCTGGTAGGGGGGCTACGGTACAGCAAGCGACTGTTGCTTCTCCGGCGCCAATGCCGAGAACAACGGAAGCTGCACCTAACATGCTAGCCATCTTGCTCGCAATCCAAGGGCAGATGGCTCAGCTGCAAAAGCAGGTGCAAGAACAGGCCAAGCGGGTGGACCAGATCTACGCGCTGCTGCCGGGCCTAACGCAACACATGTCGTAATGGGTACGCACATGGTGGAGCAAACTTTGAAGGTCCTTGCGGTGAATGTTAATTCACTGATTAGGATGGAACGAAGAGCCGCGATGTTTAAATTGCTACAAGACCAAACTCCTGATGTGCTTTTCGCTAGCGAAACCAAGCTAACCGATAAGCACAAACTGGAGTACAATAATTATATTGTTAGAAGAAGAAACCGGCCCAGATCCAAACGTGGAGGTGGTGTCGCGATCTTCATTAAAGAAGGTATAAAATTTCACAGAGTGTACAAGGGAGTGTTGCGCAGGTTACGGGTGTTGGAGGCAGTTGTCATTTACATACCGCTCCGCAGTGGAAAGCGGCTGTACTTGGCCTCTGTTTATGCACCTGAGTCTTCACAATCCACCCTATTCATTACAGAGCTCGACACGCTTTTTCGACTTCTGAGGCTGGAATCGGGGGAGAATTATTTTATAATCGGCGGGGATTTCAACGCTAAACACAGAGATTGGGGAAATAATTTGCCAAATACTAGAGGGAACCTACTACTCGATTGGTGGGGTCGGCACGATGTCATGTACAGACTCGGTCTTAAAGCGACGGATAACCCGTCGTTTCCCAGAGGCGGGTCTTATTTGGATCTACTGCTCTACGACGAACGTATACGACTGACAGGTACGAACTTACAAACGCTAAACAGTCTACGCACATTCGTGTATGACAGCGACCATTGCGGTTTTAGCACCGAAATTACGGTTCCCAACGAAATTGCGGAATTGGAGGAGTTTGTCCAAAGATATACTTACAACTACAGTAAGACTCGATGGACACGCTTCTCCGCAACCTTGACTAGAGCGCTCTCCTCGAACACGCTCCACCCACCGTCCAATAGGAATTTGTCAAACGAGGAGATCGACAATTACCTAAAACAAATGGACGAGACAATTAAACAAACTATGGACACTACAATACCGCGGTATCGACGTACGACTAACGAAGACCTGTTCCGCAATCCTACTATTGACGCACTGCACCGACAGAAAAGTAGACTTCTGACAAGACTTAAAAACTTGTACAGACAGTTAACTGACCGACGAGACCCGGAGATTAGGACACTGAAGTCGTCGATTAAAAATATTCAAACGCTAATAAAAGAGAATTACAGAATTTCTGTAAGGTCATATTGGAACAACAAGGTTCGGGCTGTAAACACCAGCAACCCGAATATGTTTCCACAAATAAATAAACTATTTCGGAGAAAAAGTCAAAACGACCTTCAGTGTCTTAAAATAGCCCGGACAACAGACAACGAACGGTTACTGACAATAGCAGGCATTGATCCAAATGAGGCCGCTGATGATGACGACTTCTTTGTGATCGAGGATCCACAGGAGAAGGTTGAGACCATAGGGGCGACTTTCCAGGAAGTATACAAGGCCATTGATATCATTGGCCCTAATTATGACCTGGACCATCGCGTCTTGGTGCACGACTTCTGCATTCGAAATGAAATAGGGAACTGGCGATCCGAGGGCTCTGGTTTCACCCGGTTTAGCGACGAAAATATGGCAAATAACGTCATTGCCAGAGAGGGTGGCCTACCCCCGTTCATTTCGAAGGAAGGACTCCATGAGATCGTCGACACAATCAGGGCTAAGAAATCGGTGGGGACCGATGGTATTCCGAACATCGTACTTCGACATCTTCCTCTAGAAGCGGTGGACATCTACACCACCCTGTTTAATAATGCAATGAATAATGCACATTATCCAGCGCATTGGAAAACGGCGGTGGTTCAACCTATCCCCAAAAAGGGAAAGGATATATCCAATCCGGCGAATCTCCGGTCGATAAGTCTCCTTCCGAATATCAGTAAGGTTTTTGAAAAGGTAATCAATAGAGCTCTGTCTAGGTGGGTTGAGGACAAACATATAGTTCCGGATAATCAATTCGGTTTTAAGGCGGGACATGATATCTCACATGCCGCGTCTAAACTGGTATCCGATATCCAATGGAATAAAGGCAAAAAACAATGCACTGGTGCCTGCCTTGTTGATTTGGAGAAGGCCTTCGACACCGTATGGTTAGAGGGTCTTTTCTATAAACTAACTAGGCTGGGGATCAGTAAACCACTCTTGTACATTCTTTATAATATGCTAACCAACAGACAGTTCATCGTGAAAAATGGTGATGTGACTTCTGTTGGAATATTTCAAATTAAAAATGGTCTTCAGCAAGGCGCGGTCAATTCGCCGATCCTATTCAACATTTTTACAAGCGACTTGATAGGTTCACTTCCCCATACTATTGCGTACGCAGACGATTTGATAGCGTACAGAACAGGTCAAAAAATCGAGGTCATTAATACTCTCTTGCAGCGTGACTTCGATAAGATAAGACGATTTTGCGATGACTGGAAGTTGAAAATCAACTTTCAGAAGTCGGAAACCATTCTCTTTAGGACGCCGTTGTCTGGAGCCTCTAGGGATACCAGAAAAAATTGGCGAAAGTTCTCAATCATTGGACAACACGGACAACCTCTTGCCTGTCGAAATGTAGTCAGATACCTTGGGATCTGGCTAGATCAGTTTCTATATTTTGGCAAAAATGTAGATGCTGCTCTGGCCAGAGCTAAAGGTGCTTTTGCCCTCACAAAGAGACTGTTTTATAGCAGCCAACTCGATGCGAGGGTAAAGGTAATCTGCTACATGGCCCTTATTAGGCCCATGCTGGTATTTGGGTGTCCCGTGTGGTTCAATGTACGAGCAAGCTTAATGGAAAAGATTCGGGTGTTTGAGAGGGCTTGCCTTAGGGCTTGTCTTCGCTTGTACAGAACACCAGAGTCGGAGTACAAGAAATTTTATTCTAATGAGGTCCTTTACAACAGGGCGAACCTAATACGAGTGGACAATTTCGTAATTAAGCTGACTCGAAGGCACATTGCAAGAGCAATGACGTCGACGAATAACCTGATATCTGGGGCTTACTACCCCAATTACCTTTACCACGAGAGTGTGCGCTCTGACGGCTTCGTTCCACCGGAAGCATTCCTCTACCTAGATCAGAAAGGGTTGATCCAGGATAGATCGGCGGTGCCGTTAATCTTCCATGTCGCTAGGACAGCTGGGGACAGGCGACTCAACTACAACAGAGACGTCGCACACGGCAGTGTGGATCGCCTCAGGTTCAGTAGGGCGGTGGGGAATCGCGATAAGAGGGATGTCGTTCGGCAGCACCAGCATTTCTGGTGGTTGAATGATGGAGAAGATGCTTCGTCGTCGTTTCCGTCAATTACGGACCAGCCTCACTAATGAGGCAGAGCTGACCAATTTATTTGCTCTGTAAATAGCGATGGCCAGCTTACATAGGTTTAGGTTAGCATTTAAGAAACATATACATATATCAGTGTATACAAAAGTGCATACTGATATATGTATATGATTGTGTATAATGTCTATGTGTGTTTATGTGTGTATTGTACATTTAGGTTAGGTAGGCTAAGGTTTATTTTAAGTTAGATACTAAGTTTTTATAAAAACGAAAAAAAATGTCCATATGCTAAGTTTTTGCAAACAAATTTTTTTCTTAGCCTTAAGTATAGAAAATAAGTATTTACAAATAAAATGTAACTGCAGTCGAAAGACATAGATATAAGTATTTAGAGTAGCTTAGAGTGCCTGTGTGGGGCCAGTAAGTTAGTATAAGATTGTTAAGTAATTTTAAGCTAGCATTTAAGCATTTTTTGTTAGTATGTAAGAGTTAATTAGTAAGAAAATAAAATGCATTGAAAACTAACTTATATCACTACATATCATTGAGTTTGAATAGAATATACAAACGAATCGGTATCCATATAATTTAATCTTATATTGTCACCATACTTTGGTTTCATGTACTTATAGTGGAAATCATACATTTTCCACTTTGATAGATCGAGTACAGTGAAACCTAGGTAAATTGGTTTGTTGTATATTACGTGAACACGATTCATTTGAATTGCTATCATGTTTTCTGTAAATTGCATTGAACTGTGAAAGTTCGGTTTTGCTATGAGACCCCGAGCACCTACACTTTTTCCACAACTCTCCCAATTTGTAATAATTTTCACATCTTTTCGTTTGTCTGCATTTTCCATTGTTTTACCATAAACAGCATTATTTAATAATTTAAAGAAGTTCTTTTCAAATTCATTTTTAGCCAATGTACGGTGATGTGTATTTAAATCGATGTATTTCTTTAACCAACATGATTGCTTAAATTTCAAAATTCTATGTATTTTTAAGATTTTCATACCATGTGTAACACATTGTTGCAAATTTCTATAATGTATGATATATTTTGATTTATGAGTTAAATCCGCTATGAGCTTATTAAATTTAGAATTTGGCGGTTTTTTATTCTCTGGACAAAAAGGTAAATCATTGTGCTGGTCGTGAAGACATTCGGGATATTGTAAGTCTACCTCCAAAATGTAGCCAATTTGAGAGTCTGATGGTATATTGAAAATATCGAAATTATCAATTTCCATCCAAACAAACTCACCATAGGGCAGACTCTGTGACATTGCCCAACCATATAGATTATTAGCATCTAAGTACGCTAAATATTCAGATGGACTGTCATTTTTAAAGTCACTCATGTATTTATTGTTCGCCTTGGTGTGTCTACAACAACATTGCACATGACCGCCTCTAATACCTCTCTGAATGAAAGTGAACATGTTTATATCGGTAAATAATTCAAGCTTTACTTTCGTCACCATCAACATGGCATCCCATGATAAACCTGGTGATGTATAATATTGACAAGGATCCAGACCATAAATACTTTTACAGACTTTTCTAAAATTCTCAAATATATCGGCAAGTAAAAAAAACATCGGTCTTTAGGTACAACTCTAAATAATCTAAAAGGCTTTCACATTTAAAGGTTTTCCATACAATTTTTGCAAAATTATATTCATCTTCAGTGCAATTAGTATTACTAATTGAACTAAAAAAATTGAGTTGAGGTGGAAGACATTTCTCATTTAATCGCTCCCACGAATTAATATATTCATAAGGAAAAACACCTTTTTTTGTTAGTAAATTGAATTCATCATCTGCACTATAAATTGAGCGAACAATTTCGAAATCACCTTTTGATAAATTTTTAGCTAAAGAATCTAAACTAGAGGCCATAAATTTAAAGGAGTCAAGAAATCTAATCTCAATTAATTTTTCAGTGTCAACTTTTATAGATTTTCTCAGTGATATGTATATTTCTTTGTTTACTGCAATCACACTAATATTACCCGGAATATTTGAAAAATCTTTTATAAACAAATGACAATCATAGCCTGAAAAATTATGAAAAAACACAGGAACAAATTTCGGAACTTGAAACTTTAAATTACATTTATTATGGGCTGGTCCTCGGTATTTGCCTGTGAGATGACAATGATCTGCTACCCGATCATAGCCCAAAGTCTTTTTGCAAATGTGGCAGAATTGACTTTCATTGTGAAATCGCAATTCATCTATTGTAAGAGAATTCATCGGTAACTGAACAGACAAGTATTTTTCATTTATATCTTGCACATCTTTTATTAAGGTTTCAACAAAGATTTTCGATGCATCCAAACCCTTATATACTCTGAAAGCATTGAAGTCGTTGTTGAAGGAACACTTTACATAATAACTAAATGCGCAAGGGACATGCACTTGAACTGTTGTGGTAGATGATAGGTTTGATTGTGGTAAACAAGTATCTACATTTTTTAAAATGCATTCAAAATCTGCATATATTACGAATGGTACATCCATCTGCCTCTCATAATTTGTAAATTCTATATAAGACTTATCAGCAGGGGGCATTTCTGTTACAATTTTCTTACAATCTAACTTATGAATATTAAAATTACGCTCATTGCCAAAATATTGTAGGCAGCTGTTACATATGAAGAATTTGTGTCCATCCGTTCTCGTCTGCGTATTTAATAGTCTAAAAAAACAAAAAAAAAGATATAGATAGATATAGAAACAACAAAGAAAAACTAAAATAACTTACTTTGAGATATTTTTGATCCACACATAATGGGATCTCTCACTATCTTGTAGAAGCAGCAAGTTTATGTGGATTTGTTTTTCATCCAACGTAATGTAATAAGGACCTATGATCTTTTTATTTTCATCATCGTAACCGAACACATTAACACTGATATTTGTATTCATTTGTTCAAATCTTTTTACATCACTTAATTTTAACGGAAATTCTAAATCTTCAAATCTTAGAGTCAGCCCATTTTCAAGCGAAATTGTGCTATTTTTTATATCACTAATATTATAACTTGACGTTCTGTGAGGAACACTATTTAAAGGTACTACTGCTGATATTATAGCCCATTTGAAACAATATTCATCATCATTTTTTACATTAATACACGCTTTTTTATTTGATAAAAAGTTTGGAAGTTGTATATATTGTGAACCTCTTATTGGTCTGTACTCGTTCACATTGTTCACATGTATGATTCTTATTAACTATCACTATCACGCTCTTGGAACTCTTCCATTTTTATGTTAATGCTCAAATACATTTCATTATACAATTTATCTATTTGCATCCCGTCCGCACTTTGAGCGAGGCACATTTTAGATTGGAAAGATTTAATAGATATCACCATTTCTTCTTCTTCTTCTCCTTCTTCGCATTTATTTAATTTCATATACTCAGCAAAAAGTTCCATGTTAAATTTAAAGTTTGAGTGTATATACAAAAGTCTTTTTAAATTTTTACAAATCGTGCTCCTCGAATCATTAAAAAATCTATGAGGATCAATAATATCCTCATTTTTGTTTTCATATATAAATGTCTGGATCCGATTATTAAAAACGCTTTTAACAACTTTCAATTCATCACATGTTTCACATGGACTTGCACTATTCTTCTTGTGCAAATTTGTTCGGATATGAGCATACCAATGACTTTTTGGCACCTCTATCTTACACACACATAACGACATCAGAAATGTTGCAAAATGTCTTCAAAAAACTTTGGTTGACGTCCGAATCCTTTTTATACATAGAATGAGTCATATCTGAACGAACATCGTGACACGTAATCATGTGGTTTAAGAGTTTATCACTTCTGCTTAAAGTTTTTAAGCAAATACTACATTGTTGTTTATCACCATGCACACTAACAACATGTCTTCTTAAGTTTTTATTTAAGGAAAAATCCTTGCCACAAAATTCACAAATAAATCCTTTCATTGTTTTTTTTTTCTTCTTTGATATAGCACAAAAACTTTAGAGTTTAATTTAAATGAACTAGCAGTTTATACGACCAATGCACGTTTTCAATTGAAAGTGTTTCTTGCAATACACTCCTTTAAATAGCAGAAAGTTCAGTTTCAGTTTCAGTTTTAAATGCATTTTATTTTCTTAACACTAACTCTTACATTCTAACAAAAAATGCTTAAATGCTAGCTTACAATTACATAATAATCTTATGCTAACTTACTGGCCCCACACAGGCGCTCTAAGCTACTCTAAATTCTTATAACTATGTCTTTCGACTTTATTTACATTTTACTTAGAACTATTTATTTTGAATACTTAAGGCTAAGAAAAAATATTTGTTAAGAAAAACTTAGCATATGGACATAATTTTTTATTTTTTATAAAAACTTAGTACCTAACTTAAAATAAACCTTAGCCTACCTAACCTAAATGCACAATACACACATAAACACACTTAGACATTATACACAATAATATACATATGTTAGTATATACCTTTATATACACTAACGCATGTATATATTACTTAAATGCTAACCTAAAACTATGTAAGCTGGCCATCGCTATTTACTGAGCAAATAGATTGGTCAGCTCTGCCTCATTAGTGAGGCTGTTCCGTAATTGACGGAAACGATGACGAAACATCTTCTCCATCATTCAACCACCAGAAATGCTGGTGCTGCCGAACGACATCCCTCTTATCGCGATTCCCCACCGCCCTACTGAACCTGAGGCGATCCACACTGCCGTGTGCGACGTCTCTGTTGTAGTTGAGTCGCCTGTCCCCAGCTGTCCGAGCGACATGGAAGATTAACGGCACCGCTGATCTATCCTGGATCAACCCTATCTGATCTAGGTAGAGGAATGCTTCCGGTGGAACGAAGCCGTCAGAGCGCACACTCTCGTGGTAAAGGTAATTGGGGTAGTAAGCCCCAGATATCAGGTTATTCGTCGAAGTCATTGCTCTTGCAATGTGCCTTCGAGTCAGCTTAATTACGAAGTTGTCCACTCGTATTAGGTTCGCCCTGTTGTAAAGGACCTCATTAGGATAAAATTTCTTGTACTCCGACTCTGGTGTTCTGTACAAGCGAAGACAAGCCCTAAGACAAGCCCTCTCAAACACCCGAATCTTTTCCATTAAGCTTGCTCTTACATTGAACCACACAGGACAACCAAATACCAGCATGGGCCTAATAAGGGCCATGTAGCAGATTACCTTTACCCTCGCATCGAGTTGGCTGCTATAAAACAGTCTCTTTGTAGGGCAAAAGCACCTTTAGCTCTGGCCAGAGCAGCATCTACATTTTTGCCAAAATACAGAAACTGATCTTGCCAGATTCCAAGGTATCTGACTACATTTCGACAGGCAAGAGGCTGTCCGTGTTGTCCAATGATCGAGAACTTTCTCCAATTTTTTCTGGTATCCCTAGAGGCTCCAGACAACGGCGTCCTAAAGAGAATGGTTTCCGACTTCTGAAAGTTGATTTTCAACTTCCAATCATCGCAAAATCGTCTTATCTTATCGAAGTCACGCTGCAAGACAGTGTTAATGACCTCGATTTTTGGACCTGTTCTGTACGCTATCAAATCGTCTGCGTACGCACTAGTATGGGGAAGTGCACCTATCAAGTCGCTTGTATAAATGTTAAATAGGATCGGCGAATTGACCGCGCCTTGCTGAAGACCATTTTTAATTTGAAATATTCCAACAGAAGTCACATCACCATTTTTCACGATGAACTGTCTGTTAGTTAGCATATTATAAAGAATGTACAAGAGAGGTTTACTGATCCCCAACCCAGTCAGCTTATAGAAAAGACCCTCTAACCATACGGTGTCGAAGGCCTTCTCCAAGTCAACAAGGCAGGCACCAGTGCATTGTTTTTTGCCTTTATTCCATTGGATATCGGACACCAGTTTAGACGCGGCATGTGAGATATCATGTCCCGCCTTAAAACCGAATTGATTATCCGGAACTATATGTTTGTCCTCAACCCACCTAGACAGAGCTCTATTGATTACTTTTTCAAAAACCTTACTGATATTCGGAAGGAGACTTATCGAACGGAGATTCGCCGGATTGGATATATCCTTTCCCTTTTTGGGGATAGGTTGAACCACCGCCGTTTTCCAATGCGCTGGATAATGTGCATTATTCATTGCATTATTAAACAGGGTGGTGTAAATGTCCACCGCTTCTAGAGGAAGATGTCGAAGCACGATGTTCGGAATACCATCGGTCCCCACTGATTTCTTAGCCCTGATTGTGTCGAAGATGTCATGGAGTTCTTCCCTCGAAATGAACGGGGGTAGGTCACCCTCTCTGGCAATGACATTATTGGCCGTATTTTCGTCGGTGAACCGGGTGAAACCAGAGCCCTCGGATCGCCAGTTCCCTATTTCATTTCGAATGCAGAAGTCGTGCACCAAGACGCGATTGTCCAGGTCGTAATTAGGGCCAGTGGTATCAGTGGCCTTGTATACTTCCTGGAAAGTCGCCCCTATGGTCTCAACCTTCTCCTGTGGATCCTCGATCACAAAGAAGTCGTCATCGTCAGCGGCCTCATTTGGATCAATACCTGCTATTGTCAGTAACCGTTCGTTGTCTGTTGTCCGGGCTATTTTAAGACACTGAAGGTCGTTTTGTTTTTTTCTCCGAAATAGTTTATTGATTTGCGGAAACATGTTCGGGTTGCTGGTGTTTACAGCCCGAACCTTGTTGTTCCAATATGAGCTTACAGCAATTCTGTAATTTTCTTTTATTAACTTTTGCACATTTTTGATCGACGACTTCAGCGTCCTAATCTCCGGATCTTGTCTGTCAGTTAACTGTCTGTACAAGTTTTTGAGTCTTGACAGAAGTCTACTTTTCTGTCGGTGCAGTGCGTCAATAGTAGGATTGCGGAACAGGTCTTCGTTAGTTGTACGTCGATACCGCGGTATTGTAGTGTCCATAGTTTGTTTAATTGTCTCGTCCATTTGTTTTAGGTAATTGTCGATCTCCTCGTTTGACAAATTCCTTTTGGACGGTGGGTGGAGCGTGTTCGAGGAGACTAAATAGCAGAAAAAATAAACCGAAATTCACATTACAAAAAAAAACAAAAAAAAAAATCTATGCGCATGCGCTTGAAAGAAAACAAACCAACCTACTTACGAAAAACAAAAATCTTATCACCACGAATGTACTACAGAACAATGACACGAAATACACAATCCAATAAAACAGTACAAAAACCACAATACGAAAACCAGCCCCGACCTACGACAATGACCCCCAAATACAAGTCTCTTTGTTTTTATTCTTATGCTACCACAGAAACATCCGAAATTTTACTTCAACCAACAACAACAATCACATACCTTATCACACACTCCTCATGTCACAGCACACTTCCAAAACCACAAAAAACAATACTTTGACTGACCTGACACCAGGAATCCCCCCCCCCCCCCTGGTAACAGGAACCCCGCACCAACAACGTACATGCACTATCACATTTCTCACAACACGGTCGTTCATGCCTTATCAAATTTTACTCTTATCACCAACCACACACTTACAAAACCACAAAAAAATACACCGCAAAACCACAAAAACACACCGACACACTTACCCACCTCAAGGGCATTGACACGTGACGTCATGGCTCCCCGCTCCCTGTGTCCCAGGATTGATAAATACACTCTACTAATCGGCAACTACGTTCCCTTTACCTGGCTTATACTGAAAAATTTCCGACCGAACAAGACATACAAGACATTTTTTCTCAAATTTTTTTTTTATTTTTCTACATAGTCTCCCTGTAACTCTACACACTTCTCCAAGCGATGCTCCCATTTCTTTAACCCGTCCAAATATTACTTGGCGTTTTCTCTGCAAAATAATTGTTCACGAAGGTGATTGCCTCCTCATTTGACTAAAATCTCTGTCGCACGAGCGCAGTTTTTAGATGAGGGAACAAAAATAAGTCACTTGGGGCTAGATCTGGTGAATAAGGCGGATGGTCAAGCAGTTCAAACCGTAGTTCATGGATTTTCGCCATGGCACCCGCTGAGGTGTGAGATGGCGCGTTGTCTTGTTGAAACAGGGTTTTCTTTTTCTGCAAGTCTGGCCGTTTTTCCGCAATTTTTGCCTCAGCTTGGCAAGTAATGATGTGTAGTATGCCCCTGTAATTGTTTTTCCTTTTTGAAGATAATCGATTAAGATAAATCTTTTACTATCCCAAAAAACAGTCGCCATCACTTTCCCAGCCGAAAAAACAGTTTTTTTTAGTGTATCCAAGTTTCATCTACAGTAATTAATCGGCGCCAAAACTCGGATTTATTGCGCCTAAATTGAGCCAACAGATCGTTGGAAATGTTCCTTCGAACACGTTTTTGGTCTAACGTAAGCAAATGCGGCACCCAACGAGCGGACAGCTTTCTCATGCCTAAAACTTGATTTAATATGTAACAAACACGTTCTTTGAACATTTTCATAACCTCCACTATTTCTCTCAATTTAATTCGGCGGTCGTCTAACACCATTTGGTGAACTTTAGCAATGTTATCGTCAGTGGTTGCAGTTTTTGGACGTTGCGAACCTTCATCATCTCCCAAGCTCTTACGGCCACGTTTAAATTCAGCTGCCAAAATTTCACTGTGGTAAATGATGGTGCAGAGTCCCCATACACAGAGTCCAACTCATTTTTGATTTGCGTAGGCGTATTACCTTTCAAAAACAAGAATTTAATAACAGCTCGATACTCAATTTTTTTAAAATTTCCACAAAAACACACGTACATCGACTTACTCAAACGGTTTGCGTACCGTGTTGTGTTGCGGATTTAAAAACAGGACTGTTTTTAATTACGTTATAAATGGTTAATGAATATATTACAGGTTTCTTTACATTTATATATTTCGTTTGACAATTGTTTAACATTTTCTCAAGGCTGAACATTATGACAGGTTAGACATTTAGTAATTCACAATTGTAATTTTGTTTTAGTACAATATAATTTGCAATTACATTTTATATTTTTTATATTAAATGAAACAAAGGAATTGGAATTTGAAAACCAAACATTCTCCCCCGCCGTAAACCGGATGTTTAGCATTCGTCATGTTTTATTGGCCGTCACTGTTTTGCTGCTGCCATCTTGATGCTACGAGTAGCTTATGCTCTCGTTGCACATTTAAATGAAACCATTATTAGAACGTATCGAATTTGAAAACACATAAACGTGATCACGATATTACAACAACAATTAATGGGCAATGTTAATGTCATATATCGATGATTGTCTCTTTCACACTTATGATAATGGCTTTTATTTAGTTCATTCATAAAGTAAGCTTCCATCATCCAGGTGTGCCTAGTGTGAAGTGCGTGTTTTGTTTTTAGTTTCGCGTATTTATTTTTTTTTTTTGACGAGCCTCGGTTGTTGCACTGTCAGTGAGTATTGTATTTTATTTGTTTATTAGATATGCATTTATTTCATTGATTGTGTTTTTAGTTTCTAGAAATTTTATTCTCCTTTTTTTGTTTGGTTGTGTTTTTTTTTTTTTTTTTTTCTCTTCTGGAAAATTAACCATTAACTAGGCCCTTTGTTCAGTGTTGACACTTTGTATGTAATGTTATTTTTATGAGTATACCTACATACTATAATGAGGGGTGTTATCTTGTACATTATTTGGTGAATTGTTTTCTTATTTATAAACAGGTTTTATGAGTGTTGTTTGATGTGTAATTTGTGTTGAGAATATTGTGTGTTGTATTGTGTTGGGCCTCCTACGAGGTTTATTCCATTTTACGTTTTTTTTAATATCATTTGTTTGTGGTGTGATTGCCTCTTCGAGCTCCTGGGCTGACTATATTCCCAATACTGTCGAGGAGGAGCCACGTGGCAATACAATCATTGTTCCATCAAACTCAGGGTGACTTCTAAGTCGATGATCGATGATATGCTGTGATAATGATGTTTCTGTGTTGTTCTTCGATTATATGTTACGAATGGCTTGTGAATTTGATGCATACTGTTGCTGTTGTATCTATGTGTTGTTTAGTTGCACTTTTGTTCGTGTCGTGTTGCTGTTAGTGTCGCAGGAACTTTTCTTCGTAATGTCGTTTGGTAGAGTTTTTAGTTGTAGTGTTTGTCTATTCGGTCTTGTCGTTGCTTGGTAGTCGACATATTTTTGTAATGGGACTTTCAGTTCAGAGCTCTCAGTTTTTATTTTTGCCACTCTGACTAACCCGTCCGGCCCTGGGTGAAGTTTTGTGATCCGACCAAGGCTCCATTTCAGTGGCGGTAAACGTTCATCCTTGACAAGCACCAGATCTCCGAGCTTTAATTCATTTGGAACCTTCTTCATCCACTTTGGCCTTTGCTGAAGTTTGGCCGGATGGCTTTGGTCGCAATACAAACAAAGATAACAAAATACCCTTTCAAACCTTTCCTTTGCGACCTTTCCACGTTTTCACATCTATGGGGCTGGCGTAATATACTCCAGAGTGAGCAAATGGTTTTGACATTGCCGTCATAACCGCGGGAAGATCGCCCATTAGTTCATGTAACGGTTTCGCTCGGAAATGATAGCATATCGTGCAGTCGTGCATGCACCTTTTCACTGCATTTCGAATGTTAAAAATCAAAATTTTTGTCGGACATACGCAATTACCTTTTAGTTACCGCCATGTAGTGTTTGAAGGTGTGCTTGGCTTATGATTAGCTTTACCAATCTGTGGTCCGATTTTAAAAGGATTGGATATTTCGTGTTGTATGGGAGGCTGGAATTTGAAAGTCTTCCACCCACTCGAAGAATACTTTTATCATCTCGAAATGGATTTAAAGTTTTGTACCCCTTCATGGTGTTGTTTTCCTCTTCGTCGCCTGTGAACATTTCCCTTTGTATTTACTTGATCATACACAAGAGCGCCATTTCCAATTCTTGTGGTGTCAAGCAGCCTCTGTTTCGATTGGTGTTGTGTCGCATTCTTAAACAATAGGCTAGAATTCTTTTTGCTTTGTTTAGTGTTGAGTGCCTTTCCAACGAAACACTTTGCGTTTTCAGAGCATGAGATGCTACTTTTGCGCGAACTTCTTCTTGGGTTTCCAGGTACGATGGTTGAGAAAAAAAAGTGGCTTTCCATTGTTGCCGTAGAAATTTTGGTCCGCTCCACCATAAATTGTTTTGTACAATTGCTGACGGACAAACTCCCCGAGATGCTATATCAGCTGGATTTAATCCTGATGGTACGTATCTCCACTTCGCAAACTTTGTGAGCTTCTGTATCGGCGCTACTCGATGATCAACAAATGTCTTCCATTTAGATGGTGCTGCGTTTATCAAACACAAAGTGATGATCGAATCCGTCCATGCCCAGGTATTGACTTCATCTAGCCTGAGGGATCGTTTCACTTGACATAGCAAGTTTGCCAACAGCACAGTTCCAGCCGAGGCAATGTGATGGTTTTAAACGGGGCAACCTTCGTTTTAGAAACCAGCAAATGCATGTGAATGTGTTGGTTTTGGTCGAATACTCGAAGATAGACCGCTGCTGCGTATGCCTTCTCTGAGGCGTCGCTGAAACCATGTACTTCAACCATTTTTGACGTTTTATTGGTGTTAATCCAACGAGGAATCCGAACCTTCTCTGTTGATGGGAGATCATCACGAAATGCTTCCCATTCTCGCCTTAAATTTTGAGGAATTGGATTGTCCCAATCAATATTTTAACCCCAGAATTGTTGCATCAGCATCTTGGCCTTAATAATGCACGGCGAAATCCAACCCATCGGATCATATATCTTGGCAATTGACGACAAAACAGATCTCTTTGTGACAGGTTCTTCAATGTTTCTCGCTACCTGAAATGATAATGTATCGGATTTTGGAAACCATTTCACTCCCAGCGTCTTGAAGCTGCTTTTATCATCGCATGGAACTGAGAAATCCAAATCGCACTGTTCTGCTGTTATATATTTGAGTACATCAGTCGTGTTGCTGGCATATTTTCTTAGAGAGAAACCCCCAGCCGCCAAAAGTTGTCGAACTTCCTGCAGCCTTTCCTGTGCTTCTTCTACGGTACCTCCTCCACTAATAACATCATCGACGTATGTTTCTTCTTTGCTAATCGACCTCCCGGACGGAAATCTAGCTTCCTCATCGTCCGCCAACTTCTGAAGAACACGGATTGCTAGATAAGGTGCCGATGCAATGCCAAAGGTGACCATTTCTAAACGATATGTCTTTAGTTCTTCTAACTTATTACTTCTCCAAACTATAAGCTGATAGTTTGCATCCGAAGTATCCACACTTATCTGCCGATACAACTTCTCGACATCTCCGGTAAACGTAAATTTGTACCTTCTCCAACGTTGAATGATATCACAAACAGGTGTTTGCAGTTTTGGCCCTACGTGCAACAGGACCGAATAGCGATTTTTGTGTAGCATCAAATACCACTCGTACCCTAGTCGCTGTGCTGGATGCCTTTATAACTGCATGATGTGGTATGAAAAAATGGTGAGGTGTTTTACGTACTTCCTCGTCATCGATCAGAGTCATATTTCCTAATTGTAAGTACTCTTTTAAACATTTGGAATATTCACAATATAGCTTTGGTTGTAAGTTTAGACGCTTTTCCAACGCTAGACACCTTCTGACTTCTGTTTCTTTCGATGGGCCCATCTTGGGATGTTGAAAGCCTTTGAAAGGCAAACAGACTTTGTAGTGACCATTTGGTAAGCGGACAGTGTTAGTTTGAAGAAGCTTTTCACAACTATTATTTACCTCGTTTTCTTCCTTTTCAGCTGGCAATTCTTCCACTTCCCAGAATTTGCGAAGCGTTTTATCAAGCTCCAGTTGGTTGGTGAACGTCCGGATAGACATTGAGGTTGTTTGGGGTACTGTACCTAATAATATCCATCCTAAATGGGTTGATTGAGCTATTGGTCCAATGGAGCATCCGCGTCGCAGATCTCCCAACACTATTTGGGCGTAAACATCACTTCCAAGAAGAACGTCCACTCTTCCTGCTTGCCTAAATGTTGGATCAGCCAATTTCAACCCTAGTAAGTGAGGCCATCTGTCGAAGTTAATTTTTTGGGCCGGCAGAAGGCCCGTCAGTGAAGTGAAAACTAAGGCTCGGCATCGTCCTGCGAAGCTGGAAGTCATCGAATGTATTTCAAGAACAACAACCTTATGAGATATTCCACTGCAGACTCTCCCCAGCCCATTAAACTCGACGCGTGTCTGTTCCGTTTTTAAGCGAAGTTGTTGAATTGCTGATTCGATTATGAACGATGCTTCCGACCCGGAATCCACTATGGCTCGTAAAGTAACGAAGCTACCATCACTCGCTCGAGCTTTTATTAACGTTGTCGCCAACAACACGGCTGAACTGGTATGATAGCTATTTAGATGTGCCGACGTTGATGCTTGTTCGCGGTAAGGTTGGAACTCCGGTGCATGATGATTTATACTAGACATCTGGTATGAGTTTGCTGTGTTGTTTTGTGGCGTTGAGTGCGATGAAGATTGACCACTGCTTCCACCATTTTTAACTGCTTGTGAAACGCGTGAACTATCATGCAGCAAAGTGTTGTGTCTTCTTTTGCAGTAGTAGCAATTCTTGCTGCTTGGGCACTTTTGCTTAAAGTGGCTGTATGCAAGACAGTTCTCGCATACCCTTACCTCATAAACAGCCTTTCGCCTCTGCAAAGCCTCACAAAGCCTACAGGTAAACTCTTTATTATTTTCCCTTTTAGTAAAATATGCTTGCACATTGGCCTTGTTTTTGCGGATTGATTTTCCTGTTGATTGCTCAACCGCCTCCAATGTCCTAAAACGGCATTGAAGAAAATCGAAGAACTGTTTTAAAGTTGGGAGTTCCTTTTCGTTGCCCAGATTTTCTTCCCACATTCCTTGCACTGAATTACCCGCCTTTTAGATGACTATAAATATCAAAATTGTATCCCAACTCGTTACTGGAATTCCTAAGTTTGAGAGTGCATGGATGATTTCCTGTGATGTACCTAGTAACTGTTTTATATTTTTAGCTGTTTCGTTGTTGATAGCAGCTTGCTCAAATAATAGTTTGAGCTGTGAATTGACCAACACCCTCTTATGGTCATACTTCTCAACCAAAATCTCCCATGCCCGCTGATAGTTTCCACTATCGATTGGTAAGTGTTGTAGTAACCGTTCAACTTCTCCTGTGACACTTGATTTTAAATAATGTAGTTTTTGTACATCTTAAAGTAACTTATTTTCATGAATTAAAGAGACGAATAAATCCCGAAATGGTCTCCAGAACTCATAACCCCCTGAAAATGATGGAACGTAATTTTTGGAAAACGAAACTCCGGTTGTCCTTTCTCCTTATGTTCTATATCTCGGGAAGACTCAGATCCTTTCGATGTATTCGCACCTATAACCAGTTTAATTTTATCCTGAGCCCCAAGGATTTTCGTCTTGTACTCAAGGTATGTATCTAAGATTTTTTCATAAATTGCATTAAATTCATCTGCTTTCAACCCCTCTTCTAATTTCCCTTCAGTTAAAATTTCTACCTGGTACTTCTGGGCTAGCTGTTTATGCTCCTCCAGTATATCTAAACGGTTTTTTTAATAATTTGGATCCGCTAAACGCTCCTTATTGGACTTTTTATAATTTTCGAAATCTCGTTCGACTTGGTGGAGTACAAATTTTTGTAACTTGCCATTTTAAGAATACTTATGTACTCGTATTTATACTACAGCCCAATATTAAAATGAATAAAAGCACAGGACACAGGTTAAAAGACTCACCTGAAATTCGACTCGACTCTTGTGATGTTGCTGTCTGTTTAAAGGACTTGAGGACCGGCTCTGGATTGTGTTTTCCGTTCTTGTCGATGCAGGAATTGATGCTGGGGCTGATGCAGGTGTTGATACAGGTGCTGATGCAGGTGTTGATGCAGGTACTGGTTTGACTTTTCTTCCGCTGATGTGGTGAGTAAAATCCTTTGTGTACTTATTTGACTTCTTTTTTTGTGTTTAAACAAAACCAAATGCAAAAACTTTTAAACTTATTCCTTATCAAAATCGATTAAAATGTCCTATCTTGCGAATTCCAACAACGATACTGCCAAACAAGTTCTCATCGACATAATCCGGCTCGAAGGAGCAAAATGTACGGTTTGCGTACCGTGTTGTGTTGCGGATTTAAAAACAAGACTGTTATTAATTGCGTTATAAATGGTTAATGAATTTATTACAGGTTTCTTTACATTTATATATTTCGTTTGACAATTGTTTAACATTTTCTCAAGGCTGAACATTATGACAGGTTAGACATTTAGTAATTCACAATTGTAATTTTGTTTTAGTACAATATAATCTGCAATTACATTTTATATTTTTTATATTAATTGAAAAAAAGGAATTGGAATTTGAAAACCAAACAATTGTCAACTAAAAACTGCGCAAACTAGCATTCTCTAGCTTTTATTGACGAGTGCCGCTAACTTTACGTTGCGGTCGGAAGCTTTTCAGACAACCCTCGTACTTGAGTTCATAGTTATGTTTTTTTTTTGAAGGCGATCTTCCATCTTTTCATCTTGCTTAAGTGAGAGGATGATCATCGGTAAAGATTTTCACTTTTCTAGATCCGTAGAGGAAGTTCCATAATGAATTTAATGACCATATAATGGAAAGCATTTCCTTCTCGTTCGTGGCATAGTGTTCTTTGGCCTTGTTTAGCTTTCTCTAGAGGAATGTGATTGTTTTGCTGTTTTGAGAAAGGAATGCCCCAATAGCATAGTCTGAGGCATCCGTGGTTAGTTCAAATATTTTTGAAGTTTGGATATGACAGAAAAACTTCTGCCGAAAAAAGTGAATTTTTTACTTTATTGAATGCTTCCAAGGCATCTTTGACAATGGGTTTAAATTTTTAAATATTCTTGGAAACTCGTCCAACTTTCCCTTTTAAGGGGGATATCAGGGGCTTCGCAAGTTGAGCGTAATCCTTGATGAAGCGCCGATGGTATCCTGACATACCGAGAAATGAACGGAGGTCTTTAAGCGTTTTAGGGGTTGGTCGATCAGCAATCGCCTGGTCTTTTTTAGGATTGGCTTTTATGCCATCTATACTAATGACAAAGCCCAGGAATTATATTTTTTTCTGAAGGATCTCACATTTGTCCATTTGTATTTTGATATTGGCGGCTTCGAGAGTTTTAAATACCCTTTCCAGGTTCTTGAAATGTTCAATCTCGTCTTTCCCGAAGATGACGATGTCGTCAATATAAACATAGCAACACCTTCCGATGTATTCCTTCAGAATATAATCTATAGCTCTTTGAAAAATAGAAAGGGAATTCTTTAGCCCGAAAGGGAGACGAGTGAATTCGAGAATTCAATTATTCGCGGAAAAGGCAATTTTTTCAATATCAGATTCTTTGAGGGGGATGTGATGAAAACCACTTTTGAGATCAATTATAGTAAAGCATTTATTGTTATCAACTTTGGCAAGAACCTCATTATCTCGGGAATCGGATATCTGTCTACTACGGTAACAGCGTTTAGCTTACGGTATTCGTTGACCATGTGATATTTTCTTTCTCTGGATGCGTTCATCTTTTTGGGAACGACCCAGACTGGAGAATTATAAGGTGATTTAGATGGTCTAATGATTCCATATTTTAGTATTCTATTTAGTTTATTTGTTTTTCGACTTATTGTTTTAGTGCCATCGGGTATGGGTACGATCTTGAATAAATAGGTTCGTTGGTTGTCGTTCGAATCTCGCCTTTTATGGTGGTGGTGTAAGTCAGTTTCTTGTCAGAATCTGAAAAGAGGTTAGGACAGTCGTTAACTAGGCAATAAGTTTGTCAGACTGTTCGTTGCTCATGTAAGAGGTTCTTAGCGTAACGTTATTAATTGATTGTGAGATAAGCTGTTTGCACACAGCACACCAATAAAAGATATTGTGCATCATTGTGACTCGGTTACATCGACACACACAAAATCAAGATTAGCCAGCACAACTTATATTCGCCAAGTATTGATGGAATACGAGCTATTGATATAAAAAGGCACACGGACATATTTACCCCATTATTGTGTAAATTACTTAACTTAAGTATTGCACAAGCAAAAATCGCTACAAGCTTAAAAACTGCTGTAATCAGACCGATATACAAAGGAGGTACAAAAAGCGACCTTCAAAATTATCGGCCAATATTAATATTGCCAGTAATAGAAAAGTGCATGGAAGACGTGATAACAAACAGAATGCAAGGCTTTATCGCAAAAAATTCGCTGATACACTCAAGCCAGTACAGCTTCCAGAAAAATAAAAGCACTGGTAAGCTGTTAGGAGAATTTGCAAATTGCGTCAACAAAGGTCTAAATAAAAGTCTTCATGTTTTAGTGCTCTTCGTGGACTTCAGTAAAGCTTTCGATACACTGAACTAGTAGAAGTACAGCCAAAATGAAAACGTTCAATCTGGAGTTCCTGCATCACAGATCCTTTCATACAGCAACAGAAATTTGGACCCACGCCGAAGTAATGCTAGCGTGTTACTCACGTGTGTTCCTCGTTGGCGTCACCGAAAGGCGGTTGATGTTCTGTGTGAAAGTACTACTAACGTGTTACACACGTGTATTCCTCTTTGGCGTCACCGAAAGATGGTTTTTGTTGAATTATAATATGGGGTGTATAAATGTTTTTCGCATTAGCGCTGCCAAACTCTGATTATTATTATCACCACAATTTTGTACACCGTAACGGCTTTGCGTTAATGTTTTTTTTTTGCTAGAAAGTTTTTTTTATTTTTTTTTATTTTACAGCATGGTCACAGGAAATTTTCACATGCGCTTTTTGTTTCCTTTTTTTGTGTTTGGAGCATGTGCAACAATGTGAATTTCCGCGTGTTAATTTTGACTATTGGTTAGCAAATTGAATTGAAACGCGTTTTTTTCTTTTTTGTTTTTGTTTCGTGTAGCACTGATGCCACAGCTAGTTATCACACGCGAATCTTAATTTCAAGTTTTGTAGTCTTAACACTTTTTTTTTACCGACTGCGCCAGTTACATATTTCTTCTACAATTAAAACGAAACAAGTTTTATTTGTTCAACTCTTTATTGATCTAGTTTCTACCGAGGAAAAAGTTTAACTGGCGATGCGCAGATCGATCTCCCCAACATCTTCTCAGAGTTAAGAGATGGGAGAGCGCGATTGCGATAAGAGTTCATCAACGCACACTCAAAGTTTGCATCGATCAAACATTGAGTGTCGCAAAGTTGTAACGGCCGCTCGCAAATATCAAATGTAACAGACAAAATTCAAACATCGCCTCAAATCCTAAAACCTACTAACAGCAACGGCGATGTAAAAAGAGTGGTTGTCTTAGCTTCCGTTCAGGGAGCATGGCCTTCAAACAATGATGGAGAAGGGAAATTTTTTTCTGATTTCGAGAGAGCGGATCGTGCATGTGTATTATTTTTTTTTATGTATAGGTACATTGTACAGGTACTTGAGTAAAATGCAATCGGATGAGGATACCGTTGGCTTGACGAGTAAGAAGCTTGAGTTTCTCGGCGATTGAAAAAGGCGGACAAAGGTGACGTGATAGCTGAACCAAGAGGTTCGCACTAAAATTGTAGTGAGGCAATAAAAAAAAAAAATAAAAAAAATAAAAGAGAAAAAATAAAAAAAATATAAAAAAAAAAAAATTTCATAATTGTGCGGAATAATTAAAGTTAGAAAAGAAAATTTATAACCGCGTAGAGCTAGTTAGTGAATGAAGCAGGAGAAGATAAGGAAAAAAAAGGGAGAAAGGAGAAAAAAGAAAAAAAAAGGAAAAAAAAAGTGAGTTATTTTTTTTATCTTTTAATTTTGGAGTTATTTTGTATGCTAAATATTTTTTTATGTGAAAAGTTCGGCGGCCACCGACCTAGATATAAGTCGTGGTCGCCCATATATAGATTTACCACTACAAATACTACCTATAAAGAAAAAAAAAAAAAAACCCAAGAAACAAACAAAAAGGAAACATAAAATCGTGACTTCATATCTACTATACTATAAAAAAAAAAAAAAAAAATTGTTGTTTGCATAAAATTTTTATTTACCAAAATGGAAAAAATGTATGTATGTAAATAAATAGGTAAAAGAATCAAAAATTAAAATGTATATATATATATATAATGTGCGTATATACTAATTAATATTCGAGTGCGCCTCACAGCAGGCTACACTTAACGGTATAAAAAATTAAATAAAGAAAGCTTTTTTCCTAGAATAAGGGCATCTGCCTTAAAATTAAACAATGTAGAAAATAATTATTGTATAATTATACATACATAAGTACATATACGGGAATCGTAAATGTAATTAATGAATTTGTTTTTTTCTTATATGTAAAATTTGAGCTCGAAGTATTATTATTAAATTATTATTCAATTTATAACCATTGAATACCTTTAGGAGTTAAGAGTTAAGATCAATTTTTGTGAATTTAATACTTATGTATGGACATGAATCTGGTAGCAAAATATTATGCAAACGAATAAAAAATTGTTATGTGAATTGGAAAAGAAAGGAAAATGATATTTTAATAAAATAAAGAATGCCACATTATAACGTAGTATGTGTATGGTGTTATTGATTTTGATCACTTTTAAGAGCACATGCGCCTAGAGATGTGTTAGTTTTTTATTTTCAGGGGTAAATAAGGTTGGCTGAATCAGAGCCTGATGATTTGATCCGGTGACAGCGTTCAAAATACGGTTAGGGGAAGTCCAGAAAATCGCCATGGGACTTCACTGCAGGGAGGGATTGGCATCGCTGGATCGACATCAGCCAGCGATCCTCGATATGGTGTCAACACCAGAGCAAAACAGTAAGTAACATGGCATGATATATGTTTTTTTTGTAGTAGTACAGTTGAGAGTGGGGACAAGAACTACCCCATCCGGCGAGCTGAGCCGCGCATCGCAAGCATGCCACGCTCCTCACACTCGACTATCCCTTCCCTTTCCATTTCCGTTTCCCTCCAAATATCCATATCCAAGATCCATTCCTTCCGTTTGTTAGTTCTGTTTGTTTTGGTATCCTGATATCCTATCCTACACTCTTTTCTCCTGCACAAATTCTCTACATTTCCTCTCCTATATCATCAACACCTATTATAATTATTATTACAAAAAATGGCGCCCAACGTATGGTTTTGCAAGTCCTTTCGTCCTGTATTTGTCTGTCCAGAATTGTCCTTGTTGTCAACATTGAAATTCTCGTAAGTCTTCAAGTGGATAGTCGCAGGCATGCCATCTTGAATTGCGACGAGTGCACTCGATGTTGACAACGACAACAATTCACCCCCCTTTGTGTTATACCCAGACCACAATTGTTCCCCTTTTCAAGGTCGAAATCCCTGTATGGCTTGAGGTGGAAAGTTCATAAACGTGCCATCCTCAATTGCGACAAAAAAATTTGAAACCTTGAAAATGAGATCAATTGGAACCTTCCCTTGTGTTGTCTAACACTCATCTGTGTGTTGTGGATCCTGAAGTTGCAAGTCTTTCAGCAAAAGCCTACAAGGCGGTCTGAAATTACGGGAACGGGAGGAAAAACAACTTAGTGAGTCTTTGTATTGCATGTTCTGTGTTTAGAAAAAAAAATCGTTTTGCTCACTCACCATATTGAGGGATAATACTGTTGTAGAATAATGGGTAACGTTTTAAAAATCCAGTCACCGGGTCAAGTCATCTGATTGCTATTGCAACAACACAACCATTGACAGCCACCTGAAATACCCCCTTCATTTCATGCATACATACTGTATTCCACGGTTAATTATTTTGCTGGTTCTTATTGTTAAGAATAATTCTCACACCTTTCTTTTGTAACAATCTCTTTAATAGTGATTTGCTTTTGCTTTGACATTACATGTTGTTATAATGTGTTATACATTTGTTCTAACTTGTTATACATTTGTTTTAAGTTGTTATACATTTGTTTTATGTTACGTTACGTTATATTTAATTTACATAATTACATGGGTTTAGAATTCAATTATTGTTTTTTTTTTAATTTGAATCAACAACATTCTCCCCGGCCGTGAACGAAGTTCGCAATGTGACCATATCCTTAGATATCTTATGAATTCGCCGCACTTTGTCGCCATTGTAGTTGTCGGACATTTTGACATTTCATTCAAATTGTGCGTGGATATTGGCCGGGGGACAATAAAAAATATAATTTAAATTAAATTTCAATTTACAAATTTAAAATTTCTAGTGAGTGTATGAGGTGACATAATTACAATATGTCCCATAGAGTAAGTGTTTTTTTTGTTTTAAAGATAACATTTATATATATATGTGTAAGAATATATTCCCTTTGTTGTTTTACAATTCGTTTGTTGATAGTTTTTTGTTGTTGTTGTATGTAGCTTGCTGTCGCCATGAATGAGATCGTGTACCCATGGTACAGTTTTCCCATTGCGTACATCAATTGCCTTACGAGTGTGTGTGTGTGTCATCCCAGAGTTATATGCATGGCTCTGAGAAAGTATACCTGGGAATTAGACTTAAATGTTTATTAGTGTAATTGTTATTATTATTATTTTTTTTTGAATGTGAGAAAAATAAGTGCATGTCGTTACGAAACGTGTGTGTGTGTGAGCGAGTGTGTAAAATACCGATTCGCGGCGGCACGAATGAGTTGTGTGACGTCACTACACAACATGTGTGTGATGTCAACATCTCTGATACTGACCATGTTGATAAGCAGTATGTTTATTGGAGGTACATGTGTTGCTTAGCGTCATGTTGACATGCAATATGTAGGTCAGCAACTATTGTCAGCTGTGCCTTTGTTGAGAATGAATTTTTTGTTTTGCCGTCGGCAATTTGAAATTGTACTTTGTGTTTAAGCCGATCAGCTAAAATATAAAATTATGTGTTCTATAGATGTGTGTTGAGATGTGTGCTTGAGATTTGTTTTTGTATTTTTTTTGTGTGAGTGAATTTTGGATGCCTTTGTGAAATGCCGTCGGCATTTCATCATTCAAATAATTGTGTTTGTCGTCGGCGTTTCGTTGCTGGGTAGTAGACATAGTTTGGCAATTGGTCTTTTTACCTCTCCGTGTTGTGTTCGTAGCGTTACTACGCGTGTTAAGTTGTCTTGTCCTGAGTGTTTTTGCGTTACGCGAGCTAGATTCCATTTCGCTGGTGGAAGTCGCTCGTCTTTTATTAATACGAGGTCTCCGATTTTTATATCTGGCTGTTGTTTCTGCCACTTTGGTCGTTGTTGGAGCCGTGCCAGATATTCCGAGCTCCATTTCTTCCAAAACGTTTGAAGCATGCGTTGAACGCGCTGCCATCGGTCGACGTAATTGGTTCTCGTTTCAGCGAGATCGTGCTGTGGGATGCTGTTGAGAGGCTCACCAATTAGGAAGTGCCCTGGTGTTAAGACTGCAAGATCATTAGGATCGGTGGTCATTGGACATAAAGGCCTGGAATTCAAACAGGCTTCTATCTGCGCTAGAAGCGTACTGAGCTCCTCGAAGGTATATACTTCGTTGCCGGTTATCCTCTTTAGGTGGTGTTTTATAGATTTCACTCCTGCTTCCCATAATCCTCCAAAGTGGGAGGAAGCGGGAGGAATAAAATTAAAATTTGTTCCGTCCTTGGCTAATGAGTCTGCAATCTCCTTCCAATATATTTGAGCAGCTTTCAAACATCGTTTGAGCTCCGCGTTCGCTCCAATGAAATTAGTCCCACAGTCGCTGTATAAATGAGAGCAAATTCCTCGTCGAGCAGTGAATCTCCTGAACGCTGCTATAAATGCTTGGGTAGTCATATCGCTGACTACCTCCGTGTGAATTGCTTTAGTGGCAAGACAAATGAAGATGGCGAAGTACGCCTTGTGTGTCTTTGAGGCTCGTCCTTTCCATGCCTTGATGTCGATGGGACCTGCGTAATCGACTCCCGTATGCGTAAAGGGCCGTGTTATTTGCACTCTGGGAGCCGGTAAAATACCCATAAGCTGGTTTGCTTTTTTCGCCCTGTGCCGGAAGCATATGTTGCAGCGATTAATATGCCCCTTGATGCTGCTTTTTATTCGCAGGATCCAATATTTTCTCCTAACGTATGCCATCATTTGTTGCAGGCCACCATGAAACGTCCTTTCATGTGCATCCTGCAAAAGAAGTTTAGTGAATGCATGATTGTTTTTGAGTATTATTGGATGCTGTTGCTGGTATGAGAGATTTGAATTCTGCAACCTACCCCCAACTCTAAGAATACCTACAGGATCAAGAAACGGATTCAGGGATTTGAGAGTTTTTGTTGGTAACCCCTGTTGAATCGCTGTAATCTCTGTCGAAAACATTGTTTTTTGTACATTTTTCAGAATGAAAGAAATAGCCAATTCTGTTTCAGACGGGGAAATGGCAGACAGGTTCCGATTAACAGGTTGCTCTTTAGTATTTTTAATGAATCTAAAAATGTAGGAAACCACCTTAATTAATGTAAGTAACTTTGAATATTTTAATACGAGGATTGTTATTAGGTTGTTTTCCTTTGTGACGCAATGGATTTGGACAGATCGTCTCTCTTCTCCTGTTTCTGCTCTTACTGATTGAGGCGGATATTTAAACTTCCAACTGTGGTGAAGAAATTCTGGTCCATTCCACCAGAGTTGTGATCCAACCAGTGCCGATGGTGACACTCCCCGTGACAAAAGGTCAGCTGGATTAGATTGTGTCGGGATATGGTACCAGATGTCCTGTTGTGTAAGCTGCTGTATTTGTGCTACTCTGTTGCTTACAAATGTTTTCCATTTTGATGGTTGCGCTGCTATCCAGTCCAAGGTTATCGTTGAATCCGTCCATGCATACTGTTTTGCTTCGTTCAACCCAAGAACCGTTGAAGTGTATTGCAGAAGAGTCGCAAGCATGACTGCTCCGCATAGTTCCAGACGTGGAAGTGAGACGGTCTTTAATGGAGCAACCTTGGTCTTGGATATCAGTAGGTGCATATGGATCTTACCTTGTTGATCCAGTACACGAAGGTATATTGCCGCACCGTATGCACTTTGTGAAGCATCGCTGAAGCCATGGATTTCTGTGTCTTGTTTTTTACGGTTTGCATGTATCCATCGAGGAATCCGGATGTGGTCGATGCACGCGATTTCCTGACGGAATGTGTTCCAGGATTTGAGTAATTCTTCAGCAACTGGATCGTCCCATTCTGAGCCATGCTTCCACAAGTGTTGCATAATCAGCTTGGCACGAATAATGCACGGTGAGATCCAGCCAAGAGGGTCGAAAAGTTTGGCGATTGTCGACAAAATTGTCCTTTTTGTTTGATCCGGTGGATTGGAGCTGCAACACTGAAAAGAGAAGATGTCTTCGAGAGGATACCATTTGATACCTAAAGCCTTATCATGATCAGAGGAACCTAAAGGTAACGAAAAATTAGCTTCCCTTTCAGTTTCTGGTATGAATTTTAATATTTCTTCACAGTTGCTCATCCATTTTCTCAGATGAAACCCGCCTGATGATAGCAAACCTCGCACTTGTTCCCGCCGTATAAGGGCTTCTTCTACAGTGTCAGCTCCGGTGATGAGATCATCGACGTACATGTCCTCCTTTACCATCTTTGCGCCAAGGGGGTAGCTGTCTTCTTCATCAGATGCCAGTTGATTCATCGTCCGAATCGCGAGGTATGGAGCACTAGTGGTTCCGAAAGTGATGGTTTGGAGGCGGTACGTTTTAATTGGCTCTTGAGGGTTGTTACGCCAATGCACGAGTTGATAATATGAGTCACTAGGTGTTACTCTCACCTGCCTGTACATTTTTTCAACATCGGCCGTAAAGGTAAATTTGTGTACTCTCCATCGTAGTATAATATCGACAATGTTGTTTTGCACTTTAGGCCCTGCTAAAAGATGGTCGTTGAGCGATGTTCCATCGGAGGTTTTGGCTGCTGCATCAAAGACAACCCGCAATTTGGTCGTGGAACTTGATTCTTTGAATACTGCATGATGAGGCAGAAAATAATGAAATGGAGTATTCAAAACGTCGTTCGCCGTTTCATCAACTTCTGTCATATGACCAAGGGCGAGGTATTCCTTAATGCAGTTGGAGTATTCTCTATATAGCACGGGATTCTGCTGGAAACGCCTTTCCAGATGAAGAAACCTACGAAAGGCTCCTGACTTCGAGGACCCTAACCCAGGTTTACTTCCTTCCTTAAATGGTAGTGTCACTACATAACGTCCATCTGACGCTCTTCGGGTAGTAGTTACAAACTGCTTCTCGCAGTTTTTGTTCTCCTGTGTTTCGTGTTGTGGGAACGGTGTTTCTTCGATTTCCCAGAACTTTGTGAGTTGTGTGTTGAGGTCAACTGAGTTGTGGAATGCCTTAACCTTTTGTCTATTTGCAGGTGCTTTTCCCATCAATATCCAACCTAGTTTGGTTTTCTGGGCGACCGGAGCTGCAACATGATCATCTCTTCGTACGTCTGGGAGGAGTACTTCGACGTAGACTTCGCTTCCTAGAAGAAGATCTACATTGGCTGGTGTAAAGAATGATGGGTCAGCAAGTTTAAGGCCACTTATATGCGGCCATTTGTTGAAGCTGACCTTTTGGGCCGGCAGAAGCCCAGTCAGGGATTTGAAAATGAATGCGCGGGTGCGCCCTGTGAACGATGAGTGAACCGACCTAAAAGTCAAGTCGACAGAGCTGTGGCAGGCTCCACTGCTGACCTTCCCCAACCCGGAAACTTCAACAAATGATCTTTTCCTGCATAGGTTAAGTGCCTGCACCGCCGATCCTGTAATAAAAGAAGCCTCCGACCCAGGATCAAGTAACGCCCTAAGTTGGATGAATTCTCCTGATGCGGCTCTAACCTTGACAACAGCTGTTGCTAACAGAATTTGGGAAGTGTTATGGTAAGTGTGAAATGAATTTGTATATCCTCTTGTTTCCTGCTGTTGAGTGTGAGGGTGAAAAACTGTTGCTTCAGGGTTGACTATTGATGACTGGTGTGAATGTGTGTTAGATGTCGAAGGGGATTGTTTGGAGTTGTGAATGGTGTGAGATTGTGTGTCTAAATGTAATAGTGAATGGTGTGGTTGTCTGCAATGGTAGCAGCGTGAGTGGCTTGGGCACTGGGGCGTCGAGTGACTATACGCCAAACAGTTTTCACACACTCCGATTTTGCCTACCGTGTTTTTTCTGACAACCACATCCATTTTTAAAAACCTATTGCACTTTCGAAGGGCATGCGGACCTTTGCTGCAGACTTTGCAATTATATGGAATGTTTTTTGTTTTACTAATAATTAGTGAATTAGTTTTGTTTGAATTCTTGCTATATTTAAATCCTGGTTGTGGTTCTACGACTTCCAAGGTCCTAAATCTAGCTTCCAAAAATTCTGAAAATTCTTTAAAAGTTGGCAAATCTTTTCTAACCCCTAGCTTTTCTTCCCATATCTGCTGAGTTGTGGGTGGAAGTTTTTGAAGCATACAAAAAACTAAAATCGCGTCCCAATGTTGTACCGGAAGCTCTAAGTTTTTAAGTGAGTGTCGACATTCGGTTGATGTGTCTAATAAATTTTTTATACCGGATACTGTCTCTTGTTTTAGATTCGGCTGGCCAAAGAAAATCTTAAACTGGGTGTTGACTAGTATACGCTTGTGGTCATATCGTGAGGTTAACACTTCCCAAGCCTGATCATAATTACCCTCATCAACCCTTAAGTGCTGCAAAAGACGTTCAGCTTCTCCCAAAACACTTGACTTAAGATAGTGAAGTTTTTGAATTTTTGACAGAGAACCATTATTATGGATTAAAGAAATAAAAAGATCGTGAAATGCTCTCCATTCTTCGTAGTTACCAGAAAAGGTTGGTATATTTATTTTTGGGAGTCTTAATTCCTGTTTCTGATTATTTGATTCCACAGAACTTACCAGTACTCCTGACTGTGTTGCTTTTTCTAAACCGTCCTGCAAGTCTGCTCGATATTCCAGGTAACATTCCTTAATTTTGTCGAAAATTTTTTCTAATTCTTCCATCTTTTCACTATCCAACGAAGAAATCGCTTCCGCATTGTATTCTGTGCTGGATTTAAAATTGCCCTCCAATACATCAAGCCGTCCTACAATGTAGTTTTTGCTGCGTTGGTGTTCTGGCCTTTTCCCATAATTGGATATGTCCTTGAGTAACTGGGCTAGGATATTCTTTTGCAGTTTTCCATAATTAGCCATGATGGTGAAAAAAAATTGAAGGTAAGCCAACGATTATGATTTAAAAAAAAATTGGATTGTACTTACAAATTAATATTTTTTGTATGTAGGTTCCGACACCTAGGGCTGTGCTGTAACTTGTGGGAACTGCCTGTATATTGCACGGTATGTTTGGTGTATGCACCGTATGTTGCAGTATGCACCGTACTGTTGCACTAAAATTTAAATTGAATGCACCGTAATTGCACTGTATGTACAGTATGTTGCGGTGTAAGCACTGTATGTTGCAGTATGCACCGTACTGTTGCACTAAGGTTTAAATTTAATGCACCGTATGTTGCACTGTATGTACGGTGTATTGTACTGCACTGTCCACGAACGGACCCGATGATCGTTGACTGTTCCCAAGAAGCGGATGCACCGGTTCCAGATTGCAGACAGGGATTTGGATTAGTTTAATTTTTTTTTTTTATTTAAAATGTATTACACGACGCGAGAATGCCGTTTTTGCACTTTAAAGAAAAAAAACTCACAATGTTATTTGGGTTTGGATTAATGGAAACTTCCACTCTTTTATGATACAAAGTTTTTAAAGTATTTTATGTTTAAATGTTCACTCTCGAAGGACCAATGTATTTTCCAAGGTTAATTAAATTTTGCTGGTTCTTATTGTTAAGAATAATTCTCACACCTTTCTTTTGTAACAATCTCTTTAATAGTGATTTGCTTTTGCTTTGACATTACATGTTGTTATAATGTGTTATACATTTGTTCTAACTTGTTATACATTTGTTTTAAGTTGTTATACATTTGTTTTATGTTACGTTACGTTATATTTAATTTACATAATTACATGGGTTTAGAATTCAATTATTGTTTTTTTTTTAATTTGAATCAACAACACATACACATAACTACATACATACATTTATTTATATTATTAAATGAATTTCATTAAATAATTATATATATTATTATTTGTTTACATATAAACACACATGCATATAAAGAACACGTATGTTAATACTTTTTTTTGTCGATCAAATATCGTTTTTTTTTTTTTTAAACCTTTTTTTTTTCATTACATGGTTATTAAGTACATAGTATGAACATAGAAAGTAAGTTGAACTGAATTTTTTTTTCTATTCTTTTATTTATGGAATTGTAATGATAATTAGTTTACTTATATACATATATTTGTTATTGAAAAGAAATACTTTTCTTTGTTATATTTTTTTTTATTATTGAATTGTAATTTTTGTTTAAATCCTTTTTTTTGATTGAATTTGCTTTCTTTTTTATTCCTTTTTTTTTACTAATTTCTACATACATATTTTTGTTTTGGTAGTTCTTTTTGGATTTTTTTTTGTTTGTTTTGATCTTAGCATTTCTTAGCTTGTTCTTGAATTTATTTTTTTTTTGTTTTTTTTGACTATTGAAACTCAATCATTTATTTTTTTTACGCACACTTTTCCTTTTGTTTTCTCCATCTTTTCTTTTTTTTTCTCTTGTGAGCCTTTTGATATATATATTTTTTTTGTTTGCTTTCTTTGCATTTCCTGTACATTTCCATCTGTAGACGTTTTCGCTTCATTTTCGACTCCCTAGTTTTGTACACATAATATAAGCAATTTGGCACAAAGTTTATATCAATAAATATTTTTTTTTACTTCTTTTTTTTTTGAATACCTTGTTACCACCTTGTAAGATGGCCCATTCAGACAAGGAAAGAATTAATTTAAGGATAAGAAATGAGGAAATAGAAAGCGGCAACAGAATACAAACTCGTAGTTATAACCAACAGCTGACAAGTTCCACCGGTACCACCTCACGTGTGCTTCATAGCCCGCCTGTTACAGGTAGAACTCAGTTGCAAACGCCCACTCCCTCGTCCCAGTATCCCACTGAGTCCAACGTATCCTTGTCCACAATGTCCACGAGTCGCTCGCACAGTTCAAATGAGTCTGTCCAAGCCCCGTCTTATAGTGATCATAGCAGAGTAGGAGCCGCATCAATCGAAGCCCAAAAAGATAGTTTTCATAGTATTATAGACCATCCAAGAGAAAATCCCCGCAGTAGAGAAGAGAGCAGCAAAGAAAAACAGAAGCCAGACGACTTAGAGGCCTATATCAATCAGGTTGTGGTGAATGTGCTTTCATCTCAGCACAAATCCATGAGGGAAGAAATTTCGATTAGTTTGAAAAATGATCTTAGGAGTAGCCTGGCAGACTTCATGAAAGAAGTAAAAGACGCTATGAAGGATATCCCGTCCGAAGAGGTAGGTAGGTCAGCAAGCCAATGTAGAAAAATTCCTCACCAGCTTACTTCTCAGTCTCAGTTGGATCCATCTTCAGAAACCTTCGTTCCAGTGGCGAGAAGAACGCAAGCACAAACCTTCACCAATGTGCAACAAGGACCCAATCCACTCGAGCAAGGGCATGGTCCACACCCCCCATCACGTCAGTCACCATGGCCCGGTCAAAATTTCGACCAATCAATGAGTAACCATGTGAAAGGACCTATTAAAATTGACAAGTGGGGCATTTCTTTCGATGGTAACCCAGAAAAGCTCACAGTGGAAGACTTTATCTTCCGGCTTGAGATGCTGCAGAATCAGTATCACTGCTCCTGGGCTGAGATCCTGAGAGATTTTCATCTGCTCCTCTCAGGTGCAGCGTACGAGTGGTATTGGCAATTCCAACGGACCAGTTACCGTCCAGATTGGCCGATGCTACGCGAAGCCCTGATGCGTCAGTTCCGTAACGTGAAGTCTGACTTCGAGATAATCCGGGACATAATGGATCGGAGGCAATGCACCTGGGAGTCGAGCGACGAATTCTTCGCTGCCATCTCGAAGCTCAGATCTCAGCTCAGGACTCAAATACCTGAGGCAGATCTAGTGAGGATTCTCAAGCGCAACTTAAATGAAGGAATCGGAAAGTTGGTGTATCCAATTTCTATTTTTACGATGGACCAGCTGAGACAGGCCTGCAAGGATGCTGAATTTGCGTTCCCTCAAAAGGAGGTTTCGAGACATCGATCCGCACCAGGCTTAACGCGAACGAGCTGCAGTACGAGGATAATATATCCTTGTTGTCCAATAACCAAGTCGCAGCCATGCAGTTCCAGGGTGATCAACAAACATCCACCAGAAAGTTTGCGAACGCGAAATCGCTTATTTGCTGGAACTGCAGAATCGAGGGCCATTCATTCTTGGATTGTTCCGCAAGTGCGAGGAATATCTTCTGCTATAGATGCGGTTAAGAGGGGGTGATAACACCTAAATGTCCCCGCTGCAGATCGGAAAACCGACCGGGGAACGCGAAGACGTCGGGGGAGTCGCGTTCGACTCAGACCCCCCAATAAGTAAAAAGGAGATAGGAATGCAGACAGTGGAAAATACGTTGTTTGCTCAGGATGCAGAAAAAATTAAAATCTTAACTAGGAATAAGTGTGACATAGAATTAGGTTCAGAGAAAACCAGGAACATTTTAGAAATAAATCCGTTGCATGTTAGGATCAAGGAATATTATGAGGTCAGGAACAGAATATTTAAAGAAAAAAAGCATAAAGTGTCAGATAGGATAAAAAGAGCTAGACATAGGTATGAACTGAGAAAACAGTTAAGACGAAACATCTGTTCAACGATTGTCGGTTCATCGGCGGATCCCAGGCCTTACGCTAAAATGCAAATAGGGAGCAAGGAAGTCTTAGGACTACTCGACAGCGGAGCCAGCGTAAGCATTTTAGGGAAAGACTGTCTTACGTTTGTGCAATCCGTAGCATTACCGGTACAGCAGTTTACATCAGGGGTTAAGACAGCCGATGGTAAGAACCAAGCAATCGTTGGAAAGGTGTTAGCTCAGGTCACTTATCGAGGTCAGCAACGGAGCATTACATTTTACTTGGTCCCAAACTTAGATCAGGAGCTTTACCTTGGGGTTGACTTTTGGAAAGCGTTCCAAATAGCACCGAGCCTAGTGAGTTCCTTGGATCTGGTGGATGCTACGGAGGCGTCAAACAGTCATGTTCTGACTTTTTCTCAGCAATCTGAGCTAGATACGGTCAAGCGCAGGTTTCTCTGCTATACTCAGCATGGGCTCGGAAGAACGATGCTGGAAGAGCACGTCATTGATACAGGAGAGGCGGCCCCAGTGAAGCAGCGTCACTACCCTGTGTCTCCAGCGATACAAGTCCTTTTGTATGAAGAAGTAGACCGAATGTTAAGACTAGGAGTTATTGAGGAGAGTGAGAGTCCTTGGTGTTCACCAGTGGTCCTTATACGGAAGCCAGGTAAGAATCGCTTCTGCTTGGATTCCCGTAAAGTGAACGCTTTGACCAAAAAGGACGCCTATCCTCTTCCACATATCGACGGACTTCTCAGTCGGCTACAAGATACTTACTACATTAGTAGTGTAGATCTTAAGGATGCATTTTGGCAAATACCGCTGGAGAAACAGAGTAGGGAAAAGACTGCATTTACGGTGCCGGGAAGACCCTTGTATCAGTATACGGTCATGCCCTTTGGTTTGTGTAATGCAGCTCAAAGGATGTGCCGGTTAATGGATAAGGTCATTCCCGCACGTTTAAAGGATCGTGTCATCGTGTATTTGGATGACCTGCTCATCATAGCGCCTGATTTCGAGACCCATATATCTCTGCTTGACGAAGTCGCACAGTGCTTGCGTAAAGCAAATCTCACCATCAACTTGAACAAATAAAAATTCTGCTTCAAGGAATTGAAGTATTTGGGGTTCATAGTTGGTGGTGGAATGCTGAAAACGGATCCTGCTAAGGTTGAGGCGATAGTGGATTTTCCACTTCCCAAAAGCCCGAAGCAGGTTCGCAGGCTGCTTGGTCTTGCAGGATGGTATAGGAGGTTTATTCGAGACTTTTCTAGCCTGACCGCTCCTATCACGGATACTCTTAAAAAGACGAAGGAAAAGTTTAAGATGACGGATGAGGCAATTGTGGCGTTTGAAAGGCTTAAGGAGGCATTAACAACTGCCCCCGTACTCACGCATCCGGTCTTCACGAGGCGATTTTACATCCAGTGTGATGCCTCGGAGTCTGGAATAGGTGCGGTGCTTTTCCAAAAGAACGAGGAAAATGAGGAGACTCCAATATCGTACTTCTCCCAGAAGCTCAACTCATGCCAGAAGAACTACAGCGTGACCGAGAAGGAGTGCTTGGCTGCAGTCATGGCAGTGCAGAAATTCAGGCCTTATGTCGAGGGAATGGATTTCAGCATTATCACCGACCACTCCAGCCTTCGTTGGCTGATGGGCCTAAAAGACCTGAGTGGCAGACTAGCTAGGTGGAGTCTGAAGCTGCAAGCCTTTACTTTCGACATACAGCACAGAAAAGGCACCTTGAATGTAGTTCCAGATACTCTTTCTCGAGTCTATGCTGACAGTTCGGAGCTAGGAAATGTTGCACCGTTGATTGACCTTAATTCTGATGAATTCAAAAGCGAAGAGTATCTACACTTAGTGAACACCATACAATGTCACCATGAAGAGCTACCAGATCTAAAAGTAGAAGACAATTTCATCTACAAGCGCGCCTTGCCCTCAAACAGAGATCCCTCCATGGTTGAGCACAATTGGCTCTTATGGATTCCGGCTGGGTGATATCTCGAGCGCACGATCCACCCCAGGCAGCTCATGGTGGAATAGCAAAAACCCTGCAGCGTATTCGGCAGTATTTATACTGGCCTAACATGACGGCTCAAGTTAATCAGTATGTCACAACATGTATTGTTTGCAAACAATGTAAATCGTCCAACCAAATTTCTCGTCCTCCTATTCGTAACAGTTATTGTAGTGATCGTCCTTTCCAAAAAATCTATGTAGACTTTTTAGGTCCGTACCCTAGGTCGCGGTCTGGAATTTCATATGTTTTCGTTGTTCTTGACCATTTGTCTAAGTTTGTTACCCTTAAGTCGTTACGAAATGCCAATACATGTAGCGTCGTCAAATTCCTACAGGAGGACGTGTTCAACACCTTTGGAGTGCCGCAAATACTGCATTCCGACAACGGCAAACAGTTCTTGGCAAAGGACTTCCAAAACCTTTTGTCAAAACACGGAATTAGGCACTTCAAAACGGCAAACTATGCGCCGAAGTCCAACGCGTCGGAAAGGGTGAACAGAACATTGTTAGGAGCTATATGTTCATACCTGAAGGAGGATCAATGCGACTGGGATCTTCACCTCAGTGAGATTGCATGCGCGTTGAGAAGTTCGGTTCATGGTACTACCGGGGTGTCACCATACTTTGCTCTTTCGGAACAAATATGATGACACATGGCAGTTGCTATGAACTAGCCGAGAGGTTGAACTCTGTGAGTGACAACGAGCTGTTGACTCTTTCAAGATGCGACAGACTGTAATGCATAAGAGACAACATTAAGGAGAACATTCGAAAGGCGAATGAGAGGAGCGCGAAGACATACAACATTCGTGCAAGAAAGACACCTTACCTGCCCGGACAAGAAGTGTTTCGACGGAAATTCGTCTTAAGTGACACGTCGAAATACTTGACATCAAAACTCTGTCCGAAATATATCAAATGTCGCGTAGTAAAGGCAGTTTGTAACAGTATGTATGAGTTAGAAAATTTGGCAGGAAAGAAAATAGGAGTCTTCCATGCCAAAGACTTAAAACAATAAATCCGCCACCTAACTATTTGTACGTATTTGTTTTAAGTGTCAGGTATTGTTTTATGTTAATTAAATTATCTTTTATGTAGTATATTTTTTTTTTGGGTATTTATTTAAATTCTGTAATAGTAGCGATGGATAAATTGTATTTTGATGATGTATAACTATTACAATTTTTTATTATTAATTTTTTTGAATGAGTCTTATTACTCGTATATACATCTATTCAATTTTGACTCATATTTATTATTATTATACCATATTTTATATTATTTTTATTGATTTTATTTATTATACATATTTTTTCTTTTATATTTTTTGTTGTAACTACTTTGATTCAGTTTGTTTTAGTGTATATGTATATATATTTATATGTATTCCATCACGTGGCGTGTATTTTATAAGTACCAAAATATATTTGTATTTAGTTAAGGAACTTGTGGGTTCTTCCCCACGTGCTGCTCTAAATTTTCGACCCGGCTAGCTCATACGGTAGAGCATGAGACTCTTTACTCCCCATTGGGTAAAATGACCGACTCACGAGAATGCATTGCTAATCTTCTCCATCCTTTTTGACGATGTCGCCTTCAAAGTATGAAGATTTGTAACGGCCGCTCGCAAATATCAAATGTAACAGACAAAATTCAAACATCGCCTCAAATCCTAAAACCTACTAACAGCAACGGCGATGTAAAAAGAGTGGTTGTCTTAGCTTCCGTTCAGGGAGCATGGCCTTCAAACAATGATGGAGAAGGGAAATTTTTTTCTGATTTCGAGAGAGCGGATCGTGCATGTGTATTTTTTTTTTTTATGTATAGGTACATTGTACAGGTACTTGAGTAAAATGCAATCGGATGAGGATACCGTTGGCTTGACGAGTAAGAAGCTTGAGTTTCTCGGCGATTGAAAAAGGCGGACAAAGGTGACGTGATAGCTGAACCAAGAGGTTCGCACTAAAATTGTAGTGAGGCAATAAAAAAAATAAATAAATAAAAAAATATAAAAAAAAAAAAATTTCATAATTGTGCGGAATAATTAAAGCTAGAAAAGAAAATTTATAACCGCGTAGACCTAGTTAGTGAATGAAGCAGGAGAAGATAAGGAAAAAAAAGGGAGAAAGGAGAAAAAAGAAAAAAAAAGGAAAAAAAAAAGTGAGTTATTTTTTTATCTTTTAATTTTGGAGTTATTTTGTATGCTAAATACTGTACTGAATAAAGGGATTTGTATTGAAAAGAATAAGTTCTATTATTTGTACCCACACAACATTCTACATTGGTGTCAGAAGTGGGATAGGACTTATTGTGTGTAAAAAAAAAAAAAGTGTTTTCTGACTATTTGAAAAGGCTAGAATGGGTCGAAAACTATTGCAGTTGACCCCCGTCCAACTCAAATCCGAGTTGAACAAGAGAAGCCTCAGCGCCAGTGGAGGAAAAAGTGACCTGGTGCTCCGACTTCAGGAGGCTTTGAACAACGAGGGACATGATCCTGATGCATATTCCTTTGATGTTGACGAGGATGAACAGACAAGTACCGGCAATGACATGGCTGCAATGATGCAACTCCTCTTATTAAAAATGGACGAACAAAACAAAAAAATGGACGAACAGAAGAACAGTCTCGACCAACAAAAGAAAAATCTGGCAGAACAAAAGAATAGCCTCGAACAAAAGCTGGATGAACAAAAGAAAAATCTGGAAGAACAAAAGAATAGTCTCGAACAAAAGCTGGATGAACAAAAGAAAAATCTAGACGAGCAGAAGAGCAGCATTGAACAAAAAATCGACGAACAAAAGAATAGTCTAGAACAAAAACTGGAAGAACAAAATAACGTTCTACACCAAAAGTTCGAAGAAATCGATAACAAATTTGATAGAATAGAGAAGAATGTTGGCGAAAAATTCGAAGAAATGGACAGCAAAGTTCAGCAACTAACAAAAGAGCTCGACACAGTGCGAAAACAGAAACTGCGAGAATGTTCTTTAAGCGGTCCAAGGAGAAAAGATTTGAAGCCTCCCTCATTCGATGGCCAGACCTCATGGTCTACTTATAAGAAGCAGTATGAAATGGCTGCCTGTGCAAACGACTGGGACAATGAGGAAAAGTGCTTTGCCCTAACAATGGCCTTGCACGGTCCTGCAGCAGAATTGTTGCAAACAGAAGACATCGAAAAGCATAAAGATTATGTGACTTTAGTACAGGCTATAGAGAAACGGTTTGGGGATAGCCACATGCAGGAGGACTACAAGGTCCAATTGCAAAGCCGAATGCAGCAAAGAGGAGAAACACTGCAGCAGCTCCAAGCAGACGTGAGTAGACTTGCACATCTGTCATACCCCACCGCAGGCCAGGAAATTATCGACGAAATGGCAAAAGATGCATTTATCAGGGGAATTGCAGATTCGAAGCTACAGTCAGCAGTAAGGATGGCCGGGAAAAGAACCCTTGCCGAAGCACTTGCCTTCGCTCTGGCGATGGAAGCAGCCAATCAGGCTTCCAGGGGAACACATTTCGTCAGGGAAGTAACATCTATCGAATGCTCCTGCACAAGAATTAGTGCCGAGGAACGAGATACTCGACGGGATAGACGAATAATGCGCTGCTGGAATTGCAATAAAATAGGACACCTTCAAAGGCAGTGTAAAGAACCGGTGCGACGAAAAGACTGCCCTCACTGTGGTGACAAGCAAACAGAGGAAGAAACCCGCAGAAACAGCTATCAAGAAGCCGGTCAAACTTCCCGAAGCCATCAGTCGGGAAATGCTTAAGCACCAACTTCGCGGGGCAGAAGTTGGTAGCAGGAGTCGACGGCCCCAGGACCATCATCCAAGTCTCGCTGGCAAAACGACGCAGCGAAAGCCTTCTAGTAGAAGTAATCACTGGAAAAGAAAAATGGATGGCAACAATAGACACCGGTGCCACGGCCTCAATCATCAGGAGGAATCTTGTGCAGAAGTCTTGGCTGCATAACACTAGCAGCTGCAGCTTGCGAACAGCTACAGGAGCAACGATTAAGGTATATGGTGAAGTCCGCATAAAAATCCAATTGGCCGGAATAACATTCACTCACGCGTTTCTGGTAGCTGACATATGTGACGAGTGCATCATTGGTACAGACTTCATGAGAGAACATGGACTTGTAGTCGACTTGGGGGCACAAACCCTGAAATACGGAAACATGGAGATACCAATGATATACGGAAACGCCAATACCACAGTCTCAAATGTCGTTATCTGCAGCAATCAGAGTCTAGAGCCTTCGTCAGAAGCAATTTTGTGGGCAGAAGTGGAAGGTGGTCCTGGTAGCCACCGATTCTATTTGATGGAGCCAGAAAAGAAAAGAGACTTCATGGTGGGAAAGACCTTAGTGGAGCCAAAGAACAACATGGTCCCTGTAAGGATTCTAAATCCAAAGACATTCAGTGTAAAGGTGAAAAAGGGGGAGATAGTGGGAAAATGCGTACCTGTTGAGGCTATATCGACCACAACGGAAAAAAAGGGTGCAAAACCGGTCACAACAGTTCAGAGCATAAAAATCAAGAACAAAATTCTCAGCCTCTGTAATCTGGACGAAGATCAGCGAATCCTGGCAGAAAAACTAATCGGTGAGTACGCTGATATATTTGCTACACAAGACGGAGAATATGGACGTACGCATATTGTTCAACACCACATTGACACCGGAGACGCTCGACCAATCCGTCAACCTGCAAGGCGTCTTCCATTGGCAAAGCAAACAGAAGTTGCCGAAATGATGTCGAAGATGAAAGCTGAGGGAGTGATTGAAGAATCGCAAAGTCCGTGGGCATCTCCAGTGGTCCTCGTGAAGAAGAAAGATGGCAGCACGAGATTTTGTGTAGACTACCGACGTCTCAATGATGTCACTAAAAAGGACAGCTACCCGTCCGGAAGTAAAATATCTGGGTCACATTATATCAGCGGAAGGAGTAAGAACGGATCCTGACAAAATCGAAGCCGTGAAAAGTTGGCCTTCTCCAAAAGATAAACACCAACTGAGAAGCTTCTTGGGCCTCGCCACGTATTACAGAAGGTTCGTAAAGGATTTTGCTGGCATTGCAAAGAGCCTGCATCAACTTACGGAAAAAGGCCGACAGTTCAGGTGGTCTGGAGAATGCGAAAAAGCATTTCAAGAACTGAAGCGACAGCTGTGCAATGCCCCCATCTTGGGTTACTCGACGCCCGGAAAAATGTTCATCGTGGACGCAGACGCTAGCAATGTTGGGGTCGGAGCTGTGATCTCCCAAGTTCATGACGGTCAAGAGAAAGTGGTCGCATATTACAGCAAAGTACTTTCCAGACCTGAAAGGAACTACTGTGTAACCCGGCGCGAGCTTCTAGCTTTAATTCTGGCTACGAAGCATTTCCATAAGTACCTCTACGGACAAAAGTTCATTCTCCGGACAGACCACGCAGCTCTGAAATGGCTACTCCAATTTAAGAACCCTGAAGGCCAAGTTGCAAGATGGATCGAACAGTTGCAGGGCTACGACTTTGAAGTGCAACACCTCAACACTCAAATGCTGATGCTCTCTCTCGTCGACCGTGCGGAGTAAAATGCGAACACTGCAATCGTAAAGAAGCAAAAGAACAGGCAACTATCCAAATGATCAGGACTGAGCCAATAGAGGGTTGGAGTATAGACGAAATCCGTTCCTCCCAACAGGCAGACAATGACATCGAACCAATATTGGCCTGGAAGGAACACGAGGAAAGACCAAGCTGGCAGCAGATATCAGATCGGAGCCAAACTCTGAAGGCATACTGGGCACAGTGGGACTCGCTTTTTGTGCAAGATGGATTGCTGAAGAGGAAATGGGAAAGTGCAGATGGGACAACATCTCGTATGCAGCTAATTGTGCCACGGTCCAGAGTCAACCAAGTGCTCCATGAAATACATGACGGAATCTCAGGAGGCCATTTGGGAATAAACAAGACGTTGGAAAAGGTAAGTGAACGTTTCTATTGGCTAAGCGCTAAACAAGATGTCGAGAATTGGTGCAAAAAGTGCATAAGATGTGCAGCTACCAAGGGTCCAAAAGTAAAGCCACATGGACAAATGCAACAATACAATGTCGGAGCACCTTTCGAACGAATAGCCATCGACATCGCTGGGCCGTTTCCCGAAACCTTTAATGGAAACCGATATACCCTCGTAGTCATGGATTACTTCAGTAAGTGGCCGGAAGTGTTTGCCATCCCAAATCAAGAGGCTAAGACCGTAGCCGAACAGATAGTCAACAACTGGGTGAGCAGATTTGGGGTCCCAATGGAGCTGCACTCTGATCAAGGGCGAAACTTTGAATCAAAAGTCTTCCAAGAAATATGTCAATATTTGGGAATAAGAAAGACAAGGACAACGCCACTACACCCTCAATCTGATGGAATGGTCGAGCGATTCAATCGGACTTTGAATGAGCATCTATCTAAGGTTGTCAGCAACTGCCAGCGGGATTGGGATCGACACATACCCCTCTTCTTAATGGCCTACCGAAACGCGGTCCATAGCTCAACAGGGCACACACCATCCGAGATCTTATTTGGTCAAACAATTCGGTTGCCAAGTGAAGCAAAATTCGGATCCCCACCGACAGAGCCCAAAGAGGTGAACGACTACGTGAATGACTTACGCAGCAGGATTCGTAAATTGCATGAAGACACCAGAGAAAAGATAAAGCTAGCAAGCAGCCGCATGAAAACTAGGTACGATATCAAGGCGAAATCTTCCGGTTTCAACGAAGGAGATCTGGTTTGGCTGTATAATCCTCAGCGTAAGAAAGGCAAATCACCAAAATTGCAACAGGGCTGGGAAGGTCCATACAAGGTGATAACCCGCATTAATGACGTTGTCTACCGGATCCAGCGTGGGGATCGAGGAAAATTTAAAGTGGTCCATTTGGATAGAATGTGTCATTTCAACGGGATGCTGAATGACGAAGTTGTTCGGGACGAACAACTGTAGGGAGGGAGCAATGTGATAACCACTTAACTGTGAGCAGCGACATCTAGCAGAAAATGTCGAAGACGAGAAGGTTTCGATATTGGAATAACAAAGTCTGGAGACTGGAGAGTGGAATCGAATTTTCTAGCAAATTGGAAATTGTATGGGACGATGGATGGCGAGGATTGTTCTCGAAGTATGTCATTCGAGTATAAATACCAGCATCCCAAAGGTATGCAAATCAGTTCTAAAGTGTAATTTGAAGTGTTAATTAGGAGAAGTGATTAAGTGGTTTAAGTAGAAGATAAGAAAAGTATAAGTGGTTGAGAAATTGAATTGTACTGAGAGAAAGAATTAAATAGTGAATTGTAACTGTACTGAATAAAGGGATTTGTATTGAAAAGAATAAGTTCTATTATTTGTACCCACACAACATTCTACAATACTAATTAATATTCGAGTGCGCCTCACAGCAGGCTACACTTAACGGTATAAAAAATTAAATAAAGAAAGCTTTTTTCCTAGAATAAGGGCATCTGCCTTAAAATTAAACAATGTAGAAAATAATTATTGTATAATTATACATACATAAGTACATATATGTACATATACGGGAATCGTAAATGTAATTATTGAATTTGTTTTTTTCTTATATGTAAAATTTGAGCTCGAAGTATTATTATTAAATTATTATTCAATTTATAACCATTGAATACCTTTAGGAGTTAAGAGTTAAGATCAATTTTTGTGAATTTAATACTTATGTATGGACATGAATCTGGTAGCAAAATATTGTAAAATGTTTGTGTGGGTACAAATGATAGAACTTATTCTTTTCAATACAAATCGCTTTATTCAGTACAGTTACAATTCACTATTTAATTCTTTCTCTCAGTACAATCCAATTTCTCAACCACTCCAGTGCACTCGCAATATTGTTGTGTGCTGTGCAGCAAAAAAAAAAAAAAAAAAAAAAAAAGCGCGTGCGAAAAAATAAAAAAAATATAAATATATAAAAACAAAAAGAAGTGCAGTGCAGTGACAGTGAATATTACACAGTGCGGGTATCCCACCTCACCCGCTCCGAGTCGAAGTACTGTTGCTTGCCCTCAGTCACTGCCGTTACTGTATTTACCATACGGTACGGGCAGTGGCTGAGTGTATGTAACAACTGATGGATAGCGGGGTTGTGAGTGAAAATTTTGTTGGTGCACTATTTCATATTGTTGTAAGGGCATAACACCTACAACAATTTGATTCGGTAAGCCAACGTCAGAATTTCCACTTCGCAGCCTTGCTTAGTATCGTCGGTGTTTGTGTTTTCTGTGTTTGACTGTGATTATGACTAGGGAATTCAGGGTAGACGTAGCCAATATACGCGGGCTAAAAAGTAATCACTTTTCTGCGTACATCCACGTCTGTAAGTACAGACCAGCTGTTTTGGCACTTAGTGAAACACAGGTAGATCCCCGCCCACACCTCTCAGATCATTCTGATCTGAAGCTACCTGGCTACGAATTAGTGCCATTATTCTTCTCTCACCGCGGTCTCGCCATTTATGTGCGTAGTGATGTAGCTTACCAAACTCCACCACAATGTGATCCATGTTCCAATCCGGAATTCAAATTCATGTGGTTAAAATTCCATCTCCGTAAGCAAATTATACACTACTGCTTTATTTATAGAAGCCCCAAACTGGACAGCAATTCAACCTTTAACGAGTTTGATGCGCTGTCTGACTCCATTCAAAGAATTGTATCCCTGTATCCTCATACTGAAATTGTTATTACGGGCGACTTCAATATACACAATTCTGGGTGGCTTCGACATTCTGGACAGACAACACCCGAAGGACGGTGTGTTGAGATCTTCGCTGCGGAAAACAACCTAACGCAGCTTGTAAATGAGCCCACGCGAATACCAGACGTTGATAGTCATACCGCCAACACCCTGGACTTGTTTTTAACTTCTCACCCTGATAAGTACACCATTGATGTGCTCTCCCCTCTAGGCTCGTCGGACCATTGTGTCATATCAGCTAATTTCTCGTACACCGACCACACAGTTAGAGAAAAAATTCCTAAAAGAACCGTATGGCAATACGAGAAAGCCAACTGGAGCGGTCTTAACAGCTTCTTTAGGAATTTTAACTGGTCGTTATACTTCCTCGATAACGGCGTGGATGCCGCTGCTGATATGATTACAGACACCATTCTCTTTGGAATGAGATCCTTTATTCCTCATCGGATGAAGAGTATCAAACCAAAAGAAAAGGCATGGTACGACTCGAGCTGTAAAGAGGCCGTTAGGGTTAGAGAAATGTTTTTTCGGTCCTACAAGACCAACCCGACAGAGGAAAACCGAAAAAAGTTCAAACGAGCCAGAAATGACTGCAACGCCTTTCTTAAGCGTGTGAAATTCCTATACGACCAAAAACTGAAGCAAAAAATACTGCAATGTCCCAAAGGCAGTAAACATTTTTGGTCGTTCGTCAAAAACATTAGAAATTCCGCCTCATCCTCCATCCCAACGCTCATTTACAATGACATTCCAGCTGTCAGCTCTTTGGATAAGGCCAATCTGCTTGCTGCACACTTTGCGGCCAGCTCAACACTCCCAGATTGTGCTTTGTCTCCGCCTACACTTGAGTGCGTCGAATCTTCAATGGGACGAATCTACTTTCGCACTCGTGTGGTAGCAAGAGTACTTAAAGATCTCAACATACATAAATCCGCTGGTCCAGATGGTATATCTCCCCTTCTTCTGAAGAGGTGTTCTTCCTCGCTGGCAAAACCACTGCGTAAGCTTTTTCATCAATCCTACACTTTAGGACTCTTCCCGAGCAGATGGAAAACAGCATTTGTCCAGCCCGTCCCTAAAAAATGCGAATCATCTTCTCTCTCCTCCTACAGACCCATTGCACTTACGTCCCTTCTTTCCAAGGTCATGGAAACACTGATAAATCGTCAGCTCATGAAATATCTCGAAACACGAAAACTTCTCAATGACCGACAGTACGGTTTTCGTAGCAACAGGTCCACTGGTGATTTGATGGCATGTCTCACCGAAAAGTGGAACCAAAGCGTACATCAATCTGGCGAAAGCAAGATAGTTGCACTTGATATTTCTAAGGCATTTGACAGAGTTTGGCATCAGGCTCTTTTGTCGAAAATGCGTGCATTTGGGATCGACGACTCTCTTCTTCAATGGATTAGAAATTAACTTTCGGAACGTTCAATTCAAGTTGTCTTGGACGGTTTCAAGTCTGATATTCACAAAATAAATGCTGGTGTGCCCCAGGGCTCTGTTCTGTCACCGACACTCTTTTTAATTTTCATTAACGATCTCTTGTCTACTACTTCTAATCCAATATATTCCTTTGCTGATGACAGTACTCTCTGCTTTTCATATTCGTTCCCGGACTCACGGCCCTGCTCTTCGGCTGTAGTACGAGAACGGCAGCGTATGCTAAGCTCATTAACTTCCGATATCAACAGCATAACCAATTGGGGAACAATCAATAGAGTGGAATTTAATGCTTCCAAAACACAATGCTGTCTGCTGTCTTTAAAGCGAAATTTAAACACCCAGCCATTATCTATGAATGGCACTTGCATCGTCGAAACCGAAAAGCTTTCCATTCTCGGTATGTGTGTCAATGACAACTTACGTTGGAATGACCACATATTTGATGTCGCCAAAAATGCTGCGAAATGTCTAGGTTTCCTCAAGCGATGTAAGAAATATTTTACCCCCTCTGATCTGGCCTCAATATATAAGGCATTCATCCGCCCAAAATTGGAGTACAACCCCAACATCTGGTCAGGTGCTCCTAAAACCTCTCTGCACCTGCTAGATAGGATTCAAAACCGTGCGATAAAACTTATTGACGATACTAATATCAGTCAATCAATGGACACCCTCGAACACCGACGAAATGTCTCGTGTCTCACTTTGTTTTATCGCTACTTCCACCACCAGTGCTCCACTGAAATCGCCAGTAGCATTCCGCCCATTCAAACTTTCAACCGTAATACCCGTCTCGCTATGAATGCTCATCAGTATACCCTCAAGCCCATTTTCGGACGTACTCTAAAATATCGTGATTCGTTCCTAAGCCGTACAACTCGCTTATGGAATGCCCTGCCGATCTCTGTATTTCCTGGTCGTTATAACTTGCAAACATTTAAAAACAATGTACATCGGTACCTCTCTTTTCTTCCTCCCTAAATTTCCTTTGCCCGCGCTGTGTACAATCACCTTAAGGGTACTCAAACCCCAAGCGCGCGCTCATTATCAAAAAAAAAAAAAAAAAAAAAAATAAAAACTTATACTTTTCTTATCTTTTACTTAAACCAAATTTACTTAAACTTCAAATTCCACTTTAGAACTGATTTGCATACCTTTGGGATGCTGGTATTTCTACTCGAATGACATACTTCGAGAACAATCCTCGCCATCCAGCGTCCCATACAATTTCCAATTTGCTAGAAAATTCGATTCCACTCTCCAGTCGAGACTTTGTTATTCCAGTATCGAAATCTTCTGGTCTTCGACATTTTCTGCTAGATGTCGCTGCTCACATTTAAGTGGTTATCACATTGCTCCCTCCCTACAGTTGTGCGTCCCGAACAACTTCCTCATTCAGCATCCCGTTGAAATGACACATTCTATCCAAATGGATCACTTGTGCCCAGTATGCCTTCAGAGTTTGGCTCCGATCTGATATCTGCTGCCAGCTTGGTCTTTCCTCGTGTTCCTTCCAGGCCAATATTGGTTCGATGTCATTGTCTGCCTGTTGGGAGGAACGGATTTCGTCTATACTCCAACCCTCTATTGGCTCAGTCCTGATCATTTGGATAGTTGCCTGTTCTTTCGCTTCTTTACGGTTGCAGTGTTCGCATTTTACCCCGCACGGTCGACGAGAGAGAGCATCGGCATTTGAGTGGAGTGTTCCCTTGCGGTGTTGCACTTCAAAGTCGTAGCCCTGCAAATGCTCGATCCATCTTGCAACTTGGCCTTCAGGGTTCTTAAATTGGATTAGCCATTTCAGAGCTGCGTGGTCTGTCCGGAGAATGAACTTTTGTCCGTAGAGGTACTTATGGAAATGCTTCGTAGCCAGAATTAAAGCCAGAAGCTCGCGCCGGGTTACACAGTAGTTCCGTTCAGGTCTGGAGAGTACTTTGCTGTAATATGCGACCACTTTCTCTTGACCGTCATGAATTTGAACCCCAACATTGCTAGCGTCTGCGTCCACGATGAACATTTTTCCGGGCGTCGGGTAACCCAAGATGGGGGCATTGCACAGCTGTCGCTTCAGTTCTTGAAATGCTTTTTCGCATTCTCCAGACCACCTGAACTGTCGGCCTTTTTCCGTAAGTTGATGCAGGCTCTTTGCAATGCCAGCAAAATCCTTTACGAACCTTCTGTAATACGTGGCGAGGCCCAAGAAGCTTCTCAGTTGGTGTTTATCTTTTGGAGAAGGCCAACTTTTCACGGCTTCGATTTTGTCAGGATCCGTTCCTACTCCTTCCGCTGATATAATGTGACCCAGATATTTTACTTCAGGACGAAACAAGGCGCACTTTTCCGGGTTGAGCTTTAAACGAGCACTTCGTAGCCTCTCAAACACTTCTTTTAGATTTTCGCGGTGCTCCTCGTACGTCTTACCTATGACGATAACGTCGTCCAAATATACTAGGCAGGTTTTCCAGGTGAGTCCTTGCAATGTTCGTTCCATTAGTCGCTCAAAGGTGGCCGGAGCGTTGCACAGTCCAAACGACATCACTGCAAACTGCCAAAGACCGCTTCCTGTAGTGAAGGCAGTTTTCTCACGATCCGCACGATTTATCTCTACCTGCCAGTAACCGCTCTTCAAGTCAAGTGTTGAAAACCATTTCGCTCCAGAAAGCATATCCAAAGTGTCATCGATTCTCGGAAGTGGGTAGCTGTCCTTTTTAGTGACATCATTGAGACGTCGGTAGTCTACACAAAATCTCGTGCTGCCATCTTTCTTCTTCACCAGGACCACTGGAGATGCCCACGGACTTTGCGATTCTTCAATCACTCCCTCAGCTTTCATCTTCGACATCATTTCGGCAACTTCTGTTTGCTTTGCCAATGGAAGACGCCTTGCAGGTTGACGGATTGGTCGAGCGTCTCCGGTGTCAATGTGGTGTTGAACAATATGCGTACGTCCATATTCTCCGTCTTGTGTAGCAAATATATCAGCGTACTCACCGATTAGTTTTTCTGCCAGGATTCGCTGATCTTCGTCCAGATTACAGAGGCTGAGAATTTTGTTCTTGATTTTTATGCTCTGAACTGCTGTGACCGGTTTTGCACCCTTTTTTTCCGTTGTGGTCGATATAGCCTCAACAGGTACGCATTTTCCCACTATCTCCCCCTTTTTCACCTTTACACTGAATGTCTTTGGATTTAGAATCCTTACAGGGACCATGTTGTTCTTTGGCTCCACTAAGGTCTTTCCCACCATGAAGTCTCTTTTCTTTTCTGGCTCCATCAAATAGAATCGGTGGCTACCAGGACCACCTTCCACTTTTGCTCACAAAATTGCTTCTGACGAAGGCTCTAGACTCTGATTGCTGCAGATGACGACATTTGAGACTGAGGTATTGGCGTTTCCGTATATCATTGGTATCTCCATGTTTCCGTATTTCAGGGTTTGTGCCCCCAAGTCGACTACAAGTCCATGTTCTCTCATGAAGTCTGTACCAATGATGCACTCGTCACATATGTCAGCTACCAGAAACGCGTGAGTGAATGTTATTCCGGCCAATTGGATTTTTATGCGAACTTCACCATATACCTTAATCGTTGCTCCTGTAGCTGTTCGCAAGCTGCAACTGCTAGTGTTATGCAGCCAAGACTTCTGCACAAGATTCCTCCTGATGATTGAGGCCGTGGCACCGGTGTCTACTGTTGCCATCCATTTTTCTTTTCCACTGACTACTTCTACTAGAAGGCTTTCGCTGCATCGTTTTGCCAGCGAGACTTGGATGATGGTCCTGGGGCCGTCGACTCCTGCTACCAACTTCTGCCCCGCGAAGTTGGTGCTTAAGCATTTCCCGACTGATGGCTTCGGGAAGGTTGACCGGCTTCTTGATAGCTGTTTCTGCTGGTTTCTTCCTCTATTGGCTTGCCACCACAGTGAGGGCAGTCTTTTCGTCGCACCGGTTCTTTACACTGCCCTTGAAGGTGTCCTATTTTATTGCAATTCCAGCAGCGCATTATCCGTCTATCCCGTCGAGTATCTCGTTCGTCGGCACTAATTCTTGTGCAGGAGCATTCGATAGATGTTACTTCCCTGACGAAATGTGTTCCCCTGGAAGCCTGATTGGCTGCTTCCATCGCCAGAGCGAAGGCAAGTGCTTCGGCAAGGGTTCTTTTCCCGGCCATCCTTACTGCTGACTGTAGCTTCGAATCTGCAATTCCCCTGATAAATGCATCTTTTGCCATTTCGTCGATAATTTCCTGGCCTGCGGTGGGGTATGACAGATGTGCAAGTCTACTCACGTCTGCTTGGAGCTGCTGCAGTGTTTCTCCTCTTTGCTGCATTCGGCTTTGCAATTGGACCTTGTAGTCCTCCTGCATGTGGCTATCCCCAAACCGTTTCTCTATAGCCTGTACTAAAGTCACATAATCTTTATGCTTTTCGATGTCTTCTGTTTGCAACAATTCTGCAGCCGGACCGTGCAAGGCCATTGTTAGGGCAAAGCACTTTTCCTCATTGTCCCAGTCGTTTGCACAGGCAGCCATTTCATACTGCTTCTTATAAGTAGACCATGAGGTCTGGCCATCGAATGAGGGAGGCTTCAAATCTTTTCTCCTTGGACCGCTTAAAGAACATTCTCGCAGTTTCTGTTTTCGCACTGTGTCGAGCTCTTTTGCCAGTTGTTTAACTTTGCTGTCCATTTGTTCGAATTTTTCGCCAACATTCTTCTCTATTCTTTCAAATTTGTTATCTATTTCTTCGAACTTTTGGTGTAGAACGTTATTTTGTTCTTCCAGTTTTTGTTCTAGACTATTCTTTTGGTCGTCGAATTTTTGTTCAATGCTGCTCTTCTGTTCGTCCATTTTTTGTTCCAGACTGTTCTTCTCTTCTTCCATATTTTTCTTTTGTTCGTCCATTTTTAATAAGAGGAGTTGCATCATCGCAGCCATGTCATTGCCGGTACTTGTCTGTTCGTCCTCGTCAACATCAAAGGAATATGCATCAGGATCATTTCCCTCGTTGTTCAAAGCCTCCTGAAGTCGGAGCACCAGGTCACTTTTTCCTCCACTGGCGCTGAGGCTTCTCTTGTTCAACTCGGATTTGAGTTGGACGAGGGTCAACTGCAATAGTTTTCGACCCATTCTAGCTTTTTCAAATAGTCAGCAAACACTTTTTTTTTTTACACACAATAAGTCCTATCCCACTTCTGACACCAATGTAAAATGTTTGTGTGGGTACAAATGATAGAACTTATTCTTTTCAATACAAATCGCTTTATTCAGTACAGTTACAATTCACTATTTAATTCTTTCTCTCAGTACAATCCAATTTCTCAACCACTTATACTTTTCTTATCTTTTACTTAAACCACTTAATTACTTCTCCTAATTAACACTTCAAATTCCACTTTAGAACTGATTTGCATACCTTTGGGATGCTGGTATTTATACTCGAATGACATACTTCGAGAACAATCCTCGCCATCCAGCGTCCCATACAATTTCCAATTTGCTAGAAAATTCGATTCCACTCTCCAGTCGAGACTTTGTTATTCCAGTATCGAAATCTTCTGGTCTTCGACATTTTCTGCTAGATGTCGCTGCTCACATTTAAGTGGTTATCATAATATTATATTAAACGAATAAAAAATTGTTATGTGAATTGGAAAAGAAAGGAAAATGATATTTTAATAAAATAAAGAATGCCAGATTATAACGTAGTATGTGTATGGTGTTATTGATTTTGATCACTTTTAAGAGCACATGCGCCTAGAGATGTGTTAGTTTTTTATTTTCAGGGGTAAATATGTGATAACCACTCAAATGTGAGCAGCGACATCTAGCAGAAAATGTCGAAACTCGAAGACTCGAAGGTTTCGATACTGGATTAGCAAAGTCATTGACTGGAGAGTAGAACCGAATTTTCTAGCAAATTGGAAATTGTATGGGACGCTGGGTGGCGAGGATTGTTCTCGAAATATGTCATTCGAGTATAAATACCAGCATCCCAAAGGTATGCAAATCAGTTCCAAAGTTGAATTTGAAGTGTTAATTAGAAGAAGTGATTAAGTGGTTTAAGTAAAAGATAAGAAAAGTATATGTGGTTGAGAAATTGAATTGTCCTGAGAGAAAGAATTAAATAGTGAATTGTAACTGTACTGAATAAAGGGATTTGTATTGAAAAGAATAAGTTCTATCATTTGTACCCACACAAACATTCTACATTGGTGTCAGAAGTGGGATAGGACTTATTGTGTGTAAAAAAAAAAAAAAAAAAAAGAAAAGTGTTTTCTGACTATTTGAAAAGGCTAGAATGGGTCGAAAACTATTGCAGTTGACCCTCGTCCAACTCAAATCCGAGTTGAACAAGAGAAGCCTCAGCGCCAGTGGAGGAAAAAGTGACTTGGTGCTCCGACTTCAGGAGGCTTTGAACAACGAGGGACATGATCCTGATGCATATTCCTTTGATGTTGACGAGGATGAACAGACAAGTACCGGCAATGACGTGGCTGCAATGATGCAACTCCTCTTATTAAAAATGGACGAACAAAACAAAAAAATGGACGAACAAAACAAAAAAATGGACGAACAGAAGAACAGTCTCGACCAACAAAAGAAAAATCTGGAAGAACAAAAGAATAGTCTCGAACAAAAGAAAAATCTAGACAAGCAGAAGAGCAGCATTGAACAAAAAATCGACGAACAAAAGAATAGTCTAGAACAAAAACTGGAAGAACAAAATAACGTTCTACACCAAAAGTTCGAAGAAATCGATAACAAATTTGATAGAATAGAGAAGAATGTTGGCGAAAAATTCGAAGAAATGGACAGCAAAGTTCAGCAACTAACAAAAGAGCTCGACACAGTGCGAAAACAGAAACTGCGAGAATGTTCTTTAAGCGGTCCAAGGAGAAAAGATTTGAAGCCTCCCTCATTCGATGGCCAGTCCTCATGGTCTACTTATAAGAAGCAGTTTGAAATGCCTGCCTGTGCAAACGACTGGGACAATGAGGAAAAGTGCTTTGCCCTAACAATGGCCTTGCACGGTCCGGCTGCAGAATTGTTTCAAACAGAAGACATCGAAAAGCATAAAGATTATGTGACTTTAGTACAGGCTATAGAGAAACGGTTTGGGGATAGCCACATGCAGGAGGACTACAAGGTCCAATTGCAAAGCCGAATGCCGCAAAGAGGAGAAACACTGCAGCAGCTCCAAGCAGACGTGAGTAGACTTGCACATCTGTCATACCCCACCGCAGGCCAGGAAATTATCGACGAAATGGCAAAAGATGCATTTATCAGGGGAATTGCAGATTCGAAGCTACAGTCAGCAGTAAGGATGGCCGGGAAAAGAACCCTTGCCGAAGCACTTGCCTTCGCTCTGGCGATGGAAGCAGCCAATCAGGCTTCCAGGGGAACACATTTCGTCAGGGAAGTAACATCTATCGAATGCTCCTGCACAAGAATTAGTGCCGACGAACGAGATACTCGACGGGATAGACGGATAATGCGCTGCTGGAATTGCAATAAAATAGGACACCTTCAAGGGCAGTGTAAAGAACCGGTGCGACGAAAAGACTGCCCTCACTGTGGTGGCAAGCCAATAGAGGAAGAAACCAGCAGAAACAGCTATCAAGAAGCCGGTCAACCTTCCCGAAGCCATCAGTCGGGAAATGCTTAAGCACCAACTTCGCGGGGCAGAAGTTGGTAGCAGGAGTCGACGGCCCCAGGACCATCATCCAAGTCTCACTGGCAAAACGATGCAGCGAAAGCCTTCTAGTAGAAGTAGTCAGTGGAAAAGAAAAATGGATGGCAACAGTAGACACCGGTGCCACGGCCTCAATCATCAGGAGGAATCTTGTGCAGAAGTCTTGGCTGCATAACACTAGCAGTTGCAGCTTGCGAACAGCTACAGGAGCAACGATTAAGGTATATGGTGAAGTTCGCATAAAAATCCAATTGGCCGGAATAACATTCACTCACGCGTTTCTGGTAGCTGACATATGTGACGAGTGCATCATTGGTACAGACTTCATGAGAGAACATGGACTTGTAGTCGACTTGGGGGCACAAACCCTGAAATACGGAAACATGGAGATACCAATGATATACGGAAACGCCAATACCTCAGTCTCAAATGTCGTCATCTGCAGCAATCAGAGTCTAGAGCCTTCGTCAGAAGCAATTTTGTGAGCAAAAGTGGAAGGTGGTCCTGGTAGCCACCGATTCTATTTGATGGAGCCAGAAAAGAAAAGAGACTTCATGGTGGGAAAGACCTTAGTGGAGCCAAAGAACAACATGGTCCCTGTAAGGATTCTAAATCCAAAGACATTCAGTGTAAAGGTGAAAAAGGGGGAGATAGTGGGAAAATGCGTACCTGTTGAGGCTATATCGACCACAACGGAAAAAAAGGGTGCAAAACCGGTCACAGCAGTTCAGAGCATAAAAATCAAGAACAAAATTCTCAGCCTCTGTAATCTGGACGAAGATCAGCGAATCCTGGCAGAAAAACTAATCGGTGAGTACGCTGATATATTTGCTACACAAGACGGAGAATATGGACGTACGCATATTGTTCAACACCACATTGACACCGGAGACGCTCGACCAATCCGTCAACCTGCAAGGCGTCTTCCATTGGCAAAGCAAACAGAAGTTGCCGAAATGATGTCGAAGATGAAAGCTGAGGGAGTGATTGAAGAATCGCAAAGTCCGTGGGCATCTCCAGTGGTCCTGGTGAAGAAGAAAGATGGCAGCACGAGATTTTGTGTAGACTACCGACGTCTCAATGATGTCACTAAAAAGGACAGCTACCCACTTCCGAGAATCGATGACACTTTGGATATGCTTTCTGGAGCGAAATGGTTTTCAACACTTGACTTGAAGAGCGGTTACTGGCAGGTAGAGATAAATCGTGCGGATCGTGAGAAAACTGCCTTCACTACAGGAAGCGGTCTTTGGCAGTTTGCAGTGATGTCGTTTGGACTGTGCAACGCTCCGGCCACTTTTGAGCGACTAATGGAACGAACATTGCAAGGACTCACCTGGAAAACCTGCCTAGTATATTTGGACGACGTTATCGTCATAGGTAAGACGTACGAGGAGCACCGCGAAAATCTAAAAGAAGTGTTTGAGAGGCTACGAAGTGCTCGTTTAAAGCTCAACCCGGAAAAGTGCGCCTTGTTTCGTCCTGAAGTAAAATATCTGGGTCACATTATATCAGCGGAAGGAGTAGGAACGGATCCTGACAAAATCGAAGCCGTGAAAAGTTGGCCTTCTCCAAAAGATAAACACCAACTGAGAAGCTTCTTGGGCCTCGCCACGTATTACAGAAGGTTCGTAAAGGATTTTGCTGGCATTGCAAAGAGCCTGCATCAACTTACGGAAAAAGGCCGACAGTTCAGGTGGTCTGGAGAATGCGAAAAAGCATTTCAAGAACTGAAGCGACAGCAATGTTGACGCTAGCAATGTTGGGGTCGGAGCTGTGATCTCCCAAGTTCATGACGGTCAAGAGAAAGTGGTCGCATATTACAGCAAAGTACTTTCCAGACCTGAACGGAACTACTGTGTAACCCGGCGCGAGCTTCTAGCTTTAATTCTGGCTACGAAGCATTTCCATAAGTACCTCTACGGACAAAAGTTCATTCTCCGGACAGACCACGCAGCTCTGAAATGGCTACTCCAATTTAAGAACCCTGAAGGCCAAGTTGCAAGATGGATCGAACAGTTGCAGGGCTACGACTTTGAAGTGCAACACCGCAAGGGAACACTCCACTCAAATGCTGATGCTCTCTCTCGTCGACCGTGCGGAGTAAAATGCGAATACTGCAATCGTAAAGAAGCAAAAGAACAGGCAACTATCCAAATGATCAGGACTGAGCCAATAGAGGGTTGGAGTATAGACGAAATCCGTTCCTCCCAACAGGCAGACAATGACATCGAACCAATATTGGCCTGGAAAGAACACGAGGAAAGACCAAGCTGGCAGCAGATATCAGATCGGAGCCAAACTCTGAAGGCATACTGGGCACAGTGGGACTCGCTTTTTGTGCAAGATGGATTGCTGAAGAGAAAATGGGAAAGTGTAGATGGGACAGCATCTCGTATGCAGCTAATTGTGCCACGGTCCAGAGTCAACCAAGTGCTCCATGAAATACATGACGGAATCTCAGGAGGCCATTTGGGAATAAATAAGACGTTGGAAAAGGTAAGGGAACGTTTCTATTGGCTAAGCGCTAAACAAGATGTCGAGAATTGGTGCAAAAAGTGTATAAGATGTGCGGCTACGAAGGGTCCAAAAGTAAAGCCACATGGACAAATGCAGCAATACAATGTCGGAGCACCTTTCGAACGAATAGCCATCGACATCGCTGGGCCGTTTCCCGAAACCTTTAATGGAAACCGATATACTCTCGTAGTCATGGATTACTTCAGTAAGTGGCCGGAAGTGTTTGCCATCCCAAATCAAGAGGCTAAGACCGTAGCCGAACAGATAGTCAACAACTGGGTGAGCAGATTTGGGGTCCCAATGGAGCTGCACTCTGATCAAGGGCGAAACTTTGAATCAAAAGTCTTCCAGGAAAGATGCCAATATTTGGGAATAAGAAAGACAAGGACAACGCCACTACACCCTCAATCTGATGGAATGGTCGAGCGATTCAATCGGACCTTGAATGAGCATCTATCTAAGGTTGTCAGCAACTGCCAGCGGGATTGGGATCGACACATACCCCTCTTCTTAATGGCCTACCGAAACGCGGTCCATAGCTCAACAGGGCACACACCATCCGAGATCTTATTTGGTCAAACAATTCGGTTGCCAAGTGAAGCAAAATTCGGATCCCCACCGACGGAGCCCAAAGAGGTGAACGAGTACGTGAATGACTTACGCAGCAGGATTCGTAAATTGCATGAAGACACCATAGAAAAGATGAAGCTAGCAAGCAGCCGCATGAAAACTAGGTACGATATCAAGGCGAAATCTTCCGGTTTCAACGAAGGAGATCTGGTTTGGCTGTATAATCCTCAGCGTAAGAAAGGCAAATCACCAAAATTGCAACAGGACTGGGAAGGTCCATACAAGGTGATAACCCGCATTAATGACGTTGTCTACCGGATCCAGCGTGGGGATCGAGGAAAATTTAAAGTGGTCCATTTGGATAGAATGTGTCATTTCAACGGGATGCTGAATGACGAAGTTGTTCGGGACGAACAACTGTAGGGAGGGAGCAATGTGATAACCACTCAAATGTGAGCAGCGACATCTAGCAGAAAATGTCGAAACTCGAAGACTCGAAGGTTTCGATACTGGATTAGCAAAGTCATTGACTGGAGAGTAGAATCGAATTTTCTAGCAAATTGGAAATTGTATGGGACGCTGGGTGGCGAGGATTGTTCTCGAAATATGTCATTCGAGTATAAATACCAGCATCCCAAAGGTATGCAAATCAGTTCCAAAGTTGATTTTGAAGTGTTAATTAGAAGAAGTGATTAAGTGGTTTAAGTAAAAGATAAGAAAAGTATATGTGGTTGAGAAATTGAATTGTACTGAGAGAAAGAATTAAATAGTGAATTGTAACTGTACTGAATAAAGGGATTTGTATTGAAAAGAATAAGTTCTATCATTTGTACCCACACAAACATTCTACAATAAGGTTGGCTGAATCAGAGCCTGATGATTTGATCCGGTGACAGCGTTCAAAATACGGTTAGGGGAAGTCCAGAAAATCGCCATTGGACTTCACGGCAGGGAGGGATTGGCATCGCTGGATCGACATCAGCCAGCGATCCTCGATATGGTGACAACACCAGAGCAAAACAGTAAGTAACATGGCATGATATACGAGGGCGGGTCAATAAGTCCGTGACTTTTGAAATAAAACACAGATTTTTTGATAAAAAAATAATTTTATTTTTCAACGTAGTCTCCCTTGAGCTCTATACACTTTGTCCAACGCTTCTCCAATTTTTTTATCCCTTCCAAAAAAAATGATTTATCGAGGTCCTCAAAATAGGCCTTTGTTTGCGAGATGACTTCATCATTGGAGTCAAATCTTTTTCCACCAAGCCATTTCTTCAGGTTTGGGAACAAGAAGTAGTCGCTCGGAGCCAAATCTGGAGAATAGGGTGGATGAGGGAGCAATTCATAGCCCAATTCATGGATTTTTGCCATGGCAACTGCACATGTGTGCACCCTTGCATTGTCTTGGTTTTTTGTTTTTTTTTTCGCAAGAAATTAGTGTGTAGTCTGATAAAAATAGCTGTCAAACACAAACTAACTGACGCAGCAAGTTTAAATTTTGACAGGAATCAACTGACTGATGCCTGTTGACAGGAGCAGTGTTGCTGTTTCAGTAAAGAGGTCAGAAATTCAAAAAGTCACAGACTTATTGACCCGCCCTCGTATGTTTTTTTTGTAGTAGTACAGTTGAGAGTGGGGACAAGAACTAGCCCATCCGGCGAGCTGAGCCGCGCATCGCAAGCATGCCACGCTCCTCACACTCGACTATCCCTTCCCTTTCCATTTCCGTTTCCCTCCAAATATCCATATCCAAGATCCATTCCTTTCGTTTGTTAGTTCTGTTTGTTTTGGTATCCTGATATCCTATCCGCATCCTACACTCTTTTCTCCTGCACAAATTCTCTACACTTCCTCTCCTATATCATCAACACCTATTATAATTATTATTACAAAGTACAACTCGCTCTTGCAGCAGTGTGGGGGCGAGCGTCAGGGATACACCTCTAGGGGTAATCATCACTTATGTAACACCTCCCCCACCAAAACTTTTGGTTCCCAAAAGTGTACAAATTTAATATGTCTTGCAAAACTTTAACTTTAACATAACTAATAAATTAAACATGTATAATAATTGTTTTTCTCTTTGTTATTACAAACTAAAGATTTTCAATATCATAAGGAACAAAACATTTTTTTTTTTTTTGTTACTGAACATTATAACTTTTGTTTTTGACAAACTTGATATTTTAAATTTCAAAAGGAACAAGAATTTTTTTTTGTATTTTCGTGTACTGTGTTATTGTAAATAGTAAGAATGTCAAATATTTTATCATCCAAACTGGAAGTATCTTTGTCTGCGTTTTTTAATCCAAGCTGTTCATTTAGCGGCACGTGCAGTCTTTCAACGCCAGAATTGCCTGTTTTCAACGACCCTGTAGTTTTGTGAAACTCAATGTTGTGATCTTTTAAAAACTGTTCTACAGCCGAGTGAAGAATGCATGTCTCACCATTGGATACTAACTTTCTTGGTTTTCCTAAGTATCGTATTCTTTCTTTTATGACTTCTAAAATCGCTAACCAGTTTCTGTTTTCTAACTTGTGGATTGGGGCATACTTGGAAAATGTATCTATAGTTGTAAGAAACATTTTGTTTCGCTCAGGAAACCAAATATCAACATGTACAATGTCATTAAATCGTTGGGGAGTTTGTGTGAGTTGCATTTGAATCTTAGGAGGTCTCCTGTCATATTTTGCGACATTATATGTTTCGCAGTTGTTGACGAATTTATGAATTTCGCTTTGCAGATTTGGATAAAAGTATCGAGTTTTTAATTCTGAGAACATTTCATTTATCCCTCTATGGTTCTTTCTATGGTGTTCGTTTTTAATTATTGTTATCATTTCGTTTTTATCTGTGATATCCTTAAGTTTTATGTTTGATTTAATCAACCTAAGATTTTTGTTCATTGAAAAATAGTTGACGTAAAGATCTTGAAACTGAACGAACAAACAAAGATTTTCACAATAAATACAAATAAGTCCTTTATCCAACATTAATTTCTTCATTATTTCTAATAAATCGCTGCTACCTTCTTTAAGTTGAACTTTGTTTTGTATTTTTTTGTGAACTATTTTCATTGAAATATGTTCTCTTGGACCATAAGACAAGTAGATTTGATTTTTATAAAAATTTACTGGCCTTTCTGATATGTAAATATGCAGTGATTCATCCTCTCTTGCACTGTGAATGGTAGCTCCTGTGGACAAAGCTTCGTTGTCATTTAAGTGAGATGGAGTTATTTCATTGTTAAAAATGCCCACTAAGCTAGTTTCTTTCTTTTCGTTTAAATTGTTGTTGCTAATGTACCTACTAAGCCCGTCAGCGACGCAATTTTCTTTACCTTTTAGGTGTTCTATAGTGAAATCATACTCGTTCAGAAGCATTTTCCAGCGTTGAAGTTTCATATTTGGTTGTTTTAAATTGTTAAGCCAAACAAGGGGTTTATGGTCAGTACGCACTACAAACTTTCTCCCATACAAATAAGTTCTGAAATATTTTATGGACCATACGACTGCGAGGAGCTCTTTCTCTATCGTTGAATAATTCAACTCATGATTGTTAAGAGTGCAGTTGCAAAGCATACTGGATGGTTGCTTTGACGAACATTGTTATAAAGTCTGGGCTAATCAAGATCGGGTCGCTAGTAATTAAAATTTTTAATGTCTGAAAAGCCTTTTGGTATAGAAGATCAGCTACATTAACTTTTTCAGTTTTTTTTTAAATATTTAATTAGAGGGTAAGCCTACTTGGCGTAGTCCCTGATAAATTTCCGGTAATATCCGGTTATACCAAGAAATCTCTTTATTCCTTTTTTATCGGTTGGAATCGTCATTTCCGTTATAGCTTTAACTTTATTGGGATCGGGTTTGATGCCATTATTTACTGTAACGTGCCCCAAATAATTTGTGGTGAGGTCGGCGAAATTGCACTTGCCTACCTGGATCTTTAGATTACATTCCTTGAGCCTTTGGAAGATCTTTCTAAGAGATGCTCGCCCAAGCTCGTAGAAAAAACAAGAATGTCATCTAAGTAGACAACGCAAATCTTGTTTATGAAATTGTGAAGGACGTTGTTCATGAGCCTCTAGAATGTCGCTGGCGAATTTTTTAGACCAAAAGGCATTCTCAGAAACTCATAATGGCCATTTTTTGTCGAAAATGCAGTTTTTGCTATATCACGTGGATCAACTTCTATCTGGTGGAATCCTTTTAGAAGGTCTATGGTTGAAAAGTAACTGCATTTACCTAGTTTGTCAAATAAATCGTCCATGTTAGGCATAGGAAAACGATCATCTACTGTTTGAGCGTTTAGCTTCCTATAGTCGACTACAATTCGCCAGAGTTTTTTACCGTTCTTGCCATCCTTCTAAGGGACAACCCAGATAGGTGAGTTGTAAGGGCTATTACTAGGCCTGATTATTTTTTGGTCTAACATTTCTTTCACTTGTTTATCGACTTTGTTGCAATGGATCTCTGGGTACCGATAGAATTTAGTATAAATTGGGCTTTCGTCTTTTGTATTGATTGAGTGTCTTATTTCGTTAGTGAAACTTAAGCGATCACTTTTATTTATAAAATATTGATTTGAATGAATACAGCAGAGACTTAAGTTTTGATAAATCCGAATGGCGAAGGTGTTTTGCAAATACATCGTCGGGGATTTCAGTTTCGAATCTTTTAATAAAAAAATATAAGGAGGTCTACAAAGAATTTTACTGTTGTTATCATACATTTCCTCTTCATAGTTGAAGCAAATTGGTATTGTAACGTCGTCTATGACGAGTGATCTATTTTTGTAGTCAATAACTGGGTTAAGGTCGAAGAGGATATTGTTTCCTATTAATCCGTCAAACTTTTCGTGGAATTGATACTCAATGAAATCTACAAGGTAATTAATTTTTTTAAATTCGCGGAATAGGGGGATTCTATAGAGTGTAGTTGTGTCAATATTACGACCGAGAACTCTCATCTTATGGGCTCTTGATGATATTCGCCATTTTGCGTGACAGACATTCTTGTTTCTAAATTCTGCTCCGCAATCGATTATAAACCTAAGGGGTCTTATATGATTTTTTATTACTATATAGGGAAGTTTTTTGGTTGGTCTGATTAAAAATTTGGGCAATTCTGTGAAGAGTGGTAACTTTGTTCACTTTGGTCGTTTAGGTTATTTTCTTCGTTAAAAGCCAAGTCCATTGGTTCGTTATACCGTCCGTCCCTATTTGTTTGTCGTGAATGACCACTAGGTAAAGAGTTATTTTGTCGTTGTCTTGTTTGTACTGAATGGTTTCTTTGTCTGTGTTGGTATGTTTGTACGTCGTTTTGTGAGTTATTGGATTGAATCGGATTTCCTTGTTGTGTCCTTCTACTGTAATTTGATTGACTTGGTTGATTATTACAATTTTGAGAATAGTTGCCGTTTTGTCTGGTTGTTTTGTTGTTGTATCTGTTTGTGAATCCTGTATTTTCATGTCTGTAAAATGTTTGGAGCATGTGCAACAATGTGAATTTCCACGTGTTAATTTTGACTATTGGTTTGCAAATTGAATTCAAACGCGTTTTTTTCTTTTTTGTTTTTGTTTCGTGTAGCACTGATGCCACAGCTAGTTATCACACGCGAATGTTAATTTCAAGTTTTGTAGTCTTAAAACTTTTTTTTTTTTTACCGTCTGCGCCAGTTACATATTTCTTCTATAATTAAAACGAAACAAGTTTTATTTGTTCAACTCTTTATTGATCTAGTTTCTATCGAGGAAAAAGTTTAACTGGCGATGCGCAGATCGATCTCCCCAACATCTTCTCAGAGTTAAGAGATGGGAGAGCGCGATTGCGATAAGAGTTCATCAACTCACACTCAAAGTTTGCATCGATCAAACATTGAGTGTCGCAAAGTAAAACTCGCTCTTGCAGCGGTGTGGGGGCGAGCGTCAGGGATACACCTCTAGGGATAGTCATCACTTATGTAACAATATGTACTAACCCATCTAAAATACCATGTCACAACGGCCGTATTAAGAAAAGTTTACTTTGCACTTGTGGAATCTAAGTTTATGTGTGGTATACTTGCATGGGGCAATGCATCAGCAATACATACTCGTATACAGAAAATTCAAAAACTCCTAAACTCGGCACTGGAGAAGATAGGCGTACATAAACAGCTCAATATTCCGGAAGAAAGTCGTTTTAAAGTTCTTCAAGTAGAAGATATCTTCAAGATGACCCTTATACTGGAGTACTATGATGACAACCGATTCATAACATCAATCCAACATAGAATCAACACAAGGATACGGGATCAAGGTATGCTTCACGAACCCCGATTCTACAATAACAACTAGAGACAGCTGAAATGCAGCGTACATAAATTTCTAAACACAATTCCGCAAGAAATAAAAAATATACAAAATTTTAAAACTAGAAAGAAAATTACAAACATTTTTTTCTTGGATTCGAACTTAAATAGCCAAATTTCAAACCTAATTCACTTACTAAACTTATCTTATCAATTATTAGTTTTTTCTTTAATGATCTAATTATTATTAAACAGACAGACTATTATGTATTAATCTAAGCTTGCTTACCAAAAATTAATCATAAAACTGTGAAAAGCAATCTTCTGCAGACAAGCCTTTAAGGCTTCGCAGAAATATCTAACCATTGCTAAATTTTTAATGAAATAAATAAAAAGAAAGAGTGGTAATGATATGTTTGCGTAAATAGTGATATGACTTTCCCTAGTATGAACGACCGCGTTTAGTTTCCTTAACGTACCAATTATTCCGTCAAATGAGATAAGGCTGGGGAGAATTAACAATGTTATTTTATCCGTATTATGGCCAAATAATTGAACAAAGGACTGATATGTACTTTTAACGCTCCCTCCGACTGATTTAACGTAAAAGTGTATTTCGTTCGGGAGAGGGTTAGTGATATGACGGGGTTGAATATAATCTTTATTGGATTCTGTGTCTATTAAAAATCTTAATGTCTCTCCGCTTCTTGCGATATGTTCAAAGTAAGGAAGCGAAGAGGGTCGTAGCCTAAAAAATGGACATCGTCGACTTGTTCTTGTTCTTAGTCTTGTTCGTCAAGATCAGGGCCATCTCTTGAGTCAATGTAGTCTGCTAATGTCATGGTCATGGCCTTCTTGATTTATTTCGCTTTCATATTCCTCCTATGTCTTCTCATCCGGATCGGGGCCTGCAGTCTGGTAAACTCTCTGCAGTTTGTATGGCTGACGGATCTGACGAGGTCGGTTCTGGTAGTTGACCCTTTGGGATTTGATGGAATGATCAACGTCCATTGACTTCGGAGTAGGCGGGCGCTGATTACGCGGTGGTTGTTGCTGTGGATAATGGTATTTCGACTGATATTGCGGTGGTTGAGCACTCCGAGGGGTATGGAGTGGATGAAATCCACGTTTGGGTGCGGGAATTGTTGTTTCTTCTGGGGGGAACTGGAGGTGGTGTTTGTTGTAATGTTTTCCGGGAACTAGATTGTGAATTGTTTGCATGTTGCGCACGAAAATCGACATTTTGCAAATTCAAGCATAGGTGCAAGGCTTGCGGTAGGTCAGCAAGCTCACGGATACTGAGAAACCTAGGCAAGTCGTCTTTCAAACCTCTGACGAAGGTGTCAAGTGCGCTGTCCTGGTAACATTGGGTCATGTTATTCATGGACTCTTAACTCATATTCAGTTATCCTAACTTATTTAAGATAAGCGGTGGTAGACCGCCTGATAGAATTCATCGTAGTACTGCCCTGTACCAAATTCGTCATTTGATACTCGAGGGTCCCTAAATCCCTCTTTTCTGCATAGTGCAAAGTAAGACATTTTGAAATTTTTTCCCACTTTAGCAGGGTATTACAAGATTCTAGGGCGACGTCTGCGTAGCCCGTTATCTTATTTCTGATAACCGATAAGATCCCATAATATTTGGGGCTACCTTTTAAGTGTTATAGATTTATACTATTATGATATAGACAGGATACTTAATCCTGTCAACCCTTTTTTCCATGAGTTAAATTCGTTTTTTTGCCTTGAGAATTCTCTATGGCTTTTCACCACATCGAGCATTTTGTCCATGTCGGATAAATTCCTATCATTAGTCAGGTTTATTGGTTGGTCTATGTCGTTGTTGATGTCGGATGTGGGATTCATGATGGAATTGAACATTTGGCGTCCCTGTATTTGAAGGGCTTTGGTCACTAGTTGAGAGATTATTCGAATCATCTCGTCACTGAAAGCATTACGAGCAGGAGGTTGAGGAGTTGCAACTTTCTCTGCATGTAATTCCAGACGAGCTGGTCGTATTAAGTTCTTTGGGTTTGCTTTTTTTTAAAGATATTTGTTTTACTCAGTGAGAGAATCAATAATATTACCCTATAAAGTAATTATAGGTAAAACAGATTTATTTAAATTCGTAAGTTAGAACATAAATGTACTATTCACAATCACAATTCTCACAATCCTATAGTGTAAGTTTTTATTCAAATTGATAGATAGGTTTAGTTTCCCCTTATTATTATTGACTTACAGTAATATACTGGTTACTTCTTGTAGCATTTCTTCTTAACTCTTTTTTAGTTTTTTATTTGTTGTTGAGATGGTTCCGGGCTGCTGTCAGAATTTCCTGACTCCTTTTTGTTCGTTTGGTTAGAGAACTACTCGGGGCCTTTGTTTTTCCCTACCCTATTGATTGGTGGCTTGGTTGTCTACTCTTTTTATTCACTTTATTGTTTGGTTGGTGGCTTGGTTGTCCACTCAAACTTAGCCTTAACAGTGCACAGAATGCTGACCCCACTTTGGGCGCCAGTTAATTAAAATGCTCCACTTTTATTATAAAAAAATTACAAGGTAGAATGCCTTGATCTTTCTTGTTTCTCTTTACTTAAGAACTAACTTAACAATTATTCAATTTCTTATATTCAAAATCTAATTTCCCTAACTCAGCTTCTGCTGTTGTTTGCTGTTTTGCAACAGCTAATTGGTCAGCATTTCATATTATTGGGGTTCGCGCGCGAGTGTGGTCAGCATTTCTTGTAATTGGTTTTCGCGCGTAAAGGTTTTGTTTACCTCGTCTGCTGGTGTTAAGTTATACAAAGGCAGTATACGAGTGCAAGTATGCAGGGAATAATAATTTTATTTTTTATCTTTGCCGTCTTCCGCATATAATTTACAATAGAATTCGGCTGAACAAGTGTTAATAAGCAAAATAGAGACAATCAAGTCGCAGTTACTTCCTCGTACCTTTAGAACTAGACGATCACTTAACTTTCTGGGGTCAGATCTAAAATTGTCACTGGCACACACATTAGGGTCTCTCGATCCTGAAACTATATCAAAGGATTTACTGATTACAGAAGTATACAGTTGAAATACTCCTTGAACAACCCATACTGAATTACGTACTAAATAGACCTAATAGTTAACCGAGGTCGCTGAACTCATCCTATACTTTTTCTCTAATCTGACTTGTCCCACTTCCGTATTATCTAACTTACACTCATTCGTACACTTCTTTTGCAGCTTTCCTAGATGTAAGACCTAAACTAAAGCTGTTAGAACGATTTATAAGCATTTGTCTCTTATTACATATAATTTCTCTACATAATCTCCCAATTGTGGCCGGCAATTGTGCGAGAACTCCAGAGTACCAGAAAAAAGCGATTCCCCCCAAGTTGTACATTCAAAGCATAGTCGAAACCATAACACACAAGTTATTAGCAGCTGCAAAGTTTGTAAAGGGCAATACCCAACACGTTTTTGCCCTGAATACAGATCGATGATAGGATTTCGCCCGTCAAAAGGCTTAATTTTTGTTCAAATTGCCTTACCATAACACATACTAACAATAACTGCAAGAGTTTTAAAACTTGTTATAAGTGCAAAAAAAGTGCCTAACCATATACAATCCACTCGCAATTCGAATCATATTACGCTCTCTAGCTCCGAATATCGACAAGTTCTATTAGGTACTGCTTGGGTAACAATATGTCACAACGGCAACTATTTTAATCTCAGAGCCCTCATCAGACCCTGGATCTGAAGTCTATTTCATTTATGAAAACCTCCAGAAAGTCCTTACTTTCTACAAGATCTGTGCATAAACAAATATTAGGTATGAACTCTACCGTCACAGTGTCTTCTTCAAAATTGTGCTCTTTCGAATTATATACAAATTACACTAAAAATTTTAATGTTTAAGCTGTAGTTCCTAAAAAGAACTAACTGGTGAACTTCCTTCGTCCCCATCTGAGATAACTAATTCTAACAAAGTATCAGTTCGGTCTGAGCTTTCATGCCACACGCATCGATCTTTCAGTATACCTCTACATCGTTTTGTTTCTTCTTTTTTTTCACAATATTAATAAGCGCGCGAGATCCCCAAATACCGGGGACTTTCTTTTGTCCTCGGTTAAAAAGCCTAAGCGGCCATTTAAAATGGCTAAAAAGGATTTAAACTCCAATTACTGGAGTCCCTGGCAATGTCATCCAGACAGTGACAATGAAAGTGAAGAAATGGATGACGATGTGCTGATTAACAATGCCAAGAAAGTGATCTTACCCCCTATTAAACTATTGCGAAAACCATGTGAATTTGTGCACAATCTAATGAAAATTATCAATATTTATTCCATAAAGAAAATGTCCATTGGTGTAAAAATTCAGTGGGAAAGTATGAATTCGTATAATTCTGTGCATGAGAAACTAAAATCTGAAAATTGTCAATACTTCACCCATTATTTAAGAAGCGAAAAAGCTTTTAAAATAGCATTGTTTGGCTTAGGTGTGTAACTAAATTTTGGTGGGGGCGAATGCCCCGATTTATTCGGCTTAATACAAGCTATAACTTAAAAATTAAACTTAAACTAAAACTTAAAACTAAGGTTGGTTGGAGTAGTGAAGGAGAACGGATTTGAGGTAGGAAATGGTAAGGTGGAAGTCAAAGACGGTAGGGTTTGAGTTGATTTTACGTAGCATACGGGAGATTGGTTCGTTCGTGCCATAGGAGGTGTGGTGGGTTGGTAGATAGAAGAGTCGAGGGGTACGTAGATTACGAGGGTTAGTGTTGAGGAAAATGGAGTTCTGAAGGGACGCGCATTCAACGTGACCTGAAAGGAGTCAGTGAATGAAGAGAAAGTCTTCTGCATTTCTGTGATCTTCAAGGGTGTTTAAGTTGATAAGGTTGAGACGATTTTGATAGGACAGATTAAAAGGATCGTCCAGGGCAAACCTCGAAGAGCAAATCGAAGAAAACGGCGCTGGATGCTTTCAATTCTCGAGATATGAACACGATGATATGAGGACCATACTTGACTGGGGTAGTCTAGGAGGGGGCGAACAAAGGTAATATAGAGGGACCTGGTCACCTATCGGTTGGTGAATTCTTTGGACCACCGTTTTACAAAACCTATTGCATAGTTGGCTTTGAGGATTATCTTATCCATATGTAAACGGAAGTTGAGCTCCCTATCACACAAAATGCCGAGGTCGCGAAGAGATTGTACGGAGGAGATAGGTTGGTTGTGGAGAAAATAGAGTCGGGGAGGAGATTGGTTCCGCTTATGTGAGAAGGTGATGGATTGGCATTTGGCGATATTAAGTTCCAAAGAATTTTTGAGGCACCAGATCGAAAACCTATCAAGATCTTGTTGAAGGAGGAAAGAGTCATGGGGAGAGGAAATGGTTTTGAAAAATTAGGTATAGAAGGGAACGAGACAGCTGCCTTGTGGAACTCCAGAGGTGGCCAAAAATGGAGCCGAGTGGGCTGACCTAAAACGAATACTGTAAAAGCGGTTTTCGAGGTAAGACGATATCCATTTTAACAGTATGGGTTCAAAGCAGAGGGCAGACAATTTAAAGATTATTTATCGATGAGAGATTTTATCGAAGACTTTGCTAAAATCGGTTGCAACTACATCGACTTCGTTGCCATTCTCTAGGGCAGAGAGGGCAAAGGATACGGATTTAACGAGATTTGTGGTGGTTGACCTACACTTTAGGAAGCCTTGTTGTCTAGGGGAAATAAGTGATTTGCATTGGAAGCTTAGAGCTTCATACAATATACTTTCGAAGAGTTTGGGTATATGGGAAAGTTTAGCGATGGGACGATAGTTGGTTATTTCATTCTTTGATCCTTTCTTGTAGATCGGGGTTATGACGGAGATTTTCCAAGACTGAGGAAATTCTCCTTGTGAAAGGGATAGACGAAAGAGATTAAAAAGAGTAAGGGAAAGAGAGGAAAAACATTTTTAAAGAAATATGGCAGGGAGGCCATCTGGGCCGGGTTTGAACTCGTCATTGAGTTGATGTAATTTATATTCGATATAAGACGGGTCAAAAATATGAGAGAGAAGTGGACCATTGGAGAAGTTCAGTAGGTAACAAAATAGGATGGTTCTGGTACAAAGGAGTCGTTAGTGAAGGACCGTTTAAAAAAGGTGGCAAATAGGTTGGCAATGGTGAGTGGATCGGTTGATGACCTGTTGTTGAAAGAGAAGGAAGGAGGGTAACCATTGGACTTTCTTTTGTAGTTAACAAATTGGAAAAAGGACTTAGGGTCATTTATAAGGTTGACTTGCGCGTTGTTAAGGTAGCGCTGGTAAAGGGAATCGTAAAGTTCGGTGAAATGAACATAAGCAACAAGATAGTTGGATTAGTCGGAAAAGGATCTGGTACGCAGGAAAACATTCCATAACTTATTTCTCTTATTTCGTAAGGAGCGAAACTTGCGATTATACCAGGGAGGACTAGTAGATGATGTTTTAAGGCGGAAAAACGGAACGCAGAGGGAAAGGAATTAAATATTTCTTTTTAAAAAATGGATAAGGCATCATTTATACTTAGGTTGTGAAAGTTAAAGAGGGATCTGCTGAGATATTCACTGATTTTGTGAAAGTTTGCTTTATGAAAGTCGTGGGATGAGAGAGTTGTGCGGGCAGTGGACTGGAATGAAGAGTTATGAAAAAATGAAATTAGAAGGGGGGGGGGGTAGTTATCGATTGTTGAGAGAGATAGGGGACAAAGTGAGACTGAGGAGTTAATTGGATCTGTTGTGAAAATAAGCGATCTAAGAAGAGACATTGCTTAGCTGAGTTGGCATTTGAAGCGATGAAAAACGATTGATCATCTGATGGGAGTCCACTGTAGCTGAGGAAGATTAAAGTCGCCGAAAATAAGGATATCATCAATAGAGTCTGACAGGTTAATTAAATGGTGGATCGCATCAATAACAAATTGGTAAGATTCGATAGGTAGGTAGCTGGTAGGATGTAGCAACATATGACGTAAAGGGACTTGGGAGGGAGTGATATTTTTATTGCGACAAAGTCGGCTTTAGGGGATGAAGAAATAGTAATGGGAGAAGGGTTAAGGCTGTTGTCGATTGCCAGTAGGACGCTTCGACAGGGGGAATCTTTATTTGTGCGGGTAGGATCGTCATCGCGAAAAACATTAAAAGTAGGCAGGAACAATTCCTGGTTCTTTATGACCGGAATCAAATTGGTTTCGGTCAATTACAAACTAAAAAATTAACTTAATAGACTGGGACTTAAATGAAAAGAAACCAAAATGATTACTAAAAAGTACGAAAAATACACGGATACATTTTATATAGTTTTCCTCGAAAGGGGATCAATTAAATTAAGTGAGCTTAAGAAAGAGGTTCGTTGTATTTTTCGCACTCAAATTAAATGGAGCTTTTATCACCAACAAAAGAATAGGGTAACGCAGTGTCGAAACTGTCAAATGTTTGGGCACGGCTAAAAAATTGCAGAATGAAAACATATTGCTCCATCTGTGCTGGTCATCATAAGACCATTGACTGCAACAACACAAACGTGCATAGGTGCGCGAACTGTCGTGGTAATCGTGTTTCAACTGATAGCGTATATGCGAGCAGAAGCAATCACCTGCAGCTGAGACAAAGATCTACAGTGAAAGTTTTCGCCCAGCAAAAAAGCGTAACAACAACAATTGCGATTTTAATACTCCACTGCTGTCAATGAGCGATTTTCCATCTCACCCTACATGCGTAGGAGGCGAGATTGGGAATTCCAACAACAATTCTTAGGCTTCAGCACGGAAGTGCACATCATCCTCAGCAGCAACACCTTCTACATGAAAGAACAACAACTCGCCCGTCACCAACAGCAACGGAGAATTGTTCACAATGGAAGAGTTGAATTCACTTGTAATGGAGATAATTTGTAAACTAGGTACATGTAAATCTAAATTAGATCAATTTAATGTTATCGCACAATTAGCGACTAAGTTTCTATATAATAATATTAAATAATTTCGATAATAGTAATATAAATTTTATAACATTGAATGCCAGAGGTATTCGTAGGAAACGTTTAGAATTTCTTAATTTTTTTAAATAATAAGAAAATTGACATTGCTCTTGTCACTGAAACATGGTTGAAATCAGAAAATCGGATTTCATCATCGGACTATAAATGTTATAGAGTAGATAGAGAAATTAGGAAAGGCGGGGGTGTTGCAATTTTGATTAGGAGATCAATTCAACACGAGCTTTTGGCCTGTGTGCAGACTCAATACGTTGAAAATGTAGGAATTGAAGTCACTTTGCGTAATCAAAGAAAACTGAAAATTTATTGTGTGTATTTTCCCAGAAAAATTACGGGTGCCTTAACGGCTGAAGAGAAAAGACTTGGTCTAAAAAATGATCTTAAAAAACTATTTAGTATTAACTGAGCATTTTTAATGGGAGGTGGCCTAAACTGCACGCACTGAGATCGTTGTTGCTTAAGAGCAAACTCATGGGGTAATGTACTGTCTAGTCTTGCTATTGTGCTGCCAATGTCTACTAAGTTCCCGCCTAGTCCTACTTATGTTCCATCTAGTTCTAGTGGAAGTCCCTCAGTTATTGATTGTAACAAATGTCCCTGATCTTATGTCTTAACCAATTTCGATAGCTGAGCTTGGTTCTGACCATAATCTGGTTCTTTCTCATATTCGTTGGTCGGGTTTAGAAAAAGTGCAATATTTTCTAGATTTGAAAAACGCAAACTGGACTAATTTTAGAACAGAAGTTAAAAGAAAGTTGCAAACTATTCCAATGAATCTTGAGAATATTGAAAGCAAACTGGATGTTGACTCAATTGTTCAGAAATTTTCAATCAAAATCTGTTGTGGAAGAACCTGTCGACTGGAAAAAGATAACGTTTGTCTGTTCGTTTGCCTCGAAGGCTATCCATCTGGAAGCTGTTAGCACTCTAACAACCACAGGTTTTTTTTACCTTACTTTTCTCGATTCGTAGCGCGTCTAGATGTGCCTGCTCAAATATTTTCCGACCGCGGTAAAAATTTCGTTGGCGCTTCTAAATGTCTGTTGCAAGAGTTACAAAAGGCTTTAAAAAAAAAACATTTTCTCCTGCAGATTGTAATTTTTCTCAAAGCAAATGGACCTTCATCCCTCCAAGGACCCCCCATATGGGTGGTCTATGGGAAGCAGGAGTTAAAAGTTTTAAGAACCAATTCCGTAAGGTTGCTAGTAATATGAAATTTACGTTTGAAAAATTTACTACACTGCCAGCCCGTATCGTGCGTTAACTCAAGGCCAATTTCCCCAATGTCGGGAAATGCATTAGATCTAATACCTTTAACTCTTGGACATTTCCTAAGAGGGAACAATACCATGAAAAATTTTAACTTATAAAAATTTCTACATATGTATCACAGTCTCTGTCAGGCAATCGCCGTATAAAGACGTGTGTGAAATAGCGTAGTTGGTTTATATATATCATGTTAGTTTAGTTTTTAGTTTTAAATGCATTTTATTTTCTTAACACTAACTCTTACATTCTAACAAAAAATGCTTAAATGCTAGCTTACAATTACTTAACAAACTTATACTAACTTACTGGCCCCACACAGGCACTCTAAGCTACTCTGAATACTTATAACTATGTCTTTCGACTTTATTTACATTTTGCTTAGAATTATTTATATTGAATACTTAAGGCTAAGAAAAAATATTTGTTAAGAAAAACTTAGCATATGGACATAATTTTTTATTTTTTATAAAAACTTAGTATCTAACTTAAAATAAACCTTAGCCTACCTAACCTAAATGCACAATACACACATAAACACACTTAGACATTATACACAATAATATACATATGTTAGTATATACCTTTATATACACTAACGCATGTATATATTACTTAAATGCTAACCTAAACCTATGTAAGCTGGCCATCGCTATTTACTGAGCAAATAGATTGGTCAGCTCTGCCTCATTAGTGAGGCTGTTCCGTAATTGACGGAAACGATGACGAAACATCTTCTCCATCATTCAACCACCAGAAATGCTGGTGCTGCCGAACGACATCCCTCTTATCGCGATTCCCCACCGCCCTACTGAACCTGAGGCGATCCACACTGCCGTGTGCGACGTCTCTGTTGTAGTTGAGTCGCCTGTCCCCAGCTGTCCGAGCGACATGGAAGATTAACGGCACCGCTGATCTATCCTGGATCAACCCTATCTGATCTAGGTAGAGGAATGCTTCCGGTGGAACGAAGCCGTCAGAGCGCACACTCGTGGTAAAGGTAATTGGGGTAGTAAGCCCCAGATATCAGGTTATTCGTCGAAGTCATTGCTCTTGCAATGTGCCTTCGAGTCAGCTTAATTACGAAATTGTCCACTCGTATTAGGTTCGCCCTATTGTAAAGGACCTCATTAGGATAAAATTTCTTGTACTCAGACTCTGGTGTTCTGTACAAGCGAAGACAAGCCCTAAGACAAGCCCTCTCAAACACCCGAATCTTTTCCATTAAGCTTGCTCTTACATTGAACCACACAGGACAACCAAATACCAGCATGGGCCTAATAAGGGCCATGTAGCAGATTACCTTTACCCTCGCATCGAGTTGGCTGCTATAAAACAGTCTCTTTGTAAGGGCAAAAGCACCTCTAGCTCTGGCCAGAGCAGCATCTACACTTTTGCCAAAATACAGAAACTGATCTAGCCAGATTCCAAGGTATCTGACTACATTTCGACAGGCAAGAGGTTGTCCGCGTTGTCCAATGATAGAGAACTTTCGCCAATTTGTTCTGGTATCCCTAGAGGCTCCAGACAATGGCGTCCTAAAGAGAATGGTTTCCGACTTCTGAAAGTTGATTTTCAACTTCCAGTCATCGCAAAATCGTCTTATCATATCGAAGGCACTTTGCAAGAGAGTATTAATGACCTCGATTTTTTTACCTGTTCTGTACGCTATCAAATCGTCTGCGTACGCAATAGTATGGGGAAGTGAACCTATCAAGTCGCTTGTAAAAATGTTGAATAGGATTGGCGAATTGACCGCGCCTTGCTGAAGACCATTTCTAATTTGAAATATTCCAACAGAAGTCACATCGCCATTTTTCACGATGAACTGTCTGTTGGTTAGCATATTATAAAGAATGTACAAGAGAGGTTTACTGATGCCCAGCCTAGTCAGCTTATAGAAAAGACCCTCTAACCATACGGTGTCGAAGGCCTTCTCCAAGTCAACAAGGCAGGCACCAGTGCACTGTTTCTTGCCTTTGTTCCATTGGATATCGGACACCAGTTTAGACGCGGCATGTGAGATATCATGTCCCGCCTTAAAACCGAATTGATTATCCGGAACTATATGTTTGTCCTCAACCCACCTAGACAGAGCTCTATTGATTACTTTTTCAAAAACCTTACTGATATTCGGAAGGAGACTTATCGACCGGAGATTCGCCGGATTGGATATATCCTTCCCCTTTTTGGGGATAGGTTGAACCACCGCCGTTTTCCAATGCGCTGGATAATGTGCATTACTCATTGCATTATTAAACAGGATGGTGTAAATGTCCACCGCTTCTAGAGGAAGATGTCGAAGCACGATGTTCGGAATATCATCGGTCCCCACTGATTTCTTAGCCCTGATTGTGTCGAAGATCTCACGGAGTTCTTCCTTCGAAATGAACGGGGGTAGGTCACTCTCTCTGGTCATGACATTATTTGCCATATTTTCGTCGCTAAACCGGGTGAAACCAGAGCCCTCGGATCGCCAGTTCCCTATTTCATTTCGAATGCCGAAGTCGTGCACCAAGACGCGACTGTCCAGGTCATAATTAGGGCCAATGATATCAATGGCCTTGTATACTTCCTGGAAAGTCGCCCCTATGGTCTCAACCTTCTCCTGTGGATCCTCGATCACAAAGAAGTCGTCATCATCAGCGGCCTCATTTGGATCAATACCTGCGATTGTCAGTAACCGTTCGTTGTCTGTTGTCCGGGCTATTTTCAGACACTGAAGGTCGTTTTGATTTTTTCTCCGAAATAGTTTATTTATTTGCGGAAACATATTCGGGTTGCTGGTGTTTACAGCCCGAACCTTGTTGTTCCAATACAAACTTACAGAAATTCTGTCATACAAGAATGTGCGCAGACAGTTTAGCGTTTGTATATTCGTACCTGTGAGTCGTATACGTTCATCGTACAGCAGTAGATCCAAATAAGACCCGCCTCTGGGAAACGACGGGTTATCCGTCGCTTTAAGACCGAGTCTGTACATGACATCGTGCTGACCCCACCAATCGAGTAGTAGGTTCCCTCTAGTATTTGGCAAATTATTTCCCCAATCTCTGTGTCTAGCGTTGAAATCCCCGCCGATTATAAAATAATTCTGCCCCGATTCCAGCCTCAGAAGTCGAAAAAGCGTGTCGAGCTCTGTAATGAATAGGGTGGATTGTGAAGTATCAGGTGCATAAACAGAGGCCAAGTACAGCCGCTTTCCACTGCGGAGCGGGATGTAAACAACGACTGCCTCCAACACCCGGAACCTGCGCAACACGCCCTTGTACACTCTGTGAAATTTTATACCTTCTTTAATGAAGATCGCGAAACCGCCTCCACGTTTGGATCTGGGCCGGTTTCTTCTTCTAACGATATAATTATTGTACTCCAGTTTGTGCTCATCGGTTAGCTTAGTTTCGCTAGCGAAAAGCACATCAAGAGTTTGGTCTTGTAGCAATTTAAACATTGCGGCTCTTCGTTCAATCCTAATCAGTGAATTAACATTCACTGCAAGGACCTTCAAAGTTTGCTCCACCATGTGCGTACCCATTACGACATGTGTTGCGTTAGGCCCGGCAGCAGCGTGTAGAACTGGTCCACCCGCTTGGCCTTTTCTTGAACCTGCTTTTGCAGCTGAGCCATCTGCCCTTGGATTGCAAGCAAGATGGCCAGCATGTTAGGTGCAGCTTCCGTTGTTCTCGGCGTTGGCGCCGGAGAAGCAACAGTCGCTTGCTGTACCGTAGCCCCCCTACCAGACGCCATTTGGGCGTAGGAAATTTGGGACGTGACGGCTGGTGTTTGAAACCTGACAGGTGAACCTTTGACCTCCACCTTCTGCTGCCGAGCCAGTTTTGCTTTCTTAATGTAAGCGAACTTAGGACAACCCCGATAGTTTGCGGTGTGTCCCACGTTTCCACATAACACGCACGAGAGCTGCGACCTATCGGATGCTCCGTCAACACCCAGAGGACATTCTTCGGAACTGTGGTTCTTAGCGCACTTCACGCATCGAGGCTGCATTTGGCAGTTCGACGCGGCGTGCCCGAACCTCTGGCAGCGAACGCATTGTATAACGCCTTCGCTCCTTTTTAGTTTTTCCCAGTGAACCACCTGGCAGTCTAGGACATTGATACTCCTTAGACTATCCAGACGGCTTTCGGGACTGAGCTGCACCAGGAAGAACGGCAGACTCCGTTTCTCCCGCCTGGCTCTAGCTGTGGTAAACGGCTTTACCCCCACAAACTTGAGTCCCTCGCACTCCTTCTCTTTGAGCAGTGCCAGGATCTCCTCAGGATCAGAAGACGGTTCTAACCCCTTCAGCAGCATAGATTGCCGCTTTTCACACTTCGGTGTGAATGAGTAATGCTCCGTCGTCGTTTCCTTTAGGAGCTCTTTTACTTTCGCGTAGCCCTCCACTGTAGTGCAGTGGATGGCATGGCGATCGTTCCCCAATCTCTTTATGTTAAAACTATTACCAATGACCAGCTTACAAAGGTCTTTGGTTGCATTTACCTCTAAGTTATAGGTGTTGATAGGAGGCACCTTCTCCTTCTTCTTCTTCTGCTGCTGCTGTTGTTGTTGTTGCTGCTGTTGCTTTTGTTGTTGCTGCTGATGTTGCTGTTTTTGGTATCGTTTTTGCTGCTGCGGTTGTTGCTTTAGCTGCTGCGTTTTTTTGCTGCTTTTGCACTTGATGTGTTTGCTGCTGTTTCTGCGCACTTTTCTCCTGCAGTGGCTGTTGCTGTTGGGATCTTGCCTTAGCTTCCTGATCCCTTTGCCTTCGGGCGATTTGCCTAGCTTTAATAGCAAGCATCTCTTTTTGAAGTTGCTGGATGCTGCTATTAATGGCATTCAGTTGTTCTTCTTCGTCTTCCGACTCAGAAGTTGCCAACGACGCAAAGCTATTATCGCCTTTGTGATGTGCCACTCTATAAGAGACGGATTCATCTTCCGAATCGTGACGTCTTTGGTTTTGCGCTGCTATTGCTGCCGCAGACGTTGACGCCCCCCCCAATTCCCTACTTAGCAGCATTTCGTTAGACGTGCATAGAGAGGGGCGTTTTGCTGAATTTGATGTTCCCGTTCTTTTTTTCCGTTTGACAGCTTTTTCACTCACTGCTGTTGGGCGGGCAGCTCCAATATTATTTGTTTTTGTGCCGTCCACTAATCCCACAGTGGGGATAACGGGACGGTCTTTGTCACTCATCAATTGTTTGTTTGTGACCACGTCACTAATTTATTCTTTATTTTCAATTAAATATTAGTTTAAGAGAAAAAAAAAAGAAAACAAATTTCGTCCTCGGGCAGGGAATGAACCCGCACAACTTGAAATATGTAATATTTCGCGTCCGCGCACTATCACACTACGCCAACCGTGTCTTTGAAAGTTTGTATATTAATTATATATATGTATAATAATTTACGAAATTCACTAATGAAAAGCCGAAACAGGTCTGTACACTACCGTGGTCCGTGAACGACTGATATATATCATGTTTATCTTCGTTTGTGTACATTCGAAGAGTCAAGTTTCCCGCCACGCGACCTAACTTAAATTTTCAAGTTTTCATAGGCGTATTTTCTCTATTTTCACGCTTTTGTTTAAAAATAAGATATGAAAATGGACTCGGACTCCCTAATCGTAACTGATTTAGGGATCTTTCTCCGGACGCTCCCTTAAATCGGAACATAAAATCAAAACGCAAATGCAACTCCCAACAATCTCTTCAAATGGTGACAATTTTCCCCCGGTATGTAGTAGTATCAGGATTAGAAAAACTAGGTGACAATCTTAAACCACTCTCTGCATATAACCCTTTCCAAATAAATCGTGGACTGGAATATATTTCCAAATACATTTTGGAGGTTAAACCAATGCGATCCGGCGACCTTCTCGTAAAAGTTTCTAATCTTTTTACGACTGAAAAATTCATCAAGGCCAAATACGTCGAACCTATTCCAGTAAAAATAGTTTCGCACGTTGGACTCAACTCAATTCAAGGTAGAATCTTTCCAGACACGTAATTGACATACCAGAAGATGAGCTGCTGAACGAATTAAAAAAAATAAAATAAAATAATCGACAAAAAAAAAATAAAAAATAAAAGTTAACTCTGATCTAGTTCCGACAGGTGACGCAATGGTTACCTTTGGTCTCATTAATCGTCCCAATGACATAAAAATGGGTTGAATATATCCCAAATTCGATGAGATGCGTATCTTGCCAAAAATTGGGCCACACCAAAAAGAGATGGAAAAATTCATCAACTTACAAAAATTGCTGTTTACCTCTTCCATACGAGGAATGCTTTTGAATTCATTGTATTAACTACAGAGACGATGCTCAACAAAATCAAAGTCAATCGTTGATGCACATTCCGTGAAGCTTGGAAAATATGTAATGATAATCCGATGCTACAGCAGCTACCCGCTCCAATTAAATACCCCGGTACCAAACCCTCCATGGCTGAATTTATTAAAAACAGAATTCTCACTCAAAGTAATAATCCAGCCGAACCTAACCACAAACAATTAAACACACCACTCCTCCCTATCAAAACTGCTATCCCGCTAATAACTACATCTTATCCCACAACAATAATCCCACACGAAACAAATAAAGTAATCTTTCAACAACAACAAAACGACATTAATCAAAATCACATAGACACTAAACTCAATACATCCAACTAACAACCCTCAATATCTATCCAATTTCTTCACTGATCTCCCAAAATCAAACCGGCTCCCATTTTCACCGCTCACCACCCTCACAAACAAAACCCAAATAGTTTCTCTACCACAACCACACTTTAACCCAGTCTTATCATCCCAACAAACAGGCACTTCTTCGAAAACTCAAACTGTCTCTCTTACACCAATATCAGACGATGACGGCATATAATTTAAATAGTACACTCATCACAGACACTGACTCCGCTGCTCGGAGGTTGAATCACTCAACGAGTGCAACAATCCACACACAATTTAACTAACAAGTTAACTAAGTCAATTTCATCGCAAAGGCACATTACATTTAAGGAGAGCTTTAAGTGGAATAAAAAAGGTTATATTAACAACTATGGTGAGCTTAATATTTTGATAAAAGAACTTTCGCCTTGTGTTATATCTCTTCAAGAGACACATTGTGCGTTTGGTTCTACTCCCCTTGAATCCAATCCATATAAAGGTTATTTTCAAAATTTCCCTCACAATACAACGGCAAAGCAAGGCATTAGTCTCTGTTTTTGATTCTACTAAAAAGACTTGGACAAAAGAAAAAAACAAACTCAGAATCGAAAAAGAAACTCTTGGATCAGAACGTTATAAATTTTATTGAATTTAAGATTATACTCATCTGTTGGCTACGGTTGAAGTCCAACCGTATACGAGTATATAACCGAGATTGATTGATTGATTGATTCCACAGAACTTACTGGTACTCCTGACTGTGTTACCTTTTCTAAGCCGTCCAGCAAGTCTGCTCGATATTTCAGGTAACATTCCTTAATTTTGTCGACATTTTTTTTTAATTCTTCCATCTTTTCACTATCCAGCGAAAAAATCGCAATTTAAAGAAAAACTCACAATGTTTTTTGGGTTTGGTTTATTTGGAAACTTCCACTCATTTATAGTATAGTATTTATATTTTATGAATTAGTTTTTAATGTTTAAAAATGTTCACTTCTCAAAGGACCAATGTATTTTTCACAGTTAAATAAAATAATTTGGTTCTTTATTGTAAAATTCGTCTCACACCTTGGTTGCAAATAAAGATATCCTTTCTATTTAACAATCTCTTTAATAGTGTTCGTTTTATTTTACTCACCTTAACATGTTACTTTACATTTTGACATTTGTAGATTTTATACCAGTTGGGGAAATTACGTCGAGAGTTTTCCGCGAATGTAGATGGGCTCCAACATGAACAGATCTTTGATACGGCTAGTAGAATATCTGCGGCTTTACCGACAAACAGCAACGTCTAGAGAGGATTCTCTAAAATTGACGGATGCTTCGTGAACATTTAGACGGTCCAAAATGTGTTAAAATACCAGCGATTATAAGGAAAACCGGTATCGTTGTTCTCCTTGGATCTAGCTGTGGCTTTTGATTCTGTTCCGCACCAAGGTATACTGAGGGGACTCAAAAGAATGAACATTGATAACAAGTTCATCAACTTTGTCGAGAATTGTTACGAAGGAGTTACTACCACCATCTCGTGTAACAACATGCTGATAAGAGAGGTCAACATTAAGAAGGGCGTTAATCAGGGTGATCCACTATCACCGATGTTGTTTAACATCTTTATGGACGAAATCGTCGACAAAGTCCATAAAAACTTCGAAGGCGTCCGTGTGAACAATGAGAAGCTATGTTGCATGGCTTACGCTGACGCTATTATTTTAACAGTTACTTCTCCGAAGTGCGGTCACGAAATGCTAGACTGCACCTTTTTGGACAACGTGGGTATGTGCTTCAACGCCAAGAAATGCTCCGCCCTAGAAACATTCAATTCAAGATAATGAATGAGACAGTACCCATTATGGATGCCGAGAGGTGCCTAAAATATTTAGAAGCTAAATTAAATTCCTGCGGGCTATCGCCAATAACATTAAGCGAGCTTTACGTCCAACTTCTTAGAATAAAAAGGACACCGTTAAAACAGAAAAAAAAAAACGATACTGAAGGACTACCTTATTCCCAGGTTAATAGCGGACTTGCAACAGCCTAACATAACAGGTCGCATTCTCACCGAAACGGATAGGAAAGACAGACAGTTCTTGCGTGCAACTCTTCACCTAAATGGTCATGCCCACAATAGCATTGTGCACACCCTGCTTGAGCAAGGCGGCTTAGGCATCTTTTCCTTTCGAGAAAACATACCATACATAACATAGTAATTACGAACAGAATAGAAAAACAAACCCTCTATTAAGGGAGACTTTCAGAATAGCGGAGAACAGAATTAATGCAATAAAGTCATTAATTAAGCCCTCTTGTAATTAGAATTCTCATATTATGGGAATGGAATCGATCAGACCAGAAACGACAAAACCACTACAGACATCTTAAGCGAGCGAACAACTTACTGGGAAGGGGAAAACTTTATTAAGGCAGTACAGCTACATTATAATTTACTGTAATTTACGCCAATGTAAGCAGGGTGTCAATGGCAAGAACTCTAAGCCACATTCTGTAAAAATGTCCACTCTCACACTGGCCCATAATAAAACTACACGAACATGTTGTGAGATGACTCGGCCAAATAGTGAGTAGTAAAGGACGGGACACCGTGCTCGAGCCATGCATACGGAAAGAAAATGGCGTATTGAAGAAACCGGATATAATAATAATGATAGTAGCAATGTCAATTTAAATATTTTAATAATTGCATAAATAAAGGGGGAAGACATAAAGTGTAGATAAATGGCTGCCCACTACTTATAATATCATCTTATGTATATAACTAGTAAATATTGTTAATAAAAGTCTTTCTATAGCCAAACTTTTCGATAAAAAAGGAGAAATAAAACGACTATCTTTCGGTAATTTCTACGTTATAATACTTAAAACTGAAATCTTTATTTTAACTGCTAATCCAATGTTATTTTTGTTCTGATTGACATTTGTGTCGTGACATTATTATGGTTCGTTTTAGTACATGTTTTGTTTGTTTTATAAATTACTTGTTAACATTTCTTTGTTTATATATCAGCATAAACTTATTTTTACAATATATTTTTATTTTGGATTTGTTGATTTCCGAACAGCCTCATCATTTAATTAGTGACGCGCATGAATAGATTAATGAAATTCCTTCTGTTCTTATCTACTATCTAGCGAAGCCACAGTCGAGAGAATGGGCTTGGAATAATTAGCGGGGAAAGAAGACACTGTTGAACTCGACTCTAGTCTGGCAGTGTAAGGAGACACGAGAGTTGTAGCATAAGTGCAAATGTGTAGGGTTCAGTGTTGAAGTCAATATCTTACATGATCTTGTATAAATTTCAATTATATACACATGTAGCGTTGTGATTCTTATACTTGTACATATACATTTATATAAAAAGAAACAAACATTGTAAAACTAACTAAAAATTATTATGTTAATTGAAAAAGTAATTTAATTTATTTTGAGTGCTATGGCAACCCTTAAATGCACCACTCATAGTTGTAAACAACGTTAACGGAAAATCCCCACGATGAAGTGGAGAGTATAAAAGGAGCCGCCCAAGCAATGGACAGGCACTCAAGTTTGGTATTTCGCCTTGCGAAGTTCTACGAGCATCCACGGAAAATACCACACTTGCGGCGTGAGGATAACTTTTGTTATATTGTGATAACCACTTAAATGTGAGCAGCGACATCTAGCAGAAAATGTCGAAGACCAGAAGATTTCGATATTGGAATAACAAAGTCTGGACTGGAGAGTGGAATCGAATTTTCTAGCAAATTGGAAATTGTATGGGACGCTGGATGACGAGGATTGTTCTCGAAGTATGTCATTCGAGTATAAATACCAGCATCCCAAAGGTATGCAAGTCAGTTCTAAAGTGTAATTTGAAGTGTTAATTAGGAGAAGTGATTAAGTGGTTTAAGTAAAAGATAAGAAAAGTATAAGTGGTTGAGAAATTGAATTGTACTGAGAGAAAGAATTAAATAGTGAATTGTAACTGTACTGAATAAAGGGATTTGTATTGAAAATAATAAGTTCTATTATTTGTACCCACACAAACATTCTACATTGGTGTCAGAAGTGGGATAGGACTTATTGTGTGTAAAAAAAAAAAAAAAAAAAAAGTGTTTTTTTTTTGACTATTTGAAAAAGCTAGAATGGGTCGAAAACTATTGCAGTTGACCCTCGTCCAACTCAAATCCGAGTTGAACAAGAGAAGCCTCAGCGCCAGTGGAGGAAAAAGTGACCTGGTGCTCCGTCTTCAGGAGGCTTTGAACAACGAGGGACATGATCCTGATGCATATTCCTTTGATGTTGACGAGGATGAACAGACAAGTACCGGCAATGACATGGCTGCAATGATGCAACTCCTCTTGTTAAAAATGGACGAACAAAAGAAAAATATGGAAGAACAGAAGAACAGTCTGGAACAAAAAATGGACGAGCAGAAGAGCAGCATTGAACAAAAATTCAACGAACAAACCAACAATCTGCACGGTCTTCAACAGAAAATGGATGAACAAAAGAATAATCTGGAAGAACAAAAGAACATTCTCCAGCAAAAATTCGAAGAAATCGATGACAAATTTGAAAGAATAGAGAACAACGTTGATGACAAATTTGATAGAATAGAGAAGAACGTTGATGACAAATTTGATACAATAGAGAAGAATGTTGGCGAAAAATTCGAGGAAATGGACAGCAAAGTTCAGCAACTGGCAAAAGAGCTCGACACAGTGCGAAAACAGAAACTGCGAGAATGTTCTTTAAGCGGTCCAAGGAGAAAAGAGTTGAAGCCTCCCTCATTCGATGGCCAGACCTCATGGTCTACCTATAAGAAGCAGTTTGAAATGGCTGCCTGTGCAAACGACTGGGACAATGAGGAAAAGTGCTTTGCACGGCCTTGCACGGTCCTGCAGCAGAATTGTTGCAAACAGTAGACATCGAAAAGCATAAAGATTATGTGACTTTAGTGCAGGCTATCGAGAAACGGTTTGGGGACAGCCACATGCAGGAGGTCTACAAGGTCCAATTGCAAAGCCGAACACAGCAAAGAGGAGAAACACTGCAGCAGCTCCAAGCAGACGTGAGTAGACTTGCACATCTGTCATACCCCACCGCAGGCCAGGAAATTATCGACGAAATGGCAAAAGATGCATTTATCAGGGGAATTGCAGATTCGAAGCTACAGTCAGCAGTAAGTATGGCCGGGAAAAGAACCCTTGCTGAAGCACTTGCCTTCGCTCTGGCGATGGAAGCAGCCAATCAGGCTTCCAGGGGAACACATTTCGTCAGGGAAGTAGCATCTCTCGAATGTGCCTGCACAAGAATTAGTGCCGAGGAACGAGATACTCGACGGGATAGACGAATAATGCGCTGCTGGAATTGCAATAAAATAGGACACCTTCAAAGGCAGTGTAAAGAACCGGTGCGACGAAAAGACTGCCCTCACTGTGGTGACAAGCAAACAGAGGAAGAAACCCGAAGAAACAGCTTTCAAGAAGCCGGTCAACCTTCCCGAAGCCATCAGTCGGGAAATGCTTAAGCACCAACTTCGCGGGGCAGAAGTTGGTAGCAGGAGTCGACGGCCCCAGGACCATCATCCAAGTCTCGCTGGCAAAACGACGCAGCGAAAGCCTTCTAGTAGAAGTAGTCAGTGGAAAAGAAAAATGAATGGCAACAATAGACACCGGTGCCACGGCCTCAATCATCAGGAGGAATCTTGTGCAGAAGTCTTGGCTGCATAACACTAGCAGCTGCAGCTTGCGAACAGCTACAGGAGCAACGATTAAGGTATATGGTGAAGTCCGCATAAAAATCCAACTGGCCGGAATAACATTCACTCACGCGTTTCTGGTAGCTGACATATGTGACGAGTGCATCATTGGTACAGACTTCATGAGAGAACATGGACTTGTAGTCGACTTGGGGGCACAAACCCTGAAATACGGAAACATGGAGATACCAATGATATACGGAAACGCCAATACCACAGTCTCAAATGTCGTCATCTGCAGCAATCAGAGTCTAGAGCCTTCGTCAGTAGCAATTTTGTGGGCAAAAGTGGAAGGTGGTCCTGGTAGCCACCGATTCTATTTGATGGAGCCAGAAAAGAAAAGAGACTTCATGGTGGGAAAGACCTTAGTGGAGCCAAAGAACAACATGGTCCCTGTAAGGATTCTAAATCCAAAGACATTCAGTGTAAAGGTGAAAAAGGGGGAGATAGTGGGAAAATGCGTACCTGTTGAGGCTATATCGACCACAACGGAAAAGCAGGGTGCAACACTGGTCACAACAGTTCAGAGCATAAAAATCAAGAACAAAATTCTCAGCCTCTGTAATCTGGACGAAGATCAGCGAATCCTGGCAGAAAAACTAATCGGTGAGTACGCTGATATATTTGCTACACAAGACGGAGAATATGGACGTACGCATATTGTTCAACACCACATTGACACCGGAGACGCTCGACCAATCCGTCAACCTGCAAGGCGTCTTCCATTGGCAAAGCAAACAGAAGTTGCCGAAATGATGTCGAAGATGAAAGCTGAGGGAGTGATTGAAGAATCGCAAAGTCCGTGGGCATCTCCAGTGGTCCTGGTGAAGAAGAAAGATGGCAGCACGAGATTTTGTGTAGACTACCGACGTCTCAATGATGTCACTAAAAAGGACAGCTACCCACTTCCGAGAATCGATGACACTTTGGATATGCTTTCTGGAGCGAAATGGTTTTCAACACTTGACTTGAAGAGCGGTTACTGGCAGGTAGAGATAAATCGTGCGGATCGTGAGAAAACTGCCTTCACTACAGGAAGCGGTCTTTGGCAGTTTGCAGTGATGTCGTTTGGACTGTGCAACGCTCCGGCCACCTTTGAGCGACTAATGGAACGAACATTGCAAGGACTCACCTGGAAAACCTGCCTAGTATATTTGGACGACGTTATCGTCATAGGTAAGACGTACGAGGAGCACCGCGAAAATCTAAAAGAAGTGTTTGAGAGGCTACGAAGTGCTCGTTTAAAGCTCAACCCGGAAAAGTGCGCCTTGTTTCGTCCTGAAGTAAAATATCTGGGTCACATTATATCAGCGGAAGGAGTAGGAACGGATCCTGACAAAATCGAAGCCGTGAAAAGTTGGCCTTCTCCAAAAGATAAACACCAACTGAGAAGCTTCTTGGGCCTCGCCACGTATTACAGAAGGTTCGTAAAGGATTTTGCTGGCATTGCAAAGAGCCTGCATCAACTTACGGAAAAAGGCCGACAGTTCAGGTGGTCTGGAGAATGCGAAAAAGCATTTCAAGAACTGAAGCGACAGCAATGTTGACGCTAGCAATGTTGGGGTCGGAGCTGTGATCTCCCAAGTTCATGACGGTCAAGAGAAAGTGGTCGCATATTACAGCAAAGTACTTTCCAGACCTGAACGGAACTACTGTGTAACCCGGCGCGAGCTTCTAGCTTTAATTCTGGCTACGAAGCATTTCCATAAGTACCTCTACGGACAAAAGTTCATTCTCCGGACAGACCACGCAGCTCTGAAATGGCTACTCCAATTTAAGAACCCTGAAGGCCAAGTTGCAAGATGTATCGAACAGTTGCAGGGCTACGACTTTGAAGTGCAACACCGCAAGGGAACACTCCACTCAAATGCTGATGCTCTCTCTCGTCGACCGTGCGGGGTAAAATGCGAACACTGCAACCGTAAAGAAGCGAAAGAACAGGCAACTATCCAAATGATCAGGGCTGAGCCAATAGAGGGTTGGAGTATAGACGAAATCCGTTCCTCCCAACAGGCAGACAATGGCATCGAACCAATATTGGCCTGGAAGGAACACGAGGAAAGACCAAGCTGGCAGCAGATATCAGATCGGAGCCAAACTCTGAAGGCATACTGGGCACAGTGGGACTCGCTTTTTGTGCAAGATGGATTGCTGAAGAGAAAATGGGAAAGTGCAGATGGGACAACATCTCGTATGCAGCTAATTGTGCCACGGTCCAGAGTCAACCAAGTGCTCTATGAAATACATGACGGAATCTCAGGAGGCCATTTGGGAATAAACAAGACGTTGGAAAAGGTAAGGGAACGTTTCTATTGGCTAAGCGCTAAACAAGATGTCGAGAATTGATGCAAAAAGTGCATAAGGTGTGCGGCTACCAAGGGTCCAAAAGTAAAGCCACATGGACAAATGCAACAATACAATGTCGGAGCACCTTTCGAACGAATAGCCATCGACATCGCTGGGCCGTTTCCCGAAACCTTTAATGGAAACCGATATACTCTCGTAGTCATGGATTACTTCAGTAAGTGGCCGGAAGTGTTTGCCATCCCAAATCAAGAGGCTAAGACCGTAGCCGAACAGATAGTCAACAACTGGGTGAGCAGATTTGGGGTCCCAATGGAGCTGCACTCTGATCAAGGGCGAAACTTTGAATCAAAAGTCTTCCAGGAAATATGCCAATATTTGGGAATAAGAAAGACAAGGACAACGCCACTACACCCTCAATCTGATGGAATGGTCGAGCGATTCAATCGGACCTTGAATGAGCATCTATCTAAGGTTGTCAGCAACTGCCAGCGGGAAATGGGATCGACACATACCCCTCTTCTTAATGGCCTACCGAAACGCGGTCCATAGCTCAACAGGGCACACACCATCTGAGATCTTATTTGGTCAAACGATTCGGTTGCCAAGTGAAGCAAAATTCGGATCCCCACCGACGGAGCCCAAAGAGGTGAACGAGTACGTGAATGACTTACGCAGCAGGATTCGGAAATTGCATGAAGACACCAGAGAAAAGATGAAGCTAGCAAGCAGCCGCATGAAAACTAGGTACGATATCAAGGCGAAATCTTCCGGTTTCAACGAAGGAGATCTGGTTTGGCTGTATAATCCTCAGCGTAAGAAAGGCAAATCACCAAAATTGCAACAGGACTGGGAAGGTCCATACAAGGTGATAACCCGCATTAATGACGTTGTCTACCGGATCCAGCGTGGGAATCGAGGAAAATTGAAAGTGGTCCATTTGGATAGAATGTGTCATTTCAACGGGATGCTGAATGACGAAGTTGTTCGGGACGAACAACTGTAGGGAGGGCGCAATGTGATAACCACTTAAATGTGAGCAGCGACATCTAGCAGAAAATGTCGAAGACCAGAAGATTTCGATATTGGAATAACAAAGTCTGGACTGGAGAGTGGAATCGAATTTTCTAGCAAATTGGAAATTGTATGGGACGCTGGATGACGAGGATTGTTCTCGAAGTATGTCATTCGAGTATAAATACCAGCATCCCAAAGGTATGCAAGTCAGTTCTAAAGTGTAATTTGAAGTGTTAATTAGGAGAAGTGATTAAGTGGTTTAAGTAAAAGATAAGAAAAGTATAAGTGGTTGAGAAATTGAATTGTACTGAGAGAAAGAATTAAATAGTGAATTGTAACTGTACTGAATAAAGGGATTTGTATTGAAAATAATAAGTTCTACTATTTGTACCCACACAAACATTCTACATTGGTGTCAGAAGTGGGATAGGACTTATTGTGTGTAAAAAAAAAAAAAAAAAAAAGTGTTTTTTTTTTTTGACTATTTGAAAAAGCTAGAATGGGTCGAAAACTATTGCAGTTGACCCTCGTCCAACTCAAATCCGAGTTGAACAAGAGAAGCCTCAGCGCCAGTGGAGGAAAAAGTGACCTGGTGCTCCGTCTTCAGGAGGCTTTGAACAACGAGGGACATGATCCTGATGTATATTCCTTTGATGTGGACGAGGATGAACAGACAAGTACCGGCAATGACATGGCTGCAATGATGCAACTCCTCTTGTTAAAAATGGACGAACAAAAGAAAAATATGGAAGAACAGAAGAACAGTCTGGAACAAAAAATGGACGAGCAGAAGAGCAGCATTGAACAAAAATTCAACGAACAAACCAACAATCTGCACGGTCTTCAACAGAAAATGGATGAACAAAAGAATAATCTGGAAGAACAAAAGAACATTCTCCAGCAAAAATTCGAAGAAATCGATGACAAATTTGAAAGAATAGAGAACAACGTTGATGACAAATTTGATAGAATAGAGAAGAACGTTGATGACAAATTTGATACAATAGAGAAGAATGTTGGCGAAAAATTCGAGGAAATGGACAGCAAAGTTCAGCAACTGGCAAAAGAGCTCGACACAGTGCGAAAACAGAAACTGCGAGAATGTTCTTTAAGCGGTCCAAGGAGAAAAGAGTTGAAGCCTCCCTCATTCGATGGCCAGACCTCATGGTCTACCTATAAGAAGCAGTTTGAAATGGCTGCCTGTGCAAACGACTGGGACAATGAGGAAAAGTGCTTTGCCCTAACAATGGCCTTGCACGGTCCTGCAGCAGAATTGTTGCAAACAGTAGACATCGAAAAGCATAAAGATTATGTGACTTTAGTGCAGGCTATCGAGAAACGGTTTGGGGACAGCCACATGCAGGAGGTCTACAAGGTCCAATTGCAAAGCCGAACACAGCAAAGAGGAGAAACACTGCAGCAGCTCCAAGCAGACGTGAGTAGACTTGCACATCTGTCATACCCCACCGCAGGCCAGGAAATTATCGACGAAATGGCAAAAGATGCATTTATCAGGGGAATTGCAGATTCGAAGCTACAGTCAGCAGTAAGGATGGCCGGGAAAAGAACCCTTGCTGAAGCACTTGCCTTCGCTCTGGCGATGGAAGCAGCCAATCAGGCTTCCAGGGGAACACATTTCGTCAGGGAAGTAGCATCTCTCGAATGTTTCTGCACAAGAATTAGTGCCGAGGAACGAGATACTCGACGGGATAGACGAATAATGCGCTGCTGGAATTGCAATAAAATAGGACACCTTCAAAGGCAGTGTAAAGAGCCGGTGCGACGAAAAGACTGCCCTTACTGTGGTGACAAGCAAATAGAGGAAGAAACCCGCAGAAACAGCTATCAAGAAGCCGGTCAACCTTCCCGAAGCTATCAGTCGGGAAATGCTTAAGCACCAACTTCGCGGGGCAGAAGTTGGTAGCAGGAGTAGACGGCCCCAGGACCATCATCCAAGTCTCGCTGGCAAAACGACGCAGCGAAAGCCTTCTAGTAGAAGTAGTCAGTGGAAAAGAAAAATGGATGGCAACAATAGACACCGGTGCCACGGCCTCAATCATCAGGGGGAATCTTGTGCAGAAGTCTTGGCTGCATAACACTAGCAGCTGCAGATTGCGAATAGCTACAGGAGCAACGATTAAGGTATATGGTGAAGTCCGCATAAAAATCCAACTGGCCGGAATAACATTCACTCACGCGTTTCTGGTAGCTGACATATGTGACGAGTGCATCATTGGTACAGACTTCATGAGAGAACATGGACTTGTAGTCGACTTGGGGGCACAAACCCTGAAATACGGAAACATGGAGATACCAATGATATACGGAAACGCCAATACCACAGTCTCAAATGTCGTCATCTGCAGCAATCAGAGTCTAGAGCCTTCGTCAGAAGCAATTTTGTGGGCAAAAGTGGAAGGTGGACCTGGTAGCCACCGATTCTATTTGATGGAGCCAGAAAAGAAAAGAGACTTCATGGTGGGAAAGACCTTAGTGGAGCCAAAGAACAACATGGTCCCTGTAAGGATTCTAAATCTAAAGACATTCAGTGTAAAGGTGAAAAAGGGGGAGATAGTGGGAAAATGCGTACCTGTTGAGGCTATATCGACCACAACGGAAAAGCAGGGTGCAACACTGGTCACAACAGTTCAGAGCATAAAAATCAAGAACAAAATTCTCAGCCTCTGTAATCTGGACGAAGATCAGCGAATCCTGGCAGAAAAACTAATCGGTGAGTACGCTGATATATTTGCTACACAAGACGGAGAATATGGACGTACGCATATTGTTCAACACCACATTGACACCGGAGACGCTCGACCAATCCGTCAACCTGCAAGGCGTCTTCCATTGGCAAAGCAAACAGAAGTTGCCGAAATGATGTCGAAGATGAAAGCTGAGGGAGTGATTGAAGAATCGCAAAGTCCGTGGGCATCTCCAGTGGTCCTGGTGAAGAAGAAAGATGACAGCACGAGATTTTGTGTAGACTACCGACGTCTCAATGATGTCACTAAAAAGGACAGCTACCCACTTCCGAGAATCGATGACACTTTGGATATGCTTTCTGGAGCGAAATGGTTTTCAACGCTTGACTTGAAGAGCGGTTACTGGCAGGTAGAGATAATTCGTGCGGATCGTGAGAAAACTGCCTTCACTACAGGAAGCGGTCTTTGGCAGTTTGCAGTGATGCCGTTTGGACTGTGCAACGCTCCGGCCACCTTCGAGCGACTAATGGAACGAACATTGCAAGGACTCACCTGGAAAACCTGCCTAGTATATTTGGACGACGTTATCGTCATAGGTAAGACGTACGAGGAGCACCGCGAAAATCTAAAAGAAGTGTTTGAGAGGCTACGAAGTGCTCATTTAAAGCTCAACCCGGAAAAGTGCGCCTTGTTTCGTCCGGAAGTAAAATATCTGGGTCACATTATATCAGCGGAAGGAGTAAGAACGGATCCTGACAAAATCGAAGCCGTGAAAAGTTGGCCTTCTCCAAAAGATAAACACCAACTGAGAAGCTTCTTGGGACTCGCCACGTATTACAGAAGGTTTGTAAAGGATTTTGCTGGCATTGCAAAGAGCCTGCATCAACTTACAGAAAATGGCCGACAGTTCAGGTGGTCTGGAGAATGCGAAAAATCATTTCAAGAACTGAAGCGACAGCTGTGCAAAGCCCCCATCTTGGGTTACCCCACGCCCGGAAAAATGTTCATCGTGGACGCAGACGCTAGCAATGTTGGGGTCGGAGCTGTGATTTCCCAGGTTCATGATGGTCAAGAGAAAGTGGTCGCATATAACAGTAAAGTACTCTCCAGACCTGAAAGGAACTACTGTGTAACCCGGCGCGAGCTTCTGGCTTTAATTCTGGCTACGAAGCATTTCCATAAGTACCTCTACGGACAAAAGTTCATTCTCCGGACAGACCACGCAGCTCTGAAATGGCTACTCCAATTTAAGAACCCTGAAGGCCAAGTTGCAAGATGGATCGAGCAGTTGCAGGGCTACGACTTTGAAGTGCAACACCGCAAGGGAACACTCCACTCAAATGCTGATGCTCTCTCTCGTCGACCGTGCGGGGTAAAATGCGAACACTGCAACCGTAAAGAAGCGAAAGAACAGGCAACTATCCAAATGATCAGGACTGAGCCAATAGAGGGTTGGAGTATAGACGAAATCCGTTCCTCCCAACAGGCAGACAATGACATCGAACCAATATTGGCCTGGAAGGAACACGAGGAAAGACCAAGCTGGCAGCAGATATCAGATCGGAGCCAAACTCTGAAGGCATACTGGGCACAGTGGGACTCGCTTTTTGTGCAAGATGGATTGCTGAAGAGAAAATGGGAAAGTGCAGATGGGACAACATCTCGTATGCAGCTAATTGTGCCACGGTCCAGAGTCAACCAAGTGCTCCATGAAATACTTGACGGAATCTCAGGAGGCCATTTGGGAATAAACAAGACGTTGGAAAAGGTAAGGGAACGTTTCTATTGGCTAAGCGCTAAACAAGATGTCGAGAATTGGTGCAAAAAGTGCATAAGATGTGCAGCTGCCCATGGCAAAATCAGTTTTTCATTGTATAATTGGAACTCAGACAAAAAAATTCTGCGTGTGAAGGCATAACACTGACACGTAGATTTGGCTGTTATAAGAGTTTCAAGCAATGAAAAAAATACTGGGAATTATATCTCGAATGACTCTGAGTGAAGAAAAACTCTCCGTCCTATTCGGACTCTCACCCCTGGAGAGCAAACATAGAAACCAAACACACCTGAGTTTCTCAAACCACTACAAAAACAATTTTCCTTTCTCCTCCTTCTATCTTTCCGCCCGCGCCCTGGCAACAGTAAAAGGGTATCAACCCCTTAGGCGCGCGTAAATTATAAAAAAAAAAAAAAAAAAAGCTACCAAGGGTCCAAAAGTAAAGCCACATGGACAAATGCAACAATACAATGTCGGAGCACCTTTCGAACGAATAGCCATCGACATCGCTGGGCCGTTTCCCGAAACCTTTAATGGAAACCGATATACCCTCGTAGTCATGGATTACTTCAGTAAGTGGCCGGAAGTGTTTGCCATCCCAAATCAAGAGGCTAAGACCGTAGCCGAACAGATAGTCAACAACTGGGTGAGCAGATTTGGGGTCCCAATGGAGCTGCACTCTGATCAAGGGCGAAACTTTGAATCAAAAGTCTTCCAGGAAATATGCCAATATTTGGGAATAAGAAAGACAAGGACAACGCCACTACACCCTCAATCTGATGGAATGGTCGAGCGATTCAATCGGACCTTGAGTGAGCATCTATCTAAGGTTGTCAGCAACTGGATTGGGATCGACACATACCCCTCTTCTTAATGGCCTACCGAAACGCGGTCCATAGCTCAACAGGGCACACACCATCCGAGATCTTATTTGGTCAAACAATTCGGTTGCCAAGTGAAGCAAAATTCGGATCCCCACCGACGGAGCCCAAAGAGGTGAACGAGTACGTGAATGACTTACGCAGCAGGATTCGGAAATTGCATGAAGACACCAGAGAAAAGATGAAGCTAGCAAGCAGCCGCATGAAAACTAGGTACGATATCAAGGCGAAATCTTCCGGTTTCAACGAAGGAGATCTGGTTTGGCTGTATAATCCTCAGCGTAAGAAAGGCAAATCACCAAAATTGCAACAGGACTGGGAAGGTCCATACAAGGTGATAACCCGCATTAATGACGTTGTCTACCGGATCCAGCGTGGGAATCGAGGAAAATTGAAAGTGGTCCATTTGGATAGAATGTGTCATTTCAACGGGAAGCTGAATGACGAAGTTGTTCGGGACGAACAACTGTAGGGAGGGAGCAATGTGATAACCATTTAAATGTGAGCAGCGACATCTAGCAGAAAATGTCGAAACTCGAAGACTAGAAGATTTCGATACTGGATTAGGAATCGAATTTTCTAGCAAATTGGAAATTGTATGGGACGCTGGGTGGCGAGGATTGTTCTCGAAGTATGTCATTCGAGTATAAATACCAGCATCCCAAAGGTATGCAAATCAGTTCCAAAGTTGAATTTGAAGTGTTAATTAGAAGAAGTGATTAAGTGGTTTAAGTAAAAGATAAGAAAAGTATTAGTGGTTGAGGAATTGAATTGTACTGAGAGAAAGAATTAAATAGTGAATTGTAACTGTACTGAATAAAGGGATTTGTATTGAAAAGAATAAGTTCTATTATTTGTACCCACACAAATATTCTACAATATGAAAACGATATTGAAAAAACGACATTCATTACACCGTTCGGAATGTAACACTTCAAGCGAATGCCCTTCGGACTACGAAATGCTCCAGCAACTTTCCAGGGGCTAATGGACAGATTCCGCAATGGGCTTCCGGTCTTATTTCTGCTTGTTTACTTATATGATATCATCATCTGTTCCAGCAGCTTCGAGGAACATCTGCAAGATCTCCAATGGATCTTTGGGCGCCTGCGTCTATTCAAGCTAAAGGTAAATATAAGCAAATCTAACTTTTGTTCCCCGGTCATTAAATATCTTGGACATCAGACTACAAAACACGGTATTCAAGTCGACCCCGACAAAGTTTCAGCCATTATTGACCGACCTGAACCAAGAAACACCAAACAGGTGATATCGTTCCTTCAAACCTGTTCCTGGTATCGGCGATTTGTTAAAAACTTTGCAGACGTGTCAAAAGCGCTGAGCAATTTAACAAAGAAATCTGCAACATGGAAGTGGGAAAGGCCAGAACAAGAAGCATTTGAAAAGCTAAAAACTCTTCTCACTACAGCACCAATCCTACAACAAGTTAATGACTCCAAACCATATCGCTTAAAAGCCGACGCCAGCAATTATGCTATCGGCGCAGTTCTGGTCCAGGGGGAGAACACCCAATTGAATATGCGTCAAGACTTCTAACGCCCGCGGAACGCAACTAGTCGACTACTGAGCGAGAAGCCCTTGTTATAGTATGGGCAGTAAACAAGTTTCGTGGCTATATTGAAGGAGGTGAAGTCCTCCTGATGACTGATCATCAACCCCTGAAATGGCTTATGAGTCTGAAATCACCAACAGGAAGATTCGCTCGCTGGGCACTACAACTTCAGCCATATAACTTTAAAATAGAATACACACCAGGAAGAACAAACACGGTAGCTGACATGTTATCTAGGCCCCCTGCTGCACCACCACCAAAAGTGAATCTGGATGTAACCTTTGTAGTTTTGAAATTGATATACGTGCAAGAAGACCAAAGGAAGTTCGTGAGGCTCAATTAAACGATGAACAACTCAAAGCAATAATAGCTTCATACGAAAATAACGATGAAAACCTAAGGAGATGGACATCTCGAGGATATTTATTGAATGATGGAATTCTCTACAGATATTCCACAGAATCAGATGCCGAAAACGCACAACTCGTAATACCCTCTAATGAACGAGAAACGATCTTGACAAATTACCATGATGCACCTTCAGCTGGTCACTATGAAGTCGAACGGATTTGCAAAAATTGCTTCCAGATACTACTGGCCAGGCATGAGGAGCGATGTCACTAAGCATATTGGCAACTGCCTTGAGTGCCAGCGATATAAGCCCAGTAACTTGAAACCGTGCGGCCTATTCCAAACGGTATCAAGCCATCAGCGGTTTGAAATAGTAGCTGTTGATCTATTCGGGCCGCTACCTTCTACAAACGACGGGTTCCAGTGGATTCTTATAGCCGAAGACCTAGCGACAAGATGGATTGAAGTATTCCCTCTGAGAGAGGCCACAGCAGAAAATTGCGCAATGACCCTTTTTTATGAAGGTTTTCTCTGTTATGGAATTCCCAGACGTCTTTTAACAGACAACGGGCCCCAATTTATTTCAGCAGTTATGCAGCAACTTACCGATTTTCTCGGAGTACAACAAATGCTTACACCTGTTTATCACCCAGAATCCAGCCCCGTAAAACGTAAAAATAGGGATATGAAAACCCAACTCGCCATTCTTGTAGGTAAAAACCACACCGCATGGGGTGACGAATTACCCAAAATAAGATTCGCGATGAACACAACAAAGTGTCAAAGCACTGGTTACACACCATCGTACTTAATGTTCGGACGTGAACTCAGAACCATCGATGAAGTTACAAATGATCAACGACCGATATCAGAGAGTGAAAACTTCGTTCCGCAAATTACTCCAAGATTATTGAAGTTAGGCGAAACCTTAAAGCGTGTCCAAGAAACTTCCGAGAAGATGCAGGATACCAACAAACGGTACTCCGACAAATCACGTCGACCACAGCCCACCCTAAGGGTAGGCGACCAAGTTCTAATAACCTCCCATTTTCTTAGCAAAGCCTCGAAGAACCTTACTTCAAAATTCATGCCAAGAAGAGACGGTCCTTATGTTACCATAAACAACTGGGCTCATCAACATATCAATTTGCATCCAAAGATGATCTCACTACTCCCTTGGGTACGTACCATGTATCATCAATCACGAAATATAAAAGCACATCACGTAACACAAGAGATGAAGAACCAGTACAAGGCTTCCGGAGTCGCGGTCGACCGAAGACCACAACTTTAGCACCTGTCGCATCATCGAGACGATCTCAGCGCCAGAGGGGGAGATTATAGCGTTGTGATTCTTATACTTGTACATATAAATTTATACAAAAAGAAACAAACATTGTAAAACTAACTAAAAATTATTATGTTAATTGAAAAAGTAATTTATATTATTACGGAAAATCCCCACGATGAAGTGGAGAGTATAAAAGGAGCCGCCCAATGGACAGGCACTCAAATTTGGTATTTCGCCTTGCGAAGTTCTACGAGCGTCCGTAGAAAATACCACACTTGCGGATTGAGGATAACTTTTGTTATATTTAATAATTTTGAAAATTACAATAAATTATTATAAATTTAAAAAAAAAAAAACATTCTTTTGTTTACGTTTTATTTTAAACGTTTTACCTTTGCTTAGCTGCCTACTAAGCGTGTACTGCGGTTCTCGGATGGCATACGCGCGGTAGAGAGAAAGGCAAATTGGCTTTTAGAGGGAGTTCTCCGAACGAAGGAAAGTGGAGACCGAATGAGAGAGCGACAGCCGAGCTCTACACATGTGTATTCAATGACAATCAATCTATCTTGTTACCAAAATCGTTTACAATTAATTCTAGGCATTTACCTCTATTACCGCTGTTGTAAACGACTTGAAAAAACACGACACGACAGAATCTGCATTCCATTTGTCGTTTTTAATCATCCACTCTCATTTTAACGTCGTACGCAAATGTCAAACTTTCTCGATAGTGGGGCAGCACGGGCACCCACTTGCTTGTCGAAATGTAGTCAGATACCTTGGGATCTGGCTAGATCAATATCTGTATTTTAACAAACATATAGATGTTGCTCTGGCCAATACCAAAGGTGCTTTTGTCCTTACAAAGAGACTGTTTTATAACAGCCAGCTCGATGCGAGGGTGAAGGTGATCTGCTACATGGCCCTTACCAGGCCCATGCTTGTATTTGGATGTCCCGTGTGGTTCAACGTGAGAGCAAGCTTATTGGAAAAGATTCGGGTGTTTGAGAGGGCTTGTCTTAGGACTTGTCTTCGCTTATGCAGAACACCAGAGTCTCAGTACATAAAATTCTATCCCAATGAGGTCTTGTACAATAGGGCGAATCTAATAAGAGTGGACAATTTCGTCATTAAGTTTATTCGAGGGCACATTGCAAGAGCAATGACCTCATCGAACAACCTGATCTCCGGGGTTTTCTACCTCAGTTATATGTATCACGAGAGAGTTCGCTTTGACGGCTTTATTCCTCCAGAAGCGTTCCTCTCTCTAAATAGTAAAGGTCTGATCCAGGACAGATTGGCGGTGCCGCTAATCTTCCACGTCGCTCGAACAGCTGCGGACAGGCGACTCAACTACGACAGAGGCGCCGCACACGGTAGTGCGGAGCGTCTTCGGTTCAGTAGGGCGGTAGGGAGTCGCGACATGAGGGATGTTGCTAGGCAGCACCAACAATTTTGGTGGCTAGTTGAAGGGGGGGGGGGGGGGGGGGGTATTTCGTCGTCCAATTCCTCCAGTACTATTAATTTTAAGAAAAGATTAAGTTAATTTTAAGAAAAACAAAAATATATATAAAAACCAACAAAAAAAAAATAAATAAAAAAACATAAATATATATATATATGCATGTATTTATATATAATGGTTATACATATTATGTATATATATATTTATGTATGTTTCTATTTGTGTTAGATGTAAGTAGGTTAGGTAGATTAAAATTTAGTTTTAGGTAGTCTGTAGGTTTTTCTTAGTTTTAAGTTTTATAATAATATAAAAAAAAGGTCATGTTACTAAGTTTTTTTGTTGAAAACTGTTTTCTTAGTTTTAGTATTAATTAATGTTAAAATAAAAAATAAATTAGAATGTAAGGTACGTCGAAAGACATAGTTTAAGTGTTAGGTTTAACTTAGAGTGCCCGCATGGGGCCAGTATGTTAGTATAAGATAATTTTAAGTTATTTAAGCTAATATTTAAGCGTTTTTTTGTGTAGCAAGTAAGAGTAATTTAAGTGATATAAATAAAAATGCATAGAAACTGAAACTGCAAATGTCAAACGTCGTTGAATACTACCATTCGGCATTCCGTAAATTGAAACGATACGACGCGACGATAAGGACAAAAAACGACGGTTTTCCTCGTTCGGAAATTTGATAACGACACAAAATTGATAGGATGCAAAATTGTTTTATAAAATTATATTTTATTACATCTGTTGTTCCTTCTAATGATGTCCAGATGAAAGTGACAAACCAAGATCAATTAAACGAGCAGTTGGCAAGGGGTTTTGCGAAAGGAATCACAAAAATTGATATGAAAAAGGAAAGGAGCTGAAACACTTAATAAACACTCGAGTAAGAAATGCGGATGGTTGGCAAAAGGTTCGAACTGAAAATTTAAATTTGAATATAAGTATGTAATTAAAAAAAAAACCTTACTTTTTTTACCAGGTCTGGGCCGATATGAAATTTAAAGTTAAAAAGAAAATTATTAACAACACCAAAGAAATAAAGGCTACTGGAGGAGGTTCAAACCATCTTTAAGTTCTTTCTCCACTGGAGGACGCTGTGGCGAATTTACTCAATATTAAAAAGTGGCTAAATGCAAGAGGAAATCCTATAGGTACATCGTATTCAAATGCCCCTCAAAATCCATTGCCAAATTGTGCAGAGTCAAGTTCTGCACAAACAGCGTTTGCTGTTACATCACCGCAACCAATGCATTCCGAAGCAACTTTATTTAATGCGGAGGATAGTTTTGTTGAAGTGGAATGCCAAACTGCGGTGCAGCAAGACGGAACTCCTGAGCGTGCTAGTAAAAAAACGACGGTTAAAAGCTTTATAAAAGAAAGAGCGGATCTTTTAAAGAAGCAATCCGCACTCCAAGAAAAATCCTTAAGCGGTATAAACGAAAGCCTAAAAAAATAAAAATGTATACCAACTTTTTAAACTGGAGGATGAAAAATCGAAAAGAGACATAAGCCGCTTGAAGATGGAGGAAGAAAAACTTTTGCTTTACAAGCAAGAAATGCAACGAAACGAAGCACAAATAAGAGAGAAAAGATTAAGATGATGGACTTAGAGATAAAAAAAAAAAACAGATAGAGATACAAGAAAAGAAGCTAGCACTTAAATCATCAAAAGAAAATGTGTGAAATTCATAATTAAACAGTGTCTTATAAATTATAGAACAAATATATTTTCTTTTATCTTTTTTATTTAATAATGGAATAATTTAAATATTTATTTTATACTTAATAAAAAAAACTACGCTCCTATAATTGCGTTCAATATTTCATTTTTAATACTGGCTGCAGTTGTGTTTTCAGCATCGGTGTGAAGAATACTGTTTTCCACTTCAACAACATCAGAAATAAAAATTTCGTCCATAGATACGTTTGTTCCATAATTGATTACTACGAGGGTTGTCTGAAAAGTTTCCGACCGAACAATGATACGACATTTTTCCTCAATTTTTTTTTGTTATTTTTCTACATAGTCTCCTTGTAACTCTACATACTTCTCCGAGAGATGCTCCCATCTCTGTAACCTGTCCAAATAGTACTTGGCGTTTTTCTCTGCAAAATAATTGTTCACGAAGGTGATTACATCCTAATTTGACGGAAGTCGAACTCCGAGCGCAGTTTTTAAATAAGGGAACAAAAAGAAGTCACTTGTGGCTAGATCTGGTGAATAAGGCGGATTGTCATGCAGTTCAAACCGTAATTCATGGATTTTCGTCATGGCAACCGCTGGGGTGTGCCTTGGTGAAACAGGATTTTCTTGTTCGCGGCACCCAACGCGCGGACAGCTTTCTTATGCTTAAAACTTGATTTAATATGTAACAAATACGTTCTGTGGACATTTTCACAAACTCTACTATCTCTCTAACTTTAATTCGGCGGTTATGTTATCGTCAGTGGTTGCAGTTTTTGGACGTCCCGAACGTTCATCATCTCCCAAGCTCTTACGGCCACGCTTAAATTCAGCTTCCCAAAATTTCACTGTGGTAAATGATGGTGCAGAGTACAACTCATTTTTGATTTGAGTAGGCGTATTGCCTTTCAAAAACAAGAATTTAAAACACCTCGATACTCAATTGTTTCCATTTCCACAAAAAACGCGCACATCGACTCACTCAAACGACTGTCAACAAAACACTGCGCGTCCAAAATGACTGCAACTTCGGTAAGTAACTGTCAAAAGATGCGCAACTAGCATTCACTAGCTTTTATTGACGAGTGCCGCTATCTTTACGTTGCGGTCGGAAATTTTTCAGACAACCCTCTTACGTTGTGCAAAGCTGAGCGTACGTTCGCAATTTGAGTTCCTTTTCCTGGGCTGTAGTGCATTTGGCGAGCATTGAGAAGGCAACGAAAACGATTCTTCAGCACCCCAATTGTTCTTTCAACTATGTTTCTAGTCGACGCGTGTTTCGAGTTGAAATAGCTTTCAGGAATTGATTATTGTGTGCCTCTAAAATAAGTTATTAAGAAAGGCTTAAGGGGATACCCTGCATCACCTGTTTTTGGGAAATTTAAATAACGTTTACCAATTTAACATTAAGGTGATTTAAGAGCCACGTATTTCTTTCACCGTTATCGTTATCACCAAAGTTAGCTTGCAGTATGTCCCCTGTTTCGCTGGAATTCGAAACTAGAGCGTCATGGCTAGCACCGGGATGCCTTGCATCAATGTAACGAATTCGCAATTTATGATCGCAGACCTTTTAATTGAATGATGTCAATTATTTCAATAATTTATCGGTAAATATACAAAAATACTTACCAGCATCAATTTCAAGCTGTAAAAGCCTTTCCTCTTGTAGCTGGTATTCTTTTTTGGGAGTAAGTATCCGCACATGAATACCATCTACACAACCAATGACGCCAGGAAATCCAATTTTATTAAAGAAATATAGCTTTGCTTCACTTTTTTCTGCAGGTGTCATGTGAATCCGGATCCATCTAGGGCTGACATGTCTTTCCAGGACGTTTACTATTTCTTTCAAAAGCTTGCTCACTGTTGGTTGGGCCAGTCCCAAATCGAAGGCATTGCCAGCCCCATGATGATAACTTCCTTCCTCCAGAATTCTCAAAGTCACTGCAAACTTTAATATAAGAGGTACCGATGATTTTCGTTTCGGAATCACTGTCTGACTGGTTAGTTCGTCCAACACGTACTTAAATGCTTCCTTTGTTAATCTAAAATACTGCTTGGATATGATAAAAACACAAAAAACTTATTACAACAGCAATTGAAAAAAACATAAGTAAATACATGGCGCTATCCAGTGTTGGCTACGGTGTAGCCACAGGCACCGCTATAACTATTATTGCATTAAAAAAGTTTAACTTGCTTTGCATCAGGCAAATCAAATGGATTTGAATTTTGTCTGATATGCTTCCGTTTTACGAGTATAATTAATGCCGCATTCCGCATTTTTTCGATTTCATCATCATCACTTTCACTACTTGTATTATAAAACATTTCTATACTGATCATTTTGAAACTTCCACTCTTAAATTAAATTTGTTGCAATTGCCTCTCATGAATTTCTTGCAATGACAACAAACATTGCATTGACAGATGATTAGAACTATTTCATCGATAAAAAATCTAGTACAAATCAGTCGCGTCGAAAAAGTTATGAAATGCCATTGAAAAAACGACACGACAGAGAAAACGAGAGTCGTCGTTAACGACACACGACAATGGTAATGGGGGTGATTGTCATCTTATTTAATAATGTTTAACTATTATATATAACTATATATAACTAGCGCGGCATACGGGCGTTATTTAATACATCCCGTATTTGCTATGTTACATAGAACATTGGCATCACATCCATTGTCATATATAATATAAAATTATAAACTTTAAATGTTTTATTGTCATATATTTCCTTTTATTATTAAAACGCGAGATTAGTTTGTCTAAATTTATTTATTAATTCAGTCGAGCTGCAAGCAGTTCGTCGTGCATCAACGCACTTAAAACACATGTGCAGTTGGTTTATGACAGTTCATCGAAGATTTTTTAACAGTGATAGTTATTTTGTTAGAATTTCACATTGTGGTTATGTTTCCTTTGCGATGGAAATAGACATGTATAGCGGATTTAGGCTAGCTTTTTTTAATTCGTCTCGAAAAAATACTTTTGTGCAGAGTTTTAAATCTTTCGGTACATAAGTGTATGCTTGAGTTCGTTGTCGCGTTGGGTTAGGTCTAACTTATGGGATTACATTGCGAACTTTTATTGCTATGGTAGAATCCAAAACTCTAACTCCCGTGCTTTTCGCGACCGACTCACCAGGCAACCGAAGGCTCTGACCGTACAGTAATTCGCCAGGTGTTACACCAAGGTCGTCGATTATGGTTGAACGTATACCGAGAAGAGTCCAGGGTAATTATGGAACCAGTTATTTTTGGCCTCGTGAGATCTGAGTGATTCCTTCAACTGTCTGTGGAATCGCTCTACCAGGCCGTTGGGGATGGTAAGTGGTTCTGCATATTCTGTGTGAGCCAAGAATGTTGGCAATCTCTCTGAAAAGCGAAGATTGAAACTGAGTCCCTTGATCTGTGGTAATCGTTTCTGGAACGCCAAAACGTGCAACCCACTTATGAAGAAATGTTGACACCACTGTGGAAGTATTTTTGGAAGTACCACCACGGTACCTTTAATATTGAAAAAAATAATAAAAAAACTATTTATGTACTCGTACCTAAATAATTTGATGACACGTTTTACATAACCTATATACATTTGTATGTATATGGAAGTATTACTTAGGAAAGGACATACAATTTTAAAGCGGAATCTAATTGAACATCGGACCGATAAATATTTATTATACAAATAAATTTGGAAATTTAAATAAAAAAACAGGAATGTATTTATTTATTCATACTCGTATGTATATTACTCTCTTACTTAGCGTATTGGCTTACTCTTTATGAAAATAACATTGTAACCGAAACACTTTGTACATTGAATAAAGGACAGTCTTGATCTGACCGCAAAACAAATTGGACGCAGTTTAATTAAGCTTACTATAAATTTCTCAGAAGTGGGATGAGCTCGGACGCTTTTAATTTTTTTACGATTAACAGTTATTCAAACAAAATTACAAACGATAAATAATAGTGTGAAAAAAGTAGAAAGTGAAACGGAAGCGAGTGATAGCAAAAGAATAGTAATTCGAAAAGAAAAAAATAGAGTATAAACTTAAAACAGAAAAAGAAAAGAAAAAGAGAAGAAAAGAAGAAAGAAAAAGAGTGTAAACTCGAAAAAAAGGATCGCCAAAAGTGTTAAGAAAAATGTTTATTTAAAATGAAGCAGCCGATTGATGGTAACGACTATACCGTTCACCAGCCTCGTAGGTGGCTACGGCAGCTAGGACTGCCAACGGAAGGCATAAAGACGACACTTGTCGTGCGCATAAACAAGGTGCCAACCGCCCGCATCAACGAATTGCCGGCCTTAGAGCACAAAGAAGTGGGAAGTGAAAACGATGATGATGAGTATGAAAAAGCCGCCGAAGCACAAAACGGTGTAGTAAACAAAAAAACTAGCACAGAAGTTGCCACCGACAAAGAGATCAACGACAACGATAACGAGATCAGGCCACCAATGCAGTTAAAGAGCAGTTTTACTGAAGAGATGTTAGCGGCAACAGAACGCGATTATTACAAAAGAGAGGCTGAACTATTGCGACGGGAAAGAGATCTCCTTGCTAGAGAAAATGATTTTCTTAAAGCACTCGCACAAGCAAGTGCATAGAAATAGTTGATAGAGGATACGGTACAAGTGCAGAAGGCAAGCGGGTTCGTCAGTGTTGAAGGCCAAAGCCCGTTAACTCTTTACAAAGACTTGCTGCCAGAATACGATGGTGGAATTAACTTGGATGTGTGGGTGGCGCAGTTTCAAAACGTTAAAGCATTATACTCGTTAGACGAGAACATGTCTCGTGCTTTAATTATGTGCAAGCTGAAGGGAAGAACTCTGAGTTGTTTACACTCAAAGCCAAATTTTCTAATAGAAAGTGTTGCCAATTTAACAACACAATTAAAAGAGTAAGTAGTAGTAGGAAGGAAAATAAGCTAGCCATGCGTTATAAATTTGAATCCCGAATGTGGAAAGTTCATGGAACATTTGCCGAATATTTTAATGATAAATGATGAGCTGGTAGAATACCTGGTAGAAAGGATTACGGATGAGCAGTTGAGTTTGCAGGCTCACGTACAATGCTTTAAAACAAGCTGCTGCAGGCATTCTCAAAGGTGAGGCAAAGACAAGTTAAGAGGCCAACAAATTATATACAGCCAAGGAGTCCATGCAATTATGTGCTGCAGCGTGCCTGGATATAAAGAAGACTGTACAGCTGATTCAAGAAGAAGACGACTTGAATTATGTAAGATATTTAACATTTTGTACGACTAACGAAGACCTGTTCCGCAATCCTACTATTGACGCACTGCACCGACAGAAAAGTAGACTTCTGACAAGACTTAAAAACTTGTACAGACAGTTAACTGACCGACAAGACCCGGAGATTAGGACACTGAAGTCGTCGATTAAAAATATCCAAACGCTAATAAAAGAAAATTACAGAATTTCTGTAAGTTTGTATTGGAACAACAAGGTTCGGGCTGTAAACACCAGCAACCCGAATATGTTCCCGCAAATAAATAAACTATTTCGAAGAAAAAATCAAAACGACTTTCAGTGTCTTAAAATAGGTCGGACAACAGACAATGAACGGTTACTGACAATAGCAGGTATTGATCCAAATGAGGCCGCTGATGATGACGACTTTTTTGTGATCGAGGATCCACAGGAGAAGGTTGAGGCCATAGGGGCGACTTTCCAGGAAGTATACAAGGCCACTGATACCATTGGCCCTAATTACGACCTGGACAATCGCGTCTTGGTGCACGACTTCCGCATTCGAAATGAAATACGGAACTGGCGATCCGAGGGCTCTGGTTTCACCCGGTTTAGCAACGAAAATATGGCAAATAATGTTATTTCCAGAGAGGGTGACCTACCCCCGTTCATTTCGAAGGAGGAACTCCATGAGATCTTCGACACAATCAGGGCTAAGAAATCAGTGGGGACCGATGGTATTCCGAACATCGTGCTTCAACATCTTCCTCTAGAAGCGGTGGACATCTACACCACCCTGTTTAATAATGCAATGAATAATGCACATTATCCAGCGCATTGGAAAACGGCATTGGTTCAACCTATCCCCAAAAAGGGAAAGGATATATCCAATCCGGCGAATCTCCGGTCGATAAGTCTCCTTCCGAATATCAGTAAGGTTTTTGAAAAAGTAATCAATAGAGCTCTGTCTAGGTGGGTTGAGGACAAATATATAATTCCGGATAATCAATTCGGTTTTAAGGCGGGACATGATATCTCACATGCTGCGTCTAAACTGGTTTCTGATATCCAATGGAACAAAGGCAAGAAACAGTGCACTGGTGCCTGCCTTGTTGACTTGGAGAAGGCCTTCGACACCGTATGGTTAGAGGGTCTTTTCTATAAGCTGACTAGGTTGGGGATCAGTAAACCACTCTTGTACATTCTTTATAATATGCTAACTAACAGACAGTTCATCGTGAAGAATGGCGATGTGACTTCTGTTGGAATATTTCAAATTAAAAATGGTCTTCAGCAAGGCGCGGTCAATTCGCCTATTCAACATTTTTACAAGCGACTTGATAGGTTCACTTCCCCATACTATTGCGTACGCAGACGATTTGATAGCGTACAGAACAGGTCCAAAAATCGAGGTTATTAATACTCTCTTACAGCGTGACTTCGATAAGATAAGACGATTTTGCGATGACTGGAAGTTGAAAATCAACTTTCAGAAGTCGGAAACCATTCTCTTTAGGACGCCGTTGTCTGGAGCCTCTAGGGATACCAGAAAAAATTGGCGAAAGTTCTCAATCATTGGACAGCACGGACAGCCTCTTGCCTGTCGAAATGTAGTCAGATACCTTGGGATCTGGCTGGGTGTTTGAGAGGGCTTGCCTTCGCTTGTACAGAACACCAGAGTTGGAGTACAAAAAATTTTATCATAATGAGGTCCTTTACAACAGGGCGAACCTAATACGAGTGGACAACTTCGTAATTAAGCTGACTCGAAGGCACATTGCAAGAGCAATGACCTCGACGAATAACTTGATATCTGGGGCTTACTACCCCAATTACCTTTACCACGAGAATGTGCGCTCTAACGGCTTCGTTCCACCGGAAGCATTCCTCTACCTAGATCAGATAGGGTAGATCGAGGATAGTTCAGCAGTTCCGTTAATCTTCCATGTCGCTCGGACAGCTGGGGACAGGCGACTCAACTACAACAGAGACGTCGCACACGGCAGTGTGGATCGTCTCAGGTTCAGTAGGGCGGTGGGGAATCGCGATAAGAGGGATGTCGTTCGGCAGCACCAGCATTTCTGGTGGTTGAATGATGGAGAAGATGTTCCGTCGTCGTTTCCGTCAATTATGGACCAGCCTCACTAATGAGGCAAGCTGACCAATCTATTTGCTCGGTGAATACCAATGGCCAGCTTACATAGGTTTAGGTTAGCACTTAAGAAATATATGCATGTATTGGTGTATACCTTTGTATATACCAATATATGTATATAATTGTGTATAATGTCTATGTGTTTGTATGTGTGTATTTTGTATGTAGGTTAGGTAGGCTAGGGTTAATTTTAAGTTAGATATTAAGTTTTTTATAAAAAAAAAAAAATGTCCATATGTTAAGTTTTTTGTTTACAAATTGTTTTTTCTTAGCTTTAAGTATACAAAATAAATATTTATAAATAAAATGTAAATAAAGTCGAAAGACATAGATATAAGAATTTAGAGTAACTTAGAGTGCCTGTGTGGGGCCATTAAGTTAGTATAAGATTTTTAAGTAATTGTAAGCTAGCATTTAAGCATTTTTTTGTTAGTATATAATAGTTAGTGATTAAGAAAATAAAAATGCATTTAAAACTAAAACTAAACTTAACATTTTATGTAAAGAGTGGTGATAGCATTATTTTGTATTTAGAATGTTTACTAGACTCTGGAAACCCAATAAGTCTCATCAAAAAATCGTGTCTCCCTAAAGAAGTTGATTTATTAACACCTTCTAATGTAAATTATTTTGGATTTAATAAAAGTAAAATACAAATATATGGAAAAGTTAACTGCTTCAAAATATTAAACAATACTAAGATCGACCTACTTCTACCGCGAGCATCGAACTTGTCGAGTTGTAGAGGCTGAGTAGGGTCAATGAATCTCGAGAAGAAATTCTCCACACGAGTCCTGAAACCAAAGGATGCTCCCCCCCCTCCCCAACTCCCAAAGCACTCCATCATTCCCCTGGGCTGGATCAAGGTGTTATACGACCCGTGCCGAAGATCAACCTGGCTGAGGGCCCAGTATCTCCAAAAATAGCTCAGTCGCAAACGGAGTATCCGGATACTTGGCGACCTCCGGATTAGCTAGCCTTATCTGTATATGGCGGATCTCTGTACAGATGGACATCCCTTTCTCCGCTACTCGTGGGACTATCAATGGAAAATAACCCGAAAACAAAAACCGAGGCCGGTACTCCTTCATTACCGGGCGGTGGAACGGTGACTACACCGACTACCAGCAAGGCTCCTGCATTGCCGAGAGGAGGCAAAACTGAGGCAGGCCATGGTGCGCCATCCTCTAAAGGCAAAAGGAATAAGCCAAATAACAAGAATTCAAGAAGTGTTAAGACTGTGGCAGGCCATGGTCCTATCACCTCCTCCACTCCTAGCAGCAGCAAGTTTGTGGCAGGCCACGGACTTGTCGCGGCTACCAAAACTCCTTCAGGGAGTGTTAAGACTGTGGCAAGCCATGATCCTATCACTTCCTCCGCCCCTAGCAGCAGCAAGTTTGTGGCAGGCCACGGACTTGTCGCTGCTACCAAAACTCCTTCGGGGAGTGTTAAGACTGTGGCAAGCCATGGTCCTATCACTTCCCCCGCCCCCAGCAGCAGCAAGTTTGTGGCAGGCCACGGACTTGTTGCTGCTACCAAAACTCCTCCCTCCAAAGAGGAATCTGGAGCTCAGCCGCATCGGCAAGCTCCATCTAAGGCGCTTTACATAAGACGCCGAAATGCTTCACGCATCATCAAAACCTTCGGATCCATTCCGGAGGTGGAGAGAAGTGCGGAAATAAAGAGCAAGGTTGCTCTTTATACCGGTTTCCAAGAGGCCCAAAACACACAGTTCCACAACCCCTGGGCCATCCAACAGCAGATCTCTGAGGTCTTATAATGAAGTCCTAAAGGACGCATTGGTGATCGCGGTGATCGACAGAAGCGATACCGACGGTTCCATTACACCGGAACGGTGGCAATTGGTCAAGTTGAAGCTCTCGAGCAACTTCTTGGCCATCATGCGGGAAAACCCAGGACCACCTCCTATCACAAGCGACGCTGGCTGGCACCAAGGCCATGTCAAGCTCATCGCCTGCTCCAACCAGAGATCTCTCGATCTCTTCACCAAGGCCATCGATGGTTTAGGAGAGATTTAACCAGGTGCAAAACTCGAGGTCGTATCTAAGGAAGACATTCCTAGTAGACCTCGAACTCGTACCTGGATTCCAGCCGAACCCTCCTCTCCAGAAAGTATCCTGGAAATCATCCGGCTCAGCAACCCGACTCTTCCGACTCATGACTGGAAAGTCGCGAAACTGGAGGAACTAAGGGGCTCTTATAGATGCGCGTTAATTGTGATCAATAAGGAATCCCTTAATCCTCTGGCGCAGACGAAAAGCATGATTCGGTTCGGATTCGAGTCCATTCACTTAAGGGTGTACAAAAAGGATGAGCTGGATGCTGATAAGCAACCTCCTCCGCCTTTAACACCTGACATCACAACCTTGGATCTTGGAGCGTCGATATCCTTTCCAGAATTGGATAGCGACGACTCCAATCTGTCCGAGGTGACTACCAAGCCGTCGGTCTCCTCTTCTGACACATTGTCGGAAATGGAAACCGATGACGAAGCAATTAGAGGTTCTACACGATCAGAGATAGAAGATGAGCTCTTGGGCACATCTTCAGAATCGGAGGACCTCAACAACACCGTGGTGGAGGCGACTCTGGAAGACTGTAGCAATGATACGGTTTCTCCAGATTAATCTCCACCACTCAAAAAAGGCTTCGGCCGCACTCATTCTGCGTCTTTCCGAAAGCGCAGAAGACATAATTCTAATCCAGGAACCATGGATTGCAGAAGGCGTGGTTCGTGGACTTAGGACACCCTCATACGTTCCGCTCTATACAAGAGACAAAGGTAAGATTATAACTTGTATATTAGTGAAACGTAGCCTTAATGTATTTCTACTTCCCAACCTCAGTGACCCCGACCTAACCGTTGCCAGATTAGAGACTGCCAAAGGCTCTTACTGGCTGGCATCGGCTTACCTTGGCCACGACCAAGTGGGCCCTCTCCCTGGTGATAACCTAGAAAGGGTGGTACTGGAAGCGGGAAGGCAAAAAACTGGCCTCATAATCGGATGCGACGCTAACGCACATCATACGGTATGGGGCAGTACCGACATCAATGATAGAGGTGAGTCACTTTTATACTATATTTTAAGTACTAACCTCTTAATTTGAAATATTGGCAATGAGCCCACTTTTATAACAAGAAACCGACAAGAAGTGTTAGATATCACTCTTGTCTCCGACAGCATCACCCAAAGGCTAACAAACTGGATGGTATCGTCTGAACACTCCTTTTCAGACCATAGATACATCCAATTCAGTCTGAGTGATGCTCCCCCCAAGCCAACCAGCTTTCCGGAACTACCGGAAAACTGATTGGTCAAAATACAGAGGAATACTGTCAAAAACGTTATCCTCTGAACTATCAAGTCCCCCGCGTGACACCAATGAGCTTGACATGAAAGTCAGGGAATTTACTCTGGCTCTCAATAAGGCTATGGCCGCTTCCTGCCCTCTTATTCAACCAAGAGGCAAGAAAAGGCCACATTGGTGGACATCGGCACTAGGACTGCTCAGAAACACCTTCAGAAAACTTTTCAACGCAGCAAAAAGCACAAGAAAAGTGACCGACTGGGACTCATATAAAGAATCCCTCAAATTATACAAAAAAGAACTGAGGAAGGCAAAGCGACAATCCTGGAGGTCATTCTGCGACAAAATCACAGAAACCTCTGAGGCTTCGCGGCTAAGAAAAATCCTCTCCACAAATCCTATGATGCCCAGCTGTTTGAAAAAAACCGATGGCTCTTGGACAACCTCAAGTGATGAATCACTCAACCTGCTTCTGGACACCCACTTTCCAGGTACCTCCCAACTCGCGGCCAGTAGCAGCCCAAACAAGCCTACTGCAACCGTGACCAAAATTCACAGTCTGATTACGAGAGACAAACTGCTCTGGGCGCTGCATAGCTTCAAACCATACAAGTCTGCTGGTCCGGACGGTATTATACCTGCCGAGCTACAGAGATCCTCAGATATTATTCTACCAGTGTTGGAAAATATTATGAGGAGCTGTGTAGAACTTATCCACATTCCACTGTTATGGAGAGAAGTCAATGTAGTATTCATTCCCAAAGCTGGAAAATGTTCTCATGTAGTCCCAAAGGACCTCAGACCTATAAGTCTATCATCATTCCTTCTGAAAACTTTAGAACGACTGATTGATATCCATATTCGAGCTAAAGTTGATCCAATACTTCTGTCTACGGCTCAACATGCCTACTGTAAAGGAAAGCCACATCGAACGATCCCTACAATATAAGGAGTACACAATGGTTGCTTTCCTAGACATAGAGGGCGCCTTTAACAACGTCAACACATCCGCAATCACGACTGCGCTGTCAACTCTGCAGGTAGACGGCTCACTGGGGGAGCTGATTAATCTAATGCTAACAAGCAGGATAATCAACTCCAAACTGGGTGAGACTTCTGCTAAAAGATATGTCAGTAGGGGTACGCTGCAAGGCGGTGTCTTCTCCCCCCTTCTCTGGAACTTAGTGGTTAACGAACTACTGATATACCTGGAAGCGGGTGGTAGCAGAGTGGTTGCCTATGCGGATGACGTTGCCATAGCCGTCTCAGGAAAACATTTAAATACCATTAAAGAACTCCTCCAAGTAAATCTTAACAGATTAACCTGCTGGGCAGATCGCTGTGGATTGGGAATAAACCCCCATAAAACTGATCTTGTCCTCTTTTCTAGGAAATATAAAATTCCAATCATAGACCCTCCTTCAATAAACGGTACCAGTTTAGCTTTCTCCGATACAGCAAAATATCTGGGTCTCATTTTTGACAGGAAACTAAACTGGAAACCTAACATTCAAGAAAGAGTCAATAAAGCTACAATAGCTTTATTCTCTTGCAAGAAAGCCATTGGGAACAAATGGGGCCTTCAACCTCGCATAACCCACTGGCTATACATCTCGGTCATAAGACCGATACTTACTTACGGTTAGTTTTAGTTTTAGTTTTATATGCATTTTATTTTCTTAACACTAACTCTTACATTCTAACAAAAAATGCTTAAATGCTAGCTTACAATTACTTAATAATCTTACACTAACTTACTGGCCCCACACAGGCACTCTAAGCTACTCTAAATTCTTATAACTATGTCTTTCGACTTCATTTACATTTTCTTAGAACTATTTATTTTGTATACTTAAAGCTAAGAAAAAAATTTGTTAACAAAACTTAGCATATGGACATAATTTTTTATTTTTAATAAAAACTTAGTATCTTACTTAAAATAAACCTGGCATCTCTATAATATTTTTATTAATAATTGAATCTTTGGTTTCTACGTGCGAGACCAAGTTAAATTTACTCGCTTGTAAAAAATCTCTCCCTACTACTACTTTATAGCCCATTGACTCATCAGCGGCAACATTCAAATCTAGGTCGATCTTAGGTTAGGTTAGGTTAGGTAAGAGTGGCTGTTGGAAATACCAACCCACTTAGGCCTATTGGCCCATTGTGATGCCACGTGGATCTATGATCTTCTTACTACTGGAACCAGTTTGAGCTTATAATAAAGCGTAGGAGACTGTTAACGTCTATTTTTTCTAGATCGTTTAGGTCGTTGTAGAAGAAAGCTCCTAGATGAAGCTTCCTTCTCTGAGAGAGAGCTGGGCATGTACAGAGTAGGTGGGGGATTGTCTCCTCCTCTTCCTCGTCCATGCAGCTTCTACAGAAATCGTTAGTAACACCGCCAAGCCTTCTTGCGTGCTTGCCTATGAGGCAGTGTCCGGTAATGACACCTATTATGGCGCTGAGATGTTTCCTATCTAAAAGGATCAGACACTTAGATCGACTCAGATCCAGCCTTGGCCAGATCTGTTTAGTTGCTAGACATGTTTGTCCAGCAGTCCACCTAAGGTCTGTTCTTTTATTGGCATCTAGCTTTAGTGTTAGTTTGCACGTAGCAATTGGTATACCTATACTACCTTTGTCCGGTAGGATAGGTAGAGTGGTTCCAATTTTGGCGAGTTCATCCGCTCTGCAGTTCCCTGGAATGTCTCTGTGGCTCGGCATCCAACAAAGGTGAATGTTGAACTGCTCTGCCATCTCCATGAGAGATGATCGGCATTCAAGGGCGGTTTTAGAATATAATGGGACCGAGTCCAGGGCGGCCTGACTATCCGAAAATATGCGGATATCTTTTGCAGATATCACGTTTTTCTTCAGCCAGGACAGAGCTTCTTTAATCGCCAAAATTTCCGCCTGGAACACGCTACAGTGATTTGAAAGGCGGAAAGAGAGGCTTAGATTTAGCTTATCTGAGAAAACACCGCCACCAACTCCGCTATCGGTTTTAGATCCATCTGTGTAGAGATGGATTGACTTGTCCTTCATGAAAGCATCCACCTCCCAGAATGATCTAGAGGGGAAGCTTACATGAAAGTTTTTGTCAAACCAAAGTTCAGGTATGGTGTAATCGATGTTCTCTGTGAGGATTCCTAATGTATTAAGAATATTGGTGTGGCCAAATGAATTATTTGTCCACTGTTTAGTCGCTTTAAGGCGAATAGCTGCAGTCGCAGCTACTTGCTTGCTAAAAATGTCGAGGGGTGTCAAGTGAAGCAGAATATCTAATGCCGCAGAGGGGGTAGACCGCAGGGCTCCGCTTGTGCATAGACATGCTGTTCTTTGGACTCTGCTTAGTTTAATGCGATTGATTGCATTTTCCAAGGCCGTCCACCAGACAACCACCCCGTAAGTAAGTGTCGGTCTTATGACCGGCCCCATTTGCTCCCAATGGCTTTTTTGCAAGAGAATAAAGCTATTGTAGCTTTATTGACTCTTTCTTGAATGTTAGGTTTCCAGTTTAGTTTCCTACTCGTATCAAAAATGAGACCCAGATATTTTGCTGTATCGGAGAAAACTAAACTGGTACCGTTTATTGATGGAGGGTCTATGATTGGAATTTTATATTTCCTAGAAAAGAGGACAAGATCAGTTTTATGGGGGTTTATTCCCAATCCACAGCGATCTGCCCAGCGGGTTAATCTGTTGAGATTTACTTGGAGGAGTTCTTTAATAGTATTTAGATGTTTTCCTGAGACGGCTATGGCAACGTCATCCGCATAGGCAATCACTCTGCTACCACCCGCTTCCAGGTATATCAGTAGTTCGTTAACTACTAAGTTCCAGAGAAGGGGAGAGAGGACACCGCCTTGCGGCGTACCTCTACCGACATATCTTCTAGCAGAAGTCTCACCCAGTTTGGAGTTGATTATTCTGCTTTTTAGCATTAGACTGATCAGCTCCCCATGTGAGCCGTCTACCTGCAGAGTTAACAGCGCAGTCGTGATTGCGGATGTGTTGACGTTGTTAAAGGCGCCTTCTATGTCTAGGAAAGCAACCATTGTGTACTCCTTATATTGTAAGGATCGTTCGATGTGGCTAGTCAGAGAGTACAAAACCGTTTCCACCGACTTTCCTTTACAGTAGGCATGTTGAGCCGTAGACAGAAGTCTTGGATCAACTTTAGCTCGAATATGGATATCAATCAGTCGTTCTAAAGTTTTCAGAAGGAATGATGATAGACTTATAGGTCTGAGGTCCTTTGGGACTACATGAGAACATTTTCCAGCTTTGGGGATGAATACTACATTGACTTCTCTCCATAACAGTGGAATGTGGATAAGTTCTACACAGCTCCTCATAATATTTTCCAACACTGGTAGAATAATATCTGAGGACCTCTGTAGCTCGGCAGGTATAATACCGTCCGGACCAGCAGACTTGAATGGTTTGAAGCCATGCAGCGCCCAGAGCAGTTTGTCTCTCGTAATCAGACCATGAATTTTGGTCACGGTTGCAGTAGGCCTGCTACTGGCCGCGAGTTGGGAGCTACCTGGAAAGTGGGTGTCCAGAAGCAGGTTGAGTGATTCATCACTTGAGGTTGTCCAAGAGCCATCGGTTTTTTTCAAACAGCTCGGCATCATAGGATTTGTGGAGAGGATTTTTCTAAGCCGCGATGCCTCAGAGGTTTCTGTAATTTTGTCACAGAATGACTTCCAGGATTGTCGCTTTGCCTTCCTCAGTTCTTTTTTGTATAATTTGAGGGATTCTTTATATGAGTCCCAGTCGGTCACTTTTCTTGTGCTTTTTGCTGCGTTGAAAAGTTTTCTGCAGGCGTTTCTGAGCAGTCCCAGTGCCGATGTCCACCAATGTGGCTTTTTCTTGCCTCTTGGTTGAATAAGAGGGCAGGAAGCGGCCATAGCCTTATTGAGAGCCAGAGTAAATTCCCTGACTTTCATGTCAAGCTCATTGGTGTCACGCGGGGGACTTGATAGTTCAGAGGATAACGTTTTTGACAGTATTCCTCTGTATTTTGACCAATCAGTTTTCCGGTAGTTCCGGAAAGCTGGTTGGCTTGGGGGGAGCATCACTCAGACTGAATTGGATGTATCTATGGTCTGAAAAGGAGTGTTCAGACGATACCATCCAGTTTGTTAGCCTTTGGGTGATGCTGTCGGAGACAAGAGTGATATCTAACACTTCTTGTCGGTTTCTTGTTATAAAAGTGGGCTCATTGCCAATATTGCAAATTAAGAGGTTAGTACTTAAAATATAGTATAAAAGTGACTCACCTCTATCATTGACGTCGGTACTGCCCCATACCGTATGATGTGCGTTAGCGTCGCATCCGATTATGAGGCCAGTTTTTTGGCTTCCCGCTTCCAGTACCACCCTTTCTAGGTTATCACCAGGGAGAGGGCCCACTTGATCGTGGCCAAGGTAAGCCGATGCCAGCCAGTAGGAGCCTTTGGCAGTCTCTAGTCTGGCAACGGTTAAGTCGGGGTCACTGAGGTTGGGAAGTAGAAATACATTAAGGCTACGTTTCACTAATATACAAGTTCCAATCTTACCTTTGTCTCTTGTATAGAGCGGAGCGTATGTGGGTGTCCTAAGTCCACGAACCACGCCTTATGGTTCCTGGATTAGGATTATGTCTTCTGCGTTTTTAGAAAGACGCAGAATGAGTGCGGCCGAAGCCTTTTTTGAGTGGTGGAGATTAATCTGGAGAAACCGTATCATTGCTACAGTCTTCCATAGTCGCCTCCACCACGGTGTTGTTGAGGTCCTCCGATTCTGAAGATGTGCCCAAGAGCTCATCTTCTATCTCTGATCGTGTAGAACCTCTAATTGCTTCGTCATCGGTTTCCATTTCCGACAGTGTGTCAGAAGAGAAGACCGACGGCTGGATAGTCACCTCTGACAGATTGGAGTCGTCGCTATCCAATTCTGGAAAGGATATCGACGCTCCAAGATCCAAGGTTGTGATATCGGGTGTTAAAGGAGGAGGAGGTTGCTTATCAGCATCCAGCTCATCCTTTTTGTACACCCTTAAATGAATGGACTCGAATCCGAACCGAATCATGCTTTTCGTCTGCGCCAGAGGATTAAGGGATTCCTTATTGATCACAATTAACGCGCATCTATAAGAACCCCTTAGTTCCTCCAGTTTCGCGACTTTCCAGTCATGAGTGGGGTTGCTGAGCCGGATGATTTTCAGAATGCTTTCTGGAGAGGAGGGTTCGGCTGAAATCCAGGTACGTGTTCGAGGTCTACTAGGAATGTCTTCCTTAGATACGACCTCGAGTTTTGCACCTGGTCAAATCTCTCCTAAACCATCGATGGCCTTGGTGAAGAGATCGAGAGATCTCTGGTTGGAGCAAGCGATGAGCTTGACATGGCCTTGGTGCCAGCCAGCGTCGCTTGTGATAGGAGGTGGTCCTGGGTTTTCCCGCTTGATGGCCAAGAAGTTGCTCGAAAGCTTCAGCTTGACCAGTTGCCACCGTTCCGGTGTAATGGAATCGTCGGTATCGCTCCTGTCGATCACCGCGATCACCAATGCGTCCTTTAGGACTTCGTTGTAAGACCTCAGAGATCTGCTGTTGGATGGCCCAGGGGTTGTGGAACTGTGTGTTTTGGGCCTCTTGGAAACCAGTACGGTTTCCTCCAACGATCTCTGGCGCTTAGAGGAGTCTTTTGACGTTTTGGGAGCAGTGGAAGCAGTGGGAAATCCGTCTTTTAGGATGTTTTTAGCCCACACAACCTTGCTCTTTATTTCCGCACTTCTCTCAGCCTCCGGAATGGATCCGAAGGTTTTGATGATGCGTGAAGCATTTCGGCGTCTTATGTAGAGCGCCTTAGATGGAGCTTGCCGATGCGGCTGAGCTCCAGATTCCTCCTTGGAGGGAGGAGTTTTGGTAGCAGCAACAAGTCCGTGGCCTGCCACAAACTTGCTGCTGCTGGGGGCGGGGAAGTGATAGGACCATGGCTTGCCACAGTCTTAACACTCCCTGAAGGAGTTAGAAAGGATATCTCGAGCGCGTCCTTTGGTTTCAGGACTCGTCTGGAGAATTTATTCTCGAGATTCATTGACCCTACTCAGCCTCTACAACTCGACAAGTTCGATGCTGGCGGCAGAAGAGCTTACCATATAACTTATCCAAATATGTTGTTGTTGGTGCTGGTTCCTTGGCTTGATGTTGTTGTTGCTGCTGGTTCTTTGGGTTGATGTTATTGTTGCTGCGGCTCCCTCGGCTTAATGATAACATTGACACTTCAGATGGTTGCTGACATTTTGCACTTGGTGTTTTTTTTTATACGTCGCGTGGTTTTAATATACCGTATCATACGTGAAAGCTATGGTAGATGTGTGTGCATTTGGTTGGAAGCGTGTGATCTAGCGCACTCTGGTGGCACGATACTAGTACCGTTGAGTGGGTACCGTTGTTCTTCATCGTTCGCTAATGTGGCGTGGTTTGGTGGCGTGATACCAGTACCGCTACAGTGGATTCCGTTGCCTTTCACTGTTCACCTTGTTCCGTTTTTCTTTTACTGTTCACTGGTGTATTTTGTTCACTTTTTATGTTTCACTAATTGGTCCGTAACTGCGGTTCCTCTCGTACTACGTAGGAATGCTATCGCAACAACAATTGCCATCAGTAGGGTAAAACTAACCTGTCTCACGACTCTCTAAATCCATCATCAATTATTGTATCTTTATATTTTTATTAATTCGGTATCTTTATACACTAACTTTAAGTTACGGATTGATTACTATTATTTTCCGCTTTATTTAAACTATAGCTAAGTTGTTTTTAAATGAAAATAATAAAAACTAAACTAAATACTAAAAACAAATACCCAGTTCACGTTCCCTTGCAAGGGAGAACAATCCAATGCTTGGTGAATTTTGCTTCACAATGATAGGAAGAGCCGACATCGAAGGATCAAAATGCGACGTCACTATGAATGCTTGGCCGCTAAAAGCCAGTTATCCCTATGGTAACTATTCTGACACCTCTTGTTAAAAACTATTTAAACCAAAAGGATCGATAGGCCGAGCTTTTGCTGTCTCTATGTGTACTGAACACCGAGATCAAGTCAGCATTTGCCCTTTTGCTCTATGTGTAGTTTCTGTCCGCACTGAGCTGGCCTTGGGACACCTCCGTTATTATTAGGGAGATGTACCGCCCCAATCAAAGTCCCCACCTGGCAATGTCCTTGAATTGGATCATACCTGAGTGTTGGAGTTATACCAAATTCAATTAATATAACAGCATGTTACTACGTTACTACTATATTTCATTGAAATGTGTTATTAATTATATAACAAACTCGTGGTACTTGGATCAAGAAGCTTGCTTCAAGACCAAATACCATAAGACATACAAATGATGCACGTTTCATTTAATCAAGTAAGTAAGGTGTTAATTAACCGAAATTAACTAACTTCCACTTATGCTACAACTCTCGTGTCTCCTTACACTGCCAGACTAGAGTCGAGTTCAACAGTGTCTTCTTTCCCCGCTAATTATTCCAAGCCCATTCTCTCGACTGTGGCTTCGCTAGATAGTAGATAAGGACAGAAGGAATTTCATTAATCTATTCATGCGCGTCACTAATTAAATGATGAGGCTGTTCGGAAATCAACAAATCCAAAATAAAAATATATTGTAAAAATAAGTTTATGCTGATATATAAACAAAGAAATGTTAACAAGTAATTTATAAAACAAACAAAACATGTACTAAAACGAACCATAATACGAGTAATGTCACGACACAAATGTCAATCAGAACAAAAATAACATTGGATTAGCAGTTAAAATAAAGATTTCAGTTTTAAGTATTATAACGTAGAAATTACCGAAAGATAGTCGTTTTATTTCTCCTTTTTTATCGAAAAGTTCTTTTTTTTGGAAAAGCAACATTTGGTCCTTCGAGCCGGATCAAGAATTTTTAATACAACAACACAAAATTGTACAAGTACATTTGTCAACACAAGGATCTACATATAGATATACTCGTACATACATATTTATAAACGAAATTATCAATACTGAAGTTTTATAATAGTTATACATAAATCATCAAAATCAACACAAAAAATTTAAGATAATAAGAAGAAAACCTGCAACCAGCAATTCATCAAGGATTCCATCGCTGCAGCCTTCAACAAAAATTTAAAAAAGCTCCAAAAGTGTGTGTGTGTGCACAGGAAAAGTCATCAGGAGAAGTGCATACCTGGAAGAAATTAAAAGGAAATCATCAGTTGGAAGTTCAAGTGAGTCCTTTCCATTATAATTACTTACATTGTACACAAAAATTTACATATATAGATATATACATATATATATATAATACGATTATTACTCCACATCGTTATACATTTTAAAACATATATACATATATACAATATAATATTATTAGTGATTTTGTGTAATAATTTTCCACATCTCGTATAAATTTTCACGTCATGTCGTTCGGAAAATTACAATTAAACGTCCTTGAACGTACCAAAAAGGATTATGAGAATTTTGGGAAGGCAGACAGTGCGCGTTTGAAAAGGGCGAATTATATTCAAACTCGTATTTCAATATTAGACGAGCAAATGGTTCAGGCAAATAAACGCATTAGACAAAATTCCGGTTAGTAAAGCTGCTACGAACGGTTCAAGCGCAGCTCACTTAACAGCAGATACCAAGGAACGAGGCCACAACGAGCTGCGATTGCCGGTCATCAATATTCCAACGTTTTCTGGCAGTTATGAAACATGGAGGTCGTTTCACGACATTTTTGTGGCATTAATTCATAACAACCAATCTTTAAGTGATGTCCAGAAGCTTCATTATTTGAAGTCGTCGGTTAGCGGTGAAGCAGATCGTCTTCTACAGCACTTGACTATCGATCAAAGCAATTATGGTCCAGCATGGAAGATCTTGACAGAACGCTACGATCATAAAAGAGTGTTGGTTAATACTCAGCTGAAACTTTTATTTAATCAACATACAATTACCTCTGATTCATCGGCTAACATCAAAAGAATCCTCGATACTTCACAAGAAATAATTCATGCATTGAAGAATTTAGGCCTGCCTGTAGATAGTTGGGATGTTATTTTAATTTTTATTATTTTGCAAAAGCTTTCGAATAATACACAGCAGTTATGGGAAGTAAAGCTAGGTTCGAGTAAGGAGTTGCCATCATTCAAGGAGCTTGTAGAATTTTTAGAGTGTCAGTTTCGTACATTAGAAGCAGTAGATCCCAGAGGTTCCAGTAGCAAATCCGAGCAGCGTAGAACAGGAACGAGTAATGTTTTTTATAGCCAGGAGGAGACAAGAAAACAGGTCAGCTGTAGCGTGTGTCAAAGGGGTCAGCATTCGCTTAGGAATTGTGATAGGTTTTTGCAAATGGATGTGGAGCGTCGGAGGCAAACTGTACGTAGAGTGAAAGTGTGCGAAAACTGCTTGCATACAGCCATTTCAAACAAAGATGTCCCAGTGCGAAATGCTGCCATTTCTGTAAGCAGCGTCACCATTCTCTGCTACACGAAAATACTCGCAGCATGGGAAGAGCTACACACGGTGCACCTTCAGCTACGCAATTTGCTCCTCATCCATCTACGTCCAGCCACACAAATAACTATCAGCCACACCAGACTTCCACCGTTAGTCCAAATACTTCGGAGTTCCAACCACACACATCAAACAACACACATCTCAACAGTTATCATGTCAGCACGAACACAAAGGTTTTATTAGCTACAGCGTTGTTGAAGGTTAGATCTTCAGGTGGAGGCAGTAAAGTTTTGAGAGCTTTAGTAGATCCAGGGTCTGAGGCTTCGTTCATCACTGAGTCAGCGGTCCAACAACTTGGTCTGAAACCAAAGAGGACGTTTATGAAGGTTAATGGGCTGGGGTTGGTCAGCAGTGGAACCACACAAAAGGCCGTCGACCTGGAACTTGAGTCGTTAACCTCAAGCTATACAGGCAAGGCGCAAGTATTGGTCTTTAGGACACTGACTGGGCTTCTTCCGGCCCAATACATTGACTGTAGTAATTGGAGTAGTATTCGAGGCTTACCTTTGGCGGATCCAACATTCAATTTACCGTCAAAGGTAGACATGCTATTAGGGGGTGATATTTACAGGGACATCCTTCTCAGTGAGGTCATCAAGGTTGCTAGGAATTCCAGGCTGGTCGCTCAAAAAACCCAGTTAGGATGGATTCTATTAGGAAAGATGCCCAGTAGCGCTCAAGTAAGCAGTTTTTCGTGCCAACTCGACTCAACCATCGACAAAACTCTCCGAAAATTTTGGGAGATCGAAGAAGAGCCCTTTCCAAGGTATGAAGCTGAGGAAGAAAAAGAATGTGAGGTACATTTTATAAAAAATACGATAAGATTACCTTGTGGTCGGTATCAGGTGTGTCTACCGTTTAAGGGTGGCAAGTATCCCACCATGGAACCAACACGTCATAGTGCTTTAAAACGATTTTCACAGTTGGAGAGGAGATTCCATTGTAACCCAACACTACTAAAAGAGTATTCAAAGACCATGCAGGAATATCTGACACTCGGCCATATGTATCCTGTAAATGAGTCAGATTACGTTCTTCGAACACCACATCACTATTTTATTCCTCACCATGCAGTCATCAAAGAGTCCAGCACGACAACCAAACTGCGAGTGGTCTTTGATGCGACATTTAAAGCAGTCGGTGGGGCATCACTCAACGACCACTTGATGATCGGACCTAAGATGCAGAAGAACGTAATTGATATCATAATGAGATGGCGGTTATACAAGTACACATTTACAGGAGACGTCGAAAAAATGTACCGACAAATTCAAGTCAGCAACAAGGACTCCCATTATCAACACATACTCTGGAGAGAACAGCCTGAGGAAGAAATAAAGATATTTCGCTTACGAACAGTGACGTTTGGTACAGCATCAGCACCTTACCTCGCTATTAGAGTTTTCCAGAAGTTGGCAGACGATGAGGCCCACAGATTTCCGTCAGCACCACAAGTTTTGAAGGAGGAAACCTACGTCGACGACGTCAGACGTCATCACCGGTGCAGACAGCATTGAAGAAGCCCAGGAAAAGTTGAAAGCTGTTAAGGAACTGTTGGGGACAGCAGGATTCCATTTACGAAAGCACGTCAGCAACTCCAACTTAGTACTTCAGCACATTCCAATGGATCAGCGTGGGATTAACTTCTCCATTCCATTTGATGAGAATGCCAACGTGAAAACTTTGGGCATAAGATGGTTACTAGCACTTGATGTTTTTTCCTTCCAGGTGGCAACTATAAGTACTGAGGACATCACTAAACGGTCGGTACTCTCCTCCATAGCCAGGCTCTATGACCCGATGGGTTGGGTTTCACCTTGTATTATCAAGGCGAAGATGATAATGCAGAAACTATGGTATAAGGGATCGGAGTGGGACAAACCAGAACTACTCTATGAACTGGTGAAAATGAATTACCTAAAGCGATGGAAACGAGTGCAGGCGTTATTGCAATCGTTCTGGAGATGTTGGAGTTCAGAGTACTTGTCACGACTGCAGCAGAGACCAAAATGGATAAAGGCAATACACGGCCAAATCAAGGCAGGCGATTTAGTTCTCGTCAAAGATGAAAGGCTACCACCACTCAAATGAAGAATGGCCAGAGTAAAGAAGCTCCACCCTGGTCCCGATGGTCTGGTCAGAGTAGTGACACTTAAAACAGATAGTGCGGAACTAAAACGACCGGTAACGAAGATATGCCCACTTCCGAGCAACACATCAAACGCGGACACAACACAGATTTAAGACAGGTATACAACATCACAAACATAACCACCTATCGACTTACTTATAACACAGATACCAATACCCAACACAACAAAATTTCTACATAAAGCGGAAACGTGATTGTCTCGCCAAATGGCCCCTCCTTGACCGTACTCGGACCAACAGCAACGTAGGATTTCGAGGAGGCAATCACGTCCGCAAAACTCTGAAAATTCAACACGACACTAAAACCATTGCGGATCTAGAACAAATATACGAACAAAAACCCACAAAACCGACACTCTCAAAACAACAACACACAGAAATAAAACATTTTACCTTCAGCGGAACCGCGATTGTGTCGCCAAATGGCCCCTCCTCGACCGTACTCGGGCCACCAGCAACGTAGGATCTCGGGGAGGCAATCACGTCCGCAAAACTCCACAAAGGTTCAACACAACGCTAAAACTATATGGGATCTCGCACAAGGATTCGACCAAAAATCCACAGAACCGACACTCTAAAATTACCAAAAAAAAAAAATAACGATCATACCAACTCAAGCGGAACTGTGATTGTGTCGCCAAATGGCCCCTCCTGGACCGTACTCGTACCGCTAGTATCGCAGGATCTCCAGGAGGCAATCACTTCCGCAAATACTTCGCAAAGTCCAACACATAATTTAAAATGATTATTAACATTCCGGATAAAACAACAACACAACACTCAGCCGCAGAAATAACCCTCTTAGTAAAATTGTGTTATTTCAAAGAAATAGAAACTAAAAGGGTCATAACATTAAAAAGGGGCAACAATTACAGGAATGTCAAATCACGGCAACACTACAAATGATAAAATCATAGTCCACGCAAACATAAATTTCACTCAACTTTACTGCGAACTCATCCATCGCATACTTCTTACATCCCATCCATAGTGCAATACAAACAGCACAACCAACTCAGTTCGATTAACCCACTCAGCAGCCATATACATTCATACACATACGCACATATAGTCCACTCACTCGTGATACAACTCGATCAAAGCCAATTATCATTCATGCTCAGAATTCCAAACACACACACATAACTTACGCACTTGAAGCTAAAGAAAAACAAATAAAATGAAATAAAAAAAAATAAAAAAAACGAATGGAAGCGAAAACTAATAAACAACATTTAAAATATTACTAAATCAATGAAATAATAGAAGAGTCAGTAAACTTACCCGAAATCACTGCAACAAATCAACACAATAAAATAAAAAAAAAAATAAAAAAAATCACAAAATCAACAGAAAAAAAAAAAAAAAATAAGCGAAAGTTTTACCGCGCACTTCACTTCAATAATATGTAATTGATTTGAACCGCTAATTACGGAATTTGTAGTATGGGGACAATAAAGAAAGAAGATGGGCAGTAGAATCTGCACTACTCCAATGTTGTTTTCTTTTGTTTGTCATGTCCTCTCGTTCACGTCCATTAGTGTGCATTGTAAATTGTTCTAATGTCATTTCTTTTTTACATGAACTTGAATTCAAATTGCCATTAATGGTCAGAACATCTGAAGACGGCAGCATCCAGAGACATTTACAATTGCGAACGCTGTTCACGGCCGGGGAGAATGTTCGGAAATCAACAAATCCAAAATAAAAATATATTGTAAAAATAAGTTTATGCTGATATATAAACAAAGAAATGTTAACAAGTAATTTATAAAACAAACAAAACATGTACTAAAACGAACCATAATAATGTCACGACACAAATGTCAATCAGAACAAAAATAACATTGGATTAGCAGTTAAAATAAAGATTTCAGTTATAAGTATTATAACGTAGAAATTACCGAAAGATAGTCGTTTTATTTCTCCTTTTTTATCGAAAAGTTTGGCTATAGAAAGACTTTTATTAACAATATTTACTAGTTATATACATAAGATGATATTATAAGTAGTGGGAAGCCATTTATCTACACTTTATGTCTTCCCCCTTTATTTATGCAATTATTAAAATATTTAAATTGACATTGCTACTATCATTATTATTATATCCGGTTTCTTCAATACGCCATTTTCTTTCCGTATGCATGGCTCGAGCACGGTGTCCCGTCCTTTACTACTCACTATTTGGCCGAGTCATCTCACAACATGTTCGTGTAGTTTTATTATGGGCCAGTGTGAGAGTGGACATTTTTACAGAATGTGGCTTAGAGTTCTTGCCATTGACACCCTGCTTACATTGGCGTAAATTACAGTAAATTATAATGTAGCTGTACTGCCTTAATAAAGTTTTCCCCTTCCCAGTAAGTTGTTCGCTCGCTTAAGATGTCTGTAGTGGTTTTGTCGTTTCTGGTCTGATCGATTCCATTCCCATAATATGAGAATTCTAATTACAAGAGGGCTTAATTAATGACTTTATTGCATTAATTCTTTTCTCCGCTATTCTGAAAGTCTCCCTTAATAGAGGGTTTGTTTTTCTATTCTGTTCGTAATTACTATGTTATGTATGGTATGTTTTCTCGAAAGGAAAAGATGCCTAAGCCGCCTTGCTCAAGCAGGGTGTGCACAATGCTATTGTGGGCATGACCATTTAGGTGAAGAGTTGCACGCAAGAACTGTCTGTCTTTCCTATCCGTTTCGCTGAGAATGCGACCTGTTATGTTAGGCTGTTGCAAGTCCGCTATTAACCTGGGAATAAGGTAGTCCTTCAGTATCGTTATTTTTTTTTCTGTTTTAACGGTGCCCTTTTTATTCTAAGAAGTTGGACGTAAAGCTCGCTTAATGTTATTGGCGATAGCCCGCAGGAATTTAATTTAGCTTCTAAATATTTTAGGCACCTCTCGGCATCCATAATGGGTACTGTCTCATTCATTATCTTGAATTGAATGTTTCTAGGGCAGAGCATTTCTTGGCGTTGAAGCACATACCCACGTTGTCCAAAAAGGTGCAGTCTAGCATTTCATGACCGCACTTCGGAGAAGTAACTGTTAAAATAATAGCGTCAGCGTAAGCCATGCAACATAGCTTCTCATTGTTCACACGGACGCCTTCGAAGTTTTTATGGACTTTGTCGACGATTTCGTCCATAAAGATGTTAAACAACATCGGTGATAGTGGATCACCCTGATTAACGCCCTTCTTAATGTTGACCTCTCTTATCAGCATGTTGTTACACGAGATGGTGGTAGTAACTCCTTCGTAACAATTCTCGACAAAGTTGATGAACTTGTTATCAATGTTCATTCTTTTGAGTCCCCTCAGTATACCTTGGTGCGGAACAGAATCAAAAGCCACAGCTAGATCCAAGGAGAACAACGATACCGGTTTTCCTTATAATCGCTGGTATTTTAACACATTTTGGACCGTCTAAATGTTCACGAAGCATCCGTCAATTTTAGAGAATCCTCTCTAGACGTTGCTGTTTGTCGGTAAAGCCGCAGATATTCTACTAGCCGTATCAAAGATCTGTTCATGTTGGAGCCCATCTACATTCGCGGAAAACTCTCGACGTAATTTCCCCAACTGGTATAAAATCTACAAATGTCAAAATGTAAAGTAACATGTTAAGGTGAGTAAAATAAAACGAACACTATTAAAGAGATTGTTAAATAGGAAGGATATCTTTATTTGCAACCAAGGTGTGAGACGAATTTTACAATAAAGAACCAAATTATTTTATTTAACTGTGAAAAATACATTGGTCCTTTGAGAAGTGAACATTTTTAAACATTAAAAACTAATTCATAAAATATAAATACTATACTATAAATGAGTGGAAGTTTCCAAATAAACCAAACCCAAAAAACATTGTGAGTTTTTCTTTAAATTGCGATTTTTTCGCTGGATAGTGAAAAGATGGAAGAATTAAAAAAAAATGTCGACAAAATTAAGGAATGTTACCTGAAATATCGAGCAGACTTGCTGGACGGCTTAGAAAAGGTAACACAGTCAGGAGTACCAGTAAGTTCTGTGGAATCAATCAATCAATCAATCTCGGTTATATACTCGTATACGGTTGGACTTCAACCGTAGCCAACAGATGAGTATAATCTTAAATTCAATAAAATTTATAACGTTCTGATCCAAGAGTTTCTTTTTCGATTCTGAGTTTGTTTTTTTCTTTTGTCCAAGTCTTTTTAGTAGAATCAAAAACAGAGACTAATGCCTTGCTTTGCCGTTGTATTGTGAGGGAAATTTTGAAAATAACCTTTATATGGATTGGATTCAAGGGGAGTAGAACCAAACGCACAATGTGTCTCTTGAAGAGATATAACACAAGGCGAAAGTTCTTTTATCAAAATATTAAGCTCACCATAGTTGTTAATATAACCTTTTTTATTCCACTTAAAGCTCTCCTTAAATGTAATGTGCCTTTGCGATGAAATTGACTTAGTTAACTTGTTAGTTAAATTGTGTGTGGATTGTTGCACTCGTTGAGTGATTCAACCTCCGAGCAGCGGAGTCAGTGTCTGTGATGAGTGTACTATTTAAATTATATGCCGTCATCGTCTGATATTGGTGTAAGAGAGACAGTTTGAGTTTTCGAAGAAGTGCCTGTTTGTTGGGATGATAAGACTGGGTTAAAGTGTGGTTGTGGTAGAGAAACTATTTGGGTTTTGTTTGTGAGGGTGGTGAGCGGTGAAAATGGGAGCCGGTTTGATTTTGGGAGATCAGTGAAGAAATTGGATAGATATTGAGGGTTGTTAGTTGGATGTATTGAGTTTAGTGTCTATGTGATTTTGATTAATGTCGTTTTGTTGTTGTTGAAAGATTACTTTATTTGTTTCGTGTGAGATAAGATGTAGTTATTAGCGGGATAGCAGTTTTGATAGGGAGGAGTGGTGTGTTTAATTGTTTGTGGTTAGGTTCGGCTGGATTATTACTTTGAGTGAGAATTCTGTTTTTAATAAATTCAGCCATGGAGGGTTTGGTACCGGGGTATTTAATTGGAGCGGGTAGCTGCTGTAGCATCGGATTATCATTACATATTTTCCAAGCTTCACGGAATGTGCATCAACGATTGACTTTGATTTCGTTGAGCATCGTCTCTGTAGTTAATACAATGAATTCAAAAGCATTCCTCGTATGGAAGAGGTAAACAGCAATTTTTGTAAGTTGATGAATTTTTCCACCTCTTTTTGGTGTGGCCCAATTTTTGGCAAGATACGCATCTCATCGAATTTGGGATATATTCAACCCATTTTTATGTCATTGGGACGATTAATGAGACCAAAGGTAACCATTGCGTCACCTGTCGGAACTAGATCAGAGTTAACTTTTTTTTTTTTTTTTTTTTTGTCGATTATTTTATTTTATTTTTTTTAATTCGTTCAGCAGCTCATCTTCTGGTATGTCAATTACGTGTCTGGAAAGATTCTACCTTGAATTGAGTTGAGTCCAACGTGCGAAACTATTTTTACTGGAATAGGTTCGACGTATTTGGCCTTGATGAATTTTTCAGTCGTAAAAAGATTAGAAACTTTTACGAGAAGGTCGCCGGATCGCATTGGTTTAACCTCCAAAATGTATTTGGAAATATATTCCAGTCCACGATTTATTTGGAAAGGGTTATATGCAGAGAGTGGTTTAAGATTGTCACCTAGTTTTTCTAATCCTGATACTACTACATACCGGGGGAAAATTGTCATCATTTGAAGAGATTGTTGGGAGTTGCATTTGCGTTTTGATTTTATGTTCCGATTTAAGGGAGCGTCCGGAGAAAGATCCCTAAATCGAGTCCATTTTCATATCTTATTTTTAAACAAAAGCGTGAAAATAGAGAAAATACGCCTATGAAAACTTGAAAATTTAAGTTAGGTCGCGTGGCGGGAAAGTTGACTCTTCGAATGTACACAAACGAAGATAAACATGATATATATAAACCAACTACGCTATTTCACACACGTCTTTATACGGCGATTGCCTGACAGAGACTGTGATACATATGTAGAAATTTTTATAAGTTAAAATTTTTCATGGTATTGTTCCCTCTTAGGAAATGTCCAAGAGTTAAAGGTATTAGATCTAATGCATTTCCCGACATTGGGGAAATTGGCCTTGAGTTAACGCACGATACGGGCTGGCAGTGTAGTAAATTTTTCAAACGTAAATTTCATATTACTAGCAACCTTACGGAATTGGTTCTTAAAACTTTTAACTCCTGCTTCCCATAGACCACCCATATGGGGGGTCCTTGGAGGGATGAAGGTCCATTTGCTTTGAGAAAAATTACAATCTGCAGGAGAAAATGTTTTTTTTTTAAAGCCTTTTGTAACTCTTACAACAGACATTTAGAAGCGCCAACGAAATTTTTACCGCGGTCGGAAAATATTTGAGCAGGCACATCTAGACGCGCTACGAATCGAGAAAAGTAAGGTAAAAAAACCTGTGGTTGTTAGAGTGCTAACAGCTTCCAGATGGATAGCCTTCGAGGCAAACGAACAGACAAACGTTATCTTTTTCCAGTCGACAGGTTCTTCCACAACAGATTTTGATTGAAAATTTCTGAACAATTGAGTCAACATCCAGTTTGCTTTCAATATTCTCAAGATTCATTGGAATAGTTTGCAACTTTCTTTTAACTTCTGTTCTAAAATTAGTCCAGTTTGCGTTTTTCAAATCTAGAAAATATTGCACTTTTTCTAAACCCGACCAACGAATATGAGAAAGAACCAGATTATGGTCAGAACCAAGCTCAGCTATCGAAATTGGTTAAGACATAAGATCAGGGACATTTGTTACAATCAATAACTGAGGGACTTCCACTAGAACTAGATGGAACATAAGTAGGACTAGGCGGGAACTTAGTAGACATTGGCAACACAATAGCAAGACTAGACAGTACATTACCCCATGAGTTTGCTCTTAAGCAACAACGATCTCAGTGCGTGCAGTTTAGGTCACCTCCCATTAAAAATGCTCAGTTAATACTAAATAGTTTTTTAAGATCATTTTTTAGACCAAGTCTTTTCTCTTCAGCCGTTAAGGCACCCGTAATTTTTCTGGGAAAATACACACAATAAATTTTCAGTTTTCTTTGATTACGCAAAGTGACTTCAATTCCTACATTTTCAACGTATTGAGTCTGCACACAGGCCAAAAGCTCGTGTTGAATTGATCTCCTAATCAAAATTGCAACACCCCCGCCTTTCCTAATTTCTCTATCTACTCTATAACATTTATAGTCCGATGGTGAAATCCGATTTTCTGATTTCAACCATGTTTCAGTGACAAGAGCAATGTCAATTTTCTTATTATTTAAAAAAATTAAGAAATTCTAAACGTTTCCTACGAATACCTCTGGCATTCAATGTTATAAAATTTATATTACTATTATCGAAATTATTTAATATTATTATATAGAAACTTAGTCGCTAATTGTGCGATAACATTAAATTGATCTAATTTAGATTTACATGTACCTAGTTTATAAATTATCTCCATTACAAGTGAATTCAACTCTTCCATTGTGAACAATTCTCCGTTGCTGTTGGTGACGGGCGAGTTGTTGTTCTTTCATGTAGAAGGTGTTGCTGCTGAGGATGATGTGCACTTCCGTGCTGAAGCCTAAGAATTGTTGTTGGAATTCCCAATCTCGCCTCCTACGCATGTAGGGTGAGATGGAAAATCGCAACCAATTTGATTCCGGTCATAAAGAACCAGGAATTGTTCCTGCCTACTTTTAATGTTTTTCGCGATGACGATCCTACCCGCACAAATAAAGATTCCCCCTGTCGAAGCGTCCTACTGGCAATCGACAACAGCCTTAACCCTTCTCCCATTACTATTTCTTCATCCCCTAAAGCCGACTTTGTCGCAATAAAAATATCACTCCCTCCCAAGTCCCTTTACGTCATATGTTGCTACATCCTACCAGCTACCTACCTATCGAATCTTACCAATTTGTTATTGATGCGATCCACCATTTAATTAACCTGTCAGACTCTATTGATGATATCCTTATTTTCGGCGACTTTAATCTTCCTCAGCTACAGTGGACTCCCATCAGATGATCAATCGTTTTTCATCGCTTCAAATGCCAACTCAGCTAAGCAATGTCTCTTCTTAGATCGCTTATTTTCACAACAGATCCAATTAACTCCTCAGTCTCACTTTGTCCCCTATCTCTCTCAACAATCGATAACTACCCCCCCCCCCCCCCCCCCCTTCTAATTTCATTTTTTCATAACTCTTCATTCCAGTCCACTGCCCGCACAACTCTCTCATCCCACGACTTTCATAAAGCAAACTTTCACAAAATCAGTGAATATCTCAGCAGATCCCTCTTTAACTTTCACAACCTAAGTATAAATGATGCCTTATCCATTTTTTAAAAAGAAATATTTAATTCCTTTCTCTCTGCGTTCCGTTTTTCCGCCTTAAAACATCATCTACTAGTCCTCCCTGGTATAATCGCAAGTTTCGCTCCTTACGAAATAAGAGAAATAAGTTATGGAATGTTTTCCTGCGTACCAGATCCTTTTCCGACTAATCCAACTATCTTGTTGCTTATGTTCATTTCACCGAACTTTACGATTCCCTTTACCAGCGCTACCTTAACAACGCGCAAGTCAACCTTATAAATGACCCTAAGTCCTTTTTCCAATTTGTTAACTACAAAAGAAAGTCCAATGGTTACCCTCCTTCCTTCTCTTTCAACAACAGGTCATCAACCGATCCACTCACCATTGCCAACCTATTTGCCACCTTTTTTAAACGGTCCTTCACTAACGACTCCTTTGTACCAGAACCATCCTATTTTGTTACCTACTGAACTTCTCCAATGGTCCACTTCTCTCTCATATTTTTGACCCGTCTTATATCGAATATAAATTACATCAACTCAATGACGAGTTCAAACCCGGCCCAGATGGCCTCCCTGCCATATTTCTTTAAAAATGTTTTTCCTCTCTTTCCCTTACTCTTTTTAATCTCTTTCGTCTATCCCTTTCACAAGGAGAATTTCCTCAGTCTTGGAAAATCTCCGTCATAACCCCGATCTACAAGAAAGGATCAAAGAATGAAATAACCAACTATCGTCCCATCGCTAAACTTTCCCATATACCCAAACTCTTCGAAAGTATATTGTATGAAGCTCTAAGCTTCCAATGCAAATCACTTATTTCCCCTAGACAACAAGGCTTCCTAAAGTGTAGGTCAACCACCACAAATCTCGTTAAATCCGTATCCTTTGCCCTCTCTGCCCTAGAGAATGGCAACGAAGTCGATGTAGTTGCAACCGATTTTAGCAAAGTCTTCGATAAAATCTCTCATCGATTAATAATCTTTAAATTGTCTGCCCTCTGCTTTGAACCCATACTGTTAAAATGGATATCGTCTTACCTCGAAAACCGCTTTTACAGTATTCGTTTTAGGTCAGCCCACTCGGCTCCATTTTTGGCCACCTCTGGAGTTCCACAAGGCAGCTGTCTCGTTCCCTTCTATACCTAATTTTTCAAAACCATTTCCTCTCCCCATGACTCTTTCCTCCTTCAACAAGATCTTGATAGGTTTTCGATCTGGTGCCTCAAAAATTCTTTGGAAGTTAATATCGCCAAATGCCAATCCATCACCTTCTCACATAAGCGGAACCAATCTCCTCCCCGACTCTATTTTCTCCACAACCAACCTATCTCCTCCGTACAATCTCTTCGCGACCTCGGCATTTTGTGTGATAGGGAGCTCAACTTCCGTTTACATATGGATAAGATAATCCTCAAAGCCAACTATGCAATAGGTTTTGTAAAACGGTGGTCCAAAGAATTCACCAACCGATAGGTGACCAGGTCCCTCTATATTACCTTTGTTCGCCCCCTCCTAGACTACCCCAGTCAAGTATGGTCCTCATATCATCGTGTTCATATCTCGAGAATTGAAAGCATCCAGCGCCGTTTTCTTCGATTTGCTCTTCGAGGTTTGCCCTGGACGATCCTTTTAATCTGTCCTATCAAAATCGTCTCAACCTTATCAACTTAAACACCCTTGAAGATCACAGAAATGCAGCAGACTTTCTCTTCATTCACTGACTCCTTTCAGGTCACGTTGAATGCGCGTCCCTTCAGAACTCCATTTTCCTCAACACTAACCCTCGTAATCTACGTACCCCTCGACTCTTCTATCTACCAACCCACCACACCTCCTATGGCACGAACGACCCAATCTCCCGTATGCTACGTAAAATCAACTCAAACCCTACCGTCTTTGACTTCCACCTTACCATTTCCTACCTCAAATCCGTTCTCCTTCACTACTCCAACCAACCTTAGTTTTAAGTTTTAGTTTAAGTTTAATTTTTAAGTTATAGCTTGTATTAAGCCGAATAAATCGGGGCATTCGCCCCCACCAAAATTTAGTTACACACCTAAGCCAAACAATGCTATTTTAAAAGCTTTTTCGCTTCTTAAATAATGGGTGAAGTATTGACAATTTTCAGATTTTAGTTTCTCATGCACAGAATTATACGAATTCATACTTTCCCACTGAATTTTTACACCAATGGACATTTTCTTTATGGAATAAATATTGATAATTTTCATTAGATTGTGCACAAATTCACATGGTTTTCGCAATAGTTTAATAGGGGGTAAGATCACTTTCTTGGCATTGTTAATCAGCACATCGTCATCCATTTCTTCACTTTCATTGTCACTGTCTGGATGACATTGCCAGGGACTCCAGTAATTGGAGTTTAAATCCTTTTTAGCCATTCTAAATGGCCGCTTAGGCTTTTTAACCGAGGACAAAAGAAAGTCCCCGGTATTTGGGGATCTCGCGCGCTTATTAATATTGTGAAAAAAAAGAAGAAACAAAACGATGTAGAGGTATACTGAAAGATCGATGCGTGTGGCATGAAAGCTCAGACCGAACTGATACTTTGTTAGAATTAGTTATCTCAGATGGGGACGAAGGAAGTTCACCAGTTAGTTCTTTTTAGGAACTACAGCTTAAACATTAAAATTTTTAGTGTAATTTGTATATAATTCGAAAGAGCACAATTTTGAAGAAGACACTGTGACGGTAGAGTTCATACCTAATATTTGTTTATGCACAGATCTTGTAGAAAGTAAGGACTTTCTGGAGGTTTTCATAAATGAAATAGACTTCAGATCCAGGGTCTGATGAGGGCTCTGAGATTAAAATAGTTGCCGTTGTGACATATTGTTACCCAAGCAGTACCTAATAGAACTTGTCGATATTCGGAGCTAGAGAGCGTAATATGATTCGAATTGCGAGTGGATTGTATATGGTTAGGCACTTTTTTTGCACTTATAACAAGTTTTAAAACTCTTGCAGTTATTGTTAGTATGTGTTATGGTAAGGCAATTTGAACAAAAATTAAGCCTTTTGACGGGCGAAATCCTATCATCGATCTGTATTCAGGGCAAAAACGTGTTGGGTATTGCCCTTTACAAACTTTGCAGCTGCTAATAACTTGTGTGTTATGGTTTCGACTATGCTTTGAATGTACAACTTGGGGGGAATCGCTTTTTTCTGGTACTCTGGAGTTCTCGCACAATTGCCGGCCACAATTGGGAGATTATGTAGAGAAATTATATGTAATAAGAGACAAATGCTTATAAATCGTTCTAACAGCTTTAGTTTAGGTCTTACATCTAGGAAAGCTGCAAAAGAAGTGTACGAATGAGTGTAAGTTAGATAATACGGAAGTGGGACAAGTCAGATTAGAGAAAAAGTATAGGATGAGTTCAGCGACCTCGGTTAACTATTAGGTCTATTTAGTACGTAATTCAGTATGGGTTGTTCAAGGAGTATTTCAACTGTATACTTCTGTAATCAGTAAATCCTTTGATATAGTTTCAGGATCGAGAGACCCTAATGTGTGTGCCAGTGACAATTTTAGATCTGACCCCAGAAAGTTAAGTGATCGTCTAGTTCTAAAGGTACGAGGAAGTAACTGCGACTTGATTGTCTCTATTTTGCTTATTAACACTTGTTCAGCCGAATTCTATTGTAAATTATATGCGGAAGACGGCAAAGATAAAAAATAAAATTATTATTCCCTGCATACTTGCACTCGTATACTGCCTTTGTATAACTTAACACCAGCAGACGAGGTAAACAAAACCTTTACGCGCGAAAACCAATTACAAGAAATGCTGACCACACTCGCGCGCGAACCCCAATAATATGAAATGCTGACCAATTAGCTGTTGCAAAACAGCAAACAACAGCAGAAGCTGAGTTAGGGAAATTAGATTTTGAATATAAGAAATTGAATAATTGTTAAGTTAGTTCTTAAGTAAAGAGAAACAAGAAAGATCAAGGCATTCTACCTTGTAATTTTTTTATAATAAAAGTGGAGCATTTTAATTAACTGGCGCCCAAAGTGGGGTCAGCATTCTGTGCACTGTTAAGGCTAAGTTTGAGTGGACAACCAAGCCACCAACCAAACAATAAAGTGAATAAAAAGAGTAGACAACCAAGCCACCAATCAATAGGGTAGGGAAAAACAAAGGCCCCGAGTAGTTCTCTAACCAAACGAACAAAAAGGAGTCAGGAAATTCTGACAGCAGCCCGGAACCATCTCAACAACAAATAAAAAACTAAAAAAGAGTTAAGAAGAAATGCTACAAGAAGTAACCAGTATATTACTGTAAGTCAATAATAATAAGGGGAAACTAAACCTATCTATCAATTTGAATAAAAACTTACACTATAGGATTGTGAGAATTGTGATTGTGAATAGTACATTTATGTTCTAACTTACGAATTTAAATAAATCTGTTTTACCTATAATTACTTTATAGGGTAATATTATTGATTCTCTCACTGAGTAAAACAAATATCTTTAAAAAAAAGCAAACCCAAAGAACTTAATACGACCAGCTCGTCTGGAATTACATGCAGAGAAAGTTGCAACTCCTCAACCTCCTGCTCGTAATGCTTTCAGTGACGAGATGATTCGAATAATCTCTCAACTAGTGACCAAAGCCCTTCAAATACAGGGACGCCAAATGTTCAATTCCATCATGAATCCCACATCCGACATCAACAACGACATAGACCAACCAATAAACCTGACTAATGATAGGAATTTATCCGACATGGACAAAATGCTCGATGTGGTGAAAAGCCATAGAGAATTCTCAAGGCAAAAAAACGAATTTAACTCATGGAAAAAAGGGTTGACAGGATTAAGTATCCTGTCTATATCATAATAGTATAAATCTATAACACTTAAAAGGTAGCCCCAAATATTATGGGATCTTATCGGTTATCAGAAATAAGATAACGGGCTACGCAGACGTCGCCCTAGAATCTTGTAATACCCTGCTAAAGTGGGAAAAAATTTCAAAATGTCTTACTTTGCACTATGCAGAAAAGAGGGATTTAGGGACCCTCGAGTATCAAATGACGAATTTGGTACAGGGCAGTACTACGATGAATTCTATCAGGCGGTCTACCACCGCTTATCTTAAATAAGTTAGGATAACTGAATATGAGTTAAGAGTCCATGAATAACATGACCCAATGTTACCAGGACAGCGCACTTGACACCTTCGTCAGAGGTTTGAAAGACGACTTGCCTAGGTTTCTCAGTATCCGTGAGCTTGCTGACCTACCGCAAGCCTTGCACCTATGCTTGAATTTGCAAAATGTCGATTTTCGTGCGCAACATGCAAACAATTCACAATCTAGTTCCCGGAAAACATTACAACAAACACCACCTCCAGTTCCCCCCAGAAGAAACAACAATTCCCGCACCCAAACGTGGATTTCATCCACTCCATACCCCTCGGAGTGCTCAACCACCGCAATATCAGTCGAAATACCATTATCCACAGCAACAACCACCGCGTAATCAGCGCCCGCCTACTCCGAAGTCAATGGACGTTGATCATTCCATCAAATCCCAAAGGGTCAACTACCAGAACCGACCTCGTCAGATCCGTCAGCCATACAAACTGCAGAGAGTTTACCAGACTGCAGGCCCCGATCCGGATGAGAAGACATAGGAGGAATATGAAAGCGAAATAAATCAAGAAGGCCATGACCATGACATTAGCAGACTACATTGACTCAAGAGATGGCCCTGATCTTGACGAACAAGACTAAGAACAAGAACAAGTCGACGATGTCCATTTTTTAGGCTACGACCCTCTTCGCTTCCTTACTTTGAACATATCGCAAGAAGCGGAGAGACATTAAGATTTTTAATAGACACAGAATCCAATAAAGATTATATTCAACCCCGTCATATCACTAACCCTCTCCCGAACGAAATACACTTTTACGTTAAATCAGTCGGAGGGAGCGTTAAAAGTACATATCAGTCCTTTGTTCAATTATTTGGCCATAATACGGATAAAATAACATTGTTAATTCTCCCCAGCCTTATCTCATTTGACGGAATAATTGGTACGTTAAGGAAACTAAACGCGGTCGTTCATACTAGGGAAAGTCATATCACTATTTACGCAAACATATCATTACCACTCTTTCTTTTTATTTATTTCATTAAAAATTTAGCAATGGTTAGATATTTCTGCGAAGCCTTAAAGGCTTGTCTGCAGAAGATTGCTTTTCACAGTTTTATGATTAATTTTTGGTAAGCAAGCTTAGATTAATACATAATAGTCTGTCTGTTTAATAATAATTAGATCATTAAAGAAAAAACTAATAATTGATAAGATAAGTTTAGTAAGTGAATTAGGTTTGAAATTTGGCTATTTAAGTTCGAATCCAAGAAAAAAATGTTTGTAATTTTCTTTCTAGTTTTAATATTTTGTATATTTTTTATTTCTTGCGGAATTGTGTTTAGAAATTTAATTCTCCCCAGCCTTATCTCATTTGACGGAATAATTGGTACGTTAAGGAAACTAAACGCGGTCGTTCATACTAGGGAAAGTCATATCACTATTTACCCAAACATATCATTACCACTCTTTCTTTTTATTTATTTCATTAAAAATTTAGCAATGGTTAGATATTTCTGCGAAGCCTTAAAGGCTTGTCTGCAGAAGATTGCTTTTCACAGTTTTATGATTAATTTTTGGTAAGCAAGCTTAGATTAATACATAATAGTCTGTCTGTTTAATAATAATTAGATCATTAAAGAAAAAACTAATAATTGATAAGATAAGTTTAGTAAGTGAATTAGGTTTGAAATTTGGCTATTTAAGTTCGAATCCAAGAAAAAAATGTTTGTAATTTTCTTTCTAGTTTTAATATTTTGTATGTTTTTTATTTCTTGCGGAATTGTGTTTAGAAATTTATGTACGCTGCATTTCAGCTGTCTCTAGTTGTTATTGTAGAATCGGGGTTCGTGAAGCATACCTTGATCCCGTATCCTTGTGTTGATTCTATGTTGGATTGATGTTATGAATCGGTTGTCATCATAGTACTCCAGTATAAGGGTCATCTTGAAGATATCTTCTACTTGAAGAACTTTAAAACGACTTTCTTCCGGAATATTGAGCTGTTTATGTACGCCTATCTTCTCCAGTGCCGAGTTTAGGAGTTTTTGAATTTTCTGTATACGAGTATGTATTGCTGATGCATTGCCCCATGCAAGTATACCACACATAAACTTAGATTCCACAAGTGCAAAGTAAACTTTTCTTAATACGGCCGTTGTGACATGGTATTTTAGATGGGTTAGTACATATTGTTACATAAGTGATGACTATCCCTAGAGGTGTATCCCTGACGCTCGCCCCCACACCGCTGCAAGAGCGAGTTTTACTTTGCGACACTCAATGTTTGATCGATGCAAACTTTGAGTGTGAGTTGATGAACTCTTATCGCAATCGCGCTCTCCCATCTCTTAACTCTGAGAAGATGTTGGGCAGATCGATCTGCGCATCGCCAGTTAAACTTTTTCCTCGATAGAAACTAGATCAATAAAGAGTTGAACAAATAAAACTTGTTTCGTTTTAATTATAGAAGAAATATGTAACTGGCGCAGACGGTAAAAAAAAAAAAAGTTTTAAGACTACAAAACTTGAAATTAACATTCGCGTGTGATAACTAGCTGTGGCATCAGTGCTACACGAAACAAAAACAAAAAAGAAAAAAACGCGTTTGAATTCAATTTGCAAACCAATAGTCAAAATTAACACGTGGAAATTCACATTGTTGCACATGCTCCAAACATTTTACAGACATGAAAATACAGGATTCACAAACAGATACAACAACAAAACAACCAGACAAAACGGCAACTATTCTCAAAATTGTAATAATCAACCAAGTCAATCAAATTACAGTAGAAGGACACAACAAGGAAATCCGATTCAATCCAATAACTCACAAAACGACGTACAAACATACCAACACAGACAAAGAAACCATTCAGTACAAACAAGACAACGACAAAATAACTCTTTACCTAGTGGTCATTCACGACAAACAAATAGGGACGGACGGTATAACGAACCAATGGACTTGGCTTTTAACGAAGAAAATAACCTAAACGACCAAAGTGAACAAAGTTACCACTCTTCACAGAATTGCCCAAATTTTTAATCAGACCAACCAATAAACTTCCCTATATAGTAATAAAAAATCATATAAGACCCCTTAGGTTTATAATCGATTGCGGAGCAGAATTTAGAAACAAGAATGTCTGTCACGCAAAATGGCGAATATCATCAAGAGCCCATAAGATGAGAGTTCTCGGTCGTAATATTGACACAACTACACTCTATAGAATCCCCCTATTCCGCGAATTTAAAAAAATTAATTACCTTGTAGATTTCATTGAGTATCAATTCCACGAAAAGTTTGACGGATTAATAGGAAACAATATCCTCTTCGACCTTAACCCAGTTATTGACTACAAAAATAGATCACTCGTCATAGACGACGTTACAATACCAATTTGCTTCAACTATGAAGAGGAAATGTATGATAACAACAGTAAAATTCTTTGTAGACCTCCTTATATTTTTTTATTAAAAGATTCGAAACTGAAATCCCCGACGATGTATTTGCAAAACACCTTAGCCATTCGGATTTATCAAAACTTAAGTCTCTGCTGTATTCATTCAAATCAATATTTTATAAATAAAAGTGATCGCTTAAGTTTCACTAACGAAATAAGACACTCAATCAATACAAAAGACGAAAGCCCAATTTATACTAAATTCTATCGGTACCCAGAGATCCATTGCAACAAAGTCGATAAACAAGTGAAAGAAATGTTAGACCAAAAAATAATCAGGCCTAGTAATAGCCCTTACAACTCAACTATCTGGGTTGTCCCTTAGAAGGATGGCAAGAACGGTAAAAAACTCTGGCGAATTGTAGTCGACTATAGGAAGCTAAACGCTCAAACAGTAGATGATCGTTTTCCTATGCCTAACATGGACGATTTATTTGACAAACTAGGTAAATGCAGTTACTTTTCAACCATAGACCTTCTAAAAGGATTCCACCAGATAGAAGTTGATCCACGTGATATAGCAAAAACTGCATTTTCGACAAAAAATGGCCATTATGAGTTTCTGAGAATGCCTTTTGGTCTAAAAAATTCGCCAGCGACATTCTAGAGGCTCATGAACAACGTCCTTCACAATTTCATAAACAAGATTTGCGTTGTCTACTTAGATGACATTCTTGTTTTTTCTACGAGCTTGGGCGAGCATCTCTTAGAAAGATCTTCCAAAGGCTCAAGGAATGTAATCTAAAGATCCAGGTAGGCAAGTGCAATTTCGCCGACCTCACCACAAATTATTTGGGGCACGTTACAGTAAATAATGGCATCAAACCCGATCCCAATAAAGTTAAAGCTATAACGGAAATGACGATTCCAACCGATAAAAAAGGAATAAAGAGATTTCTTGGTATAACCGGATATTACCGGAAATTTATCAGGGACTACGCCAAGTAGGCTTACCCTCTAATTAAATATTTAAAAAAAAACTGAAAAAGTTAATGTAGCTGATCTTCTATACCAAAAGGCTTTTCAGACATTAAAAATTTTAATTACTAGCGACCCGATCTTGATTAGCCCAGACTTTATAACAATGTTCGTCAAAGCAACCATCCAGTATGCTTTGCAACTGCACTCTTAACAATCATGAGTTGAATTATTCAACGATAGAGAAAGAGCTCCTCGCAGTCGTATGGTCCATAAAATATTTCAGAACTTATTTGTATGGGAGAAAGTTTGTAGTGCGTACTGACCATAAACCCCTTGTTTGGCTTAACAATTTAAAACAACCAAATATGAAACTTCAACGCTGGAAAATGCTTCTGAACGAGTATGATTTCACTATAGAACACCTAAAAGGTAAAGAAAATTGCGTCGCTGACGGGCTTAGTAGGTACATTAGCAACAACAATTTAAACGAAAAGAAAGAAACTAGCTTAGTGGGCATTTTTAACAATGAAATAACTCCATCTCACTTAAATGACAACGAAGCTTTGTCCACAGGAGCTACCATTCACAGTGCAAGAGAGGATGAATCACTGCATATTTACATATCAGAAAGGCCAGTAAATTTTTATAAAAATCAAATCTACTTGTCTTATGGTCCAAGAGAACATATTTCAATGAAAATAGTTCACAAAAAAATACAAAACAAAGTTCAACTTAAAGAAGGTAGCAGCGATTTATTAGAAATAATGAAGAAATTAATGTTGGATAAAGGACTTATTTGTATTTATTGTGAAAATCTTTGTTTGTTCGTTCAGTTTCAAGATCTTTACGTCAACTATTTTTCAATGAACAAAAATCTTAGGTTGATTAAATCAAACATAAAACTTAAGGATATCACAGATAAAAACGAAATGATAACAATAATTAAAAACGAACACCATAGAAAGAACCATAGAGGGATAAATGAAATGTTCTCAGAATTAAAAACTCGATACTTTTATCCAAATCTGCAAAGCGAAATTCATAAATTCGTCAACAACTGCGAAACATATAATGTCGCAAAATATGACAGGAGACCTCCTAAGATTCAAATGCAACTCACACAAACTCCCCAACGATTTAATGACATTGTACATGTTGATATTTGGTTTCCTGAGCGAAACAAAATGTTTCTTACAACTATAGATACATTTTCCAAGTATGCCCCAATCCACAAGTTAGAAAACAGAAACTGGTTAGCGATTTTAGAAGTCATAAAAGAAAGAATACGATACTTAGGAAAACCAAGAAAGTTAGTATCCAATGGTGAGACATGCATTCTTCACTCGGCTGTAGAACAGTTTTTAAAAGATCACAACATTGAGTTTCACAAAACTACAGGGTCGTTGAAAACAGGCAATTCTGGCGTTGAAAGACTGCACGTGCCGCTAAATGAACAGCTTGGATTAAAAAACGCAGACAAAGATACTTCCAGTTTGGATGATAAAATATTTGACATTCTTACTATTTACAATAACACAGTACATTCAACAACAAAGTTAAAGCCAATAGACTTTATAACGAAAAACTTAAGCAAGGAAGACATTAGCAACTTAACCAAGAAATATCAAACTAATAAAGAAACAAGGATTGGCAAAACAAATATAAAAAACAACACAAATAACGTAGACCTTTGCAAGCGAATAGTTAAAAATTGAACCTTAGGAAAGACTAAACCGAAATACAAATGTTTAGAAAACCCGGAAGTCAAGGAAAATTATGTTGTTGATACATCAACTAAAAGAAATACAAAGTACTACCAAAGTCAATTTAAAAGAAAGTACAAATATCAAAATTCATAATTTACCTTCCTTTATTGTCTTCTTTTGGGTCCTAAAAGCTTTGGTTTTAGAAAATATTATAATATTACTTATTTTTCAACTTATTGTACCTATTGTCTACTTTGAATTTATTTTTGAAAATAACTGCTTCCTACTTCATTGCGAATTGTTTGACACTTTGCAAAATGACACCAATCAGTACTGTGTCTGCTTTTTCAGAATAAATGGTAAGGTTCAGAATTCTAGCTATTTACATTGTCGAAAAGTGGTCGCCAAGGAATATATAAGGCATTATTTATGTAATGAAACTAAGTTAAGTAATAGTTAGTTAAATCATTTTGTTGTTTGAAAAAGAAGAAGAAGAAGAAGAAAAAACTGTTTTTGCTGTTTTTGAAATTGTATTGAAAAGATATTATGTTCATTTACGAAAATACAAAAAAAAATTCTTGTTCCTTTTGAAATTTAAAATATCAAGTTTGTCAAAAACAAAAGTTATAATGTTCAGTAACAAAAAAAAAATGTTTTGTTCCTTATGATATTGAAAATCTTTAGTTTGTAATAACAAAGAGAAAAAAAATTATTATACATGTTTAATTTATTAGTTATGTTAAAGTTAAAGTTTTGCAAGACATATTAAATTTGTACACTTTTGGGAACCAAAAGTTTTGGTGGGGGAGGTGTTACATAAGTGATGATTACCCCTAGAGGTGTATCCCTGACGCTCGCCCCCACACTGCTGCAAGAGCGAGTTGTACTTTGTAATAATAATTATAATAGGTGTTGATGATATAGGAGAGGAAGTGTAGAGAATTTGTGCAGGAGAAAAGAGTGTAGGATGCGGATAGGATATCAGGATACCAAAACAAACAGAACTAACAAACGAAAGGAATGGATCTTGGATATGGATATTTGGAGGGAAACGGAAATGGAAAGGGAAGGGATAGTCGAGTGTGAGGAGCGTGGCATGCTTGCGATGCGCGGCTCAGCTCGCCGGATGGGCTAGTTCTTGTCCCCACTCTCAACTGTACTACTACAAAATCGCTCTGATGTCGATCCAGCGATGCCAATCCCTCCCTGCCGTGAAGTCCCATGGCGATTTTCTGGACTTCCCCTAACCGTATTTTGAACGCTGTCACCGGATCAAATCATCAGGCTCTGATTCAGCCAACCTTATTTACCCCTGAAAATAAAAAACTAACACATCTCTAGGCGCATGTGCTCTTAAAAGTGATCAAAATCAATCACACCATACACATACTACGTTATAATGTGGCATTCTTTATTTTATTAAAATATCATTTTCCTTTCTTTTCCAATTCACATAACAATTTTTTATTCGTTTGCATAATATTGTGATAACCACTTAAATGTGAGCAGCGACATCTAGCAGAAAATGTCGAAGACCAGAAGATTGGAATAACAAAGTCTCGACTGGAGAGTGGAATCGAATTTTCTAGCAAATTGGAAATTGTATGGGACGCTGGATGGCGAGGATTGTTCTCGAAGTATGTCATTCGAGTATAAATACCAGCATCCCAAAGGTATGCAAATCAGTTCTAAAGTGGAATTTGAAGTGTTAATTAGGAGAAGTAATTAAGTGGTTTAAGTAAAAGATAAGAAAAGTATAAGTGGTTGAGAAATTGGATTGTACTGAGAGAAAGAATTAAATAGTGAATTGTAACTGTACTGAATAAAGGGATTTGTATTGAAAAGAATAAGTTCTATTATTTGTACCCACACAAACATTTTACAATATAAAGATTTGTGTGACAGCATAATTAAAAATCTAAATTTGTTTATTAACTTTTATTAATTCTATATTGTGCAATAGATACATAGATAACTAAATATATAAACTGGTTATAGCACTCAACTTTTCTTCTTGCATTTAATTTTCCGCTATGGATTTTTCGATTGTTACGACAGTAATTTCGTTGTTTTTTGTTATAGTAAAATTATTAAATTTGTCAGCAAGCTTATCTCGCGTTCGAATATAACATCGCCAGGAATTCAGAATTAAAGGATTAACAATTTAAGAAGGAATTTTGAGTAGACTGATTGTATGTATTGTCTTAAATGTATTGTTGCCAGATAAAAGAGCTATTGTTCCTTTAGCGCTCAAATACTTTTCAAAAATTGTTAATACAATATCTTCCTTTGAAGGGTTACTGTGTTCTATTAGATATAGTTTTTTTGTTTCTGAATAGGACCCACATTTTTTCAAGTACATTTGTCCTGGAAAGGTTTTGCTTTATAATGACTTGGTGGGAAGATTCGTTAAGAGGTCATTCTGATATTGGAATGCCATCTATTAAATTTTCCTCAGCGGAATGTATAGTTGAACGAATTTCCCGCGAGTTAAAATTGCCAAACGGATGGATTCTCTAAAAGTTCGCATGGATTGATTTCGCTAACATTAAGTTCAATACGAGGAAGAGCGTCGGCATTACAATTTTGCTTGCGCTTCTTCGAACTCTTCTAGTCTGAGCCTCCATTGGACTAATTTGAAGTTTGGCTCCTTTAGTGAAAAAAGCCATGTTAGGGGCTTATGGTCCGTAACTATCTTAAACTTTCGTCCGTAAATATATGGACGGAAGTATTTGGTAGCCGAAACGATGGCTAGAAACTCTTTCTCAATAGTACTATAGTTTTGTTCTGATTTCGATAATGTCCGGCATGCATATTCACCCTAACAGCACCTAAATCAACATTACTTGCATCAGTAGTGATCTTAAATGGTTTTGTGAAATCGGGGTATTTCAAAAGCGGATCATTGGTAAGAAGAGCCTTATAGGTTTCAAAACACTCAATGTATTTAGAATTGAGGTTAATGCTTTTGCCTTTGCAAAGGCATTCGGTCATTAGTTTTGTAAATCCTTAATAAACTTTCGGAATACCCAATGAGACCTAAAAAGGTTTCAATTTGTCATGTAAATAGGTAAAGCGAACCGTTGTACCGCATTTATCTTGTGATAAAATGGCCAAGAAAAGCTACCTCTTTCTGCAAAAACTTCGATTTTTGTATTCGAGACTTGACATTTGCGCCCCTTACTTTACGAAAACGGCTTCAAGGTTTTCCATATGCTCTTTTAATGACCTTGATTATACGATAATATCGTCAACATATATTAATCACATTTGCCCTGCAAGTTCTCCAAAACATTATCCATTACCCTCTGACAGGTCGATGGAGCATTTTTTAGACCGAACGTAGTCCCTGCTCCAAACCTGAATTCCATTTCATGTGGTTAAAATTTCATCTCCGTAAGCAAATTATTAACTATTGCTTTATTTACAAAAAGGCCCAAACTGGACAGCATTCTTCAATAGTTGCAAGATAGTTGCTCTTGATATTTCTTAAGGCATTTGACAGAGTTTGGCAGCAGACTCTTTTGTCGCAAATGCGTGCATTTGGGATCGATGACTTTCTTCATCAATGGATTAGAAACTACCTTTCGGAGCGTTCAATTCAAGTTATCTTGGGTGATTTCAAGTCTGATATCCATAAAATAAATTCTAGGTGACCAAGGGCTACGTTCTGTCTCCGACAGAAATACTGTGAATTATACCTCGAATCACTCTGAGTGAAGACAGTCGTTCATAGACCTCGACAGAGGATAGACGTGTTGACGTGATTCGGCTTCTTCATAAGTAATTCAGTTTAGCTTTAAACGTAATTAGCTGTGATTTTTTTTTTAATTCACTCGGCGTCGGACATCGAAGCGTGGGATACGGGTTCGATCCCCCACGTCAAACTTGGAAATTCTGTTTTTTTTTTTTTTTTTTCTCTTCGTTCTACACAAATTGTGACTAAAACAAAACAAAAACAATTAACAAATCACGTGATGGATGGTGGAGAGCACTCCGCTCTTCCCATAACGGGAGTTGGAAAAGGCAGTAATAGTGTTGCCAGTGCCGTTAAAGCCATTAAAATGAGGGGAAGTTTGAAAACCCCTCCTGACCTAAGAAAAAAAAGGATAAATGCCGTTGAAACAGCAGATGAGGTCCGTTATGAGGGGGGCAATAACAACTTTGCCTCTCTAGCGTCATCCGAATCGGAAGATGAGGAAGAGCAAATAAAGGAAATCAACATCAGCATACAAAAGCTGACAGAGAGAGTGCTTACTATGAAGCAAAGGCAAACTGCACGCAGGCAGAGGGAGCAACTAGAAGCAGAGAGCTCCCAACATCAAAAGCCACAAGAGCAGAAACAACAACTACAGCAACAACAAAACCTGCAGAAGCAGAAGCAACAACTGCAGCAAACAATACAGCAGCAGCAGAAACATCAACAGCTGCAAAAACAACAAAAGCTGAAACCACAGCAGCTGAAAAAACAGCAGCAGCAGCAGCAGCAGCAACAACAACAACAACAACAGAAGCAGCAGCAGCAACAACAACAACAACAACAACAACAACAGAAGCAGCAGCAGCAGCAACAGCAGCAATATTAGAAGAAGGAGAAGGTGCCTCCTATCAACACCTATAAATTAGAGGTAAATGAAACCAAGGACCTGTGTAAGTTGGTCATTGGCAATAATTTTAATATAAAGAGATTGGGGAACGATCGCCATGCCATCCACTGTAATACAGTGGAGGGCTACGCGAAAGTGAAGGAGCTCCTAAGGGAAACGACGACGGAGCACTTCTCATTCACACCGAAGTGTGAAAAGCGGCAATCTATGCTGCTGAAGGGGTTGGAACCGTCTTCTGATCCTGAGGAGATCCTGGCACTGCTCAAAGAGAAGGAGTGCGAAGGACTCAAGTTTGTAGGGGTAAAGCCATTTACCACAGCTAGAGCTAAGCGGGAGAAACGGTGTTTGCCGTTCTTCCTGGTGCAACTCAGTCCCGAAAGCGGTCTGGATAGTCTAAGGAGTATCAATGTCCTAGACTATCAGGTGGTTCACTGGGAAAAACTAAAAAGGAGCGAAGGCGTTATACAATGCGTTCGCTGCCAGAGGTTCGGGCACGCCGCGTCGAACTGCCAAATGCAGCCTCGATGCGTGAAGTGCGCTAAGAACCACAGTTCCGAAGAATGTCCTCTGGGTGTTGACGGAGCATCCGATAGGTCGCAGCTCTCGTGCGTGTTATGTGGAAATGTGGGACACACCGCAAACTATCGGGGTTGTCCTAAGTTCGCTGACATTAAGAAAGCAAAACTGGCTCGGCAGCAGAAGGTGGAGGTCAAACGTTCACCTGTTAGGTTTCAAACACCAGCCTTCACGTCCCAAATTTCCTACGCCCAAATGGCGTCAGGTAGGGGGGCTACGGTACAGCAAGCGACGGTTGCTTCTCCGGCGCCAACGCCGAGAACAACGGAAGCGGCACCTAACATGCTGGCCATCTTGCTCGCAATCCAAGGGCAGATGGCTCAGCTGCAAAAGCAGGTTCAAGAACAGGCCAAGCGGGTGGACCAGATCTACGCGCTGCTGCCGGGCCTAACGCAACACATGTCGTAATGGGTACGCACATGGTGGAGCAAACTTGCGGTGAATGTTAATTCACTGATTAGGATTGGACGAAGAGCCGCAATGTTTAAATTGCTACAAGACCAAACTCCTGATGTGCTTTTCGCTAGCGAAACTAAGCTAACCGATAAGCACAAACTGGAGTACAATAATTATATCGTTAGAAGAAGAAACCGGCCCAGATCCAAACGTGGAGGCGGTGTCGCGATCTTCATTAAAGAAGGTATAAAATTTCACAGAGTGTACAAGGGCGTGTTGCGCAGGTTCCGGGTGTTGGAGGCAGTCGTCGTGTACATCCCGCTCCGCAGTGGAAAGCGGCTGTACTTGGCCTCTGTTTATGCACCTGATACTTCACAATCCACCCTATTCATTACAGAGCTCGACACGCTTTTTCGACTTCTGAGGCTGGAATCGGGGGAGAATTATTTTATAATCGGCGGGGATTTTAACGCTAGACACAGAGGTTGGGGAAATAATTTGCCAAATACTAGAGGGAACCTACTACTCGATTGGTGGGGTCAGCACGATGTCATGTACAGACTCGGTCTTAAAGCGACGGATAACCCGTCGTTTCCCAGAGGCGGGTCTTATTTGGATCTACTGCTGTACGACGAACGTATACGACTGACAGGTACGAATTTACAAACGCTAAACTGTCTGCGCACATTCGTGTATGACAGCGACCATTGCGGTTTTAGCACCGAAATTACAGTTCCCAACGAAATTGCGGAATTGGAGGAGTTTGTCCAAAAATATTCTTACAACTACAGTAAGACTCGATGGACACGCTTCTCCGCAACCTTGACAAGAGCACTCTCCTCGAACACGCTCCACCCACCGTCCAATAGGAATTTGTCAAACGAGGAGATCGACAATTACCTAAAACAAATGGACGAGACAATTAAACAAACTATGGACACTACAATACCGCGGTATCGACGTACGACTAACGAAGACCTGTTCCGCAATCCTACTATTGACACACTGCACCGACAGAAAAGTAGACTTCTGACAAGACTTAAAAACTTGTACAGACAGTTAACTGACCGACGAGACCCGGAGATTAGGACACTGAAGTCGTCAATTAAAAATATTCAAACGATAATAAAAGAAAATTACAGAATTTCTGTAAGTTTGTATTGGAACAACAAGGTTCGGGCTGTAAACACCAGCAACCCGAATATGTTTCCGCAAATAAATAAACTATTTCGGAGAAAAAATCAAAACGACCTTCAGTGTCTGAAAATAGCCCGGACAACAGACAACGAACGGTTAGTGACAATCGCAGGTATTGATCCAAATGAGGCTGCTGATGATGACGACTTCTTTGTGATCGAGGATCCACAGGAGAAGGTTGAGACCATAGGGGCGACTTTCCAGGAAGTATACAAGGCCATTGATATCATTGGCCCTAATTATGACCTGGACAGTCGCGTCTTGCTGCACGACTTCGGCATTCGAAATGAAATAGGGAACTGGCGATCCGAGGGCTCTGGTTTCACCCGGTTTAGCGACGAAAATATGGCAAATAATGTCATGACCAGAGAGAGTGACCTACCCCCGTTCATTTCGAAGGAAGAACTCCGTGAGATCTTCGACACAATCAGGGCTAAGAAATCAGTGGGGACCGATGGTATTCCGAACATCGTGCTTCGACATCTTCCTCTAGAAGCGGTGGACATTTACACCACCCTGTTTAATAATGCAATGAATAATGCACATTATCCAGCGCATTGGAAAACGGCGGTGGTTCAACCTATCCCCAAAAAGGGAAAGGATATATCCAATCCGGCAAATCTCCGGTCGATAAGTCTCCTTCCGAATATCAGTAAGGTTTTTGAAAAAGTAATCAATAGAGCTCTGTCTAGGTGGGTTGAGGACAAACATATAGTTCCGGATAATCAATTCGGTTTTAAGGCGGGACATGATATCTCACATGCCGCGTCTAAACTGGTGTCCGATATCCAATGGAACAAAGGCAAGAAACAGTGCACTGGGGCCTGCCTTGTTGACTTGGAGAAGGCCTTCGACACCGTATGGTTAGAGGGTCTTTTCTATAAGCTGACTAGGCTGGGGATCAGGAAACCACTCTTGTACATTCTCTATAATATGCTAACCAACAGACAGTTCATCGTGAAAAATGGCGATGTGACTTCTGTTGGAATATTTCAAATTAAAAATGGTCTTCAGCAAGGCGCGGTCAATTCGCCGATCCTATTTAACATTTATTCAAGTTACTTGATAGGTTCACTTCCCCATACTATTGCGTACGCAGACGATGTGGTAGCGTACAGAACAGGTCCAAAAATCGAGGTCATTAATACTCTCTTGCAAAGTGACTTCGATAAGATAAGACGATTTTGCGATGACTGGAAGTTGAAAATCAACTTTCAGAAGTCGGAAACCATTCTCTTTAGGACGCCGTTGTCTAGAGCCTCTAGGGATACCAGAAAAAATTGGAGAAAGTTCTCAATCATTGGACAGCGTGGACAGCCTCTTGCCTGTCGAAATGTAGTCAGATACCTTGGGATCGGGCTAGATCAGTTTCTGTATTTTGGCAAAAATGTAGATGCTGCTCTGGCCAGAGCTAAAGGTGCTTTTGCCCTTACAAAGAGACTGTTTTATAGCAGCCAACTCGATGCGAGGGTAAAGGTAATCTGCTACATGGCCCTTATTAGGCCCATGCTGGTATTTGGGTGTCCCGTGTGGTTCAATGTACGAGCAAGCTTAATGGAAAAGATTCGGGTGTTTGAGAGGGCTTGCCTTAGGGCTTGTCTTCGCTTGTACAGAACACCAGAGTCGGAGTACAAGAAATTTTATTCTAATGAGGTCCTTTACAACAGGGCGAACCTAATACGAGTGGACAACTTCGTAATTAAGCTGACTCGAAGGCACATTGCAAGAGCAATGACCTCGACGAATAATCTAATATCTGGGGCTTACTACCCCAATTACCTTTACCACGAGAGTGTGCGCTTTGACGGCTTCGTTCCACCGGAAGCATTCCTCTACCTTGATCAGATAGGGTTAATCCAGGATAGATCAGCGGTCCCGTTAATCTTCCATGTCGCTCGGACAGCTGGGGACAGGCGACTCAACTACGGCAGAGACGTCGCACACGGTAGTGTGGATCGCCTCAGGTTCAGTAGGGCGGTGGCGAATCGCGATAAGAGGGATGTCGTTCGGCAGCACCAGCATTTCTGGTGGTTGAATGATGGAGAAGATGTTTCGTCGTCGTTTCCGTCAATTACGGACCAGCCTCACTAATGAGGCAGGGCTGACCAATGTATTTGCTTTGTAAATAGCGATGGCCAGCTTACATAGGTTTAGGTTAGCATTTAAGAAACATATACATATATCAGTGTATACAAAGGTGTATACTGATGTATGTATATGATCGTGTATAATGTCTATGTGTGTTTATGTGTATATTGTGCTTTTAGGTTAGGTAGGCTAAGGTTTATTTTAAGTTAGATACTAACTTTTTATAAAAAATAAAAAATTACATCCATATGCTAAGTTTTTTGTTATCAATTTTTTCTTAGCCCTAAGTACACAAAATAAACATTTATAAATAAAATGTAAATGAAGTCGAAAGACATAGATATAAGAATTTAGATTAGCTTAGAGTGCCTGTGTGGGGCCAGTAAGTTAGTATAAGATTGTTAAGTAATTGTAAGCTAGCATTTAAGCATTTTTTGTTAGTATGTAAGAGTTAGTGATTAAGTAAATAAAATGCATTCAAAACTGGAAACTGAACACTCTGAGTGAAGAAAAAACTCTTCGTCCTATTCGGACTCCCACCCCTGGAGAGCGATAATCGAAACCAAACACACCTGAGTTTCAAACCACTACAAAACAATTTTCCTTTCTCTTCCTTCTATCTTTCCGCCCGCGCCCAGGCAACAGTAAAAGGGTATCTAACCCCTTAGGCGCGCGTAAATTATAAAAAAAAAAATCTATGATCTCTTGCCTGCTACTTCTAATCCAATATATTCCCTTGCTGACAACAGTACTCTATGCTTTTCATATTCATTTCCTGACTGTCGTCTTTGCTCTTCGACTCTAGAACGGGCACGTCAGCGTACGATAGGCTCATTACATCCTGATATTAACAGTATAACTAATTGGGGAACCATTAACCGAGTAAAATGTAATGCTTCCAAAACACAATGCTGTCTGTTGTCGTTAAAGCACATTTTGAACACCCAGCCATTGTACATGAATGGCACTTGCATCGTCGAAACCGAACAGCTTTCCACTCTCGGTATGTGTGTCAGTGACAACTTACGTTGGAATAACCACATATTGGGTGTCATCAAAAATGCTGCGAAATGTCTAGGTTTCATCAAGCGATGTAAGAAATACCTCCCCCCCTCTGATGTGGCCTCAATATATAAGGCATCTATCCGCCCGTATTTTAGTACAATGCCCACATCTGGTCGTGTGCGCCCAAAACATCTCTGCGCCCGCTAGATAGGATTCAGAATAGTGCGATAAAACTCATAGGTGATACTAATATCACTCACTCTGTGTTATCGTTATTTCCACCACCAATGCTCCATAGAAATCGCCGGTAGCATTTCGCCCTTTCCAACTTTTAACCGAAACATTCGTCTTGCTATGAATGCTTATCAGTATACCCTCGAGCCTTCTTTCGGACGTACTCTAAAATATCGTGATTATGGAATGCCCTGTCTAGCTCTTTATTTCCTGCTCGTTATAACCTTCAAACATTTAAAATCAACTTCATTGGTACCTCTCATTCCTACCTCCCTCATTTTTCTTCGCCCGCGCTGTGTGCAAGCATTTTAAGGGTATTTAAAACCTTTGAGCACGTGCAAATTATAAAAAAAAAATTCGGTCTTAATGGGACACATTTTACGCTGTAACACATTTCAGTGAAAATACAATAAGTATACAATATATACGTCATGAAATAATTAGGTTAGTCTGTAACGACAATGTAATAAATGTTTAGTGTTGGGCGGAGATCACTACGTTTCATTCCTCTGGTAATACTTATATTGTGACGAGGATAAGCAAGAAAAAAAATAGCAAAATCCGTTTCTATTATAAAAATTTCTAATAAAAATAAAATATCTACGACGTCTCAAATCGAAAGGCTCAATATTTCAGACTATTCAAAAACATTTTGTAAAATGCTTCTAAAAGAATCAAAGACTACAAAATACAACAGCGGCGAAAAAGAACTTTCCCAAAATATTTATTATAGATCAAAGCGCCTATAAATTTTTGAGAGATAGACTTGGCTTTAAACTTCCTCACATTTCCTCTTTCTGTAGATGGGCTCCTGTAAAAGGATTACAACCAGGATATGAAAACAATGCTCATTCGTATCTTAAGTCAAAGTTCGCTTTATTAAACCAGCGAGAACGTTGTGTTGTCCTGATATTTGATGAAATTAGAATTCGTAAAAACCTCACATATAATATAAAATATGATTTAATAGAGCGTTTCGAAGACCTTGGTGTAGAAAGAAGTAGATTGTTTTCTAATGAAATATGTGTTTTCATGCTAAATGGTTTGTTTGATAGTTGGAAAAGTGTTTTAAACTATTTTGTGTCAGCAAACGGTGTAAATGGGGATAACCTAAGCGAAATTATAAAAAACAATTTGAAAATCTGTCAAGAACTTGGTCTAAAGGTATGTGCTATTGTTTGAGACCAAGGGCCAATAATAGAAAAGCTTATAAAATGTTAGGTGTTTCTGAAGAAAACCCATTTATAATTTTTAATGATGAAAAATATTTTGTTTTTATGATTTCCCTCATTTATTAAAATCAATTCGTTACGTTTTACTGAAATCAGATCTACAAACTCCAGATGGTAAAGTGTCTTTTAATGTTACCAGAGAAATATACAATTTGGAAGTTGACAACGTAGCTAAGACATGTTTAAAATTTAGAAGTTGTCATATAGCGCCAAATGCCTTCGAAAAAATGCATGTTAACCTTGCAACGCAAATATTTAGCCGGACAACTGCGGCATCGATTCAACTGCTTTTGAACTTAATTGCTTAAAAGAAAGCTCTAATAAAGCTGTAGCAACGAAAGAGTTCGTACAAAAAGTGAATTATGTGTTTGACTGCATGGATAGTGGTTCACATTATGACAAGAATGTCCTAAGGCGGGGAGTTCAGCTAGAGAATCCAGCTTATAATGATTTGAAACAATTTTTGTCTTACTCAAAAGATATACAAAAATCAGTTAACCTTCCAAGAAACTTTTGTTTAAAAGGAATAGAACAAACTATAAACGGGGTCTTATTACTTTGTAATGATATAAGCAATGAGCTATATGAGAACGTGGATTATTTACTAACAAAGAGAATTCATCAAGGCGTATTAGAAAATTAATTTTCTATTATTCGCATCAAAGGTGGTTACAACAAAATTCCGTTATGTTAAAGTAAAGTAATATGTTAAGGTCAAGAAAAATGAAACAAACACTCGATTGTTAACTTTTGAAGAAAGTGTATGTGATTTAATTTTGTATTACAAAAGTATAATTTAATTATTATATTATATATTACAAAAGTATAATTTAACATTGGTCCTATCAAGCCTTTCAGACTTTTAAAATTAATTAATATAGTCAATTAAATAAGAGACAGTGAGTTTTTTTATTATAAAGTGCCAAATGGTTTCCCGCGACGGTTAATAGAAATTAAAATATTTCGCAAATAATAAATTGATAATATTCTAAAAATTTAATAATTTTTAAAACTATTTGATTAAAACATCATTTAAAAAAAAAGGATAAAGCAATCATCCACCGTTGAACATCAACGCCCAGCATTCGGCACCGGTGTCAACGGCCCCGTTAGGATTGCGCCTCTGCAAAACTACTGCTACTTCACTAACGGTGCACCTGAAGGATACCGTTTTTAACTACTAACCGCTCCTGTACCACTTTGCCAAAGGTCCATTACCAACATACTGCTTCACCGGAATTTTGTGATTTTTTTTCTTTTTTATATGACTCCTAAGTCTTCTATCCCTCGCTGGGAGTATCTGTAAGTACAGTCGCAATTAATAAATTTTTTTTTAATTTTGAAATTTTTTTTTGTTCTTACGTCTGCGAGTTATTACACGTCATGGGTTCGTTTAAGAAGCTGTAGAAGAACATTCTTGCACAGATCACAAGAGATCACAGCAACTTTTGTAAGCGGTCGGAGCATCAGAGAACAAAAAATTATTTATCAGGACGGATCACAATTCTTGAAAGTAATTACAAGGCAAGTTCCGGATACAACGCAGAAGGGATCATTTCAGCAGAGACCGTCAAGGTAGAAGAATTTGAAGCCATCTATGAAAAAATAAATGAGATTTATCTGGAATACAGAGCTGAACTTTTAGATGCAATGGACAAACTAACCGTAACAACGGGAGTACCGGTAAGTTATGTTCAAAATATATCTCAAGCAGAAAAACAAGAACTCAGGTTGCCGAAAATTAACATTCCATGATTCAATCCTAATTTACTGTATGTTACAGAAGGCTCCAGCATGCACACAGCAACTCTGGGAGGAAAAATTAGGCAATAGGAAAGATTTTCCTTCGTTGAAAGAGTTTACCAAAGTAAACCAAATGCATTAGTTAACAATTTCCATGCAACTCACCATAATACACAGGTTCTTTTAGCCACAGCAATCGTTAAGATTAGGACACTCAACAAGTGGGACCACATTAAGGACTTACTCTTAGCAGATCCTGAGTTCCACAAACCATCAAGAGTCGATTTACTTTTAGGCAGCGATGTATTCGCTGATCTCGTAATGCCGGAGATACGTCGAGGGGACAGTGCGACGTTACGAATTGCTCAAAAGACCCAGCTCGGCTGGATCTTGCTAGGTAGAGTCCCTTCAAATACAATAGGAAGTGTTAGGAGCTTTGTTTTCAAACTCGACCTCGACAATCAGCTGAAACGATTCTGGGAAATCGAAGAAACTCCATTTCGTACACCCCAAACAGATGAAGACGAAGCTTGAGAACAACAGTTCAGCAGAAAAACCAAACGCATGAGAGACGGACGCTACGAAGTAGCACTCCCGTTTAAGGAAGGTAGTTGCCCTGGGCTTGGATCCTCGAAAGGAGGCGCCTTGCGTAGGTTTTTGCAACTGGAGAGACGATTTCAACACAACCCTAAACTACAAGCCGAATATGCAAAATGCGTCAAAGAGTACTCACTGCTCGATCACATGGAGGAAGTCGATGTTTTCTCGGACGAAGTCTTGAAGACACCATTTCATTACTTTGTTCCCCATCATGCGGTCTTCAAGGAGTCCAGTTCGACTACCAAACTTAGAGTAGTCTTTGATGCAGCGGCAAAAACTTCGGATGGAACATCCTTGAATGAACATCTTCTAACAGGACCTAAGATACAAAACAACATAGTAGACATTATTCTGAGATGGAGAACATACAAATTTACCTTTGTCGCTGATATAGAAAAGATGTACAGACAGATCCGCATGAATCACAGAAACTCTTACTACCAGTTGATATATTGGCACGACAGGAAGGAGGACCAACTTAAGGTATTTCGGCTCAAAACAGTCACATTTGGCACAAGTCCCGCACCGTACCTTGCCATAAGGACTTTAAACAAGTTAGCTGAAGATGAACATCACAAGTATCCCCTAGGTTCCAACATGATTCGAGACGACATGTACGTCGATGACCTAATATCGGGAGCAGATTCGGTTGAGGCAGCTTTACTGAAAAGAGATGAAGTAAGAAATCTTTTATTGTCAGCAGGTTTTCACTTACGAAAATGGATAAGCAACTCGGAGCAGGTTCTAAATCGAATACCACAAAACCAACGGGAAGTTGATTTCGATTTGCCTTTAGGGTCATCCGAACATATCAAGGCCTTAGGTATGAAATGGTACCCCTTAAAGGATTCGTTTTCATTTCAAAATGTTCAGCTCGACGATTCGACAATCACAAAAAGAACAGTTTTATCGACAACTGCTAAACTTTTCGCTCCCTTAGGTTGGATCGCTCCCTGCATCGTCAAAGCGAAGATTATGATGCAGCAGTTATGGAAGCTTGGCATCAACTGGGATAGTCAAATACCACCGGAGTACAAGAAGGCTTGGGACATCTTTCGCCATGAGCTTCCCCTCATCGAACGCATCAAAATTCCACGGTGGATATGCACACACAACTCGCAAAAGGATCTGGAAATACATGATTTTAGCGACGCGTCTCAAAGAGCATACGGAGCGGTTGTATACTTACGGGTGTTAGATGGCCAAGGCGACACTCATATGCACCTATTGATTTCTAAAACCAAAGTAGCCCCTTTGAAAACAATATCTTTGCCGCGACTCGAGTTATGTGGAGCAGTCCTTTTAGCTAAACTGATCGACTATACATGTAAGGCACTCAGCCTCAATAACGTTAAACGAGCAGCATGGACGGACTCGACGATCACATTAGCTTGGATTTCTGCACCCCCATCAAAATGGACAACTTTTATTAGCAACCGTGTTGCCGAGATTCAGAGGTTGACTCACCGTAGTATTTGGAAACACATTCCAACCCAATTCAATCCAGCTGATCTCGCTTCGCGGGGTTTGATGCCGTCAGCACTGGAAACAAATAAGCTTTGGTGGAATGGACCAGAGTTTCTCCGAAGTGGATGGGACTATACCTGCCCACTTCAACCCTCACAGCCCACGACGGATGAGGAAGAAAAATCCATTAGAACACATTGCTCCCAAACACAGGAAAATCGCTTAAGTACTCTTATTCATTCCATCTCTAAATTAGGGAAAATATTAAAAATAATAGCATATTGTTTAGGATATATATCAAATTCGAAAAAATTATCTGTTTTCAGAAATGTTTCAACACTTTCTCCGGAAAAATTGGATACAGCCATGTCCTTAGCGATAAGGATATCCCAACACGAGATGTTCTCTGAAGAATTCGCAGCAATTAAGACCAGAGCAACGCCGAAAACATTGAAATTCTTAAACCCATTTATAGATTCTGAAGGCCTGCTAAGGGTTGGAGGCAGGTTGCAAAATTCCACGCTCACATTCGGACAGTAGCATCCAATTATTCTCCACCGTAACCATCATCTAACCAAACTCTTGATATGTGACGCGCATGTGAAAACGCTACATGGAGGAATCCAGCAAACCATATCTCAATTACGCAACAAATACTGGATTTTAAAATTCAAGAGTAGTGTTAAGAAGTACATTCATTCTTGCACGATATGTTATCGATTCAGAGCCAAACCATTCCAACAGAAAATGGGTAATCTGCCAGCAGCAAGAGTTCGCATTGCGCCTGCATTTACTAACACGGGAGTCGATTATGCTGGCCCCATCGATATAAAGGCGTGGAAGGGCCGATTTTCCAAAACATTCAAGCGTATTTTGCTGTCTTCATATGTTTGGCTACGAAGGCGATACATATCGAGTTGGTAAGCGATATGACTACCCAAGCCTTCATTGCAGCATTAAGGAGGTTCACAGCACGAAGAGGCCTGTGCTCACAAATATTTAGCGACTGTGGTACCAATTTTGTTGGAGCCAACAAAGAGCTACAGAAACTCTTACGACAAGCAGCGATAGATTGGAAGGAGATCGCAGAAAAATTAGCGAATGATGGCATAGAATGGAAATTTATTCCACCTGCATCCCCTCACTTCGGTGGATTATGGGAAGCAGTCGTTAAGTCCATCAAGTACCATCTCAAACGCATCATTGGACAAGAGGTCCTTACATTTAAAGAACTCGCCACGCTTCTCTGTCAGATAGAAGCGTGCCTGAATTCCCGACCTTTCTGCCCCATGACAACAGATCCTGACGACTTCATCGCACTGACACCCGCGCACTTTCTTGTTGGACAACCACTAACAAGTATACCACAGCCGAATATCAGCGACATAAAAACGAATCACTTGGATAGATGGCAACGGATCCAACGACTATATCAAGTATTCTGGAAGCAGTGGAGTTCCGAATACCTATCGCACCTACAACACCGACCTAAATGGCATAAGATCGAACCACAGCCTCAAATAGGAGACTTAGTACTGGTCAAGGATGAACGCCTTCCACCACTTAAGTGGATATTAGCGCGCGTTGTCGATAAACATCCAGGACCAGACGGACTTACTCGCGTAGTTACATTGAAGACACAGCACTCAGAATTCAAAAGACCAATATCCAAATTATGCCCCTTGCTCTCTAACACAACACATTCAGAAGACATAATAATTTAAATGAAAATCAAATAATTCAAATCATATCATACAAATTATAATATAACATACACACTATCATCCATAAATTACAGATCATTTGAATCACACATGAATTTTATCATTTGCCGATAATTATAAATATATAGGAATAATTTCAATTTGCCGACGGCAAAACAAAATTTAGTTATCAACAAGGTTACAGCTGACAACAGCTGCTGACCTGCATATTAGTTATCAACATAACGCTAAGCAACATATGTACTTTTAATCAACATACTGCTTATCAATATGCTCAAGCAACAAACACACAACAAAGAAAACGAAACAAACCACTCATCACTCAATGACAACAAACAGTCAACATAATTAATGCAAATGGCCGCACACAAAGCAAAAGTACCAACTTTGCGATCACTGGCACTCAAACGTTTGAAATTATTTTTATATTTTGATAAATTTGTATTGTTATTAACGTAAAATTCAATAAATTGATAATTTTTATGCCGGGGGGGAGAATGTTGGAGCCCATCTACATACTTGGAAAAGTCTCCAACTCTCCACGTAATTTCCCCAACTATTATAAAGTGTACAAATGTCAAAAATGTAAAGTAATATGTTAAGGTCAAGAAAAATAAAACAAACACTCGATTGTTAACTTTTGAAGAAAGTGTGTGTGATTTAATTTTGTAATACAAAAGTATAATTTCAGAATTAACATTACGAATTTAATGTTTTGATGTTGAAAATTCTCTTGTCAAATCTTATTAATTTTTCTCTTTTCAGTAACTGTGATGATGAAGATATAGAATTTTTAAACGTAGACTTATCCCCAACTCAAACTAATATTCCAAAAACTTCTTCATTGCTTAAGGATCGTAAGAAAATCGTATGCGATGAAACTATGTATGAAAAAGTCAATTGTGATATGGAAATCGAAACTAAAATCACATTAGAAACAACAGCAATACGATATTTTACTGGATATCTTGCGTTTAAAATGCTTTTAAGGAACAAATGTTTAAATTGTTCCAAACTATTTTTAAAAACTGATGAAAAAATAACATGTCCTTCAGAATTTTTTCATCTTTGCAAAAGATTATTCTCAAAGAAGTAACTTTAGAAGTCTGAAGGCGCCAATTAATGAATTTTTTTAACGTTTGTAAAGTTCACTTCAAAGTATTTAATAGAATTTTCAGAGAACGTCCACAAGAAAGAAATATAGGCTACGCCAAAAAAAATTTTTTTTTTGAAAATGCTATAAAAAAAACTACTGAATATTTTCTCAAATTTCTTCTTTTATTTGAAAGTACAATCCTTCCGGTTAATAATGGAAAATAATTTCATTCAAATGGCTGCCTCGGCTGGCCATGCAGTAGCCTCCATCGGTCCAATTTTTAAGCACATTATCGATTGTGTGCAGCTGTATTTCACCAATGGCTTCACGAATATTGTCCTTTAAAGCGTCAATTGTCTCTGGCCTGTCGGCGTAACACTTATCTTTTAAGGCACCGCACAAATAATAGTCCAACGGTGTTAAATCGCAGCTCCGAGGTGGCCAAACGACATCAGCTCTGCGGCTGATAATGCGATTTTCAAAAACAGGGCGCAAAACATCGAGTGTAGCTTCGGCTGTGTGGCACGTAGCGCCGTCCTGTTGAAACCAAATGTTGCCAATATCCTCCTCTTCAATTTTTGTGAACAAAAATTCGTTCAACATGGCCCGATAACGATCGCCATTGACTGTAACGGCCAAAAAAAAGAAAAATGGCCCAATTATGCCTCTGGACCAAAATCCGTACCAAACAGTGACTCGTTTTGGGTGTATCGGCTTTTCAATGTATGCGTGCGGGTTTTCTGTGCCCCAAATGCGACAATTTTGCTTGTTTACATACCCGCCAAGATCAAAATGAGCTTCATCTGAAAAGATGATTTTTTTGGCAAAATCGGCATCTTCTCTAAGTCGATCGCAGCGTTGTTCAAGCATATACACAACCATATTCGTTCAGCGGAAGGATAAAACTAATTATCTGTCAAATCAGACATGAGCTAAGTGTTACCATTCACGAAATAAGCACTAGTTGAAAAAAAACGTTAGATGGCGGACCCTATATAAGAGAGACAATGGCCTTGGAATGCATAAGGATAACGAATAATAGAGACCCGAAATGGTTTGATAAAAAAAGTACTTACTATGAGCGTCGCAAGGACCTTCTATACTTTACTCTCCTCGTTCTATTACGGAAGCAGTGTTCGTGGAAGATAGAAAAAAACATAGCAAAAATTTAAATTTTATCACAACATTAAAGAGAGCGCATTCTGCTTTGACCTTCCCACGGTTCTCAAATATAATGTTTATTATCAGTCAAATTTGATTTAAAAAAATTATTTGTATTTGTATTTATTTGTATTTATTTATTTAAAGAATATGTACACAGTAAGATTAAATCTTATAGTTAGTGTAGGCTTTACAAAATAGTAGGTTCGAAAGCAAATTGAACAATATAAATAGGTGACTACATATAATTAATTTAATTGTAAACTACAAAAGTGAATTAATAACAAAAACAATAACAATATATAACATTTATCAAATTTTTATTTATGTATCACTGGCCAGGTGTTGAAAAAGATAGGTTTTAAATGTGCTTGTGTTTGTGGTTCTCCTTAGTGTAATGGGTAATGAGTTCCATAGGAGAGTGGCATGGACGAAGAATGAGCGCTTAGACTGCAAGCAATGGGATCGGGGCTGAATAAGGATGGCTGTTCTTTGTGAACTCGCAGAATTTAATCTGTTATACAAATACTCAGGCTGTTGGGTCTGTATAATACCATGCAAGAGGATCAGCGTTCTAAACTTAATGAGGTTGTCGAAGCTCAGGCCCATTATTTGTAAAGAGTAACTTGATATGTGGTCGAAGTATCGTTTACTAAAAACATATCTTGCTAGGTTGTTGTAGATCACATTCAGTTTACGTCTAGTATTACAGTCAACAAGGCAGAAAACTTCGCAACTATATAGCAATATAGGTAATAAAAGGGACTTAACAAGTAACATTTTATTTTTGATCGGCAAAGAATTTTGCGTTGCCCATAGCAGTCGGAGACCATTGTATACCTTTCCGATTGTAGTTGCAGCATGATCTGTCCAGGTAAGAGTATCGTTGAAAACAATACCCAGATTTCGAGACTTCGTAACGTATTCTATGGATGACTGTCCTAATTTTATTGGTGGAAATGTGGTAGTATCTAGTGACTGCTTATAAATGCAGAGTGTTTTGGACTTCGACGGATTCAGTGATAAATTATGTTTGAGGGCCCACTGCTGTATGATCTCGAGATCTTCATTCACCATTTCAATGGCAATACTGAGCATATTCAGCGGGCAGCACAAGTGTAATTGAACGTCGTCAGCGAACATGTGGGCAGTACAATGTTTAATAAGTTGTGGGAGTTCGTTCACATATAGTGAAAATAGTATGGGCCCAAGAATCGAACCCTGTGGAACTCCCCCTCGAACACCAAGAAACGAAGACATTTGGCTTCCTACTGTCACACATTGCTGACGGCCCGTGAGGTATGAATTCAAGAGTTTGACTGCCAGAGACGAAAATCCAAATTCATACCGCAGCTTCTTACAGAGGAGAAAGTGGTCCACCGTGTCGAATGCTTTCGAGAAGTCCAACAACGTCAAGAACGTAGGACAGTTAGTATCCAGGCCATTGCGGATGTCGTCGACAACAAGTAAAAGTGCAGTTTTACAACTCCTTTTTGCGCGAAAACCAGATTGGGCGGGATTTAAGAGATTGTTATCGCTTAGGTGCGCTTGCATCTGCTTTAGCATAGTTTTCTCGAATACTTTGGATAGAAACGGTAAGATTGCGATTGGTCTATACTCAATGTTAGTTCGGCTTTGCGACTTGGGTATCGGTAATATCCTACCCATTTTCCACGAAAGGGGGTATTCGCAAGTGGTAAGTACGTGATTAAAAATGTGTGTTATGTACTTGAGTAGAAAAGGAAGCAGGAGTTTTAAAAATTTAGGATTAATTTCATCCAAACCTATCGCATCAGATTTGACCGATAGTACGGCTTCAACTACATCTTCATCCGTGAAGCTAATAAAGTTGAAATCTGCTATATTGTCATAGTCGCTAGACTGATTCGAAAACTGTGCGGAGTCTTGATGTTGAATTGGCGGTTCAGAGACCGACACAAACTGCGAATTGAGAGCATTACAGTCTAAATCATCAGTTGCACCTGAACGCTGCCTCCCATTGCCTAGTTTGCGCAGTTTTTTCCATAGAACTTTCCCAGGCTGGGTTTCAGGGTTGAGGAAATGTTCATAGTGGCGCCGCTTGGCAGTCCTTATACGAAGAACAACTATGTTGCGAAGGGACCGATAGGTGTCGTAGAGCACGGGGAGTTTGTATCGTTTCCAACGAGCGTATGCAGTATTGCGATTATGGATCAGATCCAGTAAATCTCTATTGAACCAAGGGGGGGATCTGGTAACAGGGGCCCTATGTCGTAACGGGACATGCTGATCAAAGAGTGTTTTGATATTTTGCTCCAGAAATGATATTTGCTGGTTAACTGATGGCATCAAATAAATATAGTCCCACCGAATTTGAATAACGTCAGACCGTAAACTTAGGTAATCTATGTTTTGAAAATCTCTATAAGCAATGACATGATTAGCTGCGTTAAATTGGATATCATATGTAAAGAATAACAGATCGTGTTTGGAGAAGCCAGGCGCTGTGAGTTGACTATAGAGCAGGACTTTTCTACTGTCGTTGACAAAGATCACATCAAGAAGGGTAGCAGGGTCGTATGCAAAATGTGTAGCAGTCGATGTATTAACAGGTGTCAAGTCGATGGTTATAAATCTTTCAATTAACTGAGCGGAAGCACGAACATTAAGTAAGTTACAATTTAGGTCGCCGGTAATAATAATATTAGGATAGGAGCAAGAAATCCCATCCAGTACACTAAAAATAGGCGAGATATCTATGTATTTATTTGGTCTGTAAATTACTCCAACTAACAAACACTCAACACCACATACAACATTAACAAACAAGTAATCGGATGTGCAATTAGCAGTTGATTTGCAGACAACATTGGCTCGTAATCCATTTCGCACATAAACAGCCACACCCCCACCCAATCGCCCAATTCGATCACCTCTGAGAAGCTTATAACCATCCATATTATAGATCTTATTCGGGAACTCGGGAAAAAACCAAGTTTCGGATACACAAACTAAGTCAACACTAGAGTTAATGAACAGCAGACGAAATTCATCCAGTTTTGGTTTCAGACTCTGAGCATTAATATGACAGACGTGGATGCCTTTTATCTGTGAACGCAAGACACGAATCATTTCGTATAGTCTAACATCCATATCACTCTCGCTAGAACTAAACCCACTATTATAAGCATTTAATTCCATATGCGGGAACGGAATAACCACCAAACACAGGAGAAGCAAAAACACAAGCTAAACGGAGATAAATAAAAAGGTAAAATAAATGAACATTGGCCATTGATGTACAAATGTAGAAAAGAGAATATTTATAAATATAAAGAGAGAGATAATTACTGTAATTGTTGTACGAGTATAAAGGTAAACACAAATCAATTTTGTTTACGATTAGCTGCATTACTTTGTTGATCATCGTGATTCATCTGGCATCTCTCGGCAACGGCGTTTAAGCAGTCAAGGTCGACAACAGCTACACTCTTTCCGTCTACGGCAGATTTCACTAACACAGACCCAAGGTACGTTTGTACGGAAAACAGTTGGCCTTTTTTCTTCATTCGTACTGCATGCTGGAGAAGAGTCCGATTTCGTGGAGTCAAGCTTTCATTCACAAACACATGACTGTCTGAATCAATCCCAGTGTCGCGTAAGGAGATCGGTCGCTTTGTCTTTTTTCGGTAGCAAGCAAGTGCTTTAAGCATTTTATTCCTTTCTCCAACGCTGGTGAACTGGAAAATGACAGGTGGGTCGTCATTGTTATTGCGGCGTTTTGTACGGAAAACATTCTTCAGGGCTGGTGGTGATATCTCGATGGTGTCGCAGAGTTTATTGAAAGTGAAGTGCAAGTTTTCATCGGTGAGTTTTGGGATGCCGAAAACTACAGCATCAGTTAAGAATTCCTTTTTTTCAAGCATGTCACAACGATTACGCAATTCAGAAATCTCTCCGGCGAGAGTTTTGTTTACATTGAGTTCCATTGCGGCTGTGCGTTGGGTCAAATCAGTGATTGCGGATGTAGTGTAGTTGATGTTTTCGGTCAGTTGCATTTCGATGTTATGTACCTTAAGTGATAATTCGTTGCGAATTTTATCCAACTCTCCTTTAAAAGTTGCAATGATAGAGTCAGTGTGCCGCTTAAACTCTTCATGGAGAACCTCAAGGGAAACACATGTGTGTGTTGAGGCTGTCGGTGTACATGAGGTAAGTATTTGTTCCGCTTTACCATCGATGGTCTTGTTGGATTTAATGTGCGGCGAATTCGGTTTCGAGACAGTTGCATGTTGTTGTTGCGCTCGAGCTAGGTTTCCGCGGGTGTTAACTGCAGGCGACATCGTGCGGTGTTTGATATGTGTGTATGTATGTTGTTTAATGCGAGAAACACAAATTTCAGTTTCAAATAGAAATAAAGTTTTTCTTTACTTTCTTCCTCTTTTTTATAAGAATTTTAAAAGAATTCGAATGTGGAATGTGCAAACTGAATGATTCCCGCACAATTTAATTAGAAATAGTTTATAACACACGAGCTTTAATTGATTTTACCGGAGTCGAGAAAAAATTGCGTCTATTCACTCTCTAACATAACAGACAACCTAACAAACAGACAAATTACGTTGCGGAAAACGGAAAACTTCTATCCAACAAACAGAACACGCAATTTGATAATAATTAACATCATGTCTGAGTATGATTCACTCTAGTTCGATCGAACTGGAACGTACGGGTACGTCCCATTGAATGGAAAAATGGTTAGATTTTTTTCTTCGGCGTGCAATACCTATATAACCTATAGCATCTATGGTACTAGTCTTAGGTTTAGGTTTCTTGGGATTGGGTTTCAGTCATGTCCATGATGAACTAACATAGATGGCAAACTTTCCAGTTATTAGAAAACCAAAACCCGCTATTCACTAATCGCCTCTAACTGTGTGACCCTGTCTGTGAATACGTGTGAATTGCCATTAATGTCAATTTACATCCCATTTTACACAAAACCCGCCATTCTACACGAAAACGTCATCCACATCACACACACATAGTCAGCTTTACGTGCAAATTGTTCTCATTCTAGCAACTTTACTTGTAAATTGCTCTCATTCCAGCAGTTTACACGCTTGTACAATGTGTTGGTAATTTATGTTACTTACAGTATGCCTGTGCGAAATTTAAGGGTTTGCAAAAGTATTAGCAGAGCTTGCAATCTACTATATGTTAGTTCATCTATGGCCATGTATATGATTTTTAAACACTTTTTTTTTAAACACTAAATGTTTAAATTTCATAAATATGAAAAATCAATTTAAGAAAAAGAATTTCTTGTTTTCAAAATTTTTTTAACGCATATCGCAGTATATAAATACTTTAATTAATTTTGAAGTGCTGCTTGGACTACATGGACTTGGACTAAATAAGTTGCTTGTATATGAAAAAGAAGTAATTTATATTACTTTTTGGAAATATTTTTAAGCACATGTTATATTATTGGATTTATTAAATTCATAATACTAATTTACAATATATATAAATCATAATAATGGAATCTTAGTATTCCATATTATCTATTTGTGAAGGAATGTCTAGTATAAAATATTTATTAATTTTTATTATATTAACAAAACATTTTTTTTATTTAAACAAATATAAAAATATGCATTAATATGTTGATTAAATATTTATACTGTGACACGAAAAACAATAATTTAAAACAAAAACCCAAAAATCAAAAAACGAAAATAATAATATAAATTATAATAGAATTGGCTCACATTTGATAATATATATAGAAATAATTTACTTATTAAACTGATGAGTATATTGTTATGCATGTACAGGTACAACAACAGCATCAAGACACCACAAAAATCCAACGTGGGAAAATATACCGTGAGACTTGTTGACCTAGCGTCTAGTTAAAGTTTTCATTTATTGAATTTTTTGTTAAATCAGCTATTAAGAAAGTTATAAATAGAGGGGTAACAAATCAAATTCTTTGAAGTTGGAATCAGAACCCAGAAATGCAATAGTGATTTGTAATAAAGTGAATAATAATTGTTCTGTATTAAATTAGACTAACTTTGCTCAATAATAAAGTACATAATTGTTTATAAGTAAATTAAACTGTGTTTGATAAATCATAAATTGAATAATTTTGCTTTCTAAATGGGTTTAACTGTTCCTTTAACAACCTTCGAATACATCGGAACGTAAGAGATCCTGTTGAACTGTTTCTTTACACTAAAACAGAATTCCATCCTTGTCTACGCCCCAACACTCTGAAGGATATACCAGAGCCCAAATCCCAGGCGGTAATCTGGCCCGACGAGAGTTTCGACCAATTTAATTAAATGTATCTGTATCTCAGGCATAACACATAATTTGGTGGCAGCGGTGGGATAGCGTCGAAAATCAACGGCAGAAGACCTCAATGGACATCGTAACCATAATACTGTAAGTCATTTATGTAAAGCAATTGTTTCATATTTTGTTTACGGTGATTACTTAAATAAATGTTTTCAAAATTTCGGGAATCATTTAATAGTATTATATTAACGATAGATCTGATAGTAACGATAGCTCTGATAGCGAAGAGATTAACTTGACTTACAAAGAAGGTTCAATTAACGATAGATCTGATAGTAAAACAATGGCTGAGATTCCGATCGGTGTTTTAACAACCATAGAAAATTGCGAAAGCCCTCATGAGCTAGCGTTAATAAATAGTGAGATCAAAAAAATTAATTATAGACACTGGAGCAGAGGTATCTTTAACAAAGGTTAACTGCATCTATGAAGACGAGATTGACACAAAAAGTAAAATGAAGTAGACGGGAAGACACGACAAACGTTAGGTGAAGTGTGTAGTGAAGTTAGGTTTTGTCATACCTCACACGGAAGCAAGCCAGAAAAAATAAAGTTTCAGGTAATAGATAATAATTTACTGGGAGAGTATGATGGGTTGATTGGCAACCAATTCATACGGGAAGGCGGGTTACAATTATAGTATAGGAATAACCTTATAATAGGCAGTTGCGGAAATATACCACTGAGATACCTCAGTGAAGAAAACATAGTCCAAGGAAGATCAGAGGTATTTAGGACTATAAATGTGAAATAAGAACGAAACAAAGAGGTGTTTTATGTTTATAGGTGTAGGTATCACTAAACAGGAAATTACCGGAGGTGTCATCATTCCTAGCTGTATTAATGAAAATATAAACGGAAAATGTATTGTGTCAATACTGAATAGAACGGACAAACCGTATAGTATAAAAGGAGTTGCAATACCAGGTTGCAACCTAACGGATTTTGATATTGCAGAATACAGAACTAAGGATGTTACCTGAAACGTCCGGACAGACCACTTAAACAATGATGAAAAAGATAGTCTGCTAGGAATCATGCGGATGTATAGCGATATATTCAGCACAGAGGATGAGAAACTATCTAAAACAAAGGTAGCGAAACACAAGATTCGAACAGAAGTTGGTTCCGAGCCAATATTCACAAAAAGCTATAGATATCCAAAGGTTCACGAAGAAGAAGTTCGTGAGCAGGTTCAGAAATTAAAAAGGGATGGAATTATCCGTTCTCCTTGGAGTTCACCTTTGTGGATAGCTCCGAAGAAAACTAATGGCGAATAGTAATTGACTATCGCAAGCTAAACGACCTAACGATACCAGACAAACAAGAACAAGAGGAAAGCTTTAGGAAATTAAAAGAGCTTATAACTAAACATCCTATCTTGCAGTACCCAGATTTTAAGAAGCAATTTATTATTACAACATATGCTTCTAATAAAGGAATCGGTGCAGTACTTAGCCAGGAACATAACGGTAAGGTCTTGCCGATACATTTTGCGAGTCGGACACTTAACAAAGCTGAAATAAATTATAAAACCACGGAGAAGGAATGTTTGGCTATAATATGGGCAACAAAGCAATTCCGCCCTTATATCTACGGCACAAAATTTCTCATCCAAATAGACCACAGACCTTTAACATAGTTATTCGACTTGTTCGGTGGTGCCTCAAACTTGAGGAATTTGACTATGTCATCATATAAAAAAAGGTTAAGAAAATGTTGTTGCTGACGAGTTAAGCAGGCATGTGAGAAAAGGAAGTGTTTAAGTTCTTAAAAAAAAAAAAAAAAAAATCGGCAAGTTCTGATGAGTCTCATAAAAGAAGAAGTTATAGACATAAGTAATGAAAACGAAGCGGAAAATATTGAAAATAACATAGGTAATGAAAACGAAGCGGAAAACATTGAAATAGGTAACGAAAGACAAACAGAAAACATCGAACATAGTAGAGTTAATGAAAATATTAAGAAAGGAAACCTTATCGAAATCGCAGAAAATATTCGCGAGGAAAACATTGTACAATACAATTGTACTAGTGAAGAAGAAGGGTCTGTTGATAGGGAACATGTCAACGATATCGACCGAATGTTAACTATAATACCATGAAGGATTAATTGGAGAACACACAGGAAAAAAAGGTATGTACTCAAAAGTTAAGAAAAAATATAGGTGGAAAGGTATGCAAAGAGACATTGAAAATTTTGTGAGAAAGTGTCCACACTGTCCTGTGAAGATAATAACATCAGCCGATAGAGCGCTGGAGAAAATCATGATTGACTTAAATGGATCATTGGAAGAGGCAGAAAACGGTTGTAAGTTTGGATTAACTATACAGGACGACCTTTCGAAATTCATAAAATGTGTTCCTTTCAGAAATATAGAAATAGGTACCGTAGCCCGGCTCCTAATGGAAGAATGGATAATGAACTCCGGAATGTCAAAGATAATTCTTTCTGATAACCGGTTAGAATTCTGCAACGGCCTTTTCGAAGAGTTCTGTAAATTATAGAGTATCAAACACATAACAACCAGTGTTGCATATCCTCAACGCAGGCGTTAAGGCTACAGGTAAAGAATTGAAGCAACGTAACAATTGTGACAGGCGAATGTCATATGCAGGATTCTGTTACAATTGTACAGTCCACAGCACCACAGGTTATACACCTGAAGAGTTAGTGTTTGGGTTCGAAGCAAACAGACCCAGTGCAGTGGACACAAACAACAAACCATCAATGTATGATTATGTCGACGAACTAAACTTTAATATACTAGGAAAACAAGTAACGGCTAAACTCAACACAAGAAATGTAGGAAAAAGGCTAAAACTAGGTATGATAGAAAGTTAGGGATAACAATAGAATACAAAGTAAGCCAAAAGGTATTAGTTAGAAATGAAAGAAAATGAAAATTACGAAGCATTTTTAAAGGTCCATTCACAATTTTGGAAGTACATACGAGTAATAGATTTATCATAGTTAAAATACAAAACAAAAAGCAAAAATTTAATAAAGCGAATATTAAACCTTATTTCACAGAATCTTATTCAGAAAATGAGTGACAGCAGAAAACGTCCAAATAAAGAATTTACGGAGCCATACAGGACTTTATTTTAATCATATAGAGGAAGGAAGAGAAATTTTAAATAATGTAGCATTAGTTATATCTGTAGACGTAAGCATGTTAGAACAATCCAGTTCAGTTATTAGGAATATGATAAGTTCAATAGATGACCTTTGTATAGAACCAATTTTAGGATGTAAGGAACTTCAACAATCCGCGAAACGGGAGATGACCAAAATTGATCATAGAATCAGAATAATTCCAGGAATTGTTTTCAAAAAGTTCTCTTTCGAACTATGGGTAACGAAGACGCTAATTGCTACTACAAAACTATTAAGGGTGTTTCACAAAATGAAGAACGCATTAAAGATGGAATGGAAGAAAATATGAAAGTGCTCAGTCGTCTAAACAAACAAGTTATCGAAAGTATAAAAAATAGTAATACAACCATAAACAAGATTAATAATATTATTAACGAAGTCAATATGGCTAGAGACAGTGAAGTAAACCTTAACAGAACAGAGGAATTACTGCATACTATGAGGAAATAACTAGTAAAATTAATCACAAAATGATGCACCTAGAAATCGAAATAGAACAGGTTATTGATAGTTTGTTATTCATCCAAGCAGGGATTTTACACCCCCATATTATTGAACCAATAGATTTAATAAAAGAATTACGGGAATTAGGACAAAGTAAAATTCTGGATATTGAGCCAAGTAAAGACAATTATTCCAAAATTTTAAAAATGATCGAATTAAAATCCTTTACCAAAGACCAGAAAATTATAGTCGTTATCAACGTCGCAACTGTTAGAATACGATATACGGGTATATGAAATAATTGCTATTCCGAAAATTGTTGAAAACGGAATTTTAATTTTAGCTTTAAGATATAAATATTTGATCATTGTAAACAAAAAAGAAGAATACAGTTTAACAGAAGACTTAAATGATTGTAAAATTTTTAATACACTATATGTCTGTAAGCCCCAAATGTTAAAAAGTACGTTAAGCGAATCAAATTGTGAAGTAAATATATTTATGAGAAATAGAGCTGACTATTGTAATATTAAAGTAATTAATCCTAAAGTCGAAATTTTACACAAAATTAAAACAAACTAATATTTGTATACTATAACAGATGAAACATAATATAAATGTAAATGTTATAATAATAAAAGAGACGAAGGAAAGCTTTTTGGGTGAGGAATTATTACAATAAAAAATAATTGTAAACTAAAAACATGTGATAATAAAGGGTTTTCCAATAGGGACTTGACAACTTTGAATTTAATTTGTGAACGCACTCTTTCACTAATCACCAAACTGTCACTGTCTATTTATTCAGTAAGCTCAACATTTTCATCATGGTAAAGTACACCAACGAACAACGTCTGCAAATTATAAAAATTTTCTACCGAAATTCGGTGTCGGTGACTGCAACTTTAAGAGCGTTAACTTCGATTTTCGGCCATAATTCTCGCCCAAGTAGACAGGCAGTAACAAGTTTGATGCAAAAATTTGAGTCTACATATTCGTTATGTGATGTTGCCGTGTCAGTGACACAACGGGTTGGTCGAAGTGTCGAAAATATCGCTGCCGTTCAGGCGTCCGTAGCAAAAGATCCAAATCAGTCAATTCCACGGCGTTCTCAAGAATTGGGCATCGCTCAGACCACATTATGGCGTATTTTGCGTAAGGATCTTGGTTTACACCCATACAAGATCAAGCTGACTCAAGAATTGAAGCCGATGGACCATTTGAAGCGACGTACGTTCTCCGATTGGGTTCTGGAGAAGATGCGCCAAGATGATGAATTTCATCTCAAAATCATCTTCAGTGACGAAGCTCATTGTTGGCTCAATGGGTTTGTCAATAAGCAAAATATGCGTTATTGGTCGGGTGAAAATCCACATCTACTTCATGAATCACCACTTCATCCACAAAAAATAACTGTTTGGTGCGGTTTGCATGCCGTCGGCGTTATTGGGCCATATTTTTTCGTCGACGATAACGATCGTTACGTTACTGTGGATGGTCAGCATTATCGCGCCATGATCACCGATTGTTTTTGGCCCGAATTGTAAGATATGGACTTGGACGACATGTGGTTTCAACAGGATGATGCCACAATCCACACAGCAAACGCTACAATCGATTTATTGAAGAGTAAGTATGGTGAGCGTGTTATCCCAAGAAATGGGCCAGTCGATTGGCAGCCTCTTTCGTGCGATTTAACGCCGTTTGACTATTTTCTGTGGGGCTACGTTAAGTCATTGGTTTATGCCAACACGCCGACGACGTTGGAAGAGCTCAGAGCCAACATTGAACGCGAAATAGCGGCCGTTTCGGCCGACATGTGTGGCCGATTCGTTGAAAATTGGGTCCAACGAATCGACCGCTGAAAACGTGCCCGCGGTGGCCATATGAACGAAGTCGAGTTCCATTCATAAATGTTTTGATTGTACTTCAAGCCGATAATGAAGTTTTTGAAATATCTCAAATGGGTTGCGTTTTATTTAAAAAAAAAGTTGTCAGGTCCTTATTGGAAAACCCTATACAATCAAGGCAACGGAAAACGACGATGAAATATTGCTTAAAGAACAACATTCATATGGAGAACTGTGAGGACTGTTGTGTCAACCACAAACTCAGAGATATTATGATGAGCCATGAACCTATATCCAAGATCACGACTAAAGATATTCACGAACTACAATACCTTTGTTCGGAAATATGGAACTAAAGAAGCTTTTGGGCAAAAGCCATAGAGAAGTTTCTAGTGCGGTCACAAGGAGTACTCATGTCAAATTTTGGAGTAATAAGCATGTTGGGTATTGCTTATTTTCTATGGAGATGCAATTCCGGAAGAACAACAATAGCCTTATTCAACAGATGTTTCAACTGGAGACATCAAGTAAACCCAGAAATGACGTTACGGGTTCGACATTCAGACCATACAGAAAACGCGGCAGACACCCTAGTGATCGAAACAACACCAAAGTCCAATCTTAGGACAAAATATCCTTAGATGTGTCCAAAAGCGTGTTATGCATGTGCAGGTACAACAACAGCAACAAGACACCACAAAAATCCAACGTGGGAAAATATACCGTGAGACTTGCTGACGTAGCGTCTAGTTTAAGTTTTCATTTCTTGAAATTTTTGTTAAATCAGCTATTAAGAAAGTTATAAATAGAGGGGCAACAAATAAAATTCTTTCAAGTTGGAATCAGAGCTCAGAAATGTAATAGTGATTTGTAATAAAGTGAATAATAATTGTTTTATATTAAATTAGACTAACTTGCTCAATAATAAAGTAAATATTTGTTTATAAGTAAATTAAACTGTGTTTGATAAATCATAAAGTGAATAATTGGGTTGAACTGTTTCTTTAATAATCTTCAAATACATCGGAACGTAAGAGATCCGGCCTGTTGAACTGTTTATTTACACCAAAACCGAATTCCATCCTGGTCTACACCCCAAAACTCTGAAGGAAATACCAGAGCCAAAATCCCAGGCGGTAATTTGGCGCGATGAGAGTTTCGACGAATTTAATTAAGTGTATCTGCCTGAGATCATAACAATACGAGTATAAAATAATTTTTATTAGTTTGTGTTAAACAACCTCAATTCATATGAGATAGCTCCCGAATTTCAGCATATTAATGAGGGAAAGAAAAGAAACTAACCAGGATTTTCTTAGTAACGGCGAGCGAAAAGAAAACAGTTCAGTATTAAGCCATTTTGCCTGTATGGCAAATATGGAATGCAGTGTATGGAGCATCTATAATCTAGTATAAGAAATTAACGATTTAAATCCTTCTTAAATGAGGCCATTTACACATAGAGGGTGCCAGGCACCTTTTGGCACGCAGATCTGGCGCTGTAGGATGAACCAAACGTAATGTTACGATGCCCAAATTAACAACTCATGCAGATGCCATGAAAGGCGTTGGTTGTTCACACAGCAAGACGGTGGACATGAATTAGTCGTAATCCGCTAAGGAGTATGTAACAACTCACCTGCCGAAGCAACTAGCCCTTAAAGTCGATGGCGCTTAAGTTGTATACGTATACAAATGGGATCTACGTTTTTATTGAACACATCCCCAAAAGATTTTTTACTACCTTACCCCGTTTAACCTCATGCTTCAAGCCTATAAAAGAAAAAAAGTAGCTTTGACTGGCTCTCTTTTTCATTTTGCTTCTGTTCTGTGAACGATCAAACGTGGATGGTAAATTCTATCGTTTTTCTTAAAGTTTTCACAAATTATAAAATCTTATTTTACATTACCGATTTATAAAACTATTATTTATTACCTACTGAATTTATATACTAAATTGCACTTCTGAAATATTTAATCTTAATTATTTAAATTATAAAATTGAATTGGCTACCTACTGAAATATTCTAAAATCTAAATAAACTAATTTCCTATTGAATTGTTTTAAACCAATAAATTACTCGTATAAATCCTCTTCAATAAAATATTCATTAATATTGTTTTGGAAATACTTTTTCATTCCCACATGGGGGCGCAACCGGGATTGGAGCGGTTATAATTCAAGAACAGTATATCCTATTAAAAGTCTTTCTTACAACGTGGATAATATCGTGGAAACAAATAGCAAAACAGCGTGGACGAAAACAATAGCAAATCAAAATAAAATGTCGAAGAGATGGATGAGATTACAAAACGATTCTCAGTTTGATAGCGGAATGGCTTCCACAAGTGTTTCTATGCCTTTCGATGACATTAACAGTACGAAAAAAATTAATTATGCTGATGTGGAGAACATTTTAAGGAAATTTGGTGGTATGGAAGCAGAGAGTGTAAAAAAGTGGATAATTGATTTTGAACAATATGCAGAAGTGTTTCAGTGGAATGATCTACAAAACTTCATATTTTGCAAAAGCTGTTTATATGGACCTGCGAAATTGTTCATTGATCTGAAGTCCAAGCCTTTGAATTATATTGACCTAGGGCGAGCTCTATTGGAAGAATTTCAGGTTAAACTGACGAGCGCATAGGTAGATGCTAGACTTCGAGGGAGGCGGAAAAAAGAAAGACAAATTTTTCCGTGAATACTTGTGTTGCTTTTCCAAAAAAGAACTTTTCGATAAAAAAATGAGAAATAAAACGACTATCTTTCGGTAATTTCTACGTTATAATAATTAAACTGAAATCTTTATTTTAACTGCTAATCCAATGTTATTTTTGTTCTGATTGACATTTGTGTCGTGACATTTGATTATGGTTCGTTTTAGTACATGTTTTATTTGTTTTATAAATTACTTGTTAACATTTCTTTGTTTATATATCAGCATAAACTTATTTTTAAAATATATTTTTATTTTGAATTTGTTGATTTCCGAACATTCTCCCCGGCCGTGAACAGCGTTCGCAATTGTAAATGTCTCTGAATGCTACCGTCTTCAGATGTTCTGACCATTAATGGCAATTTGAATTCAAGTTCATGTAAAAAAGAAATGACATTAGAACAATTTACAATGCACACTAATGGACGTGAACGAGAGGACATGACAAACAAAAGAAAACTACTTTTGAGTAATGCAGATGCTATTCCCCATCTCCCTTTATAATTTTGTCAATACTACAGCTTCCGTAATGTGGTGACAAAAGTTGTTCTATTGTGTGGAAGTGAAGTGCGCGGTAGTAAATTCGCATATTTTTTTTTGTTTGTTGTTTTTTTTTTTGTTAAAAGTTAGTTGCTGTATTTTCGGGTAAGTTGTTTTTTGATTAAATTCTATTATTTCATTGATTTAGTAATATTTTAAATGTTGTTTATTAGTTTTCGCCTCCATTCGTTTTTTTTTTTTGTTTATTAGGTTTCATTTTATTTGTTTTTCTTTAGCTTCAGGTGCGTAAGTTGTGTGTGTGTGTGTGCGTGTGTGTGTGTGCATGCGTGTCTATGTGTGTGTTTGGATTTCTGAGCATGAATGGGAATTGTGTTTGATTGAGTTGTATCACGAGTGAGTGGACTGTATGTGCGGATGTGTATGAATGTATATGGCTGCTGAGTGGGTTAATCGAACTGAGTTGGTTGTGCTGTTTGTATTGTACTATGAATGGGATGTATGAAGTATGCGATGGATGAGTTCGAAGTAAAGTTGAGTGAATTTTATGTTTGAGTGGACTATGATTTTATCATTTGTAGTGTTGCCGTGGTTGACATTCCTGTAATTGTTGCCCCTAGTTTAGTTTTATATGCATTTTATTTTCTTAACACTAACTCTTACATTCTAACAAAAAATGCTTAAATGCTAGCTTACAATTACTTAATAATCTTACACTAACTTACTGGCCCCACACAGGCACTCTAAGCTACTCTAAATTCTTATAACTATGTCTTTCGACTTCATTTACATTTTCTTAGAACTATTTATTTTGTATACTTAAAGCTAAGAAAAAAATTTGTTAACAAAACTTAGCATATGGACATAATTTTTTATTTTTAATAAAAACTTAGTATCTAACTTAAAATAAACCTTAGCCTACCTAAACTTAACCTTATTCCCAGGTTAATAGCGGACTTGCAACAGCCTAACATAACAGGTCGCATTCTCACCGAAACGGATAGGAAAGACAGACAGTTCTTGCGTGCAATTCTTCACCTAAATGGTCATGCCCACAATAGCATTGTGCACACCCTGCTTGAGCAAGGCGGCTTAGGCATCTTTTCCTTTCGAGAAAACATACCATACATAACATAGTAATTACGAACAGAATAGAAAAACAAACCCTCTATTAAGGGAGACTTTCAGAATAGCGGAGAACAGAATTAATGCAATAAAGTCATTAATTAAGCCCTCTTGTAATTAGAATTCTCATATTATGGGAATGGAATCGATCAGACCAGAAACGACAAAACCACTACAGACATCTTAAGCGAGCGAACAACTTACTGGGAAGGGGAAAACTTTATTAAGGCAGTACAGCTACATTATAATTTACTGTAATTTACGCCAATGTAAGCAGGGTGTCAATGGCAAGAACTCTAAGCCACATTCTGTAAAAATGTCCACTCTCACAATGGCCCATAATAAAACTACACGAACATGTTGTGAGATGACTCGGCCAAATAGTGAGTAGTAAAGGACGGGACACCGTGCTCGAGCCATGCATACGGAAAGAAAATGGCGTATTGAAGAAACCGGATATAATAATAATGATAGTAGCAATGTCAATTTAAATATTTTAATAATTGCATAAATAAAGGGGGAAGACATAAAGTGTAGATAAATGGCTTCCCACTACTTATAATATCATCTTATGTATATAACTAGTAAATATTGTTAATAAAAGTCTTTCTATAGCCAAACTTTTCGATAAAAAAGGAGAAATAAAACGACTATCTTTCGGTAATTTCTACGTTATAATACTTAAAACTGAAATTTTAACTGCTAATCCAATGTTATTTTTGTTCTGATTGACATTTGTGTCGTGACATTATTATGGTTCGTTTTAGTACATGTTTTGTTTGTTTTATAAATTACTTGTTAACATTTCTTTGTTTATATATCAGCATAAACTTATTTTTACAATATATTTTTATTTTGGATTTGTTGATTTCCGAACATTCTCCCCGGCCGTGAACAGCGTTCGCAATTGTAAATGTCTCTGGATGCTGCCGTCTTCAGATGTTCTGACCATTAATGGCAATTTGAATTCAAGTTCATGTAAAAAAGAAATGACATTAGAACAATTTACAATGCACACTAATGGACGTGAACGAGAGGACATGACAAACAAAAGAAAACAACATTGGAGTAGTGCAGATTCTACTGCCCATCTTCTTTCTTTATTGTCCCCATACTACAAATTCCGTAATTAGCGGTTCAAATCAATTACATATTATTGAAGTGAAGTGCGCGGTAAAACTTTCGCTTATTTTTTTTTTTTCTGTTGATTTTGTGATTTTTTTTATTTTTTTTTTTATTTTATTGTGTTGATTTGTTGCAGTGATTTCGGGTAAGTTTACTGACTCTTCTATTTTTCATTGATTTAGTAATATTTTAAATGTTGTTTATTAGTTTTCGCTTCCATTCGTTTTTTTTTTTTTTTTTATTTCATTTTATTTGTTTTTCTTTAGCTTCAAGTGCGTAAGTTATGTGTGTGTGTTTGGAATTCTGAGCATGAATGATAATTGGCTTTGATCGAGTTGTATCACGAGTGAGTGGACTATATGTGCGTATGTGTATGAATGTATATGGCTGCTGAGTGGGTTAATCGAACTGAGTTGGTTGTGCTGTTTGTATTGCACTATGGATGGGATGTATGAAGTATGCGATGGATGAGTTCGCAGTAAAGTTGAGTGAAATTTATGTTTGCGTGGACTATGATTTTATCATTTGTAGTGTTGCCGTGATTTGACATTCCTGTAATTGTTGCCCCTTTTTAATGTTATGACCCTTTTAGTTTCTATTTCTTTGAAATAACACAATTTTACTAAGAGGGTTATTTCTGCGGCTGAGTGTTGTGTTGTTGTTTTATCCGGAATGTTAATAATCATTTTAAATTATGTGTTGGACTTTGCGAAGTATTTGCGGAAGTGATTGCCTCCTGGAGATCCTGCGATACTAGCGGTACGAGTACGGTCCAGGAGGGGCCATTTGGCGACACAATCACAGTTCCGCTTGAGTTGGTATGATCGTTATTTTTTTTTTTTGGTAATTTTAGAGTGTCGGTTCGTCGGAATCCTTGTGCGAGATCCCATATAGTTTTAGCGTTGTGTTGAACCTTTGTGGAGTTTTGCGGACGTGATTGCCTCCCCGAGATCCTACGTTGCTGGTGGTCCGAGTACGGTCGAGGAGGGGCCATTTGGCGACACAATCGCGGTTCCGCTGAAGGTAAAATGTTTTATTTCTGTGTGTTGTTGTTTTGAGAGTGTCGGTTTTGTGGGTTTTTGTTCGTATATTTGTTCTAGATCCGCAATGGTTTTAGTGTCGTGTTGAATTTTCAGAGTTTTGCGGACGTGATTGCCTCCTCGAGATCCTACGTTGCTGTTGGTCCGAGTACGGTCAAGGAGGGGCCATTTGGCGAGACAATCACGTTTCCGCTTTATGTAGAAATTTTGTTGTGTTGGGTATTGGTATCTGTGTTATAAGTAAGTCGATAGGTGGTTATGTTTGTGATGTTGTATACCTGTCTTAAATCTGTGTTGTGTCCGCGTTTGATGTGTTGCTCGGAAGTGGGCATATCTTCGTTACCGGTCGTTTTAGTTCCGCACTATCTGTTTTAAGTGTCACTACTCTGACCAGACCATCGGGACCAGGGTGGAGCTTCTTTACTCTGGCCATTCTCCATTTGAGTGGTGGTAGCCTTTCATCTTTGACGAGAACTAAATCGCCTGCCTTGATTTGGCCGTGTATTGCCTTTATCCATTTTGGTCTCTGCTGCAGTCGTGACAAGTACTCTGAACTCCAACATCTCCAGAACGATTGCAATAACGCCTGCACTCGTTTCCATCGCTTTAGGTAATTCATTTTCACCAGTTCATAGAGTAGTTCTGGTTTGTCCCACTCCGATCCCTTATACCATAGTTTCTGCATTATCATCTTCGCCTTGATAATACAAGGTGAAACCCAACCCATCGGGTCATAGAGCCTGGCTATGGAGGAGAGTACCGACCGTTTAGTGATGTCCTCAGTACTTATAGTTGCCACCTGGAAGGAAAAAACATCAAGTGCTGGTAACCATCTTATGCCCAAAGTTTTCACGTTGGCATTCTCATCAAATGGAATGGAGAAGTTAATCCCACGCTGATCCATTGGAATGTGCTGAAGTACTAAGTTGGAGTTGCTGACGTGCTTTCGTAAATGGAATCCTGCTGTCCCCAACAGTTCCTTAACAGCTTTCAACTTTTCCTGGGCTTCTTCAATGCTGTCTGCACCGGTGATGACGTCTGACGTCGTCGACGTAGGTTTCCTCCTTCAAAACTTGTGGTGCTGACGGAAATCTGTGGGCCTCATCGTCTGCCAACTTCTGGAAAACTCTAATAGCGAGGTAAGGTGCTGATGCTGTACCAAACGTCACTGTTCGTAAGCGAAATATCTTTATTTCTTCCTCAGGCTGTTCTCTCCAGAGTATGTGTTGATAATGGGAGTCCTTGTTGCTGACTTGAATTTGTCGGTACATTTTTTCGACGTCTCCTGTAAATGTGTACTTGTATAACCGCCATCTCATTATGATATCAATTACGTTCTTCTGCATCTTAGGTCCGATCATCAAGTGGTCGTTGAGTGATGCCCCACCGACTGCTTTAAATGTCGCATCAAAGACCACTCGCAGTTTGTTTGTCGTGCTGGACTCTTTGATGACTGCATGGTGAGGAATAAAATAGTGATGTGGTGTTCGAAGAACGTAATCTGACTCATTTACAGGAGACATATGGCCGAGTGTCAGATATTCCTGCATGGTCTTTGAATACTCTTTTAGTAGTGTTGGGTTACAATGGAATCTCCTCTCCAACTGTGAAAATCGTTTTAAAGCACCATGGCGTGTTGGTTCCATGGTGGGATACTTGCCACCCTTAAACGGTAGACACACCTGATACCGACCACAAGGTAATCTTATCGTATTTTTTATAAAATGTACCTCACATTCTTTCTCTTCCTCAGCTTCATACCTTGGAAAGGGCTCTTCTTCGATCTCCCAAAATTTTCGGAGAGTTTTGTCGATGGTTGAGTCGAGTTGGCACGAAAAACTGCTTACTTGAGCGCTACTGGGTATCTTTCCTAATAGAATCCATCCTAACTGGGTTTTTTGAGCGACCAGCCTGGAATTTCTAGCAACCTTGATGACCTCACTGAGAAGGATGTCCCTGTAAATATCACCCCCTAATAGCATGTCTACCTTTGACGGTAAATTGAATGTTGGATCCGCCAAAGGTAAGCCTCGAATACTATTCCAATTACTACAGTCAATGTATTGGGCCGGAAGAAGCCCAGTCAGTGTCCTAAAGACCAATACTTGCGCCTTGCCTGTATAGCTTGAGGTTAACGACTCAAGTTCCAGGTCGACGGCCTTTTGTGTGGTTCCACTGCTGACCAACCACAGCCCATTAACCTTCATAAACGTCCTCTTTGGTTTCAGACCAAGTTTTTGGACCGCTGACTCAGTGATGAACGTGGCCTCAGACCCTGGATCTACTAAAGCTCTCAAAATTTTACTGCCTCCACCTGAAGATCTAACCTTCAAAAACGCTGTAGCTAATAAAACCTTTGTGTTCGTGCTGACATGATAACTGTTGAGATGTGTGTTGTTTGATGTGTGTGGTTGGAACTCCGAAGTATTTGGACTAACGGTGGAAGTCTGGTGTGGCTGGACGTAGATGGATGAGGAGCAAATTGCGTAGCTGAAGGTGCACCGTGTGTAGCTCTTCCCATGCTGCGAGTATTTTCGTGTAGCAGAGAATGGTGACGCTGCTTACAGAAATGGCAGCATTTCGCACTGGGACATCTTTGTTTGAAATGGCTGTATGCAAGCAGTTTTCGCACACTTTCACTCTACGTACAGTTTGCCTCCGACGCTCCACATCCATTTGCAAAAACCTATCACAATTCCTAAGCGAATGCTGACCCCTTTGACACACGCTACAGCTGACCTGTTTTCTTGTCTCCTCCTGGCTATAAAAAACATTACTCGTTCCTGTTCTACGCTGCTCGGATTTGCTATTGGAACCTCTGGGATCTACTGCTTCTAATGTACGAAACTGACACTCTAAAAATTCTACAAGCTCCTTGAATGATGGCAACTCCTTACTCGAACCTAGCTTTACTTCCCATAACTGCTGTGTATTATTCGAAAGCTTTTGCAAAATAATAAAAATTAAAATAACATCCCAACTATCTACAGGCAGGCCTAAATTCTTCAATGCATGAATTATTTCTTGTGAAGTATCGAGGATTCTTTTGATGTTAGCCGATGAATCAGAGGTAATTGTATGTTGATTAAATAAAAGTTTCAGCTGAGTATTAACCAACACTCTTTTATGATCGTAGCGTTCTGTCAAGATCTTCCATGCTGGACCATAATTGCTTTGATCGATAGTCAAGTGCTGTAGAAGACGATCTGCTTCACCGCTAACCGACGACTTCGAATAATGATGCTTCTGGACATCACTTAAAGATTGGTTGTTATGAATTAATGCCACAAAAATGTCGTGAAACGACCTCCATGTTTCATAACTGCCAGAAAACGTTGGAATATTGATGACCGGCAATCGCAGCTCGTTGTGGCCTCGTTCCTTGGTATCTGCTGTTAAGTGAACTGCGCTTGAACCGTTCGTAGCAGCTTTACTAACCGGAATTTTGTCTAATGCATCTAACAAATCTGCTTTGTAATCCGCAAACAAATCGAGAATTTTATCAAATGTCTGCACTAACACACAAACCTGCTCAGAATCAATTTTGCCATCATCTACCATGATAAGTTCATGGTATTTATTTGCCTGAACCATTTGCTCGTCTAATATTGAAATACGAGCTTGAATATAATTTGCCCTTTTCAAACGCGCACTGTCTGCCTTCCCAAAATTCTCATAATCCTTTTTGATACGTTCAAGGACGTTTAATTGTAATTTTCCGAACGACATGATGTGAATTTTTATACGAGATGTGGAAAATTATTACACAAAACCACTAATAATATGTATATTGTATATATGTATATATGTTTTAAAATTTACAACGATGTGGAGTAATAAGGTTATTATATATATATATGTATATATCTATATATGTAAATCTTTATGTACAATGTAAGTAATTATAATGGAAAGGACTCACTTGAACTTCCGACTGATGATTTCTTCCAGGTATGCACTTCTAGTGATGATTTTTCCTGTGCACACACACGCTTTTGGAGCTTCTTTAAATTTTTGTGGAAGGCTGCAGCGATGGAATCCTTAATGAATTGCTGGTTGCAGGTTTTCTTCTTATTATGTTAAATTGTTGTGTTGATTTTGATAATTTATGTATAACTATTATAAAACTTCAGTGTTGATAATTTCGTTTATAAATATGTATGTACGAGTATATCTATATGTAGATCCTTGTGTTGAGAAATGTACTTGTACAATTTTGTGTTGTTGTATTAAAAATTCTTGATTTGGCTCGAATGGACCAAATGTTGCTTTTCCAAAAAAAGAACTTTTCGATAAAAAAAAAAGAGAAATAAAACGACTATTTTTCGGTAATTTCTACGTTATAATAATTAAAACTGAAATCTTTATTTTAACTGCTAATCCAATGTTATTTTTGTTCTGATTAACATTTGTGTCGTGACATTATTATGGTTCGTTTTAGTACATGTTTTGTTTGTTTTATAAATTACTTGTTAACATTTCTTTGTTTATATATCAGCATAAACTTATTTTTACAATATATTTTATATATAATATTTTAAATTTGTTGATTTCCGAACAACTTGTATAATATGTTGGACATATAAATTGCTTGGACAAGCTGACGTAGATCAGCTTTCCACCATTATTTATGTTATTGACGGCATTTATGATAATTCTACAAATAAAATGATCTTGTATGGTGCTGAAGACATAAAAGAACTTAAAGAAAAGCTTTTTGTGTATGACAAATTAGGAAAAGTCTAATTTCTAGGCTAAAACCACCTATTAAGAATCAAAATACTGTGGGTCAGAGACACTGTTTCAATTGTGGATCGAGTGAACTCGAGCATCACAACTATCCTCAAAAGGGCAGGGGACCAAAGTGTTTTAAATGCAATAAATATGGACACAAGAAACCAGACTGCAAGGAGGAAATCCCGAATTCTAAACCAATGTTGATGGCGTTAAGAAGAGCGACGAACGTAAGTACGGCTACTCAATCAAAAGAAAATGTTGAGCTTACACCTATTGAAAGTCGACAAATAGTGTGCATGGAAGCAAAGGTAAATGGTATATCCTTCAAGTGTTTGATTGATACAGGGAGTAAAATTTGTGTAATGAAAAACTGTTGTATGAAACTTATTTTCCCTAGCTTGAATTCAAGCAACTCTCCTATTCTAGTATTTGGTTTGGGATCGAACATAGTAACTAAAGGTTCCTGTAAAACGTCAGTTAAAATTGGCAATAAAGTATTCGACGGTGTTGAAATTCATGCAGTTGATGATGGTTGTTTAAAATCTGATATGATTATTGGGATGAATTTGTTGCATTGGGCTAATGTCAAAATAGTAGCCGGTAGGATTACTATTGTTAAAAGCTAAGCAAAAACAAATCGGACAAGAACTACCCGTTAAATCGGAAGAAAAAGAACTAATGCACGCCAATGAGTCGATTTGTTTTTTGGCGAGTATAAATATGGACGTAGAAACCGAAAATAAACATAATCTGTCAGGATAAGAAATCCTAAAATTAGAAGAGGCTTAACCGGTACTTTCTTTAATTAAAAATTATTTACCACAGGTACCAGAAAAATCACCTATAACCATGAAGATTGTCACCATGGACGACGAACCATTTTACAAACCACCCAGGAGATTCCCACCTCTAGAGCAAAGGATAATCGAAAACCAAATACGACAGTGGCTAGATGATGGTGTAATAACAGAAAGTTCTTCAGATTACCCAAGTCAAGTGGTGTTAGTGAAAAAGAAGGATGGGTCAAGCAGACTTTGCATCGATTTCCGAGAAAAAAATATTCAAGGAAAGGTATCCACTTCAAAACATCGAGGAGCAACTGATAAGCAACATGCAGCAAGGTATTTTACGGCTTTGCAATTCACCGCTTGTTTTTCAAAAATATATAAATTTTATATTAAAAGATTTAATTAATAGGGAAATTGTAGTTGTGTACATTGGTGATGATATTATTCCATCACAGACAATAGAAGAAAGTATAAGAAGACTAGAAGAAGTTCTTAGTGTTGCTTCAAAGAACGGCCTCAAAATAAAATGGAAAAAATGCCACTTTCTTAAATTTGATATCGAGTATCTTGGTCATCGGATACGAAATGGCAGCATCTCACCATCCCCATTTAAGTCTAAAGCAGTTGTTAACTTTCCCATACCTTCTACAGCTAAACAACTACAAAGTTTTCTTGGCCTTGCATATTATTTTCGCAAATTTATTCCAGATTTTGCCCGTAGAGCTGGACCACTGGACCGATATATTGAAAAAATTAGTCAGTTATAAGATGAATGAACCACAGTTAGCTGCAATAAATGATTTAAAAACGGCGTTAGTCACAGAGCCGGTCCTCAGGATTCTTAAGTACTGTGCGTCAACTGAATTAGACACGGATGCATCAAGAGAAGGTTACGGGGCTGTTCTCCTTCAGCAAGATTCAGAAGATAGCAGTCTTCACCTAACATATTATATGAGCAAAAAAACAACACCAGCTGAGCAAAACTACAGCTCATACGAACTCGAAGTTTTATCTGTTATCGAAGCGCTTAAAAAATTTAGAGTCTACCTTTTAGGTCAAAGATTTAAGCTAATTACTGATTGCAAAGCATTCGAGTGCACGATGCGAAAAAAAGATTTAACAACTAGAGTCGCGAGATGGGCACTTCTATTAGAAGAATTTGATTACTCGATCGAACATAGACCAGGAACTAAAGTGAAGCACGTAGACAGTTTAAGTCGTAATCCAACAGTATTTTGTATAAGAGTTCCAGTAGCAGTGATTTTCTCCGAAAACTAGCGGAATCTCAGCGTAAAGATGATCAGTTGAACTCTATAATCGAAATTTTAAAAGATAAACCATATAAAGACTATATTATGTACAACGAAATACTTTGTAAAAATTTGGTGAACAACATAATAAAAGATGTTCACGAAAGGGGTCATTTCCATTACAAAAAAATGCAAGACCTTATAGAAAAAGAATTTTTTATACCAGGATTAGCAAGTAGAATAACCAAAATCATATCTAATTGCATTCATTGTATATTGGCAGAAAGAAAAACAGGGAAATCAAAGTGCCTTTTACAACCTATGCCGAAGGGAAAGCAACCACTGCAGACATTTCATATCGACCACTTAGGACCCATGCAATCTACACGAAAGAACTACAGGTATATTTTATCAATTATAGATGCTTTCACCAAATTCTGTTGGCTGTTTCCCACGAAAACATTAGCCAGAAGAAGCTATCCAGAAACTTGAGATTATAGCTGAAACATTTGGAGGTCCTGAAAAAATCGTTGCGGATAAGGCAGGAGCATTCATCGCTAACTCTTTTAAAGACTACTGCAAGAATCATAATATTAACCTACATTTTATCACCATAGGAGTACCAAGAGGGAACGGGCAAATCGAACGCCTTCATTCAAGTGTCATTTCAGCTCTAACGAAATTGACAATCAACATGTTAAGTCATTTCAGCAAATGTTAAATTCTTCTTACCAACGTGCAATTAAAACGACACCTTTTCAACTTTTTGTAGGTACTGATATGAAAACTTCGAAGGACTTGAAAATTATGGAAATTATAGAAGAAGAGTACATTCGACAGTTTGAAGAAAATAGAGAACAACGAAGACAACAGGCTAAAGAAGGAATTTTAAAAATACAAGCAGAGAACAAGCGGGATTTTGACAGGAGAAGAAAAAAAGCGTTGAAATACGATCTAGGAGACCTAGTCAAAAAATTCGGCCTAAATTTATGAGACCATACCGCATTACTTCAGTCAAACAATTTGATCGATATCAGGTTAGGAAGTAAGGCGATCATGAAGGACCTAACAACACCGAAACCAGTGCAGACAAAATGAAACCGTGCCTTAGTGCAAACGTTGGTGATCAATGCTTTAATTACGACGAAGAAGAACTATCTTCCGGAGAGGAAGATACCTCAGGACATCCCCAAAATCTTTTTTACTACCTTACCCCGTTTAACCTCATACTTCAAGAATATATAATTTTGCTTCTGTTCTGTGAACGATCAACCGTGGCCGTGGCTTTACCATCCACGTTTTTCTTAAAGTTTTCACAAATTATAAACTCTTATTTTACATTACTGATTTATAAAACTATTATTTATTAGATACTAAATTGTTATACTAAATCGCACTTCTGAATTATTTAATCGAATTAATTACTTATTTAAATATTGAATTATTCTAAAATCTAAATAAACTAATTTCCTATTGAATTGTTCTAAACCAATAAATTATAAATCCTCTTCAATAAAATATTCATTAATATTGTTTTGGAAATACTGTTTCATTCCCACATACATTACAGCTAAAGTAAATGATTTAACATATATTTAATTTCGATTGAATATACATTTTTTTATTTTTTTAAAATAACTTTTTTTTTTATAATTTAAGCGCGCATAAGGGGTTAGATACTCTTTTACTGTTGCCCGGGCGCGGGTGGAAAGGTAGAAGAAGGAGAAAGGAAAATTGTTTTTGTAGTGGTTTGAAACTCAGGTGTGTTTGGTTCCGTTATTCTCTCTCCAGGGGTGGGAGTCCGAATAGGACGGAAAGTTTTTTCTTCACTCAGAGTGATTCGAGGTTTAATTCACAGTATTTTTTTCTGTGCTTGTAACTCTACAACAGCCAAATCTACGTGTCAGTGTTATGCCTTCACCAGCAGAATTTTTCTGTCTGAATTCCAATTACACAAATGAAAAACTGACTTGCCATGGCAGGATTCGAACCTGGACCCTCCGAGTGAGAAGCGATTGCTACCACTACACCACCGCCACCCCGTAACTTAACACTCAAGTGGGGATTATTACACTTAAAATGCCTGAGCATGTATATTTATATTTATTGTAACAGAATTTTTATACATTATTTCCTTAACTAAATTGCACAATTTACAGAGTTATGGTATGAATGAATGTACCTTACTACTGATATAATTATAATATTGTGATAACCACTTAAATGTGCGCAGCGACATCTAGCAGAAAATGTCGATACTGGAATAACAAAGTCTCGACTGGAGAGTGGAATCGAATGTTCTAGCAAATTGGAAATTGTATGGGACGCTGGATGGCGAGGATTGTTCTCGAAGTATGTCATTCGAGTATAAATACCAGCATCCCCGAGGTATGCAAGTCAGTTCTAAAGTGTAATTTGAAGTGTTAATTAGGAGAAGTGATTAAGTGGTTTAAGTAAAAGATAAGAAAAGTATAAGTGGTTGAGAAATTGGATTGTATTGAGAGAAAGAATTAAATAGTGAATTTTAACTGTACTGAATAAAGGGATTTGTATTGAAAAGAATAAGTTCTATTATTTGTACCCACACAAACATTTTACATTGGTGTCAGAAGTGGGATAGGACTTATTGTGTGTAAAAACAAAAAAAAAAAGTGTTTTCTGACTATTTGAAAAAGCTAGAATGGGTCGAAAACTATTGCAGTTGACCCTCGTCCAACTCAAATCCGAGTTGAACAAGAGAAGCCTCAGCGCTAGTGGAGGAAAAAGTGACCTGGTGCTCAGACTTCAGGAGGCTTTGAACAACGAGGGTCATGATCCTGATGCATATTCCTTTGATGTTGACGAGGATGAACAGACAAGTACCGGCAGTGACATGTCTGCGATGATGCAACTCCTCTTGTTAAAAATGGACGAACAGAAGAATAGCCTCGAACAAAAGCTGGACGAACAAAAGAAAAATATGGAAGAACAGAAGAACATTCTCCAGAACAGTCTGGAACAAAAAATGGACGAACAGAAGAGCAGCATTGAACAAAAATTCGACGACCAAAAGAATAGTCTAGAACAAAAACTGGAAGAACAAAATAACGTTCTACACCAAAAGTTCGAAGAAATAGATAACAAATTTGAAAGAATAGAGAAGAATGTTGGTGAAAAATTCGAACAAATGGACAGCAAAGTTGAACAACTGGCAAAAGAGCTCGACACAGTGCGAAAACAGAAACTGCGAGAATGTTCTTTAAGCGGTCCAAGGAGAAAAGATTTGAAGCCTCCCTCATTCGATGGTCAGACCTCATGGTCTACTTATAAGAAGCAGTTTGAAATGGCTGCCTGTGCAAACGACTGGGACAATGAGGAAAAGTGCTTTGCCCTAACAATGGCCTTGCACGGTCCTGCAGCAGAATTGTTGCAAACAGTAGACATCGAAAAGCATAAAGATTATGTGACTTTAGTGCAGGCTATCGAGAAACGGTTTGGAGACAGCCACATGCAGGAGGTCTACAAGGTCCAATTGCAAAGCCGAACGCAGCAAAGAGGAGAAACACTGCAGCAGCTCCAAGCAGACGTGAGTAGACTTGCACATCTGTCATACCCCACCGCAGGCCAGGAAATTATCGACGAAATGGCAAAAGATGCATTTATCAGGGGAATTGCAGATTCGAAGCTACAGTCAGCAGTAAGGATGGCCGGAAAAAGAACCCTTGCTGAAGCACTTGCCTTCGCTCTGGCGATGGAAGCAGCCAATCAGGCTTCCAGGGGAACACATTTCGTCAGGGAAGTAACATCTATCGAATGCTCCTGCACAAGAATTAGTGCCGAGGAACGAGATACTCGACGGGATAGACGGATAATGCGCTGCTGGAATTGCAATAAAATAGGACACCTTCAAAGGCAGTGTAAAGAACCGGTGCGACGAAAAGACTGCCCTCACTGTGGTGGCAAGCAAATAGAGGAAGAAACCAGCAGAAACAGCTATCAAGAAGCTGATCAACCTTCCCGAAGCCATCAGTCGGGAAATGCTTAAGCACCAACTTCGCGGGGCAGAAGTTGGTAGCAGGAGTCGACGGCCCCAGGACCATCATCCAAGTCTCGCTGGCAAAACGACGCAGCGAAAGCCTTCTAGTAGAAGTAGTCAGTGGAAAAGAAAAATGGATGGCAACAATAGACACCGGTGCCACGGCCTCAATCATCAGGAGGAATCTTGTGCAGAAGTCTTGGCTGCACATTAGCAGTTGCAGCTTGCGAACAGCTACAGGAGCAACGATTAAGTTATATGGTGAAGTCCGCATAAAAATCCAATTGGCCGGAATAACATTCACTCACGCGTTTCTGGTAGCTGACATATGTGACGAGTGCATCATTGGTACAGACTTCATGAGAGAACATGGACTTGTAGTCGACTTGGGGGCACAAACCCTGAAATACGGAAACATGGAGATACCAATGATATACGGAAACGCCAATACCTCAGTCTCAAATGTCGTCATCTGCAGCAATCAGAGTCTAGAGCCTTCGTCAGAAGCAATTTTGTGGGCAAAAGTGGAAGGTGGTCCTGGTAGCCACCGATTCTATTTGATGGAGCCAGAGAAGAGAGGAGACTTCATGGTGGGAAAGACCTTAGTGGAGCCAAAGAACAACATGGTCCCTGTAAGGATTCTAAATCCAAAGACATTCAGTGTAAAGGTGAAAAAGGGGAAGATAGTGGGAAAATGCGTACCTGTTGAGGCTATATCGACCACAACGGAAAAAAAGGGTGCAAAACCGGTCACAACAGTTCAGAGCATAAAAATCAAGAACAAAATTCTCAGCCTCTGTAATCTGGACGAAGATCAGCGAATCCTGTCAGAAAAACTAATCGGTGAGTACGCTGATATATTTGCTACACAAGACGGAGAATATGGACGTACGCATATTGTTCAACACCACATTGACACCGGAGACGCTCGACCAATCCGTCAACCTGCAAGGCGTCTTCCATTGGCAAAGCAAACAGAAGTTGCCGAAATGATGTCGAAGATGAAAGCTGGGGGAGTGATTGAAGAATCGCAAAGTCCGTGGGCATCTCCAGTGGTCCTGGTGAAGAAGAAAGATGGCAGCACGAGATTTTGTGTAGACTACCGACGTCTCAATGATGTCACTAAAAAGGACAGCTACCCACTTCCGAGAATCGATGACACTTTGGATATGCTTTCTGGAGCGAAATGGTTTTCAACACTTGACTTGAAGAGCGGTTACTGGCAGGTAGAGATAAAGCGTACGGACCGTGAGAAAACTGCCTTCACTACAGGAAGCGGTCTTTGGCAGTTTGCAGTGATGCCGTTTGGACTGTGCAACGCTCCGGCCACCTTCGAGCGACTAATGGAACGAACATTGCAAGGACTCACCTGGAAAACCTGCCTAGTATATTTGGACGACGTTATCGTCATAGGTAAGACGTACGAGGAGCACCGCGAAAATCTAAAAGAAGTGTTTGAGAGGCTACGAAGTGCTCATTTAAAGCTCAACCCGGAAAAGTGCGCCTTGTTTCGTCCGGAAGTAAAATATCTGGGTCACATTATATCAGCGGAAGGAGTAAGAACGGATCCTGACAAAATCGAAGCCGTGAAAAGTTGGCCTTCTCCAAAAGATAAACACCAACTGAGAAGCTTCTTGGGACTCGCCACGTATTACAGAAGGTTCGTAAAGGATTTTGCTGGCATTGCAAAGAGCCTGCATCAACATACAGAAAAAGGCCGACAGTTCAGGTGGTCTGGAGAATGCGAAAAAGCATTTCAAGAACTGAAGCGACAGCTGTGCAAAGCCCCCATCTTGGGTTACCCCACGCCCGGAAAAATGTTCATCGTGGACGCAGACGCTAGCAATGTTGGGGTCGGAGTTGTGATCTCCCAAGTTCATGACGGTCAAGAGAAAGTGGTCGCATATTACAGCAAAGTACTCTCCAGACCTGAGCGGAACTACTGTGTAACCCGGCGCGAGCTTCTAGCTTTAATTCTGGCTACGAAGCATTTCCATAAGTACCTCTACGGACAAAAGTTCATTCTCCGGACAGACCACGCAGCTCTGAAATGGCTACTCCAATTTAAGAACCCTGAAGGCCAAGTTGCAAGATGCACTTTGAAGTGCAACACCGCAAGGGAACACTCCACTCAAATGCTGATGCTGTCTCTCGTCGACCGTGCGGAGTAAAATGCGAACACTGCAATCGTAAAGAAGCAAAAGAACAGGCAACTATCCAAATGATCAGGACTGAGCCAATAGAGGGTTGGAGTATAGACGAAATCCGTTTCTCCCAACAGGCAGACAATGACATCGAACCAATATTGGCCTGGAAAGAACACGAGGAAAGACCAAGCTGGCAGCAGATATCAGATCGGAGCCAAACTCTGAAGGTATACTGGGCACAGTGGGACTCGCTTTTTGTGCAAGATGGATTGCTGAAGAGAAAATGGGAAAGTGCAGATGGGACAACATCTCGTATGCAGCTAATTGTGCCACGGTCCAGAGTCAACCAAGTGCTCCATGAAATACATGACGGAATCTCAGGAGGCCATTTGGGAATAAACAAGACGTTGGAAAAGGTAAGGGAACGTTTCTATTGGCTGAGCGCTAAACAAGATGTCGAGAATTGGTGCAAAAAGTGCATAAGATGTGCAGCTACCAAGGGTCCAAAAGTAAAGCCACATGGACAAATGCAACAATACAATGTCGGAGTACCTTTCGAACGAATAGCCATCGACATCGCTGGGCCGTTTCCCGAAACCTTTAATGGAAACCGATATACTCTCGTAGTCATGGATTACTTCAGTAAGTGGCCGGAAGTGTTTGCCATCCCAAATCAAGAGGCTAAGACCGTAGCCGAACAGATAGTCAACAACTGGGTGAGCAGATTTGGGGTCCCAATGGAGCTGCACTCTGATCAAGGGCGAAACTTTGAATCAAAAGTCTTCCAGGAAATATGCCAATATTTGGGAATAAGAAAGACAAGGACAACGCCACTACACCCTCAATCTGATGGAATGGTCGAGCGATTTAATCGGACCTTGAATGAGCATCTATCTAAGGTTGTCAGCAACTGCCAGCGGGATTGGGATCGACACATACCCCTCTTCTTAATGGCCTACCGAAACGCGGTCCATAGCTCAACAGGGCACACACCATCCGAGATCTTATTTGGTCAAACAATTCGGTTGCCAAGTGAAGCAAAATTCGGATCCCCACCGACGGAGCCCAAAGAGGTGAACGAGTACGTGAATGACTTACGCAGCAGGATTCGTAAATTGCATGAAGACACCAGAGAAAAGATGAAGCTAGCAAGCAGCCGCATGAAAACTAGGTACGATATCAAGGCGAAATCTTCCGGTTTCAACGTAGGAGATCTGGTTTGGCTGTATAATCCTCAGCGTAAGAAAGGCAAATCACCAAAATTGCAACAGGACTGGGAAGGTCCATACAAGGTGATAACCCGCATTAATGACGTTGTCTACCGGATCCAGCGTGGGGATCGAGGAAAATTGAAAGTGGTCCATTTGGATAGAATGTGTCATTTCAACGGGATGCTGAATGACGAAGTTGTTCGGGACGAACAACTGTAGGGAGGGAGCAATGTGATAACCACTTAAATGTGCGCAGCGACATCTAGCAGAAAATGTCGATACTGGAATAACAAAGTCTCGACTGGAGAGTGGAATCGAATGTTCTAGCAAATTGGAAATTGTATGGGACGCTGGATGGCGAGGATTGTTCCCGAAGTATGTCATTCGAGTATAAATACCAGCATCCCGAGGTATGCAAGTCAGTTCTAAAGTGTATATTGAAGTGTTAATTAGGAGAAGTGATTAAGTGGTTTAAGTAAAAGATAAGAAAAGTATAAGTGGTTGAGAAATTGGATTGTATTGAGAGAAAGAATTAAATAGTGAATTTTAACTGTACTGAATAAAGGGATTTGTATTGAAAAGAATAAGTTCTATTATTTGTACCCACACAAACATTTTACAATATTTTAAACAAGCAAACGAACAACACAAACAAAATCTTGAAGGAAAAGCTACAAAAAAACCTTCATTGAAACAAAACAAAAAATTTAATATTCAGTAACGATAAGAAGGGTGGGCGCTGCAGTAAATTTATCAAACCAAACTTTTAGTTTTACAAAAATGAATTAAGTAAATCAATAACGAAAATATAAATGGATAAACAAAAGTACTGGGGAACAAAATAATTTTTTTTTTCGGCAATTAGTTTCTTAGTAAAATTATGTACACTTGTGTAGTGCATTACTCAGTGTGCAGTTATTTTGTTTGTATTGACTCCCGTTCTCATGATAAACTGTGTTGTTGATTCAAATTAAAAAACAATAATTGAATTCTAAACCCATGTAATTAAGTAAATTAAATATAACGTAACGTAACATAAACCAAATGTATAACAACTTAGAACAAATGTATAACACATTATAACAACATGTAATGTCAAAGCAAAAGCAAATCACTATTAAAGGGATTGTTAAACAGAAAGGTGTGAGATTTATTCTTCACAATAAAGAACCAGCAAAATTTAATTAACCGTGGAAAATACATTGGTCCTTCGAGAGTGAACATTTAAACATAAAATACTTTAAATACTTTGTATCATAAAATAGTGGAAGTTTCCATTAATCCAAACCCAAATAACACTGAGTTTTTTTCTTTAAAGTGCAAAAACGGCATTCTCGCGTCGTGTAATACATTTTAAATAAAAAAAAAAAAAACTTTAAACTAATACAAATCCCTGTCTGCAATCTGGAACCGGTGCATCCGCTTCTTGGGAACAGTCAACGATCATCGAGTACGTTCGTGGACAGTGCAGTACAATACACCGTACATACAGTGCAACATACGGTGCATTAAATTTAAATCTTAGTGCAACAGTAAGGTGCATACTGCAACATACAGTGCTTGCACCGCAAGATACTGTACATACAGTGTAATTACGGTGCATTAAATTTAAATCGTAGTGCAACAGTACGGTGCATACTGCAACATACGGTGCATACACTAAACATACCGTACAATATACAGGCAGTTTCCGCAAGTTACAGCACAGACCTAGGTGTCGGAACCTACATACAAAAAATATTAATTTGTAAGTACAATCCAATTTTTTTAAATCATAATCGTTGGCTAACCTTCAATTTTTTTTCAACATCATGGCTAACTATGGAAAACTGCAAAAGAATATCCTAGCCCAGTTACTCAAGGACATATCCAATTATGGGAAAAGGCCAGAACACCAACGCAGCAAAAACTACATTGTAGGACGGCTTGATGTATTGGAGGGCAATTTTAAATCCAGCACAGAATACAATGCGGAAGCGATTTCTTCGTTGGATAGTGAAAAGATGGAAGAATAAGAAAAAATTTTCGACAAAATTAAGGAATGTTACCTGGAATATCGAGCAGACTTGCAGGACGGTTTAGAAAAGGCAACACAGTCAGGAGTACTGGTAAGTTCTGTGGAATCAAATAATCAGGAACAGGAATTAAGACTCCCAAAAATAAATATACCAACCTTTTCTGGTAACTACGAAGAATGGAGAGCATTTCACGACCTTTTTATTTCATTAATCCATAATAATGGTTCTTTGTCAAAAATTCAAAAACTTCACTATCTTAAGTCAAGTGTTTTGGGAGAAGCTGAACGTCTTTTGCAGCACTTAAGGGTTGATGAGGGTAATTATGATCACGCTTGGGAAGTGTTAACCTCACGATATGACCACAAGCGTATACTAGTCAACACCCAGTTTAAGATATTCTTTGGCCAGCCGAATCTAAAACAAGAGACAGTATCCGGTATAAAAAATTTATTAGACACATCAACCGAATGTCGACACTCACTTAAAAACTTAGAGCTTCCGGTACAACATTGGGACGCGATTTTAGTTTTTTGTATGCTTCAAAAACTTCCACCCACAACTCAGCAGATATGGGAAGAAAAGCTAGGGGTTAGAAAAGATTTGCCAACTTTTAAAGAATTTTCAGAATTTTTGGAAGCTAGATTTAGGACCTTGGAAGTCGTAGAACCACAACCAGGATTTAAATATAGCAAGAATTCAAACAAAACTAATTCACTAATTATTAGTAAAACAAAAAACATTCCATATAATTGCAAAGTCTGCAGCAAAGGTCCGCATGCCCTTCGAAAATGCAATAGGTTTTTAAAAATGTATGTGGTTGTCAGAAAAAACACGGTAGGCAAAATCGGAGTGTGTGAAAACTGTTTGGCGTACAGTCAGTCGACGCCCCAGTGCCCAAGCCACTCACGCTGCTACCATTGCAGACAACCACACCATTCACTATTACATTTAGACACACAATCTCATTCACAACTCCAAACAATCCCCTTCGACATCTAACACACATTCACACCAGTCATCAATAGTCAACCCTGAAGCAACAGTTTTCCACCCTCATACTCAACAGCAGGAAACAAGAGGATATACAAATTCATTTCACACTTACCACAACACTTCCCAAATTCTGTTAGCAACAGCTGTTGTCAAGGTTAGAGCCGCATCAGGAGAATTCATCCTACTTAGGGCGTTACTTGATCCTGGGTCGGAGGCTTCTTTTATTACAGGATCGGCGGTGCAGGCACTTAACTTATGCAGGAAAAGATCGTTTGTTGAAGTTTCCTGGTTGGGGAAGGTCAGCAGTGGAGCCTGCCACAGCTCTGTCGACTTGACTTTTAGGTCGGTTCACTCATCGTTCACAGGGCGCACCCGCGCATTCATTTTCAAATCCCTGACTGGGCTTCTACCGGCCCAAAAGGTCAGCTTCAACAAATGGTCGCATATAAGCGGCCTTAAACTTGCTGACCCATCATTCTTCACACCAGCCAATGTAGATCTTCTTCTAGGAAGCGAAGTCTACGCTGAAGTACTCCTCCCAGACGTACGAAGAGATGATCATGTTGCAGCTCCGGTCGCCCAGAAAACCAAACTAGGTCGGATATTGATGGGAAAAGCACCTGCAAATAGACAACTCAGTTGACCTCAACACGCAACTCACAAAGTTCTGGGAAATCGAAGAAGCACCGTTCCCACAACACGAAACACAGGAGAACAAAAACTGCGAGAAACAGTTTGTAACTACTACCCGAAGAGCGTCAGATGGACGTTCTGTAGTGACACTACCATTTAATTAAGGAAGTAAACCTGGGTTAGTTTCCTCGAAGTCAGGAGCCTTTCATAGGTTTCTTCATCTGGAAAGGCGCTTCCAGCAGAATCCCGTGCTATATAGAGAATACTCCAACAGCATTAAGGAATACCTCGCCCTCGGTCATATGACAGAAGTTGATGAAACGGCGAACGACGTTTTGAATACTCCATTTCATTATTTTCTGCCTCATCATGCAGTATTCAAAGAATCAAGTTCCACGACCAAATTGCGGGTTGTCTTTGATGCAGCAGCCAAAACCTCCGATGGAACATCGCTCAACGACCATCTTTTAGCAGGGCCTAAAGTGCAAAATAACATTGTCGATATCATACTACGATGGAGAGTACACAAATTTACCTTTACGGCCGATGTTGAAAAAATGTACAGGCAGGTGAGAGTAACACCTAGTGACTCATATTATCAACTCGTGCATTGGCGTAACAACCCTCCAGAGCCAATTAAAACGTACCGCCTCCAAACCATCACTTTCGGAACCACTAGTGCTCCATACCTCGCGATGGGGTGGCCGTGGTGTAGTGGTAGTAGCAAACGCTTCTCACTCGGAGGGTCCAGGTTCGAATCCTGCCCATGGCAAAATCAGTTTTTCATTGTATAATTGGAACTCAGACAAAAAAATTCTGCGTGTGAAGGCATAACACTGACACGTAGATTTGGCTGTTATAAGAGTTTCAAGCAATGAAAAAAATACTGGGAATTATATCTCGAATCACTCTGAGTGAAGAAAAACTCTCCATCCTATTCGGACTCCCACCCCTGGAGAGCAAACATAGAAACCAAACACACCTGAGTTTCAAACCACTACAAAAACAATTTTCCTTTCTCCTTCTTCTATCTTTCCGCCCGCGCCCTGGCAACAGTAAAAGGGTATCAACCCCTTAGGCGCGCGTAAATTATAAAAAAAAAAAAAAAAAAAAAAAAAAAAAAAAAATTCGGACGATAAATCAACTGGCATCTGATGAAGAAGACAGCTACCCACTTGGCGCAAAGATGGTAAAGGAGGACATGTACGTCGATGATCTCATCACCGGAGCTGACACTGTAGAAGAAGCCCTTATACGGCGGGAACAAGTGCGAGGTTTGCTATCATCAGGCGGGTTTCATCTGAGAAAATGGATGAGGAACTGTGAAGAAATATTAAAATTCATACCAGAAACTGAAAGGGAAGCTAATTTTTCATTACCTTTAGGTTCCTCTGATCATGTTAAGGCTTTAGGTATCAAATGGTATCCTCTCGAAGACATCTTCTTTTTTCAGCGCAGCGCAACCATCAAAATGGAAAACATTTGTAAGCAACAGAGTAGCACAAATACAGCAGCTTACACAACAGGACATCTGGTACCATATCCCGACACAAGCTAATCCAGCTGACCTTTTGTCACGGGGAGTCTCACCATCGGCACTGGTTGGATCACAATTCTGGTGGAATGGACCAGAATTTCTTCACCACAGTTGGAAGTTTAAATATCCGCCTCAATCAGTAAGAGCAGAAACAGGAGAAGAGATACGATCTGTCCAAATCCATTGCGTCACAAAGGAAAACAACCTAATAACAATCCTCGTATTAAAATATTCAAAGTTACTTACATTAATTAAGGTGGTTTCCTACATTTTTAGATTCATTAAAAATACTAATGTATGTTAATGTGTTGGGTTGGGTTTTAAAATGTCCTTCGATTTTATTAGTTAAGAGTTTTTCACTTTATAAAATATATTTAAAATATGTAAGGAAATAAAACCACTTGTTTTCTGTTCGGTGTTGTAAGACGTTATAATATTCGGTTTTATTTTCAGTTTCTTACTGTTTGTATATCTGTACAAATGTTGCTTGAATTGCATGTGCTGCTAAACATTTATTTGAAACTTGTGTTTAGTTACGTTTCCATTAAAGCAAAGAGTTGACAATATAAGTTTTATATAATTAAATTTGAATACACAATATATAAATATTTGCTCAAACATTCTCCCTCCACGGTGAACAATGTTCACGATGATACATATATATAAATAATTTTCATCTTCACTTTTGATTTTGTGGGTTGACCTTAATGTGCCGGATTTCTTCTTTACGATCTTATCGTCGATCATTATCGACCCTGATATGTGTTCTCTTAAGTATATAGTGTCATCTCACGACATGTAAAGACAAATGTGATTAGTGAAATGAATACAAAATATATGTAAAAAAAAATACAATAAAAGAAATGGTATGCAAAATATTTGCAAATTGCATTGCATATATCAGCTGTGACGTTTGCACTCATGATGATAAATGTGTCGCGGTGCATATTTGCGTCCCTTTCGGAAATTGTGTTACGATGCATGTAGTAATTAGCGTTCAGTTGACATTTTTAATTCTTGGTGTTGCGCTTCGGTGTTGTTTTTTTTTGACTATTGTTTATAATTAGGGAAATAAAGTGTTGAATTAGGTTTTAAGTTTTGCTGTGTGTGAAAATTTAGTCTATTGTATGATTTGGTGGATTTGAATTTTGTGAATGATTTTCTGGGGGATGTGAAAGATACATTGTGTTGCAGACTTGTGGACTGTATGCTTTGTGTCTTGAACATTGTTGCTGCGTCTTGTTCCTTGACGCAGTGAATTGATTTAAAATGCATATGTTTTGTTTTGTTCCATAGGTCGCAGGTTCATATCCGGCTCGAAGGACAAAAAAATGTATGTTAATGTGTTGGGTTGGGTTGGAAAATGTCCTTCGATTTTATTAGTTAAGAGTTTTTCACTATATAAAATATATTTAAAATATGTAAGGAAATAAAACCACTTGTTTTCTGTTCGGTGTTGTAAGACGTTATAATATTCGGTTTTATTTTCAGTTTCTTACTGTTTGTATATCTGTATAAATGTTGCTTGAATTGCATGTGTTGCTAAACATTTATTTGAAACTTGTGTTTAGTTTCAACCTGTTAATCGGAACCTGTCTGCCATTTCCCCGTCTGAAACAGAATTGGCTATTTCTGTTATTCTGAAAAATGTACAAAAAAAAAACAATGTTTTCGACAGAGATTACAGCGATTCAACATGGGTTACCAACTAAAACTCTCAAATCCCTAAATCCGTTTCTTGATCCTGTAGGTATTCTTAGAGTTGGGGGTGGGTTGCAGAATTCAGATTTCTCATACCAGCAACAGCATCCAATAATACTCAAAAACAATCATGCATTCACTAAACTTCTTTTGCAGGATGCACATCAAAGGACGTTTCATGGTGGCCTGCAACAAATGATAGCATACATTAGGAGAAAATATTGGATCCTGCGAATAAAAAACAGCATCAAGGGGCATATTAATCGCTGCAACATATGCTTCCGGCACAGGGCGAAACAAGCAAACCAGCTTATGGGTATTTTACCGGCTCCCAGAGTGCAAATAACACGGCCCTTTACGCATACGGGAGTCGATTACGCAGGTCCCATCGACATCAAGGCATGGAAAGGACGAGCCTCAAAGACACACAAGGCGTACTTCGCCATCTTCATTTGTCTTGCCACTAAAGCAATTCACACGGAGGTAGTCAGCGATATGACTACCCAAGCATTTATAGCAGCGTTCAGGAGATTCACTACTCGACGAGGAATTTGCTCTCATTTATACAGCGACTGTGGGACTAATTTCATTGGAGCGAACGCGGAGCTCAAACGATGTTTGAAAGCTGCTCAAATATATTGGAAGGAGATTGCGGACACATTAGCCAAGGACGGAACAAATTTTAATTTTATTCCTCCCGCTTCCCCCCACTTTGGAGGATTATGGGAAGCAGGAGTGAAATCAATAAAACACCACCTAAAGAGGATAACCGGCAACGAAGTATATACCTTCGAGGAGCTCAGTACGCTTCTAGCGCAGATAGAAGCCTGTTTGAATTCCAGGCCTTTATGTCCAATGACCACCGATCCTAATGATCTTGCAGTCTTAACACCAGGGCACTTCCTAATTGGTGAGCCTCTCAATAGCATCCCACAGCACGATCTCCATGAAACGAGAACCAATTACGTCGACCGATGGCAGCGCGTTCAACGCATGCTTCAAACGTTTTGGAAGAAATGGAGCTCGAAATATCTGGAACGGCTCCAACAACGACCAAAATGGCAGAAACAACAGCTAGATATAAAAATCGGAGACCTCGTATTAATAAAAGACGAGCGACTTCCACCCGCGAAATGGAATCTAGCTCGCGTAACGCAAAAACACTCAGGACAAAACAAATTAACACGCGTAGTAACGCTACGAACACAACACGGAGAGGTAAAAAGACCAATTGCCAAACTATGTGTACTACCCAGCAACGAAACGCCGACTGCAAACACAATTATTTGAATGATGAAATGCCGACGGCATTTCACAAAAGCATCCAAAATCCACTCACAAAAAAAAAAAACCTATCTCAAGCACACATCTTAACACACATCTATAGAACACATAATTTTATATTTTAGCTGACCGGCTTAAACACAAAGTACAATTTCAAATTGCCGACGGCAAAACAAAAATTCATTTCTCAACAAAGGCACAGCTGACAATAGTTGCTGACCTACATATTGCATGTCAACATGACGCTAAGCAACACATGTACTTCCAATAAACATACTGCTTATCAACATGGTCAGTATCAGAGATGTTGACATCACACACATGTTGTGTAGTGACGTCACACAACTCATTCGTGCCGCCGCGAATCGGTATTTTACACACTCGCTCACACACAAACGTTTCGTAACGACATGCATTTATTTTTCTCACATTCAAAAAAAAAAAAAATAATAATAACAATTACACTAATAAACATTTAAGTCTAATTCCCAGGTATACTTTCTCAGAGCCATGCATATAACTCTTGGATGACACACACACACACTCGTAAGGCAATTGAGGTACGCAATGGGAAAACTGCACCATGGGTACACGATCTCATTCATGGCGACAGCAAACTACATACAACAACAACAAGAAACTATCAACAAACGAATTGTAAAAGAACAAAAGGAAATATATTATTACACATATATTTAAATGTTATCTTTTAAAACAAACAAAAAAAATACTTACTCTATGGAACATATTGCAATTATGTCACCTCATACACTCACTAGCACTTGAAATTTTATTTATTTATTTATTTTTTATTATTGTCCCCCGGCCAATATCCACGCACAACTTGAATGAAATCTCAAAATGTCCGACAACTACAATGGCGACAAAGTGCGGCGAATTCATAAGATGTCTAAGGATATGGTCACATTGCAAACTTCGTTCACGGCCGGGGAGAATGTTGTTGATTCAAATTAAAAAACAATAATTGAATTCTAAACCCATGTAATTATGTAAATTAAATATAACGTAACGTAACATAAAACAAATGTATACCAACTTAGAACAAATGTATAACACATTATAACAACATGTAATGTCAAAGCAAAAGCAAATTACTATTAAAGAGATTGTTAAACAGAAAGGTGTGAGATTTATTCTTTACAATAAAGAACCAGCAAAATTTAATTAACCGTGGAAAATACAAACTGTTATTGCAGTCTGGGAAGATTTCCATTATCGAATCTTGTTAATCACTATATATACAGCTAAAGTACCAGTTGATTTATTTATTTGTTTAGTTGCTTTAATTATTTCCGAAAAAATGATATCTTCACGCAAGTTTTGTGTTAGCAATCCAAACAATTTTTGCTACATATGTGGTAAATGTGACAATATTTGTCACCAAAAACAGCAAAGAAATATTAATGACTTTGTAAAACAAGCATACCAAGCATATTTTGGAAAACAACTTGCACAACAGGATAAAAATTGGGTGTGCCACATAAAGTTTGTAAAAATTGTATGGAGTCACTTCGGTACTGGAGCCAAGGAAGACGAAGAGGGCTTCAATTTGGAGTGCCAATGAAACGGAGTGAGCCGACAAATCACCATGATGATTGCTACCTTTGTGCCGTGAATGTAAAAGGTATGAACCGATACAAAAAATGTTCTTGGATCTATCCATGTATTCAATCGGCTAAGCCACCAATATTGCACAGTAAAGATTTGCCAGTGCCGATATTTAGTGCTTTGTCCAACGTTTCCTGTGATGATGTGCAAATTTTAGACACTGAATGTGAAAGCAGAGGCTCAAGAAAATTTGTAGGATGGAGTCCTGCAGTTCAAAATTTTTCTCAAGAAGAACTTAATGACTTAATTCGAGACTTAGGTTTATCGAAAAAATCAGTTGAGCTTCTTGCATCAAGACTTAAAGAAAAAAATTGTTTACAGCCTGACGTAACAATAACATCTTGTAGGTCTAGAGAAAAACAAATTCTTCCGTTTTTTACTCAAGAGAATGAGCTCGTATACTGCAGCAATAGTTCTGGGCTTTTCAATATAATGGGTCTTGCAAATTATCGGTCAGAAGATTGGCGACTCTTCATAGATAGCTCAAAAAGAAGTTTGAAATGTGTGTTACTGCATAACGGGAACAAGTTAGCTTCGATCCCGATATGTCATTCAACGAAACTTAAGGAAGAGTACCAAAATATTAAAGTTGTTTTGGAGAAAATTTTGTATGTTGAACATCAGTGGCCAGTATGCCTCGATTTAAAAATGGTTAATTTTTTATTAGGTCAACAAGGTGGATATATTAAGCACCGATATTTTCTTTGTCTATGAAACAGTCGCGCAAAAGAGGAACACTGTAGCATATGAGCCTGGGAAAAGAAAATATCATTCGTGAACCATTGATAGGTCGAGAAAAAATCATTATGCCACCATTGCATATTAAGCTTGGGGTTATGAAACAATTTGTTAAAGCTTTGGATAAGGGTGGTAATTGTTTCAAATATATTTGTGAAGTGTTTCCAGGCCTCAGTATGGAAAAATTTAAAGCAGGTATCTTTGTTGGACCACAAATCCGCACTCTTATAAAGGATGGCGGTTTCAAAAATCACATGACACAGATTGAATTGAAAGCATGGACAGACTTTGTAGCAGTCGTCAAAAACTTTTTGGGAAATTACAAAGCAGTAGAATACTCAATTATAGTCGCTAACATGCTTAAGAGTTTTGAAAAACTTTGAGCTAATATGAGCACAAAAATGCATTTTTTGTTTAGCCATTTAGATAGATTTCCTCACAACCTGGGTGATTACAGCGAAGAACAAGGAGAACGGTTCCACCAGGACATTAAGATAATGGAGGAAAGATATCAAGGCCGGTGGGATCACCATATGATGGCGGACTATTGCTGGACCTTACAAAGGGACTGTCCTGACCGAAAATACAAAAGGAAATCATATAAAACACGTTTTTCTTAATTTTTTTTTTTATTGAAATATGATTAGTTTTATTTGAACCATCATTTATAACACTGTTGCCATTCGAATATAAATCTTTCACAATATATTTAATATTTTTATTTTATTTTCGTTATATGAAAGTTGCATTTATCCTAAAAACTAGAGTCAATTCGGGTAATCTGTTATTATTTTCGTATTCAATAGACCAGGATTACCCAAAATTGACTCCGAAACCTCATGCCGCAAAATCTTTGTTCTCCTGTGTAATAAATTAACAGAAAATGATAAATAAATAAATAAATTTAAAAAATGAGTAAGTAAATAATTACACAGGTAAACAAAAAAAAAAAATAAATAAATAAATATATATATATATATAAGAACAAGTAATATAACGGGTATTCCAATAGGGACTTGACAACTTTGAATTTAATTTGTGAACGCAATCTTTCGCTAATCATTAAACTGTCACTGTCAATTGATTTAGTAAACTCAACATTTTCATCATGGTAAAGTACACGAACGAGCAACGTCTGCAAGTTATAAAAATTTTCTACTGAAATTCGGAGTCGGTGACTGCAACTTTAAGAGCGTTAACTCCAATTTTCGATCGTAATTCTCGCCCTAGTAGACAGGCAATAACAAGTTTATGAGATTGAGTTCTGGAGAAGATGCGTTAAGATGATGAATTTCATCGCAAAATCATCTTCAGTGACAAAGCTCATTTTTGGCTCAATGGGTTCGTCAATAAGCAAAATATGCGTTATTGTTCGGGTGAAAATCCACATGTGCTTCATGAATCACCACTTCATCCACAAAAAATAACTGTTTGGTGCGGTTTGCATGCCGGCGGCGTTATTGGTCCATATTTTTTCGTCGACGATAACGATCGTCACGTTACTGTGGATGGTCAGCATTATCGCGCCGTGATCACCGATTATTTTTGGCCCGAATTGGAAGATATGGACTTGGACGACATGTGGTTTCAACAGGATGATGCCACAAGCCACACAGCACACGCTTTCGATTTATTGAAGAGTAAGTATGGTGAGCGTGTTACCTAAAGACATGGGCCAGTCGATTGGCCGCCTCGTTCGTGCGATTTAACGCCGCTTGACTATTTTCTGTGGGACTACGTTAAGTCATTGGTTTATTTCAACACGCCGACGACGTTGGAAGAGCTCAGAGCCAACATTGAACGCGAAATAGCACATTTCGGTCGAAATGTGTGGCCGATTCGTTGAAAATTGGGTCCAACGAATCGACCGCTGAAAACGTGCCCGCGGTGGCCATATGAACGAAGTCGAGTTCCTTTCATAAATGTTTTGATTGTACTTCAAGCTGATAATAAAGTTTTTGAAATATCTCAAATGGTTTGCATTTTATTTAAAAAAAATTTGTCCAGTCCTTATTGGAAAACCCTATATAAAGAAGTGAACAATCAGAAAACAAAATGAATAAATACAAATCAAACAAATAAATAAATAAATTAGTAAAATTAATATCACTGAATCAGTCTTATTTTAAACAATAGTGAAATAAGCTATAAAGCTAGGTCGGAAGTTAAAGCGTCATCAGACGACATGCAAGACATAATATAACGTTCATTAAGCTTAGAAATTCTTGTTAATACCATTTCGATATTTGCAATGGCGTGTATCTCAACTGTTGAAAAAGACCATGGAAGCTTAAGGATCATTTTCAAAACCTTATTTTTCAGCTATTTGAAGTCTCCGGCACATTTTCCCCATGCTGGTGACCCATAAAACATAATTCCTTGAAAAACAACATTAAAAATAAGGAGCTTATTTTCATTACTAAGTTTCGATTTGCGATTAATAAATGGATAAAGAGTTTTGATAGTTATGTTAATCTTTTTAATTATTTCCTTTACATGCATTCCAAAAGTTAAGGTTTTGTCTTGGTGTACAGCAAGGTATTTTGCACTTGAACACCATTCAGTGCTTAAACCATTTACTTGCAGTTTGTTGCGTGGCAAGAAACAGGCTTTTCTTTTTCGAGTGAAAAAGATAATCTGTGACTTGGGTTTTTGTTTTAAATTATTGTTTTTCGTGTCACAGTAGAAATATTTAATCAACATTAATATGTTTTTATATTTGTTCAAATAAAAAAACATATTTTTTTATGTTAATATAATAAAAATTAATAAATATTTTATACTAGATATTCCTTAACAAATAGATAATATATAATACTAAGGTTCCATTATTATGAGTTATATATATTGTAAATTAGTATTATGAATTTAATAAAATAAATACAATAATATAACATGTGCTTAGATATATTTCCAAAAAGTAATATAAATTACTTCTTTTTCATATACAAGCAACTTATTTAGCATAGTCTCACAACCCTCAAGCAGCACCAACCCTCAAGTATTTACATATATACTGCGATATGCGTTTAAAAAAGCAAGACATTTTTTTTCTTTAATTGATTTTTCATATTTATGAAATTTAAACATTTAGTGTTTAAAAAAGCCTAAATAAAAGGGCTTGCACATGAAAACCATGTAGGAAAAAAATTCTACAAGGAAAAACTGGAAATAATTGCATAACTGATAACTTATTCCTTTAATACGTACATTGGTAAAGTTTTTCTAAATCTATCCTTTAAAGAGTTTATTATTTATGTAGCTAATCGAAATTCTGATTACCGTTTACACGCGTGCTCGGAAATGTTTTTATCTTCCTGATATCAACAACGATACTATCCCTAGACGAATTAGCAATTTCGATACTAAAAACGAACAAAACACCTATTTACAGCCTTTAATAGATTCGTTTCGTTTGAAGTAAAGTAAACTTCCAAGCGAGAAATCATATACATGGCCATAGATGAACTAACATATAGTAGATTACAAGCTCTGCTAATACTTTTACAAACCCTTAAATTTCACACAGACATACTGTAAGTAAATTACCAACACATTGTACAAGCCTGTAAACTGTTAGAATGAGAGCAATTTACAAGTAAAGTTGCTGGAATAAGAACGATTTGCACGTAAAGCTGACTATGTGTGTGTGATGTGGATGACGTTTTCGTGTAGAATAGGCAGGTATTGTGTAAAATGGGAGGTAAATTGACATTGATGGCAATTCACACGTATTCACAGTCAGGATCACGAAGTTAGAGGCGATCAGTGAATAGCGGGTTTTGGTTTTCTAATATCTGGAAAGTTTGCCATTTATGTTAGTTCATCATGGAGATGACTGAAGCCCAATCCCAAGAAACCTAAACCTAAGACTAGTACCATAGATGCTATAGGTTATATATTTTTATTATTATTATAATTTATTAGCATATAATTAAAATTACATACTAACTTAGGTATAGAGCGCTAGCTGCCAGGGCTTACGGCTCTATTGATATCTATATTTAATTTTTGGTGAAACTGTGGATAAGGGTTATATTATTACAGGTAGGGAATTTGAGCAATTGACAGACTGATAGATGTGTGTTTTGATTGCAGTGTGCGAGCCCAGAATGTGGTTGATGTCGTACTGTCTAGTGCAGGTGTTGCATGTTTGGGGGGTGGTGCCTTTAAGTAAGTGCTGGTGTGTAAAGACTGTGTGTCCCAAGCGTAGTCTTATGAAGATGGTGTTTGATGTTTTTGAGGTGGAGTTAGGGTATGTTGGGCTGGAGCGATCTGGATTGAGCGACGTGTAATGATATTGGTAATTTTCCCAGTTCAATAAAAGTTTAGCGTCAAGTTTGTTCTTCAGAAGGCGTAGGCTATCTTGCTTGGTGGTAGTATCGAAAAGGTACAGCGGGGCACGGTGAGCAAGACCAGCTTCTGTGTCTGCTAGTTCGTTTCTCTTTATGCCTATGTGGCTTAGAACCCACATTAACTTGATTTTTTTGGGTGCCTTGATGATGCTGTTGCGGATCTCCGAGATTATTCCTGTCTTTTATAGGGTTTCTTATTGCATTTAGCGTGGACAGACTGTCAGAGCAGATCACATGTTTACCAGAGTGTTTTTCAGTTGTGGCTATAGCAATGTAGGTGCCTAGGGCCTCTTCCGTGAAAACAGATGCATGTGTAGGTAGTATACCTGCGCTAATTAGTTCCCCGTTTTCTTCGGTAACTGCAAAAGAGGTGGTTTTGTTTATCTTAGAGCCGTCCGTAAAAATGAATGTCTACCCTGTCTCCTTTAAGGATGAAGCAATGCGGAGGAAGTCAGCTAGATAAGTCTCTTTAGGAGTGTTGTTTTTATTGTGGAACGCTAAGTCCAAAAGTCCATAGGCCGTAGTCAATTTTGCGCAGGATTAAGGATTTTAAAATATTACATAGAGTGTTGATACGTATGTGTGTTAAATTTCTTATTAGCTAAGTACGAGTAGTTAATAACATTTGTTCTGGCAGCTAGGCTTTTCTTTAAACGGACACAGTGAGACTTCCAGTTGTACTTATTATTAAATATTAGAGCTAAGATACTTAAACTATTTACTCTAACAATGTCTATGTTATTAAAATCTAAGTGATAATGTGTAGCTGTTGCAGGACCTTTTCCGACAAATGTGTAAAATTCTGCATTTGTCGAGAGAAAGGCTTGCACCAGATGTGTCAGAGCATTTTATGATGCTAGAATATGTATAGTTTTGGTTAGATCATTACACATTTACACAGCACGAAAACATCATCCGCGTAAATGCAATGATCTGCGAGTTTGTTTTTACTAATTATAGTTGACAAATTGTCAAAGGCTATCATGAACAAGACCACTGAGAGTGGGGAGCCTTGAGGAATTCCGTTAAATAGTGGGAGGATTGAAGAATAGCTATTGTTCACCCTGATGCAAATTTTCCTATTAATCAGAAAAGAACGAACATAGTTGTAGATTCTTGGGCCAATGCCCCAATCATTCAGGCTCTGTAGGACTAAGTGGATGCCTATTCGGCCGAATGCCTTTTCAAAATCCAGCGAAAGAATGGTAACATGGTTACGAGCAGAGAGTGCTTTGCAGATGTGCCAATCAAGGTGAATGATTTCGTCTATGCAACCCTTGTCCAGTCTGAAGGCTACCTGGCTATGACTTAGGCGGCGTTTTGATTCGTTGAACCACAGTAAACGCTGAGCGACTATTTTTTCTAGGACCTTGGATATGCAAGGCACCAGTGAGATCGGACGATAACCATCTGTGACATTTATGTCTCTCTTACTTTTGGGAAGAGGAAGTATTGTAGCCAGCTTCCAATATTGGGGAATAGTACCTGTTTGTAAGATGTTATTGTAAAGTGAAATTAATCTAGACTTTACTACATGAGGAAGATGTTTCAACATTGGGTACGATACACGGTCTCTACTGGGTGTTTTACCTTTGAGTTTAGTCAAACAACATTCTAGTTCTATTGGTGTTATATCGATTTCTATCAGTTTGGCCGATCCTGATATGTTGTTAAAGGCAGGCGGAAGGGATAAGGCTAGTTGTTTGGCTATCCTAAACCTTGGAAGGAAGTGTTCGTCCTTAGAGTCATTTGACCATGTCTCTGCTAAGTGATTACATATTTCTCTAGGCGAGGTTTTTGAGCCGTCAGGTGTGGTAATTGATTTTATCGAATATTGTGAGGCGTTACCACTGTGATGCCAAACTTTTTCAGGCGTCGAGTTGGGATTAATGACAGATGTGAATTCATATAAACTTTTGGCTTTACTTCCCTGCGAAATTTTGCATTCGCCTTCTTGTAGTTTATAAGAGTTGTTGTGCTAGGATGCCTTTTAAAAAGTTTCCATTTGGATTGTTTATCGCTTCGGAGGATTGCTAGGAGGGGACTCCATCAAGGAACTGTTCGTTTTTGTATCTACGGCTTGTTTTGTGATATAGATACATTGGCAGCTGTTCTTATGGCTCTATGTATGGTTCCGCCCTCAGATAATCTAGAATAGATAATAGAATAGATAATCTAGAATGTGCTTGCTATAACAAGCCCAATTAGTCTTGTCTGTTTTGAATTTAGGGTTAAATGGAGTCTTCCAATTAATCGGGCCAAGGGTAAGAGTGGTGATAATTCTAAAGTGATCGCTGTTGCAGAGATCACCCAGTATTTACCAAGAGACTGATGTATGGAGTTCAGGAGAACAGCATGTTATGTCTATGTTTGTAAGTGTGCCGTGAGTGGAGAGATGTGTAGGGGAGTCGTCGTTTAAGATTATAAGATTGGCATTTGCGATAAAATTTTCAACTTCTCTGCCTCTGGAGTTTGTGTTGCTTGAGCCCCACAGAACACTCCAGGCGTTAATGTCGCCCACAAGAATGGTTGGGGTTTGAACCTGGTAAAAGATGTTTAACAAGTCGTCGTTTGAATAGGTTTGGTCCGGTAGAATATATATAGAAAGAACAGTAAATTTTGTTGAGAGCTCGATCTCGAAATATTGGAGTTAACAAGAACTTTTTTATGTGGTATGTTGTTTTTTATTAGGAATCCTATACCTTGCTTTGAGGAAGTATTTTGGTATTCTTGAGGTGTATGTGGAGTAAAGGAATATGCACAGTTAGTCTCTTGTACGCTTGGGTTGTGTTCTTTAATTAAGAGGCGTAATTCGTCATAGTTGTTGACGTAGCCTTTTATGTTCCATTGAAGGATTTTAAACTTTTTATCAGTGAAAGTTGGCCTTGTGGATGGTTGAGAAAAGGGGCGCGGTCTAGAATGATCAGGAGGAGGATGAGTTCGCAACCTGTGTAGACTGGGACCCGTTAGCTGTAGAATTAACAGTAGTGTTATATGTTATCATCCGTATCGGATTTGGGAATAAAGTAGTTGTTGTTATCTAAAAGGTTTTTGGTAATAGAACTAAGAGGAGAGTTAAAAGAAGATACGTTTATTGTGGTTGGTATTGATGGAAGAGGGCGGCTTTTAATTGGTGAGTTTGGATGTTGGTAACTGAAAAGACAGGGGGTTTGATTGATACCTGAAGCTAACGAAGTGTAATTTTATTTGTTGATTGTAAGATGGGATGAAGTTGATGGTAAAGTTGAAGTTGAGGTGGAACTTGCAGTAGCAGTAACCGCAGGGCTGTTACAACTAGCAATTGTTTTGTTTTTTCGGCGTATGATTGCAGCGAAGAAGAGGTGGGTAGAGGTTGCGATTGGTTGTAGATTACTTAGCTTCTGCCATGCTGCATTTTCTTCTTGTTTTTATTTTTAGAATCTCTTTATTTTGTAGGTATGTAGGAAAAGTGTTGGAGGAGGAAGGGTGAGCCTGTGTGCAATTAGCGCACATAGTGCGATTGCATTCAGTAGTTTCATGTGGAGGAAGGTTGCAATTAACACACGTTTTAGGCCTGTTGCACCTATTGAAAGTGTGACCGAGTAGCCGGCAGTTGCGGCATAGGGTAGGGAATATATTCCTGACAATCTCGCGAAGCAGCCTTGGAAACTCGCGCCATGTGAACAGGAGCGTTGTCACGAAGAAGCAACACACCCGCTGCGAGTTTACCCCGTCTTTTCTTTTTAATTTCCTCCCGCAAATTATGCAAAGTGGAAGCGTAGGATGTGGCGTTGATGGTTTCACCTTTTTTTTTGTACTCAATGAGCAAGATTCCCTTTGAGTCCCAATAAACTGTGGCCATGAGCTTCCCGGCAGACGGAGTGACTTTGAACTCCTTCGGGGGGTCTGTTCCTTTTTTATGCCACTGCATGGACTCTTGTTTGCTTTCAGGGTCATAGTGGTGGACCCATGTTTCGTCCCCAGTAACAATTCGATCCATAACACCGTCCGCGTTCTCACTACACATCTCCAAAAGCTCTCTACAGCATGCGATTCTCACTTTTTTCTGAGGCGCTGTGAGCATTCGTGGCACCCACCTTGCACTGACCTTTGAAAGGTTAAGATGGTCATGAAGAATGGTGTGAATGGTACCAATTGAAAGCTTGGTGATCTCTGCCATCATTTTCACCTTTATTCGGGCATCCTCAAGAACAAGTTTTTCGACTTCTTTGATGCTTTCTCCCGTACAAGCAGTAGCCGGGGCGCCGGAGCGGGGGTCGTCTTCAATGCTCTCTCTGCCTCTCTTGAACTCACTTGACCACTTTTGCACAGTTGATAATGAAGGTGCGGAACCCTGGTAAACAGCCACCATCTCTTCATGAATAGTTTTTTGACTTCTTCCTTGCTTAGTGAGAAATTTAATTACAGCGCGATGCTCAATTTTCACCATCATCGTCTCAGTTGCCATTATGATTCTGTTTAACTAGAGATAAAACGCGAATTAATAATCACATTTATATGAAATGTTACATGAATGCACTAAAATAATAGTATTACTTAATAAATAAGTCAATTTATATATACAACCACAGCTTCACCCCGATACCGAATATGTTGAACGCCCCTCGTAGTAAGTACTTTTTTCATCAATCCATTTCGGGTCTCTATTATTTGTTATCCTTATGCATTCCAAGGCCATTGTCTCTCTTATATTTCTTTCTTGTGGACGTTCTCTGAAAATTCTATTAAATACTTTAAAGTGAACTTTACAAACGTTAAAAAAAATTCATTAGTTGGTGCCTTCAGACTTCTAGTCACTTCTTTGAGAATAATCTTTTGCAAAGATGAAAAATTCCGAAGGACATGTTATTTTTTCATCAGCTTTTAAAAATAGTTTGCAACAATTTAAACATTTGTTCCTTAAAAGCATTTTAAAAGCAAGATATCCAGTAAAATATCGTATTGCTGTTGTTTCTAATGTGATTTTAGTTTCGATTTCCATATCACAAATGACTTTTTCATACAGAGTTTCATCGCATACGATTTTCTTACGATCCTTAAGCAATGAAGAAGTTTTTGGAATATTCCTTTGAATTGGGGATAAGTCTACGTTTAAAAATTCTATATCTTCATCATCACAATTACTGAAAGGAAAAAATTAATAAGATTTGACGAGAGAATTTTCAACATCAAAACATTAAATTCCTTTGATGCGAATAGAAAATTAATTTTCTAATAAGTCTTGATGAATTCTCTTTGTTGGTAAATAATCCACGTTCTCATATATGCAGGCCATTGCTTATATCATTACAAAGTAATGTGGGGCCAGTAAGTTAGTATAAGTTTGTTAAGTAATTTTAAGCTAGCATTTAAGCATTTTTTGTTAGTATGTAAGAGTTATTGATTAGAAAATAAAATGCGTTTAAAACTACAAAGTAATAAGACCCCATTTATAGTTTGTTCCATTCCTTTTAAACAAAAGTTTCTTGGAAGGTTAACTGATTTTTGTATATCTTTTGAGTAAGACAAAAATTGTTTCAACTCATTATAAGCTGGATTCTCTAGCTGAACTCCTCGCCTTAAGACATTCTTGTCATAATGTGAACCACTATCCATTCAGTCAAACACATAATTCACTTTTAGTACGAACTCTTTCGTTGCTACAGCTTTATTAGAGCTTTCTTTTAAGCAATTAAGTTCAAAAGCAGTTGAATCGATGCCGCAGTTGTCCGGCTAAATATTTGCGTTGCAAGGTTAACATGCATTTTTTCGAAGGCATTTACGAGTATGACAACTTCTAAATTTTAAACATGTCTTAGCTACGATGTCAACTTCCAAATTGTATATTTCTCTGGTAACATTAAAAGACACTTTACCATCTGGAGTTTGTAGATCTGATTTCAGTAGAACGTAACGAATTGATTTTAATAAAAATAAAAACAAAATATTTTTTCATCATTAAAAATTATAAATGGATTTTCTTCAGAAACACCTAACATTTTTTCTATTATTGGCCCTTGGTCTCAAACAATAGCACATACCTTTAGACCAAGTTCTTGACAGATTTTCAAATTGTTTTTTATAATTTCGCTTAGGTTATCCCCATTTACACCGTTTGCTGACACAAAATAGTTTAAAACACTTTTCCAACTATCAAACAAACCATTTAGCATGAAAACACATATTTCATTAGCAAACAATCTACTTCTTTCTACACCAAGGTCTTCGAAACGCTCTATTAAATCATATTTTATATTATATGTGAGGTTTTTACGAACTCTAATTTCATCAAATATCAGGACAACACAACGTTCTCGCTGGTTTAATAAAGCGAACCTTGACTTAAGATACGAATGAGCATTGTTTTCATATCCTGGTTGTAATCCTTTTACAGGAGCCCATCTACAGAAAGAGGAAATGTGAGGAAGTTTAAAGCCAAGTCTATCTCTCAAAAATTTATAGGCGCTTTGATCTATAATAAATATTTTGGGAAAGTTCTTTTTCGCGGCTGTTGTATTTTGTAGTCTTTGATTCTTTTATAAGCATTTTACAAAATGTTTTTGAATAGTCTGAAATATTGAGCCTTTCGATTTGAGACGTCGTAGATATTTTATTTTTATTAACAATTTTTATGGCGCTCTGTTTTTTTTATAATGTTTTATTTTTAAATTTCTTAATTTAAGTCTGTAACTTAACAATATTTTTGTTAAAGTTGCATTTTTTTCTCCTCTTTTTCACATCTTTCCAATAACTGATTGCACCCTGCACACGAAATGCTGCAACTTTTCCTACAAACTCGGGACAAAAATGATCTCCACAAACAAGGTATTTGCCTTCATTTTTAAGACCACATGCCTTCATCCACAAATTATTTAAAATTTCATTTTTTCCCTAGAAGGACATTTAAAAATTTTCAAATCATTGTCATTCCTTTTAGTTTTCCTAAAAACAGAACAAGAAACTCCAAATAATCTCTTGTCACCCATTGCTATCGAAAAATATACTGCAAAATTATATCGCTGAAAAAGTACTCCTGACAAAATTTACTAAGAAAAATTGTTCAGTCACATAAATAAACATCCAAATCGGTCGAGAGTCGACGGCGAATGAGGTAAAGCAACTTCACAGCCAGCGAGCGCGCCGCGCAGCTCCGTGAACTGTGGTTGTTTTATGTATGAAGTTAAGGGTTGAAAACAGAAACCACAGACACATCTGCACGGCGCGGCGCATGCCTGCTCGTCGGCTGTACACACAATACAACACATACGATCCCAAGAATTGACTTCGGTTTTATAATTAATTTTATAAATAATTAAGGGTGACCGTGGTGTAGTGGTAGTAGCAAACGCTTCTCACTCAGAGGGTCCAGGTTCGAATCCTGCCCATGGCAAAATCAGTTTTTCATTGTATAATTAATTGGAACTCAGACAAAAAAATTCTGCGTGTGAAGGCATAACACTGACACGTAGATTTGGCTGTTTAAGAGTTTCAAGCAATGAAAAAAAATACTGGGAATTATATCTCGAATCACTCTGAGTGAAGAAAAACTCTCCGTCCTATTCGGACTCCCACCCCTGGAGAGCAAACATAGAAACCAAACACACCTGAGTTTCAAACCACTACAAAAAAAACAATTTTCCTTTCTCCTCCTTCTAACTTTCCGCCCGCGCCCTGGCAACAGTAAAAGGGTATCTAACCCCTTAGGCGCGCGTAAATTATAAAAAAAAAAAAAAAATACATTTTGTTCATACAAATTGTTCAGAACTTGAAGTTTGAAGTAAAAGCCGGCAGTTAAAAACTGGTTAGATTTTTTCCTCCGGCTTGTAAACTAAGCATCTGTGCTAGTACTATGTGGAATTCGATGGAAACAAAAAATAAGGTTGCAAGAAAGGTTTTTTAAGTTTACATGGTGTGACCTATAGGAGAATACAAATATTGCGACAGTTAACAGTTATATCATCAGAAATTTGTGCTCTAACCAATCGGTTTGTGAAATCTATTCCAGTCAAGCAAATCCATTAATTAAAACAACGTTGTGAAAGGTTATTTGTCTTCTTCGTTAAATGTAACACCACTGGATCAGAGGATTTGTGCATAATATACCGAGAAAAAAAGTAAACAATCAAATTTTCAGGAGTTACTTTTACAAAGACAGACTTTCTCATTTGGAAGACCACTGATTGACATACTCGTATGTTCAAGATGTGAAGAACTTGGGGTTAAGTTAAAAAATCCCCTTCTTAATGAAAATGCTAAATGAGTGGCTGGTGTCGGAATTATTGATTCATAATAATTTTTTTCACGATTAAGAAGATTACAGGAAAAATTTAAGAGAACGACAGCAGTATTATGGGGTTTTTTTTTAAAAGAACTTAACACACTATACTTATGATGCCAACGCATGTGTTAAGTTTTTCGGAAAATGGGACAGAAAGAGAAAGAAAGAATTTTGGGCTTCCATGGGTGGCATTCAACATTTAATGGGGAGACTAAATTATCAGTGTAATTGGACTTGTTGTTGTATTATAGGCACCCATTCGTCTTATGTGAATTAAGTTGTCTGAAAAAAAGAGACTGAGATTCGAACACCGAACCTTCCGATTTGGAAGCCAATACATTACCACTTGAGCCAGGACCACCAATTTTGAAACTTTAGTGAGTAGGAGGGTACAATAGTGTGCTTAGAAGTTTTTGGCGTAAGCCTGCATGGAGCCGCTATTGATATAGATCTTGGTGGCAGTAGCAAATAATCACACGAGACCTTGAAGGACTGAAGTATATAAAAAAAGTAAACAGTTGATTATCATGAGAGATATTGAAAGAGTTTTCATTTCTGTTTTATAGTCGTACTACCATGGAAGTCTTTCGAAGAGAGATATGGTAGATGGCCTAGAAGAGCATGACATTTACTGGTGTGTCGATTTGTCGGACCTTGAAAATTTATGGCGGGGTCACGCAAACTTCTCAACAGGCTATACCGATATCCGCAATTGGTCTTCAATGTGAAGAGTTTCTAGTCGATAGAATAATGTAGGTGAAGGAAGTCGGCAAATTAGATCCGTAACTATGGGATAAGGATTGGCTCTAAAGATTGAGATAGTGGGCCTTGGACTGGAAGCAATAACATGGTTAATGTACTCGTTCTGGGTAAATAGAGAACCTCGGATTTTGTTCGCCGGATAGTAGTTTACGTAACCAATTGTGGAATTTTCTTGCTAAAAATCTTAAGATTTATCGTAAGGTATGTTCTTTAGATTTATAACGACTATCAATTAACAATCAATTCAGAACTGGCACGGACTTGGGGAATCCGACTGTCTAATTAAAACAAAGCATTGTGATGGCCCTAACGGGTGTTGACACAATGTGATTTCTGCCCAGTGTTCTGAATGTCAAAGTGAAGAAATTCAAGTAAGCGCGGGTAAACGGCGGGAGTAACTATGACTCTCTTGTTGACTCTCGTCGAGTGCAGATGTGTTTTTTTCCGCGCTCCGCTTCAAAAGAGAATCAGTTCGGTAATTTCAATCCGATTTTAGAAATTTTTTTTTTGTAACCTGTCGGTACACGCGCGCTCTCCAATCCGTCAAACTTTCGCGAAAATCCATCAGAGGATTCCACAGAAAATCGCGGATGAAATCGCGAGATGGAGAGACGCTATTATCGTGAAAAAAACGTGGTCGACGGATTTTACACTAATCGCAAACCAAACACCCGTGGCGAGCACAAGAAACGAGTCCGGTTCGTGCATGCGAAACGAAAACTCCATTTCGGTTCGTATATCCGATAAATACAGGGATGTCGGGGTTTTGCGGTGGCTAAGCTGGTTCCGGCTGTCCGAACCACTTTTGGGTTGTGGCCCGCGCTAAAATCATCAACCGGCGCACCAACCACGTTAAGTAGTGCACACACCCAAATCGAAGACAACAACACCATTCGTAAATCAATCAAAGCACACAACACATCTGTTATCACTAGTGCCCGAGAGAGGAGCTCCTACTTGGAATAAGTTTTGCGATGCCTCTTTATAACCTTAGAAACAGGCAAGTCAGCAATTCGGCAAGACCAGCATCGCCCCATACAGACGAAGAAGTACAGTTGACACCAAGCACATTCACATGCGAACGATGTGGCAGATCGTATGCCTCTGAACGGGGAAAACTGCAGCATCAGCGACGGTATTGCAGGGGAATCGAAACAAACAATAACATCTGCACAATATGTCTACGGAGCTTTAATACATACGCAGGACTCCGCCAACACACACGATTGGCCCATAAAGAAGCTTACAACACAGAGTTGCAATCCGGACCATCATCCAACAAACGCTTCGGGACCGAAGACGAGCAAAATGCGCTTGCGAAGGCTGAGGCGGAACTCAACACCAGAGACCCGACCTTGATAATAGACCATCTACCCACGCTCTCAACAAGATCCAGAGAAGCAGTCAAAAGAAGAAGACAAAGGGCATCCTTCGGAATAAGAGTCCAAAGGTTTAGAAACACCTTGCATTTAGACCAAAGCAGCAACTCCGAATATGAATCCGCTGACGAAGGAAACATCGACAGTGACAACAGTCTAAATGAATACTTAAACCAACTTGAGGGTTTAGACGACGGCGACAGAATTTTGAGACACTCCATCCTCTCCTCCAGAATGCTAGCAAAACCCGCACTCGAAAGATGGACGCAGAATCTTATAGAACAGCACAGTCGAACGTCCCAACGAAGTGGAGGACATCGCGATAACATCAGCGACAATAGGGCGTTCGAACGACTCCGTGCCACCACAAACAGCAGCAGACGCCGTGCGATACTCTCCATATTGGCACAAAACGAGTACAAAAAAAAACCCAAAAAGTCTGGCAAAAAAGATATTCACAGGAAATAGTATAGACTCCAACAGTAAACCACCACTGAACGCGGAGGAAATAGCGCGGAACTTCAGGGAGATCTTTTCAACAGAATCCCAGGAAGATCACATCCCCATCATAGACACACTCCCTGAACGTACCATCATTACCAAACCCATCACCATCGAGGACATTGAAGCTACACGCAGCACGATGAAAACCAACTGCCCGGCAATGCTCCTGCTTGAACACACCCCCGAGATGTTAAAAACCTGCAGAACCTCCATCATCCCCAAATCTGGAAATCCGCAGGACATTAATGATTGGCGGCCCATTACAATCCCGTCAACCATAATAAGGCTGCTACACAAAATACTCGCGGGCAGATTGGAACAAATCAATCTCCACAAGCATCAAAAAGGCTTTAGCCGAATGGATGGAGTCTTCGCAAATGTGTTAGCCCTACATACCATAATAAAAGAGCACCGGAAAAAAGTGAAACTACTGTGCGTCGTGTCACTAGACCTAAGAAAAGCATTTGACATGGTATCGCACCACAGCTTAATTAGGGCGCTCAAAAGGGCCAACACAGACGACACCTTCATAAAATATATAAAGAGCAACCTCCACCAACGCTCCACCACCATCAAAAGCGGCACCAACAACATCACAATCGACATCAACCGCGGAGTAAAACAAGGGGACCCACTATCGCCGCTCCTATTTAACACCATCATAGACGAGCTGCTCAGGAAATTGGACTCCTTCACTGGCATCGAAACATCTACAACAGGAAGACTGCGATGCCTAGCCTACGCAGACGACCTGTTACTCTTCGCCAATTCGAAAGAAGACGCTGAAAGGATGCTCCAGATGGCATATACTTTCTTTAAGGCTCGAGGGATGGAAATCAATACCCAAAAAAGTAAGTTCTTGCACCTACGAACAGTTCCGAGTAAAAAGAAGGTATACGCCGACAACAACCCCATCGCATTCGAAGAGCAATTTCGATACCCAATTCAACACATCCGGTGAAATAGAAGGTACCCCAGAAAACCTTTTAGCCGAACTCCAGCGATTCCAAAAATCCCCGCTAAAGCCTCATCAAAAAATGAACATGCTGCGACAATTCCTTATTCCCCGATATATTCCCTACTTGCAAAAACCAACGATCACGCGGAAAACTTTAAAAGAAACAGACAAGAAAATTCGCTCCTTTGTCCGAAAAACGCTACACCTCAACGCCCACTGCCACAACACCATCATCCACACCTCCATTAAGCAAGGCGGCCTCGGAGTCATAGAATTTCGAAACTCGGATCAGGCACATGTTAATCCCAATACATTAACACGATCCCAAAATGACGCCGTCCAGTCCAAGCAACCGCTCTTGACAACTCTTTCTCCGGAAATGGAATCAAACAAGTGCGATACCACAAATGTTGCACATCCATAATAAGGAACCCACCAATCTTCTGGGGCGGAGAGGATTATATAAGAGCAGTACACCTCAGCATTTACGAAGATGCCGCGCAGGATGTGGAAAGGTAGAAAGCCTGTCGCATGTATTACAAGGCTGCCCACTCACGCACTGGGAACGGATTAATCGGCACAACTACACCCAAACGCGCCTAACCAGAGCCGCGAGAAGAAAGGGCTGGACAGCAACAATAGAGCCGAGAATTAGATGCCGCGACGGAACACTTAAAAAACCCGACATTAGTCATCTGCGACATCGGCATCCACTGGGAAGGACCCGAAAGTCTTGCGCTTTCATACAACGCAAAACTCGCCGCATACAGCACACAGCCGTTCCTTCAGGAAATCCAACGAAGGTACGTCGGCTTTAACATCCGTGTGCGTCCCCTAATCGTCGGAGCGAGAGCAGCCTGGTGCCCTCTCAATAAATACCTAATAACGCAACTCCGACTTACTGATAACGACGTCAAAGACATCATCACCACCACCATGAGAGGAAGCTGGACGATTCATCAGGCATTCATGCGCATGGTATGGGCATGATGTCAACACGTACAAAAAAAAAAAGAAAAAAAAATTAAAGGAACGGTACGATTGCCGAACATCCCAATCGAAATTTACTAACTTTATCTTATAGTACTACTAAGGGTTCAATGTATTAATAAAAAGGGGACTATAAAGTTTACATAAATAGATCCCCAAATTAATTAAAACTATTGTAATCTATTAAATACTATTATAAATAAAGAAAATTTACTAGCCAAATGCCTCGTCATCTAATTAGTGACGCGCATGAATGGATTAACGGGATTCCTTCTGTCCCTATCTACTATCTAGCGAAACCACAGCCAAGGGAACGGGCTTGGAATAATTAGCGGGGAAAGAAGACCCTGTTGAGCTTGACTCTAGTCTGGCAATGTAAGGAGACATAAGAGGTGTAGCATAAGTGGGAGTTAGTTAATTTCGGTTAATTAACACCAATGAAATACCACTACTCTTATTGTTTCCTTACTTACTTGATTAAATGGAACGTGTATCATTTCCTAGCCATTATACGGATATATTTATATGTCTTATGGTATTTGGTCTTAATGCAAGCTTCTTTGTTTGTTATCGATTGTTGAGAGAGATAGGGGACAAAGTGAGACTGAGGAGTTAATTGGATCTGTTGTTAAAGTAAGGTCTAATTGCCTGTCCATATAATTGGACATACCACTGACTTGGCATAGACTCGAGTCTGTTAAGCGATCTAAGAAGAGACATTCCTTAGCTGAGTTGGCAAGCCAACGCAGGTGTTGAAAGAGCTCATTGTAGATTATTGGAATATATTGTGATAATCACTTAAATGTGAGCAGCGACATCTAGCAGAAAATGTCGAAGACCAGAAGATTTCGATATTGGAATAACAAAGTCTCGACTGGAGAGTGGAATCGAATTTTCTAGCAGATTGGAAATCGTATGGGACGCTGGATGGCGAGAATTGTTCTCGAAGTATGCCATTCGAGTATAAATACCAGCACCCCAAAGGTATTCAAGTCAGTTCTAAAGTGAAATTTGAAGTGTTAATTAGGAGAAGTGATTAAGTGGTTTAAGTAAAAGATAAGAAAAGTATAAGCGGTTGAGGAATTGGATTGTACTGAGAGAAACAATTAAATAGTGAATTATAACTGTACTGAATAAAGGGATTTGTATTGAAAAGAATAAGTTCTATCATTTGTACCCACACAAACATTTTACATTGGTGTCAGAAGTGGGATAGGACTTATTGTGTGTAAAAAGAAAAAAAAAGTGTTTTCTGACTATTTGAAGAAGCTAGAATGGGTCGAAAACTATTGCAGTTGACCCTCGTCCAACTCAAATCCGAGTTGAACAAGAGAAGCCTCAGCGCCAGTGGAGGAAAAAGTGACCTGGTGCTCCGTCTTCAGGAGGCTTTGAACAACGAGGGACATGATCCTGATGCATATTCCTTTGATGTTGACGAGGATGAACAGACAAGTACCGGCAATGACATGACTGCGATGATGCAACTCCTCTTGTTAAAAATGGACGAACAGAAGAACACTTTGGAACAAGAAATGGACGAGCAGAAGAGCAGCATTGAACAAAAATTCAACGAACAAACCAACAATCTGCACGGTCTTCAACAGAAAATGGATGAAGAAAAGAATAATCTGGAAGAATAAAAGAACATTCTCCAGCAAAAATTCGAAGAAATCGATGACAAATTTGAAAGAATAGAGAAGAACGTTGATGACAAATTTGATAGAATAGAGAAGAATGTTGGCGAAAAATTCGAAGAAATGGACAGCAAAGTTCAGCAACCGACAAAAGAGCTCGACACAGTGCGAAAACAGAAACTGCGAGAATGTTCTTTAAGCGGTCCAAGGAGAAAAGATTTGAAGCCTCCCTCATTCGATGGCCAGACCTCATGGTCTACTTATAAGAAGCAGTTTGAAATGGCTGCCTGTGCAAACGACTGGAACAATGAGGAAAAGTGCTTTGCCCTAGCAATGGCCTTACGCGGTCCTACGGCAGAATTGTTACAAACAATCGATATCGAAAAGAATAGAGACTATATGGCTTTAGTGCAGGCTATGGAGAAACGGTTTGGGGATAGCCACATGCGGGAAGTTTACAAGGTTCAATTGCAAGGCCGTATGCAGCAACGAGGAGAAACACTGCAACAGCTCCAAGCAGACGTGAGTAGACTGGCACATTTGTCATATCCCACCGCAGGCCAAGAAATAATCGACGAAATGGCAAGGGACGCATTTATCAGGGGAATTGCAGATTTGAAGCTACAATCAGCAGTAAGGATGGCCGGGAAAAGAACCCTTGCTGAAGCACTTGCCTTCGCTCTGGCGATGGAAGCATCCAATCAGGCTTCCAAAGGAATGCATTTCGTCAGGGAAATAGTATCTGGTGAATGCTCCTGCTCAAGACTAACTACTATCCCGCGGGAGAGACGAAGGATGCGCTGCTGGAACTGCGATAAAGTAGGACATCTGCAAGGGCATTGTAAAGAACCAGTACGACGAGAAGGCTGCCTGCACTGGGGTTACAGGCAAATAGAAAGAAAAACCAGCAGAAACGGTTACCAAGAAACCGGTCAAATTTCCAGAAGCCATCAGTTAGGAAATGCTTACTTCGCGGGGCAGAAGTCTGTAGCAGGAGTCGACTCCAGGGTAATTATCCCAGTCTCACAGGTAAAACAACGCAATGAAAGCCTCCCAGCAGAAGTAGTCAGTGGTAAAGAAGCGAAAGAACGGGCAACTATCCAAACGATCAGGACTGAGCCAATAGAGGGTTGGAGTATAGACGAAATCCGTTCCTCCCAACAGGCAGACAATGACATCGAACCAATATTGGCCTGGAAAGAACACGAGGAAAGACCAAGCTGGCAGAAGATATCAGATCGGAGCCAAACTCTGAAGGCATACTGGGCACAGTGGGACTCGCTTTTTGTGCAAGATGGATTGCTGAAGAGAAAATGGGAAAGTGCAGATGGGACAACATCTCGTATGCAGCTAATTGTGCCACGGTCCAGGGTCAACCAAGTACTCCATGAAATACATGACGGAATCTCAGGAGGCCATTTGGGAATAAACAAGACGTTGGAAAAGGTAAGGGAACGTTTCTATTGGCTAAGCGCTAAACAAGATGTCGAGAATTGGTGCAAAAAGTGCATAAGGTGTGCGGCTACCAAGGGTCCAAAAGTAAAGCCACATGGACAAATGCAACAATACAATGTCGGAGCACCTTTCGAACGAATAGCTGGGCCGTTTCCCGAAACCTTTAATGGAAACCGATATACTCTCGTAGTCATGGATTACTTCAGTAAGTGGCCGGAAGTGTTTGCCATCCCAAATCAAGAGGCTAAGACCGTAGCCGAACAGCTAGTCAACAACTGGGTGAGCAGATTTGGGGTCCCAATGGAGCTGCACTCTTATCAAGGGCGAAACTTTGAATCAAAAGTCTTCCAGGAAATATGCCAATATTTGGAAATAAGAAAGACAAGGACAACACCACTACACCCTTAATCTGATGGAATGGTCGAGCGATTCAATCGGACCTTGAATGAGCATCTATCTAAGGTTGTCAGCAACTGCCAGCGGGATTGGGACCGACACATACCCCTCTTCTTAATAGCCTACCGAAACGCGGTCCATAGCTCAACAGGGCACACACCATCCGAGATCTTATTTGGTCAAACGATTCGGTTGCCAAGTGAAGCAAAATTCGGATCCCCACCGACGGAGCCCAAAGAGGTGAACGAGTACGTGAATGACTTACGCAGCAGGATTCGTAAATTGCATGAAGACACCAGAGAAAAGATGAAGCTAGCAAGCAGCCGCATGAAAACTAGGTACGATATCAAGGCGAAATCTTCCGGTTTCAACGAAGGAGATCTGGTTTGGCTGTATAATCCTCAGCGTAAGAAAGGCAAATCACCAAAATTGCAACAGGACTGGGAAGGTCCATACAAGTTGATAACCCGCATTAATGACGTTGTCTACCGGATCCAGCGTGGGAATCGAGGAAAATTGAAAGTTGTCCATTTGGATAGAATGTGTCATTTCAATGGGATGCTGAATGACGAAGTTGTTCGGGACGAACAACTGTAGGGAGGGAGCAATGTGATAATCACTTAAATGTGAGCAGCGACATCTAGCAGAAAATGTCGAAGACCAGAAGATTTCGATATTGGAATAACAAAGTCTCGACTGGAGAGTGGAATCGAATTTTCTAGCAGATTGGAAATCGTATGGGACGCTGGATGGCGAGGATTGTTCTCGAAGTATGCCATTCGAGTATAAATACCAGCATCCCAAAGGTATGCAAGTCAGTTCTAAAGTGAAATTTGAAGTGTTAATTAGGAGAAGTGATTAAATAGTGAATTGTAGCTGTACTGAATAAAGGGATTTGAATTGAAAAGAATAAGTTCTATTATTTGTACCCACACAAACATTTTACACGATATATATGAAACAATTGCTATTCCGAATATTTTTTGAAAACGGAATCTTAATTTTAGCTTTAAGATACAAATATTTGATCATTGTAAATAATAAAGAAGAATACAGTTTAACAGAAGACTTAAATGATTGTAAAATTTTTAATAAATTATATGCTGTGAAGTAAATATATTTATGGGAAATAGAGCTGACAATTGTAATATTAAAGTAATTAATTCTAAAGTCGAAATTTCTCAAAAAATTAAAACAAACTCATATTTGCATGCTATAACAATATACAATATACAATATAAATGTAAATGTTATAATAATAAAACAGACGAAGGAAAACTTTTTGTGTCAGGAATTATTACAATAAAAAATAATTGTAAACTAGAAACATATGATACTACAATCAAGACAACGGACAACGACGATGAAATAAATATCGCTTAAAGATCAACACTCATATGGAGAACTAGAGGACTGTTGTGTCAACCACAAGCTCAGAGATATTATGATAAGCCATGAACCTATATACAAGATCACGGCTAAAGATATTCACGAACTACAATACCTTTCTTCGGAAATATAGAACCAAAGAAGCTTTTGGGCAAAAGCCAAACAGAAGATTCTAAAGCGGTCACAAGGAGTACTCATGTCGATTTTTGCAGTAATAAGCATGTTGGGTGTCGGTTATTTTCTATGGAGATGCAATTCCGGAAGAACAACAATAGCCTTATTCAACAGATGTTTCAACTGGAGACATCAAGTAAACCCAGAAATGACGTTACGGGTTCGACATTCAGACCATATAGAAAACGCGGCAGACACCCTAGTGATCGAAACAACACCAAAGTCCAATCTTAGGACAAAATATCCTTAGATGTGTCCAAAAGCGTGTTATGCATGTGCAGGTACAACAACAGCAACAAGACACCACAAAAATCCAATGTGGGAAAATATACCATGAGACTTGCTGACCTGGCGTCTAGTTAAAGGTTTCATTTCTTGAAATTTTTGTTAAATCAGCTATTAAGAAGTTATAAATAGAGGGGCAACAAATAAAATTCTTTGAAATTGGAATCAGAGCTCAGAAATGCAATAGTGATTTGTAATAAAGTGAATATTAATTGTTTTATATTAAATTAGACTCACTTTGCTCAATAATAAAGTAAATAATTTTTTATAAGTAAATTAAAATAAGTAATAAGTAAAATAAGTAAATTAAGCTGATAAATTATAAAGTGAATAATTTTGCTTTTTAAGTGTTCCTTTAACAATCTTCGAATACATCGGAACTGTTTCTTTACACCAAAACAGAATTCCATTCTGTTCCACGCCCCAACACTCTGAAGGAAATACCAGAGCCCAAATCTTACCGCCTGGGAAATCTTGGCCCGAAGGGAGTTCCGACGAATTTAACTCAGTGTATCTATATCTTAGGCATAACAATATAAAACAATTTTTATTATTTTGTGTTAAAAAACCTCAACTCATCTGAGAAACTCCCCGAATTTAAGCATATTAATGAGGGAAGGAAAAGAAACTAACTTAGTAGCGGCGAGGGAAAAGAACACAGTTCAGTGCAAATCCATTTTTTCTTTATGGCAAATATGGAATGCAGTGTATGGAACATCTACTATATAATCTAGTATGAGAAAGTAACGATTTAAGTCCTTCTTAAATGAGGCCATTTACCCATAGAGGGTGCCAGGCCCCTTCATGAGACCGATAGTAAACAAGTACCGTGAGGGAAAGCTGAAAATAACTCTGAATAGAGAGTTAAATAGTACGTGAAACTGCTTAGAGGTTAAGCCCGATGAACCTGAATATCCGTTATGCAAAATTCATCACTAATAAAGTTATATTCTTTAATATCATAGAAATGGTGTGCATGTGCTGCAAGAAGACGTCCGGCTGACCACCTTATGGGGTCAACCGACTGCCCCATACAAGTAGCAGAGATGGCAAGGTTGGCAGCCAGGAACTAGGACTATGAAGATAGTTCAACAAAATTGTCAGGGCGCTTTTTCGGTAGGGGTTGATTTAGGAGCTCAAATGGTTAGGCAGGGCTGCAGCATTGCCCTACACATCTAATGGATGTGTTAGGGGTTTGCCTGCAGGAATGAGGGTCTTCCTTGATACCAGAGGAAATGCTGCAATTGTTATATGGGATATAAACTTAGTTTGTGTGCCTGTTTCCTCCAGCGAATGAGGTGTTTGCGTAAGCGTGGAAGGCGCTTTTGGCAGGATTTTTCTTGCCAGCGTCTACTGCAAATACAGTGAGGCAATTGACCCATACATTGAGTATATGGATGGTTTGTTTTCGCTTGCCGGCAGTGAACCCCTCATTATCGGTGTTGACGCCAATGCAACCTCCCCTCTTTGGTTCAGCAAGGAAACCGAACCCTTAACGGGTAACCGGAGCCAGAATCGGGGGAATGTTCTTGGTGAATGGGTCGTTGCGCGCAATGCCCATGTTATCAACAAGCCGAGTGAGGTGAATACCTTTGATGCGGCCAACGGTGGCAAGAGTGACATTGACGTTACTTTTGCCAATGAGGTAGCTTTTAGGGCGTTTAGTTTTAGGTGGAGTGTTAGTGTAGGGGTGAGTGATCAAAACTGGATTCAGTTTGAGATCACTCATGCAATAAATGAAAACAGCATAGTTTCAGACAGAAGATGGTGCGTGCGAGGCGTTGACTGGAGTCTTTATGTTGCGCGTATACTTGCGGAGGTTTCCTCCCTGACACCGCAAGTGTATGGCAGCTTAAGCATAGACCGGCAAATCGCGCACATTAATGAGTGCGTATGGCGGGTTAACGACGAACTCTTTGAGAGGAGTCGTAGGGCGAATCAAAAAAAGGGTAAGTTGGTGGAACCGCTGTCTGACAGAAAAGCGAAGGGTTATCAGAAACCTAAGGAAGCGATTCCAAAGGGCTAGGGTGGCTAACGCTGAGGACCTGGCTCAGCTGGGCATCGCCTTTCGGCAAGGGCTCGCTGAGTACAAGCGTGTCATTGTCAGCACAAAGGAGTCTCACTGGAGAAACCTTGCCTCTAATAATAGAGATGATCCCTAGGGCAAACTATATAAGATTTGCCGTAGTACTAAGAAGACTGCTGACATTGAAGGCATACGTGTGGGTAATATGGTTTTATCCACATGGAAAGATTGCCTTACTGCATTGCTTGGTCAGTTCTCCCCGAGAGAGGAGCGCTTTGAGGACTCTTCATATAAAGAGCCTCCGGTTCCTCTGGAGTTAAGAACTGAAGAAGTCGACTATGGTGTTTCACTTCTTCGCTCCAGGAGATCTCCTGGAGCTGGTGGAATGACCGGAGAGATGGTGAAAGCCATCTGGAAGGCCGTCCCAGAATACCTGCTTGCGCTCTACAGTAAATGTATTGCTTGCAGCTACTTCCCCAAGGATTGGAAGGTGGCAAGGGTGGTTGTGCTCCTGAAGTCCACCGATAAGAATCGGTCTGATCCTAAATCTTATCGGGGCATTAGCCTGCTTCCGGTACTAGGAAAAGTACTGGAAAGGGTAATGGTGGAAAGGGTTTCGGAGAGCATGACGGAACCAATGTCCACCTTCCAATTCGGCTTTACGAGAAGCAAGTGTGTCGAGGATGCATGGTCTTTCTTAAAAGACAGAGTCCTCAGAAGCAGGGCCAGTGTGGTTATAGGCATCTTTATTGATTTTAAAGGTGCCTTTGGTAACCTGAACTAGCAAAAATAGTAACCAGGTTGCATGAATTGGGCTGTCGGGAAATTGGGCTTTGGGGAAGCTACTTTTCCGACAGAAAACCGAGTGCGGTAAATACGCACGACAGCGTCTCATTCAATGTTGAGAGAGGTTGCCCCCAGGGATCCATCTGTGGTCCTTTTATTTGGAACCTGATGATGGATCCACTTTTGCGGCGACTAAATGAGCTCTGTCAGTGCTGCGCCTACGCAGATGACCTGCTCCTCATCCTTGAAGGCCAGTCTAGGGCCGATATCGAGGCATTAGGAGGAAGAGCTCTAGCAGTTGTTGCTGAATGGGAAGAGAGCGTGAGGGTAAGTGTATCGCAGGATAAGACAGTTTAAATGAAGCTCAAGGGCAAATTGAATGTAAGACGTCGGGCTCCTGCGATACGTTTGAACGGCGTTGGCATTAGATATGTGACTGAGGTCACATATCTAGGCATAACGATGGGTGAGAGTATGAACTTCATGAATCACCTGGTTCGAACCAAAATACGCATGCTGAGTGCTGTAGGCCAGGTAAGGCGCATTTTGCGATCTGACTGGGGACTCAACAGGCGTTCTGTTCGTATCATATACGATGGCCTTTTTGGAGCGTCGGTATGGTACGACAAGGTTATGACTGTTGATGGTCGAAGGCGGATCTTGACTTGTCAAAGAGTCGCCTTACTTGGCTGTTTACCGGTGTGCCACACTGTCTCCACAGAGGCAATGCAGGTGTTGCTTGCAGTGCCACCTCTTGATCGGGAAGTGATGCGTCGTGCTATTGCTTTCAAGATCAGAAAAGGTCTCCCGTTAAATGAGCGCGATTGGGTTTCCCCGGATGAAGTGGATGGCCTATCCCTGAAGCAGCGTAAAACCTTGCTACATGCATTTGTTATATCTAGATGGCAATCTAGATGGGATGCTAGCGAAATTGGCAGGGTTACTTACGGCTTCCTAAGGCATGTGCTAACCATGAGTGTTTCCTGAACGGAATTTTACCCTCAACCAACGGGGTGGCCGTGGTGTAGTGGTACTAGCAATCGCTTCTCAGTCGGAGGGTCCAGCTTCGAATCCTGCCCAGGGCAAGTCAGTTTTTCATTTGTGTAATTGGAACTCAGACAGAAAAATTCTGCGTATGAAGGCATAACACTGACACGTAGATTTGGCTGTTGTAGAGTTTCAAGCACAGAAAAAAATACTGTGAATTATACCTCGAATCACTCTGATTGAAGAAAAAACTCTCCGTCCTGGAGAGCGAATATCGAAACCAAACACACCTGAGTTTCAAACCACTACAAAAACAATTTTCCTTTCTCTTCCTTCTAAAGGGTCCGCCATCTAACGTTTTTTTTTCAACTAGTGCTTATTTCATGAATGGTAACACCTAGCTCATGTCTGATTTGACAGATAATTAGTTTTATCCTTCCGGTTAATAATGGAAAATAACTTCATTCAAATGGCTGCCTCGGCTGGCCATGCAGTACCCTACACGATCGGTCCAATTTTTAAGCACATTATCGATTGTGTGCAGCTGTATTTCATCAATGGCTTCACGAATATTGTCCTTTAAAGCGTCAATTGTCTCTGGCTTGTCGGCGTAACACTTATCTTTTACGGCAGCCCACAAATAATAGTCCAACGGTGTCAAATCGCAGCTCCGAGGTGGCCAAACGACATCAGCTCTGCGGCTGACAATGCGATCTTCAAAAACAGGGCGCAAAACATTGAGTGTAGCTTCGGCTGTGTGGCACGTAGCGCCGTCCTGTTGAAACCAAATGTTGCCAATATCCTCCTCTTCAATTTTTGTGAACAAAAATTCGTTCAACAGGGCCCGATAACGATCGCCATTAATTGTAACGGCCACTCCTTGCTCATTTTCGAAGAAAAATGGCCCAATTATGCCTCTGGACCAAAATCCGCACCAAACAGTGACTCGGTTTGGGTGTATCGGCTTTCCAATGTATGCGTGCGGGTTTTCTGTGCCCCAAATGCGACAATTTTGCTTGTTTACATACCTGCCAAGATCAAAATGAGCTTCATCTGAAAAGATAATTTGTTTGGCAAAATCGGCATCTTCTCTAAGTCGATCGCGGGCAATATTTCCCAGCGTTGTTCAAGCGTATACACAACCATACTCGGTTAGCGGAAGGATAAAACTAATTATCTGTCAAATCAGACATGAGCTATGTGTTACCGTTCAACAAATAAGCATTAGTTGAAAAAAAAAAGTTAGATGGCGGACCCTTTACCTTTCCGCCCGCGCCCAGGCAACAGTAAAAGGGTATCTAACCCCTTAGGCGCGTGTAAATTATAAAAAAAAAAACGGGCATGGCTCTCTTAACGCATTCTTGCATAAGAGAGGGCTTAGTGGGGTTGCGAGCTGCTCATGTGGAGCCACCTATGAGGACTGGCTTCACGACCTATGTGAGTATCCCAATTATTCTGACATTAGGGGCTTGCAGGCTATGGGCATCATCTTCAATGGTGAGGCCTACGATGTCAGTGGAAGTATCACTGATACCGTACGGTTCGAAAGAACCCGTAGTTTTGTAAAAGAAGTATTTAATAGAAGACGCAGTAGTTTAGCGAGTGGAACTTGGAAATTTTGAATTTTGTTGAAAAGCCGCCAGTCCTGGCAGTGAGGTGCCCAACCGTGTAAGTCATTAGCTGCATAAAGAAGAAATTTCTAGAGTTCTTATAATTCTCTCAGAGAAGTCAAAACAGTCACGTGGCAAGAGACGGACAGGGTCAGTTCTGCCCTTTCTCTGCAGAAATATTGGGGATCGGCCTTTTTCTCGCCAAATGTCCAGTTCTCTCGTTGCCTGGGACGTCCATGTGCTCTGACACCCAGCATGATTTGGTTACGGTTTTAGCAGTTCTTTCAACTAGAGGATAATGATGGGCAGCGCCAAATTGCGAATACGATTGCTATCAGTCTCGTAGCCTAAAAGCTGTTTTATGGTGGCGTCGGTTCTATTACCGCTTTGAGTGTTGACCTGATATATATCAGAATTCTGATACAGGCGTAACCCTAAATATTAGTGAGGTTTGGGAGCTAATATTAGTTTTCAAAGGCCAACGTCCGTTTGTTTCCCTCTAAAAAATAAAAAAAAATAAACCTACACAATGGAAGTTCTGCGGTCCAGATATATTATAGCCCTCGGGACGGAAGGATTTGCTCTGTAAGCCCTTGAACGGCTAAGCAATTCTACGCCGGAAATTTGTACGCAGCCCTTAACATGACTCTTTGACGAGCGATACGAAATACGGAGCGCTTGTCCTATTGTACGCTTATCCGCAGTTGAATTTCAACAACGAAAGTGCGCGGACGTGTTTTCTGATTTCGTGTGTTCTTAACATTTGAAAACATATTCGGGGTTTTTTCATTTCGGGCGCTAATTGTTTTTTCCGAGTCACTAATTACCTTTTAAGATATACGGTAATTACGGTCGCTCGGCGGTCGATTTTTAGTGCGGTTTTTATTGCGGTTTTATTGCGGTCTCTGGATATAAAATTGGTGTTCGACGGCTGCACTTTTCAGTGCGGACGAACCTAGAATTTAGTGAGGTGATTGGTTTTACCAATTAAAACAGGGGGATTTCCCACAATTAGTGCAGTGAAAAGAGGAGAAATTCTCAAAATTAGTGTTAGAAATTGTGTGTTAATCAGAATTTAAAAGAGGAACAAATTCGAAGGGAGTTCCGACGAATTTAACTCAGTGTATCTATATCTTAGGCATAACAATATAAAACAATTTTTATTATTTTGTGTTAAAAAACCTCAACTCATCTGAGAAACTCCCCGAATTTAAGCATATTAATGAGGGAAGGAAAAGAAACTAACTTAGTAGCGGCGAGGGAAAAGAACACAGTTCAGTGCAAATCCATTTTTTCTTTATGGCAAATATGGAATGCAGTGTATGGAACATCTACTATATAATCTAGTATGAGAAAGTAACGATTTAAGTCCTTCTTAAATGAGGCCATTTACCCATAGAGGGTGCCAGGCCCCTTCATGAGACCGATAGTAAACAAGTACCGTGAGGGAAAGCTGAAAATAACTCTGAATAGAGAGTTAAATAGTACGTGAAACTGCTTAGAGGTTAAGCCCGATGAACCTGAATATCCGTTATGCAAAATTCATCACTAATAAAGTTATATTCTTTAATATCATAGAAATGGTGTGCATGTGCTGCAAGAAGACGTCCGGCTGACCACCTTATGGGGTCAACCGACTGCCCCATACAAGTAGCAGAGATGGCAAGGTTGGCAGCCAGGAACTAGGACTATGAAGATAGTTCAACAAAATTGTCAGGGCGCTTTTTCGGTAGGGGTTGATTTAGGAGCTCAAATGGTTAGGCAGGGCTGCAGCATTGCCCTACACATCTAATGGATGTGTTAGGGGTTTGCCTGCAGGAATGAGGGTCTTCCTTGATACCAGAGGAAATGCTGCAATTGTTATATGGGATATAAACTTAGTTTGTGTGCCTGTTTCCTCCAGCGAATGAGGTGTTTGCGTAAGCGTGGAAGGCGCTTTTGGCAGGATTTTTCTTGCCAGCGTCTACTGCAAATACAGTGAGGCAATTGACCCATACATTGAGTATATGGATGGTTTGTTTTCGCTTGCCGGCAGTGAACCCCTCATTATCGGTGTTGACGCCAATGCAACCTCCCCTCTTTGGTTCAGCAAGGAAACCGAACCCTTAACGGGTAACCGGAGCCAGAATCGGGGGAATGTTCTTGGTGAATGGGTCGTTGCGCGCAATGCCCATGTTATCAACAAGCCGAGTGAGGTGAATACCTTTGATGCGGCCAACGGTGGCAAGAGTGACATTGACGTTACTTTTGCCAATGAGGTAGCTTTTAGGGCGTTTAGTTTTAGGTGGAGTGTTAGTGTAGGGGTGAGTGATCAAAACTGGATTCAGTTTGAGATCACTCATGCAATAAATGAAAACAGCATAGTTTCAGACAGAAGATGGTGCGTGCGAGGCGTTGACTGGAGTCTTTATGTTGCGCGTATACTTGCGGAGGTTTCCTCCCTGACACCGCAAGTGTATGGCAGCTTAAGCATAGACCGGCAAATCGCGCACATTAATGAGTGCGTATGGCGGGTTAACGACGAACTCTTTGAGAGGAGTCGTAGGGCGAATCAAAAAAAGGGTAAGTTGGTGGAACCGCTGTCTGACAGAAAAGCGAAGGGTTATCAGAAACCTAAGGAAGCGATTCCAAAGGGCTAGGGTGGCTAACGCTGAGGACCTGGCTCAGCTGGGCATCGCCTTTCGGCAAGGGCTCGCTGAGTACAAGCGTGTCATTGTCAGCACAAAGGAGTCTCACTGGAGAAACCTTGCCTCTAATAATAGAGATGATCCCTAGGGCAAACTATATAAGATTTGCCGTAGTACTAAGAAGACTGCTGACATTGAAGGCATACGTGTGGGTAATATGGTTTTATCCACATGGAAAGATTGCCTTACTGCATTGCTTGGTCAGTTCTCCCCGAGAGAGGAGCGCTTTGAGGACTCTTCATATAAAGAGCCTCCGGTTCCTCTGGAGTTAAGAACTGAAGAAGTCGACTATGGTGTTTCACTTCTTCGCTCCAGGAGATCTCCTGGAGCTGGTGGAATGACCGGAGAGATGGTGAAAGCCATCTGGAAGGCCGTCCCAGAATACCTGCTTGCGCTCTACAGTAAATGTATTGCTTGCAGCTACTTCCCCAAGGATTGGAAGGTGGCAAGGGTGGTTGTGCTCCTGAAGTCCACCGATAAGAATCGGTCTGATCCTAAATCTTATCGGGGCATTAGCCTGCTTCCGGTACTAGGAAAAGTACTGGAAAGGGTAATGGTGGAAAGGGTTTCGGAGAGCATGACGGAACCAATGTCCACCTTCCAATTCGGCTTTACGAGAAGCAAGTGTGTCGAGGATGCATGGTCTTTCTTAAAAGACAGAGTCCTCAGAAGCAGGGCCAGTGTGGTTATAGGCATCTTTATTGATTTTAAAGGTGCCTTTGGTAACCTGAACTAGCAAAAATAGTAACCAGGTTGCATGAATTGGGCTGTCGGGAAATTGGGCTTTGGGGAAGCTACTTTTCCGACAGAAAACCGAGTGCGGTAAATACGCACGACAGCGTCTCATTCAATGTTGAGAGAGGTTGCCCCCAGGGATCCATCTGTGGTCCTTTTATTTGGAACCTGATGATGGATCCACTTTTGCGGCGACTAAATGAGCTCTGTCAGTGCTGCGCCTACGCAGATGACCTGCTCCTCATCCTTGAAGGCCAGTCTAGGGCCGATATCGAGGCATTAGGAGGAAGAGCTCTAGCAGTTGTTGCTGAATGGGAAGAGAGCGTGAGGGTAAGTGTATCGCAGGATAAGACAGTTTAAATGAAGCTCAAGGGCAAATTGAATGTAAGACGTCGGGCTCCTGCGATACGTTTGAACGGCGTTGGCATTAGATATGTGACTGAGGTCACATATCTGGGCATAACGATGGGTGAGAGTATGAACTTCATGAATCACCTGGTTCGAACCAAAATACGCATGCTGAGTGCTGTAGGCCAGGTAAGGCGCATTTTGCGATCTGACTGGGGACTCAACAGGCGTTCTGTTCGTATCATATACGATGGCCTTTTTGGAGCGTCGGTATGGTACGACAAGGTTATGACTGTTGATGGTCGAAGGCGGATCTTGACTTGTCAAAGAGTCGCCTTACTTGGCTGTTTACCGGTGTGCCACACTGTCTCCACAGAGGCAATGCAGGTGTTGCTTGCAGTGCCACCTCTTGATCGGGAAGTGATGCGTCGTGCTATTGCTTTCAAGATCAGAAAAGGTCTCCCGTTAAATGAGCGCGATTGGGTTTCCCCGGATGAAGTGGATGGCCTATCCCTGAAGCAGCGTAAAACCTTGCTACATGCATTTGTTATATCTAGATGGCAATCTAGATGGGATGCTAGCGAAATTGGCAGGGTTACTTACGGCTTCCTAAGGCATGTGCTAACCATGAGTGTTTCCTGAACGGAATTTTACCCTCAACCAACGGGGTGGCCGTGGTGTAGTGGTACTAGCAATCGCTTCTCAGTCGGAGGGTCCAGCTTCGAATCCTGCCCAGGGCAAGTCAGTTTTTCATTTGTGTAATTGGAACTCAGACAGAAAAATTCTGCGTATGAAGGCATAACACTGACACGTAGATTTGGCTGTTGTAGAGTTTCAAGCACAGAAAAAAATACTGTGAATTATACCTCGAATCACTCTGATTGAAGAAAAAACTCTCCGTCCTGGAGAGCGAATATCGAAACCAAACACACCTGAGTTTCAAACCACTACAAAAACAATTTTCCTTTCTCTTCCTTCTAAAGGGTCCGCCATTTAACGTTTTTTTTTCCACTAGTGCTTATTTCATGAATGGTAACACCTAGCTCATGTCTGATTTGACAGATAATTAGTTTTATCCTTCCGGTTAATAATGGAAAATAACTTCATTCAAATGGCTGCCTCGGCTGGCCATGCAGTACCCTACACGATCGGTCCAATTTTTAAGCACATTATCGATTGTGTGCAGCTGTATTTCATCAATGGCTTCACGAATATTGTCCTTTAAAGCGTCAATTGTCTCTGGCTTGTCGGCGTAACACTTATCTTTTACGGCAGCCCACAAATAATAGTCCAACGGTGTCAAATCGCAGCTCCGAGGTGGCCAAACGACATCAGCTCTGCGGCTGACAATGCGATCTTCAAAAACAGGGCGCAAAACATTGAGTGTAGCTTCGGCTGTGTGGCACGTAGCGCCGTCCTGTTGAAACCAAATGTTGCCAATATCCTCCTCTTCAATTTTTGTGAACAAAAATTCGTTCAACAGGGCCCGATAACGATCGCCATTAATTGTAACGGCCACTCCTTGCTCATTTTCGAAGAAAAATGGCCCAATTATGCCTCTGGACCAAAATCCGCACCAAACAGTGACTCGGTTTGGGTGTATCGGCTTTCCAATGTATGCGTGCGGGTTTTCTGTGCCCCAAATGCGACAATTTTGCTTGTTTACATACCTGCCAAGATCAAAATGAGCTTCATCTGAAAAGATAATTTGTTTGGCAAAATCGGCATCTTCTCTAAGTCGATCGCGGGCAATATTTCCCAGCGTTGTTCAAGCGTATACACAACCATACTCGGTTAGCGGAAGGATAAAACTAATTATCTGTCAAATCAGACATGAGCTATGTGTTACCGTTCAACAAATAAGCATTAGTTGAAAAAAAAAAGTTAGATGGCGGACCCTTTACCTTTCCGCCCGCGCCCAGGCAACAGTAAAAGGGTATCTAACCCCTTAGGCGCGTGTAAATTATAAAAAAAAAAACGGGCATGGCTCTCTTAACGCATTCTTGCATAAGAGAGGGCTTAGTGGGGTTGCGAGCTGCTCATGTGGAGCCACCTATGAGGACTGGCTTCACGACCTATGTGAGTATCCCAATTATTCTGACATTAGGGGCTTGCAGGCTATGGGCATCATCTTCAATGGTGAGGCCTACGATGTCAGTGGAAGTATCACTGATACCGTACGGTTCGAAAGAACCCGTAGTTTTGTAAAAGAAGTATTTAATAGAAGACGCAGTAGTTTAGCGAGTGGAACTTGGAAATTTTGAATTTTGTTGAAAAGCCGCCAGTCCTGGCAGTGAGGTGCCCAACTGTGTAAGTCATTAGCTGCATAAAGAAGAAATTTCTAGAGTTCTTATAATTCTCTCAGAGAAGTCAAAACAGTCACGTGGCAAGAGACGGACAGGGTCAGTTCTGCCCTTTCTCTGCAGAAATATTGGGGATCGGCCTTTTTCTCGCCAAATGTCCAGTTCTCTCGTTGCCTGGGACGTCCATGTGCTCTGACACCCAGCATGATTTGGTTACGGTTTTAGCAGTTCTTTCAACTAGAGGATAATGATGGGCAGCGCCAAATTGCGAATACGATTGCTATCAGTCTCGTAGCCTAAAAGCTGTTTTATGGTGGCGTCGGTTCTATTACCGCTTTGAGTGTTGACCTGATATATATCAGAATTCTGATACAGGCGTAACCCTAAATATTAGTGAGGTTTGGGAGCTAATATTAGTTTTCAAAGGCCAACGTCCGTTTGTTTCCCTCTAAAAAATAAAAAAAAATAAACCTACACAATGGAAGTTCTGCGGTCCAGATATATTATAGCCCTCGGGACGGAAGGATTTGCTCTGTAAGCCCTTGAACGGCTAAGCAATTCTACGCCGGAAATTTGTACGCAGCCCTTAACATGACTCTTTGACGAGCGATACGAAATACGGAGCGCTTGTCCTATTGTACGCTTATCCTCAGTTGAATTTCAACAACGAAAGTGCGCGGACGTGTTTTCTGATTTCGTGTGTTCTTAACATTTGAAAACATATTCGGGGTTTTTTCATTTCGGGCGCTAATTGTTTTTTCCGAGTCACTAATTACCTTTTAAGATATACGGTAATTACGGTCGCTCGGCGGTCGATTTTTAGTGCGGTTTTTATTGCGGTTTTATTGCGGTCTCTGGATATAAAATTGGTGTTCGACGGCTGCACTTTTCAGTGCGGACGAACCTAGAATTTAGTGAGGTGATTGGTTTTACCAATTAAAACAGGGGGATTTCCCACAATTAGTGCAGTGAAAAGAGGAGAAATTCTCAAAATTAGTGTTAGAAATTGTGTGTTAATCAGAATTTAAAAGAGGAACAAATTCCCAAAAATCAGTGCTGTGATTTCGATTTCGTGTTGGTTTTTTCGTGTTTTTGTGTAGCGTGAGTGCTAGTGTTGCCATTTTGGGTGTTGCCAGTGTTGGCATTTTGGGTAGGAGATATGCCTCCTACCAAAAAGATAACGGGGCAGAACATGCGGCTGAAGCTGAAAAAGCTCGTCGAGAAGGGCATAGAGGTAGCTGCCGTAAATCAAGGAGACACGGAGATGGATACTAGTACCCCAGCAAAGAAGAGAACCTGTGAGGTCGAAAGCCCGAACTCTGTAAAGAGGTCAAAATCGGTAAGTGGTTTGAAAACTAACAATATTTCAGGTTTAGGTTTAGAATTGGATGAGAATGCTTTAATGGACGCCAAGGGCACAAATATTTTGCATCTAAATTGGCAGCTGGGCGATTTGGCTAGGGGACTTTCGGAGGTGATCTTCGAAAGGGGTGAAGTTGACCCTGTCCTTGCAGGCAGGGTAAATTGTGCCTGTAAGGCCTACGAAGGCATAATTTGGCTGCTCGTTGGGGAAAACGAGCGGCTAAAAGGTTGCCTGGAGGGGTACAAACACACCCCAGAGGTTGTGCGTCCGCAGCCCTTGCATAATGCTGGGCTTCCCCCAGCTGGTAAAGAGAAGGAGAGGAGCTTCGCTCAAGTGGCAGCAGGAGCGATTAAAGCTCCTGCCATTACGGCAAAGGCTCCTGCTCCTGCCTACTCAGCAAGGGTTCCTGTTTCTGCCGCTGCGGGAAGGGTTCCTGTCCCCTCCGGAAAGGTCCCTCCACCTGTGCCGGCACCAGCTCTTACATGGTCCATGGTCGTGCGGAGTAAGAAGTCCGGTGCGTCGGCAAAAGAAATTGAGGCTGAAGTCCTCAAGAAGGTCGCCCCATCCTAGGGTGTCAGGGTGGACTGCGTGAGGACGCTAAAAAACGGGAGCGTCGTAATCCGCACTCCAACTGCGTTGGAGAGGGGAAAAATTGCGGACAACCCCAATTTCAGGGAGGCAGGGCTAGAGGTTTCGATCCCTCAAAAACCTGGCCCAAGGGTGGTAATAAAAGGTGTGACCACCTCCATCACCCCGGTGGAGTTCATGAACCTGCTTCATGAGCTAAATTTCAAGGAGGAGTATACCCTTGAAAGTTTTAAAAGGGAGCTAAAAATGGTAACCCGACCATGGACTACCAAAGAAGGAGGCAGCGTTAACGTTGTGCTGGAGAGTCTAGGCTCAGCACAAGCGCTTAAAGCACTCCTTGATAGTGGGCGCTGCTATATTGGGTGGTACTCCTTTCCTGTAAAGGAGTACAAAACCATTGTTGGCTGCTTCCGATGCCTCGGTCTTGACCATGGCATCGCTGATTGCAAGACCCCGGAGGTATATCGCCGTTGCGGTGAAGAGGGACACCACTCAAAAGGGTGCTCAAAACCGGCCAAATGCCGGAACTGCTCGCTCAAGGGACGAGCAGCCAACCACCGCATGGTATCGGCTGAATGTCCGCTTTATGCGGTTGCTCTTGCCCGGTTGAATGCCAGAAACTAATATGGTATTCAACTTCGTGCAATTGAACTGCCAGGGCGCTTTCTCCATTATGGTAGACCTGGGAGTTCGGATGTGCGAGATGGACTGCAGCGTTGCTCTGGTTCAGGAGCCCTATGCTTCGAGGGGAGTAATTAGGGGTTTACCCGCTTCCATGCGGGTCTTCCCTGACACTAGATGCAGAGCTGCAGTGATTGTAAGGGACACAAACCTTACATGCATCCTTCAAGATGCAGATGAACGTGGCGTATGTGTTGGAGTAGAAGGCGTTTTTGGCAAGATATACTTTGCCAGCGTCTACTGCAAGTATGGTGAGGCAATCGAGCCATACATCCAATACATGGAGGAAGTGCGTTCGCTAGTCGGGAGCGACCCCCTCATCCTCGGCGTTGACGCTAATGCGATTTCCCTCTTGTGGCACAGTAAGATGTCCAGTAACTCGCCTGGATATCCAAGCTATCCACGGGGTGTGGCGCTTAGTGAATGGGCTATATCATCTGATATGCACCCTCTCAATCGGCCGAGTGAGTCGTACACTTTTGACGCGCATGGTCGAAAAAGCGACATTGACGTCACATTCGTAAATGAATCCGCACTTAGGGCGTTCTCTTTTTCATGGAAAATCTCCAGAAGCATAAGTGACCACAGCTGGATACAAGTTGAGGTCACCTATGAGGAGACTGTTAGGGCGCCTAGGTTAGATAGGAGATGGTGCACTCGGAATGCTGATTGGAACGTGTACGGTTCCCATATACTTGCAGAGGTATCCTCGATGCCCCTTCAGGTGTATGGAAGCCTGAACATCGATCAGCAGATCGAGTACATCAATGAGTGTGTGTGGCGTGTCAACGACGATCTCTTTGAGAGGAGCCGTAAGGTTACGTTTCGTAAGGTTCATGAAAATGAATCTGTGCGTGTGAGTGTGGAGCGTGGATGTCCTCAGGGCTCTATCTGTGGTCCATTCATTTGGAACCTCATGATGGATCCACTGCTAGGACAGATACGTGAGACCTGCAAGTGCTGTGCATATGCGGATGACCTGTTACTCATTCTTGAAGGACACTCCAGGAGAGTGTTGCAAGAAATGGGAAACAGAGTAATCCAAATCGTCACGGCCTGGAGCGACAGTGTGGGCGTCGCCGTATCAGAGGAAAAGTCTGTAATGATGATCCTCAAGGGAAAATCATTTAAACGACGACCTCCCACAATCGGTTTGAATGGTAAAAGCCTTAGATATGTGACGCAAGTCAAATATCTGGGCATAACCATGAGTGAGAACTTGAACTTCTTACCACATTTGGAAAGAGTCAAGGACAAACTCACAAGCGTCGTGGGTCAGGTAAGGCGCATTATGCGGTCTGACTGGGGGCTCGGTAGGCGTGCTGTTCACACCATATATGGTGGCCTTTTTGTTGCTTGTGCAACATTCGGGGCATCAGTATGGAGTGACATACTTACGACTAAGTGGGGCCTCAGAAAGATCCTCTCTTGCCAAAGAATGGTCTTGCTTGGCTGCTTACCCGTTTGCCGCACTGTCTCTACAGAGGCACTACACGTCTTGTTGGGAGTACCACCCCTTGACTTGGAAGCTATCCGTCGTGGATTAGCCTTCAAAGTGAGGAGAGGTACAATACTAGGAGAGCGTGATTGGGTGTCTCACAATGGAGTCAACCAGATTTCCTTCCGGGAGCGTAAGCACTTGCTAGACGAATGCGTCATAACTAGATGGCAATCTAGATGGGACGATAGCGTAAACGGCAGAGTCACTTACCGCTTCTTGAAGAATGTCGTGTTCATGCGAGAGCGGCCTGAGTTGAGTTGTAACCTCAACTTGGGCTTTCTTCTTACTGGCCATGGTTCCTTTAATGTATTTTTGCATAAAAGGGGCCTAAGTCAGGTGGAAGGCTGCTCGTGTGGAGCTCCTTTTGAGGACTGGATACACGCTTTGTGTGAATGTTCTCTGTATGATGATGTTAGGAATCTCGAAGCTATGGGCGTAGGTTTTGAAGACGGTGTTTGTGATGTTGGCAGTGTTCTAACTGACAACGCACAAATAGCACGGATTCAGGACTATGCGAACATAGTGTTTGCTAGGCGTCGGAATAGGTAGCTATACCCTGGAGCTCGGTGAGCAGGGTCAAAAGGCGGCCAGTCCTGGGCAATAAGGTGCCCCACTGGAAGTAACCGCAAGGTTGCGAAGCTCGACCGGAGGCTATATTCTGGTACCACGGGCGGTCAGGAGCCCCCGGAACTTAGTTCCGGCCTGACCTAGGAGTTGGCCCCCTTGTGGGAGTATCGTGGTGGCTGTGGTTTACACCCAAAATTGCGGGGAGAGTAGGGTGTTTGGACATCACATGGCTGAGTATATGTTGTAGCGTGCTATGACCTGTGCTTAGCTATTTGATGGCCATGGCGCTAACTGGTGTGCTCGATGTGGAGTTGCATTGCAACCGGGTGCCATGACCCACAGACTGGCAGAGGTATTTAGATAGACCTCAACCCTAACCAAGGGAGAAGATCGTGCCTTATACACGACTTCTAGTAGGCACTGGAGGTGGTATTTATACTATCCGAAGGGCGTTGATTGGCGCATTATTTCAATCCTGTCATGAGCGTAAGCGCTCCGTGGGACAAGGCCTTAACGGCAGGTGTCCCCGTAAAACACAAGAGACGTTCTGTACCCTTATCCCGGGCCCCCGCCCAATTATCAAGGCTTCGCCCTTAATGACGTTGTCTAATAATGAACGGGGGCAGAGCAAAGTACTGGTCTTATCGTAAACATCTTCAGATGACGCTACCGAAGGTTGCTACGATTTGATCAGTCACAAGCTGCCGGTCATAGGTCTTGTTGGCGGCTGGAACACCGGTAGTCCCTACCAGGACTTAAATCACGGTACCATGGGAGTCAGGAGCCCCCCGGATCTCGGTCCGGGCCTGACTTGTTAGAGGTAGGCCCCCTTGTGGGAGCGTCATGGTGGCTGTGGTTTAAACCCAAAATCGCGGGAAGGGTCTTCCTTTGGTTTTTCTTTGGTTGACTCAATGTGGAGTTGCAATAAGTGCTGGGTGCTGCGACCCTAAGAGCAGTAAGAGGTTTTAGGTCAGCCTCGACTCATACCAAGGGTGGAACTTGTGCCGGCAACACAGTTCCGAATTGGTATCAAACAGTGAAAATCATTGGTGAGCGTTGGCAAGGCGTATCCTTGCTCCCATGGATGTATGGGCATCCCGTGGAATAAGGCCGTAAAGGCAGGTGTCCACGCAAATCGAGAGACGTTCTGTACCCTTACCCCCCCAGTTGAATTTCAACATCGAATGTGTGCGGACGTGTTTTCCGGTTTGTCTAGATACTTGGTTAATGACTTTCATATATTCGTTCGTTCGGGTTTTTTTTCATTTGGGCGCTAATTGCTTGTGTCGGACACTTATTACTTTTATTTCGGGATTTCCTTAATTACGGTCGCTCGGTCGGTCGTTTTATTGCGGTTCATGTAAATAAGTGATAATTAGTGATACAACTCAGCTAGTTTAGTGGTAGTGCTAAGTGTTTAATTGCTGCACTTATCAGTGCGGAGGGATTTTTAAACATTAGTGTGGTGATTGGTTTTTACCAGTTACTTAAAAGAGGAGGAATTCTCAAAAGTGTTGTGTTGTGTGTGTTGTCTATTGTTGTGTAATATATTAATTTATTACGGGTAAAAGAGGAGAAATTCCCACAATTAGTTAGTGTTGACAATTTTTGTGTTTGGTTTTCTGTGTTGTGTGGTGAGAAGTGTTGCCATTTTGGGTAGGAGACATGCCTCCTACCAAAAAGAACACAGGAAGAAACATTCGGCTGAAGCTGAAAAAGCTTGTTGAGAAGGGGATCGAGGTAGCCGTCGACAAAGGAGACCCGGATATGGAGGTGAGCATTATAGCTCCAGCTAAAAAGAGGACAAATGAGGTCGCAGGCCCAAGCATTACAAAAAAGAGCAAGGTAAGTGACAAAGTATTTGAAAATAACCCAAAACTAGATGAGAAAGCCTTCCTAGACACGAAAGGTACAAATATTTTGTACCTAAATAGGCAGCTGGGCGATTTGGCTAGGGGCTTTCGGAGGTAATATTTGAAAGGGGGGAAGTTGACCCTGTCCGTGCGAACAGGGCAAACAGTACCTGCAAGTCATACGAAGGCATAATTTGGCTGCTCGTTGGGGAAAACGAGGGGCTAAAAGGTTGCCTGGAGGCGTACAAACACACCCCAGAGGTTGTGCGTCTGCAGCCCTTGCATAATGCTGGGCTTCCCCCAGTTGGTAAAGAGAAGGAGAGGAGCTTCGCTCAAGTGGCAGCAGGAGCGATTAAAGCTTCTGCCATTACGGCAAAGGCTCCTGTTCGGATCTTATTCCTCAGTTTTAAATAAGCTATTCACTAAAATAAATATGTAATACACGACAGTGGATGGGCGGCTTTAAGCATGAAATTTGCATGTTGTACATATGTATGTATTTATCAGACAATTTAATCATGCCACTATTACCAGATATGCTACCACCGTTGGGAATTATCGTGTGTAGCGGATTTTTCTCGTGTAGTACAGGTTTTTTTTTTGGTCATAAGCTTTGCCATCGACGATCGTGCTGTTCAGTCTCTCACTCGCTTATTGTCAGTCAAACCAAATATACTAATTATTATAAAGTTCTTGAAAATTGATTTTTATTTTTTCGTTGTACTACAGGGCCAAAAAACTCTTTGGTTCTCAAAACACTGGTGCCGAAACCCGGGAACTTTAGATATTTGTTTTTCGTAATCAGACTTCACAGTGCAGTATCGTCTGCATTTCGCTTTTCGCATATTTGAGCATTCAAGGAAAGTGTCGTTGATAAACTTATTAAATAACTTCGTCGTCGGTTTATTCAAACTGAAATAGTTTTGCAAATATCTTTCATGTGCTTTAATTGAGTGCTTAATATTATGGAAGCAACTAAAAGACTGAGATCAAGGCGAGGCGTCGTGAAAGGGCATCTCACCCGCATGTCGGCTGCGCTTTCAGCCGACAAGATCGCTTCATTAAATGTGTTCGAGTTGGAGACCAAATTGAGTGTTCTTGAAAATCATTTTGCGAATTTCAATACTATCCAATCGCAGTTGGAGGAAGTAGACGAAAACGAAGGATTAGAGCGTGATTCATTTGAAGACGCATACTGCGAGTTAAAAGCCAAATTGCTTGCTTCCATCAGCACATTGACACGTAGACAATCCATTCCAGTTGACAACTCCACGTTCTTGGGATCAACAGGTGGTTCACATGATCTTCCGAAACACAAGCTAAAAACGTTCTCTGGAGATCCTGCTGAGTGGTTGGAGTGGTGGGACATGTTTAATATGATGGTACACGAAAAGGTAGCAGATGCTCGTGATAAATTTCATCGGCTTAGAAGCATGCTGGAAGGTAACGCTTACGAGGCCATTAGGTCATTGGAGGCCACTGCGGAAAACTACCCCAAAGCGTTAGATATTCTCAAAGGCCAATACGACAATAAAAGGTATTTGTATCGCATTCATATCAGTAAGATAATTGATTTACAAACCTTTTCTTTTGCTTCTGTTGAAAATCTTATTCGAGTGAACAACATTATCAACGCAAACATGAGAACACTTCTGTCCCTATCGTCAAAGGAGCAAGTCGCAGATGGTCTTTTGTTGGCACTAGTGTCCACCAAGCTTGATACTTCTACTTCAGCATTATGGGAGGAACATGCAACCTTACTTCCGGAGAAGAACAAAAGGACCCTGGACAATTCCAGAGATACAACATATCTACCAACCTGGGAGGATTTCTCGGAATTCGTCCAAAAAAGATGCAGGACTTTAGAGCTTATAGAGTTCACCAATAAGCAACAATCAAGTAGCAACCAACAACATTCCCAGAGATCTCATCGTTCGCAGCAAAGACTTAAAGCTTTCTCTGTGACTCAAACAGCCAAATGCCCACTTTGTTCGAATCAATGTCAAGCCGCTTTCAAGTGCTCACAGTTCCTGGCCAAGTCACCCAGTGAGCGATTTAGGCTGGTCAAATCGCTCAATTTGTGCATAAATTGTCTGAAGGGGGGACACACTTGTCGCGATTGCAGCTCTAGCAAGTGCCGAACTTGTCACCGAAACCATCATACGCTTCTGCATAAAGACAACTCAACTTCTGAAGGCGGAACGTATTCAGGTAATGGAGCTGAACCATCATCCCATTCATTTGTCTCAGCCGAAAATGCATCGCAGTCGTCTTCTTATCAAGCAGACAAGCAACCAAAAAACGGATCAGAAAAGGATGTACCCATAGGTCAGGTAATTTTGTCAACTGCTTTAATTGAAGTTAAGTCTTCAAACAACTCCTTCGTTGTATGTCGAGCACTTCTCGACAGTGGTTCACAGCTTAATTTCATCACACATCGTTTGTCGCAACTACTACGGCTAAAGCGTATTCCATCCAACACCTCCATAGTTGGCATCGGATCCTCGAACACAAATTCAAGCTATAAAACACACATAATTCTAAAATCAAGGGTAAATAGTTTTACTGCATCATTGGAAGCACATATATTGCCTAGCATCACTGGTAGCATACCAGTAAGCCGTTTTGATGTAAGCGATTTAAATGTGCCTAACAACTTACCATTAGCGGATCCATCGTTTAACCAACCGCAACGAATCGACATATTGATTGGCGCCGGTATCTTTTACAGTCTCCTTTCAGTGGGTCAAATACGACTCAAACAATCATCAGCAATTCTTCAAAAGACCCTGTTGGGATGGGTAGTATCAGGTGGGACAAAATCCGAAGGTAATGCTTCTTGTTTAACAGCTTTGGAAAAGTCACGATGCAAAGAAGACGCTAATCTAAACCAGCTGGTATCGAGGTTCTGGGAATTGGAAACCTGTACCCAGCAACGACTTCCGATGTCTTTGGAGGAAGAAGAGTGTGAGAGGCAGTTTCGCGAATCCCATCGTCGTTTGCCCAATGGAAGGTTTGTTGTACGCCTACCTTTTCGAAAGGACCCTGCAGATATCGGTGAGTCTTATGATATAGCATATAAAAGATACTTATGTTTAGAAAGAAAGCTTTTGAAAGATTCTAAATTGAGAGAACAATATACCACCGAGTATCGCGACTTGGAACATTTAGAGGAAATTTCCATGAAGGAATTGCGCACTTCTAACTTCTTTCTTCCTCATCACCCAGTGATGAAATCGGAAAGTACCACTACAAAACTGCGGGTAGTCTTCGATGGTTCTTGCAAAAGCAGCCACAAGACCTCACTTAATGACTTTTTAATGGTTGGACCTAAGATCCAGGATGACATTTTCGAAATTCTGCTGCGTTTTCGACTTCATTTGTACGCAATTACGGCCGACATTGTAAAAATGTATCGACAAGTACTTGTAGCCGAAAAGGACAGGGATATGCAATGCATTCTTTGGCGCGACAAACCCGATCAGCCAGTAAAAATTTATCGCCTTCGAACAGTGACATACGGCACGTCCTCAGCATCATTTTTGGCGATAAGGAGCATGAGGCAATTGGCAGTCGACGAAGCGCATAATTATCCCACCGGATCCAATCATGTCCTTCACAATTTCTATGTTGACAACCTGATGACGGGAGCCAATACGATACAGGAACTTACTAACATAAAGGAAGAGGTTAGCAAACTTCTCTTAGAGGGACATTTTCCACTAAGGAAATGGTGTTCAAATGCAGATGAGGTTTTGGCTGACCTGGATACGTGTGAAGTAGAACCTCTGCTTAGAGTCAACGATGGGGATGTTATTCGACTACTTGGTTTATTGTGGAATCCATTTTCAGATACGTTCTCGTTTAGCTGCTTTGATAAAACTATGAAGCACAAGTTTATTACTAAACGCATTGTACTTTCACAGATCGCTAGTTTCTATGATCCACTTGGGTTTATTAGTCCAGTCATCGTTAGCGGCAAACTATTTCTTCGTAATTTGTGGAAAAAAGGAGTAGACTGGGACGAAAGTCTGCCTCAAGAATTAGATTGGCGATGGAAAGAATTTCTTGATCAGTTACAATATCTTCAGACACTTAAGATACCCAGGCTGAGCGTGATGCCTGGATTCAAGATACAATTGCACGGTTTCTCAGACGCTAGTATGAGGGCCTATGGTGCTTGCATTTATTATCGCTGCGAGTGTCCCAGTGGTGATGTTCAAACATATTTCGTCTGCGCTAAGTCACGCATTGCACCAATTCTATGCGAATCGTTGGCTCGACTAGAGCTTTGTGGAGCTTTACTTCTGGTAGAGCTAGTTCAACGCGTCAAATCTGCTGTAAATATCAACTTTGACTCAACATATCTCTGGAGCGATTCTACTATTGTGCTATCGTGGATAACGTCAGTCGCTAATCAATGGAGTATTTTTGTGTCAAACCGAATATCCAAAATTCAAAAATTGTCGTCGAAGGAGTCATGGCATCATGTTCCCTCTCAAGAAAATCCGGCCGACAATATCTCACGTGGATCTTTGCCCAAAGAATTCCTTAAAAATCAACGCTGGTTTTCAGGCCCTCCTTTTTTAAGGCTGGAGCCTTCGCGATGGCCAAGGCTTCATCTAACTTCTACAGTAGAGTGTCCCGAAAAGAAAAGGCTGGCATTTTCGTTCATATCCAAAAAGGAGATGGACATATGCGATTTAACCACCAGATGCAAATTCTCAAATTCATTTTATCGTTTAATCATAGTTTTTTGCTATATTCGCAGATGGTTGCGGAAAAAGGAGGATCGGATTGGACGAATTACAACTGCAGAAATCAACGCCTCGGTGACATTAATAGTGAGGAATATCCAAGCGGTTCACTTTCAAGGAGAGATAGATACACTTGCCAGTGGAAAGTGCCTTAAGGACAGCTCTTTCATTCGTCTAAGCGTATTTTTGGACGATTCAAATATTCTACGTGTTGGCGGACGTCTTCGCAACTCAACCCTGCCGTATGATTCAAGACACCAAATGCTGTTGCCTTCATCACATCCAGTGGTGAATTCTATGATCATGTACTATCATATGCTGGCAATCAAACTGTCTTGAACATCTTAAGGAGACGCTTCTGGATTGTTAATGGTCCCCGCACTGTCAGTTCAACTCTTAGAAAATGTTTAATATGCTTCCGTTTTCAACCATTGCTAGCGACTCAAGTGATGGGCGATCTACCCCCCGAGCGACTTACTCCTGCCAGGCCATTTGCCATTACGGGAATCGACTATTGTGGACCAGTGTATCTGACTCAGAGGATTCGTGGACGACCTCCAACCAAGGCATACGTTGCTGTGTTCGTTTGCTTTGTAGTCAAGGCAGTCCATCTTGAGCTGGTTCCAGACCTATCTACTGAAGCGTTTTTATCAGCATTACGGCGATTTTTATCACGAGGGGGTAATTGTTTAAAAATCTTTTCTGACAATGGTTCTAATTTTATAGGTGCCAAGAATGAACTAGACAAAATATGTCAGAGCGCTTTAAAAGGGGTGAAGTCTGACGCTGTCCAACAGTTTTGCCAGAAATCTGGAATATCCTGGTCTCTCTTACCACCTAGATCTCCCCATTTTGGTGGTCTGTGGGAAGCCGCAGTCAAGGTGGCCAAAAAGCATATGCAGAAAATCATTGCAAGTGAGGGAAACATCGCGTATACATATGATGAGATGACGACTCTGTTATGTCAGGTGGAAGCAGTGATGAATTCGCGACCAATGTCTCCGATGTCAAATGACCCGAACGATGAGGAGGCGTTGACACCAGCTCATTTTTTGGTAGGCGGACCTCTTACTGACTTGCAGCAGCCACTGCTAAGTTCGAAGATAAACCGTCTCACCCATTACCAGCGAATCTAATATATGCGCGACACATTCTGGAAGCGGTGGCGCCAAGACTATTTGCACTTGCTTCAATCACGAAACAAATGGACTACTGACTCTCCAAACATAAAGATTGGTGACCTAGTACTTATTCATGATGACAACTTACCTCCGTTGAAGTGGAAAATGGGACGGATACACGAAGTCTATCATGGTAGAGATGGCAAGGTTCGAGTGGTGTCCGTACGAATTAGTGGAAGTGTAATAAGACGCCCTATTAACAAAGTAGTAGTGCTTCCGATTAATGATGAGCTCAATGCGAGTTGTTAAAAACCTAATGGTTTTCAAGGAGGCCGGCATGTTCGGATCTTATTCCTCAGTTTTAAATAAGCTATTCACTAAAATAAATATGTAATACACGACAGTAGATGGGCGGCTTTAAGCATAAAATTTGCATATTGTACATATGTATGTATTTATCAGACAATTTAATCATGCCACTATCACCAGATATGCTACCACCGTTGGGAATTATCGTGTGTAGCGGATTTTTCTCGTGCGGTACAGGTTTTTTTTTTGGTCATAAGCTTTGCCATCGACGATCGTGCTGTTCAGTCTCTCACTCGCTTATTGTCAGTCAAACCAAATATACTAATTATTATAAAGTTCTTGAAAATTGATTTTTATTTTTTCGTTGTACTACAGGGCCAAAAAACTCTTTGGTTCTCAAAACAGCTCCTGCTCCGCCCACCTCAGCAAGGGTTCCTGTTTCTGCTGCTGCGGGAAGGGTTCCTGTCCCCTCCGGAGAGGTCCCTCCACCTGTGCCGGCACCAGCTCTTACATGGTCCGTGGTCGTGCGGAGTAAGAAGTCCGGTGCGTCGGCAAAAGAAGTTGAGGCTGAAGTCCTCAAGAAGGTCGCCCCATCCTTGGGAGTCAGGGTGGACTGCGTGAGGACGCTCACTCCAACTGCGTTGGAGAGGGGACAAATTGCGGACAACACCCCAATTTCAGGGAGGCAGGGCTAGAGGTTTCGATCCCTCAAAAACCTGGTCCAAGGATGGTGATAAAAGGCGTGACAACCTCTATCACCCCGGTGGAGTTCATGAACCAACTTCATGAACTAAATTTCAAGGAGGAGTATACCCTTGAAAGTTTCAAAAAAGAAATAAAAATGATAACTCGACCATAGAGTACCAATGAAGGAGGCAGCGTTAACGTTGTGCTGGAGAGTCTAGGCTCAGCACAAGCCCTTAAAGTACTCCTTGCTAGTGGGCGCTGTTACATTGGATGGTACTCCTTTCCTGGAAAGGAGTACAAAACCATTGTTGGCTGCTTCCGATGCCTCGGTCTTGACCATGGCATCGCTGATTGTAAGACCCAGGAGGTATGTCGCCCTTGCGGTGCAGAGGGACACCACTCAAAAGGGTGCTCAAAACCGGCCAAATGCCGGGAATTGCTCGCTCAAGGAACGAGCAGCGAACCACCGTATGGTGTCGGCTGAATGTCCGCTTTATGCGACTGTCCTTGCCCGGTTGAATGCCAGAAACTAATATGGTATTCAACTTCGTGCAATTGAACTGCCAGGGCGCTTTCTCCATTATGGTAGACCTGGGAACTCGGATGTGCGAAATGGACTGCAGCGTTGCTCTGGTTCAGGAGCCCTATGCTTCGAGGGGAGTAATTAGGGGTTAACCCGCTTCCATGCTGGTCTTCCCTGACACTAGATGCAGAGCTGCAGTGATTGTAAGGGACGCAAACCTTACATGCATCCTTCAAGATGCAGATAAACGTGGCGTATGTGTTGGAGTAGAAGGCGTTTTTGGCAAGATATACTTTGCCAGCGTCTACTGCAAGTATGGTGAGGTAATCGAGCCATACATCCAATACATGGAGGAAGTGCGTTCGCTAGTCGGGAGCGACCCCCTCAGCCTCGGCGTTGACGCTAATGCGATTTCCCTCTTGTGTCACAGTAAGATGTCCAGTAACTCGCCTGGATATTAAAGCTATCCACGGGGTGTGGCGCTTAGTGAATGGGCTATATCATCTGATATGCACCCTCTCAATCGGCCGAGTGAGTCGTACACTTTTGACGCGCATGGTCGAAAAAGCGACATTGACGTCACATTCGTCACAGCAGATGCATTGAGGCGAATCACTTTCCGTTGGGTTGGAAGGAGGCAAAGGTGGTCGTTCTATTGAAGTCTCCCGACAGGATTGGGTCTAACCCTGGATCCTATCGGGGCATCAGCCTGCTTCCGGTACTAGGAAAAGTACTGGAAAGGGTTATGGTGGAAAGACTTCTTGAGAATATGGCCGAACCAATGTCTCCCTTCCAATTCGGATTCAAAAAGGGCATATACATTGAGGACGCTTGGGCATATGTCAAAGACTGTGTCCAGGAAAGTAGGGAAGACTATGTCTTAGGCATCTTTATAGATATTAAAGGTGCTTTTGACAATTTAAGCTGGGGAAGTGTATTTAGAAGATTGCAGGATGTGGGATGCCAGGAAATTGAGCTTTGGAAAAGCTACTTTACTGGAAGAAGCGCATGTGCAATGAACACAGGTGAAAATGAATGTGTGCGTGTGAGTGTGGAGCGTGTATGTCCTCAGGGCTCTATCTGTGGTCCATTCATTTGGAACCTCATGATGGATCCACTGCTAGGACAGATATGTGAGACCTGCAAGTGCTGTGCATATGCGATGACCTGTTACTCATTCTTGAGGGACACTCCAGGAGAGTGTTGCAAGAAATGGGAAACAGAGTAATCCAAATCGTCACGGCCTGGAGCGACAGTGTGGGCGTCGCAGTATCAGAGGAAAAGTCTGTAATGATGATATTCAAGGGAAAATCATTTAAACGACGACCTCCCACAATCGGTTTGAATGGTAAAAGCCTTAGATATGTGACGCAAGTCATATATCTGGGCATAACCATGAGTGAGAACTTGAACTTCTTACCACATTTAGAAAGAGTCAAGGACAAACTCACAAACGTTGTGGGTCAGGTAAGGCGCATTATGCGGTCTGACTGGGGGCTCGGTAGGCGTGCTGTTCGCACCATATATGGTGGCCTTTTTTTTGCTTGTGCAACATTCGGGGCATCAGTATGGAGTGACATAGTCACGACTAAGTGGGGCCTCAGAAAGATCCTCTCTTGCCAAACAGTGGTCTTGCTTGACTGCTTACCCGTTTGCCGCATTGTCTCTACAGAGGCACTATAGGTCTTGTTGGGAGTACCACCCCTTGACTTGGAAGCTATCCGTCGTGGATTAACCTTCAAAGTGAGGAGAGGTACAATACTAGGAGAGCGTGATTAGGTGTCTCACAATGGAGTCAACCAGATGTCCTTCCGGGAGCGTAAGCACTTGCTAGACGAATGCGTCATATCTAGATGGCAATCTAGATGGGACGATAGCGTAAACGGCAGAGTCGCTTACCGCTTCCTGAAGAATGTCTTATTCATGTGAGAGCGGCCTGAGCTGAGTTTTAACCTCAACTTGGGCTTTCTTCTTACTGGCCATGGTTCCTTTAATGCATTTTTGCATAAGAGGGGCCTAAGTCAGGTGGAAGGCTGCTCGTGTGGAGCTCCTTTTGAGGACTGGATACACGTTTTGAGTGAATGTTCTCTGTCTGATGATGTTAGGAATCTCGAAGCTATGGGCGTAGGTTTTGAAGACGGTATTTGTGATGTTGGCAGTGTTCTAACTGAGAACGCGCAAATAGCACGGATTCAGGACTATGCGAACATAGTGTTTACTAGGCGTCGGAATAGGTAGCTTACCCTGAAGTTCAGTGAGCAGGGCAGAAAGGCGGCCAGTCCTGGGCAATAAGGTGCCCCACTGGAAGTAACCGCAAGGCTGCGAAGCTCGACCGGAGGCTATATTTTGGTACCACGGGAGGTCGAGCCCCCGGAACTTAGTTCCGGCCTGACCTAGGAGTTGGCCCCCTTGTGGAGTATCGTGGTGGCTGTGGTTTACACCCAAAATCGCGGGGAGAGTAGGCCAAGTGGTGTTTGGACATCACATGGCTGAGTATATGTTGTAGCGTGCTATGACCTGTGCTTAGCTATTTGATGGCAATGGCGCTAATTGGTCTGCTCGAACACAAGAGACGTTCTGTACCCATCACGCAGTCTGAATGCGAAGCGGCGGGAAGTCCGAAAACTAAGGAAGAAATTCCAAATGGCTCGGGCTACCAACGCTGAAAACTTGTCTCGGTTGGGCTCTGCCTTCCGGCAATGCCTTGCTGAGTACAAGAGCATGATTGTTAAAGTTAAGGAAGACGATTGGAGAAGATTCGCGGATTCAAATAGGGACAATCCTTGGGGAAGGCTCTACAAAATATGTAGAGCTAACAATAAATGACCCGAGGTTGGACGTATTTGTGTGGGTGGTACTACACATAGGGAGTGGAGGGACTGTATGGGTGCCTTACTCAATGCATTCTTCCCTAGAGATGACCGAGCTGAGGCCCCTCTGGCTACAGAGTCAGTAGTCAACTCAGAACTGCGAACCGAGGAGGTGGAACACGCTGTTTCACTTCTCCGTTCAAAGAGGTCTCCTGGACTAGACGGAATGACTGGTGAAATGGTGAAAGCCATTTGGAAAGTAATTCCGGATTATCTAGGCTGCACTTTCAGCAGATGCATTGAGGCGAATCACTTTCCGTTGGGTTGGAAGGAGGCAAAGGTGGTCGTTCTATTGAAGTCTCCCGACAGGATTAGGTCTAACCCTGGATCCTATCGGGGCATCAGCCTACTTCCGGTACTAGGAAAAGTACTGGAAAGGGTTATGGTGGAAAGACTTCTTGAGAATATGGCCGAACCAATGTCTCCCTTCCAATTCGGATTCAAAAAGGGCATATACATTGAGGACGCTTGGGCATATGTCAAAGACTTTGTCCAGGAAAGTAGGGAAGACTATGTCTTAGGCATCTTTATAGATATTAAAGGTGCTTTTGACAATTTAAGCTGGGGAAGTGTGTTTAGAAGATTGCAGGATGTGGGATGCCAGGAAATTGAGCTTTGGAAAAGCTACTTTTCTGGAAGAAGCGCATGTGCAATGAACACAGGTGAAAATGAATGTGTGCGTGTGAGTGTGGAGCGTGGATGTCCTCAGGGCTCTATCTGTGGTCCATTCATTTGGAACCTCATGATGGATCCACTGCTAGGACAGATATGTGAGACCTGCAAGTGCTGTGCATATGCGATGACCTGTTACTCATTCTTGAGGGACACTCCAGGAGAGTGTTGCAAGAAATGGGAAACAGAGTAATCCAAATCGTCACGGCCTGGAGCGACAGTGTGGGCGTCGCAGTATCAGAGGAAAAGTCTGTAATGATGATATTCAAGGGAAAATCATTTAAACGACGACCTCCCACAATCGGTTTGAATGGTAAAAGCCTTAGATATGTGACGCAAGTCAAATATCTGGGCATAACCATGAGTGAGAACTTGAACTTCTTACCACATTTGGAAAGAGTCAAGGACAAACTCACAAGCGTCGTGGGTCAGGTAAGGCGCATTATGCGGTAGGCGTGCTGTTCGCACCATATATGGTGGCCTTTTTGTTGCTTGTGCAACATTCGGGGCATCAGTATGGAGTGACATAGTCACGACTAAGTGGGGCCTCAGAAAGATCCTCTCTTGCCAAAGAGTGGTCTTGCTAGGCTGCTTACCCGTTTGCCGCACTGTCTCTACAGAGGCACTACAGGTCTTGTTAGGAGTACCACCCCTTGACTTGGAAGCTAAGCTATCCGTCGTGGATTAGCCTTCAAAGTGAGGAGAGGTACAATACTAGGAGAGCGTAATGGGGTGTCTCACAATGGAGTCAACCAGATGTCCTTCCGGGAGCGTAAGCACTTGGTAGACGAATGCGTCATATCTAGATGGCAATCTAGATGGGACGATAGCGTAAACGGCAGAGTCACTTACCGCTTCCTGAAGAATGTCTTATTCATGCGAGAGCGGCCTGAGCTGAGTTTTAAACTCAACTTGGGCTTTCTTCTTACTGGCCATGGTTCCTTTAATGCATTTTTGCACAAGAGGGGCCTAAGTCAGGTGGAAGGCTGCTCGTGTGGAGCTCCTTTTGAGGACTGGATACACGTTTTGTGTGAATGTTCTCTGTATGATGATGTTAGGAATCTCGAAGCTATGGGCGTAGGTTTTGAAGACGGTGTTTGTGATGTTGGCAGTGTTCTAACTGACAACGCGCAAATAGCACGGATTCAGGACTATGCGAACATAGTATTTGCTAGGCGTCGAGTTAGGTAGCTTACCCTGAAGTTCAAAAGGCGCCAAAAAGGCGCCAGTCCTGGGCAATAAGGTGCCCCACTGGAAGTAACCGTAAGGTTGCGGAACTCGACCGGAGGCTATATTCTGGTACCACGGGAGGTCTGGAGCCCCCGGAACTTAGTTCCGGCCTGACCTAGGAGTTGGCCCCTTGTGGAGCATCGTGGTGGCTGTGGTTTACACCCAAAATCGCGGGGAGAGTAGGCCAAGTGGTGTTGGACATCATATGGCTGAGTATTATGTTATAGCGTGCTATGACCTGTGCTTAGCTATTTGATGGCAATGGCGCTAACTGGTCTGCTCGATGTGGAGTTGCATTGCAACCGGTTGCCATGACCCACAGACTGGCAGAGGTTTTTAGATAGGCCTCAACCCTAACCAAGGGAGAAGATCTTGCCTTATACACGACTTCCAGTAGGTACTGGAGGTGGTATTTATACTATCCGAAGGGCGTTGATTGACGCATTATTTCAATCCTGTTATGAGCGTAAATGCTCCGTGGGATAAGGCCTTAACGGCAGGTGTCCACGTAAAACACAAGAGACGTTCTGTACCCTTACCCCAGTTGTATTTCAACATCGATCGTGTGCGGACGTATTTTCTAGTGTGTCTACATACTTGGAGTTAACGATTTTCATATTTTCACTCGGTTTTTTTTCATTCGGGCGCTAATTGATTGTGTCGGACACTAATTACTTTTTGATTCCTTTTATTTCGGGAATTCGTTAATTACGGTCGCTCGCTCGCTCGGTCGGTTTATTGCGGTTCGTGTGATTATGTGATTAAGTGATAATTAGTGATACAGCTCAGTTAGTGGTATTGGAAGTGGTAGTACTAAGTACTTAATTGCTACACTTTTCAGTGCGGACTTATTTTAAGCATTAGTGTGGTGATTGGTTTTACTAGTACTAATAAAAAGAGGAGGAATGAATTCCCACAATTAGTGTCGCTGTGCGGTATTTTTATTTTTATTGTGCGGTATTATTTTTATTACAGTGAAAAGAGGAGTAATTCCCAAAATTAGTGCGGCAATTGTGTGCGCTAATCACAATTTAAAGAGTAATAAATTCCCAAAATCAGTGCGGTGATTTCGTGTTGGTTTTTCCGTGTTTTTTTGTAGTGCTGGGTGCTGCCATTTAGGGTAGGAGATATGCCTCCTACCAAAAAGATAATTGGGCAGAACATACGGCTGAAGCTGAAAAAGCTTATCGAGAAGGGGATCGAGGTAGCCGTCGATAAAGGAGACCCGGATATTGAGGTGAGCCTTATAGCTCCAGCTAAAAAGAGGACAAGTGAGGTCGCAGGCCCAAGCATTACGAAAAAGAGCAAGGTAAGTGAGAAATTAATTGATAGCAACCCAAAACTGGATGAGAAAGCCTTCCGAGACGCGAAAGGTACAAATATTTTGTACCTAAATAGACAGCTGGGCGATTTGGCTAGGGGACTTTCGGAGGTGATCTTCGAAAGGGGGGAAGTTGACCCTGTCCTTGCGAACAGGGTAAATAGTACCTGCAAGGCCTACGAAGGCATAATTTGGCTGCTCGTTGGGGAAAACGAGCGGCTAAAACGTTGCCTGGAGGCGTACAAACATACCCCAGAGGTTGTGCGTCCGCAGCCCTTGCATAATGCTGGGCTTCCCCTAGCTGGTAAAGAGAAGGAGAGGAACTTCGCTCAAGTGGCAGCAGGAGCGATTAAAGCTTCTGCCATTACGGCAAAGGCTCCTGCTCCTGCCACCTCAGCAAGGGTTCCTGTTTCTGCCGCTGCGGGAAGGGTTCCTGTCCCCTCCGGAAAGGTCCCACCACCCGTGCCGGCACCAGCTCTTACATGGTCCGTGGTCGTGCGGAGTAAGAAGTCCGGTGCGTCAGCAAAAGAGGTTGAGGCTGAAGTTCTCAAGAAGGTCGACCCATCCTTGGGAGTCAGGGTGGACTGCGTGAGGACGCTCAAAAACGGGAGCGTCGTAATCGGCACTCCAATTGCGTTGGAGAGGGGAAAAATTGCGGACAACCCCAATTTCAGGGAGGCAGGGCTAGAGGTTTCGATCCCTCAAAAACCTGGTCCAAGGATGGTGATAAAAGGCGTGACAACCTCTATCACCCCGGTGGAGTTCATGAACCAACTTCATGAACTAAATTTCAAGGAGGAGTATACCCTTGAAAGTTTCAAAAAAGAAATAAAAATGATAACTCGACCATAGAGTACCAAAGAAGGAGGCAGCGTTAACGTTGTGCTAGAGAGTCTTGGCTCAGCACAAGCGCTTAAAGTACTCCTTGCTAGTGGGCGCTGTTACATTGGATGGTACTCCTTTCCTGTAAAGGAGTACAAAACCATTGTTGGCTGCTTCCGATGCCTCGGTCTTGACCATGGCATCGCTGATTGTAAGACCCAGGAGGTATGTCGCCCTTGCGGTGCAGAGGGACACCACTCAAAAGGGTGCTCAAAACCGGCCAAATGCCGGGAACTGCTCGCTCAAGGAACGAGCAGCGAACCACCGTATGGTGTCGGCTGAATGTCCGCTTTATGCGACTGTCCTTGCCCGGTTGAATGCCAGAAACTAATATGGTATTCAACTTCGTGCAATTGAACTGCCAGGGCGCTTTCTCCATTATGGTAGACCTGGGAGCTTGGATATGCGAGAGGGACTGCAGCGTTGCTCTGGTTCAGGAGCCCTTTGCTTCGAAGGGAGTAATTACGGGTTTACCCGCTTCCATTCGGGTCTTCCTTGACACTATATGCGGAGCTGCAGTGATTGTAAGGGACGCAAACCTTACATGCATCCTTCAAGATGCAGACGAACGTGGCGTATGTGTTGGAGTAGAAGGCGTTTTTGGCAAAATATACTTTGCCAGCGTCTACTGCAAGTACGGTGAGGCAATCGAGGAGGCGGTGAGGCGATGGAGGAAGTGCGTTCGCTAGTCGGGAGCGACCCCCTCATACTCGGCGTTGACGCTAATGCAATTTCCCTTTTGTGGCATAGTAAGATGTCCAGTAACTCGTCTGGATATCCAAGCTATCCACGAGGTGTAGCGCTTAGTGAATGCGCTATATCATCTGATATGCACCCTCTCAATCGGCCGAGTGAGTCGTACACTTTTGACGCGCATGGTTGAAAAAGCGACATTGACGTCACATTTGCAAATGAATCCGCACTTAGGGCGTTCTCTTTTTTATGGAAAATCTCCAGAAGCATAAGTGACCACAGCTGGATACAAGTTGAGGTCACCTATGAGGAGACTGTTAGGGCGCCTAGGTTAGATAGGAGATGGTGCACTCGGAATGTTGACTGGAATGTGTACGGTTCCAATATACTTGCAGAGGTATCCTCGATGCCCCTTCAGGTGTATGGAAGCCTGAACATCGATCAGCAGATCGAGTACATCAATGAGTGTGTGTGGCGTGTCAACGACGATCTCTTTGAGAGGAGCCGGAAGGTTAATCTCAAAAGAGTGAAGTGGTGGACACGCAGTCTGAATGCGAAGCGGCGGGAAGTCCGAAAACTAAGGAAGATATTCCAAAGGGCTCGGGATACTAACGCTAAAAACTTGTCTCAGTTGGGCTCTGCCTTCCGGCGATGCCTTGCTGAGTACAAGAGCATGCTTGTTAAAGTTAAGGAAGACGATTGGAGAAGATTCGCGGATTCAAATAGGGACAATCCATGGGGAAGGCTCTACAAAATATGTAGAGCTAACAATAAATTACCCGAGGTTGGACGTATTTGTGTGGGTGATACTACACATAGGGAGTGGAGGGACTGTATGGGTGCCTTACTCAATGCATTCTTCCCTAGAGATGACCGAGCTGAGGCCCCTCTGGCTACAGAGTCAGTAGTCAACTCAGAACTGCGAACCGAGGAGGTGGAACACGCTGTTTCACTTCTCCGTTCAAAGAGCTCTCCTGGACTAGACGGAATGACTGGCGAAATGGTGAAAGCCATTTGGAAAGTAATTCCGGATTATCTAGGCTGCACTTTCAGCAGATGCATTGAGGCGAATCACTTTCCGTTGGGTTGGAAGGAGGCAAAGGTGGTCGTTCTATTGAAGTCTCTCGACAGGATTAGGTCTAACCCTGGATTCTATCGGGGCATCAGCCTGCTTTCGGTACTTGGAAAAGTACTGGAAAGGGTTATGGTGGAAAGACTTCTTGAGAATATGGCCGAACCAATGTCTCCCTTCCAATTCGGATTCAAAAAGGGCATATCCATTGAGGACGCTTGGGCATATGTCAAAGACTGTGTCCAGGAAAGTAGGGAAGACTATGTCTGCATCTTTATAGATTTTAAAGGTGCTATTGACAATTTAAGCTGGGGAAGTGTGTTTAGAAGATTGCAGGATGTGGGATGCCAGGAAATTGAGCTTTGGAACAGCTACTTTTCTGGCAGAAGCGCATGTGCAACGAATACAACTTGCAATGAATGCGTGCGTGTGAGTGTGGAGCGTGGATGTCCTCAGGGCTCTATCTGTGGTCCATTCATTTGGAACCTCATGATAGATCCACTGCTGGGACAGATATGTGAGACCTGCAAGTGCTGCGCATATACGGATGACCTGTTACTCATTCTTGAGGGACACTCCAGGCGAGTGTTGCAAGAGTTATCCAAATCGTCACGGCCTTTAGCGAGTTTGTGGGCGTCGCCGTATCAGAGGAAAAGTCTGTAATGATGATCCTCAAGGGAAAATCATATAAACGACGACCTCCCACAATCGGTTTGAATGGTAAAAGCCTTAGATATGTGACGCAAGTCAAATATCTGAGCATAACCATGAGTGAGAGCTTGAACTTCTTACCACATTTGGAAAGAGTCAAGGACAAACTCACAAACGTCGTGGGTCAGGTAAGGCGCATTATGCGGTCTGACTGGGGGCTCGGTAGGCGTGCTGTTCGCACCATATATGGTGGCTTTTTTGTTGCTTGTGAAACATTCGGGGCATCAGTATGGAGTGACATAGTCACGACTAAGTGGGGCCTCAGAAAGATCCTATCATGCCAAAGAGTGCTCTTGCTTGGCGGCTTATCCGTTTGCCGCACTGTCTCTACAGAGGCACTACAGGTCTTGTTGGGAGTACCACCCCTTGACTTGGAAGCTATCCGTCGTGGATTAGCCTTCAAAGTGAGGAGAGGTACAATACTAGGAGAGTGTGATTGGGTGTCTCACAATGGAGTTAACCAGATGTCCTTCCGGGAGCGTAAGCACTTGCTAGACGAATGCGTCATAACTAGATGGCAATCTAGATGGGACGATAGCGTAAACGGCAGAGTCACTTACCGCTTCCTGAAGAATGTCTTATTCATGCGAGAGCGGCCTGAGCTGAGTTTTAACCTCAACTTGGGCTTTCTTCTTACTGGCCATGGTTCCTTTAATGCATTTTTGCATAAGAGGGGCCTAAGTCAGGTGGAAGGCTGCTCGTGTGGAGCTCTTTTTGAGGACTGGATACTCGTCTTGTGTGAATGTTCTCTGTATGATGATGTTAGGAATCTCGAAGCTATGGGCGTAGGTTTTGAAGACGGTGTTTGTGATGTTGGCAGTGTTCTAACTGACAACGCGCAAATAGCACGGATTCAGGCCTATGCGAACATAGTATTTGCTAGGCGTCGAGTTAGGTAGCTTACTCTGAAGTTCAGTGAGCAGGGCAGAAAGGCGGCCAGTCCTGGGCAATAAAGGGCCCCACTGGAAGTAACCGCAAGGTTGCGGAGCTCGACCGGAGGCTATATTCTGGTACCACGGGAGGTCGAGCCCCTGGAACTTAGTTCCGGCCTGACCTAGGAGTTGGCCCCCTTGTGGAGCATCGTGGTGGCTGTGGTTTACACCCAAAATCGAGGGGAGAGTAGGCCAAGTGGTGTTGGAAATCATATGGCTGAGTATTATGTTGTAGCGTGCTATGACCTGTGCTTAGCTATTTGATGGCAATGGCGCTAACTGGTCTGCTCGATGTGGAGTTGCATTGCAACCGGGTGCCATGACCCACAGACTGGCAGAGGTTCTTAGATAGGCCTCAACCCTAACCAAGGGAGAAGATCGTGCCTTATACACGACTTCCAGTAGGTACTGGAGGTGGTATTTATACTATCCGAATGGCGTTGATTGACGCATTATTTCAATCCTGTTATGAGCGTAAGCGCTCCGTGGGATAAGGCCTTAACGGCAGGTGTCCACGTAAAACACAAGAGACGTTCTGTACCCTTATCCCCGCTTTTTGCGGAGTGCGGACGAGTTTTGGAAATTTAGAATTATACATATCGGTCGCTGTATATACTAACTGTGCATACCAAGGTGTTCCTTGTTAATTAGTTTTTATTACGGTCGTTGAAAAAATATTAATTGCAGCCAGTAAGGCTGCACTTTTCAGTGCGGACTAATAAATCCTAAGTGATTAATTTTGTGTGCGGACTGAGAACTGTTGAGAGTTTATTACTCTTAATTGGTCTTGGTCTGTTGTGCGGTTTTATTAGGGTTTATTACGGTAAAAGAGGAGGAATTCCCACAATCAGTGTTGTAATTTTTGCGTCACTTTCATTTTATTACGGCTCTCGGTTTATTCTCTCTCTCGGAGGAATTCCCAAAACTAGTGTTAGTGTTGGGAATTTGGTGTTGGTAATTTTTGTGCGGTATTAAAAATTTTATTACGGGTAAAAGAGGAGAAATTCCCACAATTAGTTTTAGTGTTGACAATTTTTGTGTTTTGTGTTTTGTTTTCTGTTGTGTGGTGATAAGTGTTGCCATTTTGGGTAGGAGACATGCTTCCTACGAAAAAGAACACAGGAGGAAACATTCGGCTGAAGCTGAAAAAGCTTGTCGAAAAAGGAATAGAGGTAGCCGCTGTCAGCAAAGGAAACCCAGAAATGGAGATAAGTGTAGCCTCAGCTACAATGAAGAGAACCTGTGAGGTCGCAAGTCCGAACAGCGTTAAAAGGCCAAAATCGGTAAGTTCTAATTCAAACATTTCCCAAAATATAGGTGGCGAATTAAATGAGAAAGCCTTCCTAGACGCGAGAGGTACAAATATTTTGTCCCTAAATAGGCAGCTGGGCGATTTGGCTAGGGGGCTTTCTGATGTGGTATTTGAGAGGGGAGAAGTTGACCCTCTCCTTGCAGGCAGGGTAAATAGTGCCTGTAAGGCCTACGAAGGCATAATTTGGCTGCTCGTTGGGGAAAACGAGCGGCTAAAAGGTTGCCTGGACGTGTATAAACACACGTCAGAGGTAGTGCGTCCGCAGCCTATGCGTAATGCTGGGCTTCCTACAGCTCCCAACCCGAAGGAGAAGAGCTTCGCTCAAGTGGCTGCAGGAGCGATTAAAGCCTCTGTCACTACGGCAAAGGCTCCTGCTCCTGCCACCCCAGAAAGGGTTCCTGCTTCTGCCGCTCCAGGAAGGGTTCCTGTCCCCTCCGGAAACATCCCTCCACCTGTGCCGGCACCAGCTCTTACATGGTCCGTGGTCGTGCGGAGTAAGAAGTCCGGTGCGTTGGCAAAAGAAGTTGAGGCTGAAGTCCTCAAGAAGGTCGCCCCATCCTTGGGAGTCAGGGTGGACTGCGTAAGGACGCCCAAAAACGGGAGCGTCGTAATCCGCACTCCAACCGCGTTGGAGAGGGGAAAAATTTCGGAGAACCCCAATTTCAGGGAGGCAGGGCTAGAGGTTTCGACCCCTGAAAAACCTGGCCCAAGTGTGGTGATAAAAGGCGTGACAACCTCTAACATCCCGGTGGAGTTCACGAACCAGCTTCATGAACTAAATTTCAAGGAAGAATATACCCTTGACAAATTCAAAAATGAGGTGAAAATGGTAACCCGACCATGGAGTACCAAAGAAGGAGGCAGCGTTAACGTTGTGCTAGAGAGTCTTGGCCGAGCGCAAGCGCTTAAAGTACTCCTTGCTAGTGGGCGCTGCTATATTGGGTGGTACTCCTTTCCTGTAAAGGAGTACAAAACCATTGTTGGCTGCTTCCGATGCCTTGGTCTTGACCATGGCATCGCTGATTGTAAGACCCAGGAGGTGTGTCGCCGTTGCGGTGAGGAGGGACACTAGTCAAAAGGGTGTTCAAGACCGGCCAAATGCCGGAACTGCTCGCTTAAGGGACGAGCAGCCAAAGACCGTATGGTGGCAGCGTTGCTCTGGTCCAGGAGCCCTATGCTTCGAGGGGAGAAATTAGGGGTTTACCCGCTTCCATGCGGGTCTTCCCTGACACTAGATGCAGAGCTGCAGTGATTGTAAGGGACGCAAACCTTACATGCATCCTTCAAGATGCAGATGAACGTGGCGTATGTGTTGGAGTAGAAGGCGTTTTTGGCAAGATACACTTTGCCAGCGTCTACTGCAAGTACGGTGAGGCAATCGAGCCATACATCCAATACATGGAGGAAGTGCGTTCGCTAGTCGGGAGCGACCCCCTCATCCTCGGCGTTGACGCTAATGCGATTTCCGTTTTGTGGCATAGTTAGATGTATAATAACTCGTCTGGATATCCACGCTATCCACGGGGTGTAGCGCTTAGTGAATGGGCTATATCATCTGATATGCACCCTCTCAATCGGCCGAGTGAGTCCTACACTTTCGACACGCATGGTCGAAAAAGCGACATTGACGTCACATTTGCAAATGAATCCACACTTAGGGCATTCTCTTTTTTATGGAAAATCTCCAGAAGCATAAGTGACCACAGCTGGATACAAGGATTCAGGACTATGCGAACATAGTGTTTGCTAGGCGTCGGAATAGGTAGCTATACCCTGGAGCTCGGTGAGCAGGGCAGAAAGGCGGCCAGTCCTGGGCAATAAGGTACCTCACCGGAAGTAACCGCAAGGTTGCGAAGCTCGACCGGAGGCTATATTCTGGTACCACGGGAGGTCAGGAGCCCCCGGAAATTAGTTCCGGCCTGACCTAGGAGTTGGCCCCCTTGTGGGAGTATCGTGGTGGCTGTGGTTTACACCCAAAATCGCGGGGAGCGTAGGCCAAGTGGTGTTTGGACATCACATGGCTGAGTACATGTTGTAGCGTGCTATGACCTGTGCTTAGCTATTTGATGGCCATGGCGCTCACTGGTCTGCTCGATGTGGAGTTGCATTGCAACCGGGTGCCATGACCCACAGACTGGCAGAGGTTTTTAGATAGGCCTAACCAAGGGAGAAGATCGTGCCTTATACAAGACTCCCAGTAAGTACTGGAGGTGGTATTTATACTATCCGAAGGGCGTTGACTGACGCATTATTTCAATCCTGTTATGAACGTAAGCGCTCCGTGGGATAAGGCCTTAACGGCAGGTGTCCACGTAAAAAACAAGAGACGTTCTGTACACTTATCCCAGTTGTATTTCAACATCCGAGGTGTACGGACATGGTTTCGGTAGTCGGCCTTTTTCTCGCCAAATGTCCAGTTCTCTCGTTGCCTGGGACGTCCATGTGCTCTGACACCCAGCATGATTTGGTTACGGTTTTAGCAGTTCTTTCAACTAGAGGATATTGATGGGTAGCGGCAAGTTGCGAATACGATTGCTATCAGTCTCGCAGCCTAAAAGCTGTTTTATGGTGGCGTCGGTTCTATTACCGCTTTGAGTGTTGACCTAATATATATCAGAATTCTGATACAGGCGTAACCCTAAATATTAGTGAGGTTTGGGAGCTAATATTAGCTTTCAAAGGCCAACGTCCGTTTGTTTCCCTCTAAAAAATAGAAAAAAAGAAACCTACACAATGGAAGTTCTGCGGTCCAGATATATTATAGCCCTCAGGACGGAAGGATTTGCTCTGTAAGCCCTTGAATGGCTAAGCAATTCTACGCCGGAAATTTGTACGTAGCCCTTAACATGACTCTTTCACGAGCGATACGAAATACGGAGCGCTTGTTCTATTGTACCCTTATCACGGACGTGTTTTCGGATTTCGTGTGTTCTTAACATTTGAGAACATATTCGGGGTTTTTCATTTCGGGCGCTAATTGTTTTTTTTGCGAGTCACTAATTACCTTTTAGGGATACACGGTATTTACGGTCGCTCGGCGGTCGATTTTTACTGCGGTTTTATTGCTATTTTTATTGAGGTTTTATTGCGGTTTCCGGATATTGTGTTAATTAGTGTTCAACGGCTGCACTTTTCAGTGCGGACGAACCTAAAAATTAGTGGGGTGAGTGGTTTTACCAATTTTGAAAAGAGGATTAATTCCCAAAAGTGAACAATTAGAAATTAGTGCGGGAAATACGTTAATTACGGTCGCTCGGTCGGTCGGTTTATTGCGGTTCCGTGTAAATTTGCGATTCAAGCAGTTAGTTCGAGTGCTAAGTGTGGTGATTGGATTTACCAATCCTAAAAAAAAAAAAAAAGAGAAGAGGAGTAATTCCCAAAATCAGTGTACAATAAAAGAGGAATAAATTCCCAAAATCGGTGCGGAAAATTGTGTTGGTTTTTCCGTGTTTTTAGCGTTAGTGTAGTGTTGCCCCTAAATCCAAAATGGCTGACATGAGCGACTGCTCCCAGGTGGATCTTGTGAAGAAGGGGAAGAGGAAAAAGGCAACTCTGCCTGAACCCCCAACCGAGAGTGAAATTGAAACGGACGATCCAGTAAGGAAGAGCATCAAGAAGAAAAAGAAGAAGGAAAACAGAGGAAGTAAAACCGGCTGACAAGGTATGTGACATAAATAGTATAATTAAAGGTGGCAATATAGGGGAACTAAGGAAGTACATAAACGGGCTCAAAACACGGATTATAGACGTGATGTTTGAGCACGGTGGTGCTGATCCCCGGATTGCTAAAAAATTAATTGACGTATCCGGAGAGTTCGAGAACATTTTTTGCCTTCTGGTAGCGGAGAAAGAAAGCCCTAAGGCTCGTAGCTTTGCGGAGGTGGCATCACCTGTGATGAAGTCCGACGTCCCACCGAAACCAGCTAACCCCTCCTTGGTTAAACCAGCCAACTCTCCCCTGGTTAAACCAGCTAAGCCTATTGCTCCCAGTTGGTCAGTTGTAGTCAGAAGCAAAAAGTCGGCTGTTTCCTCCACGGAAGTTGTATCCAGAATAATGCATAAGATAGCCCCCACCTTGGGAGTCAGGGAGAATGCGGTTAGACCGCTCAACAACGGGGGTGTAGTAATACGCATTCCCTCGGCTGCTGAAAGAGAGCAGATAATTGGCAGGAAGGGGTTCAAGGATATGGAGCTTGATGTGGCAGTGCCCGAGAAACCGGGAAATAGAGTCGTTGTACATGGCGTACACACCAGCATAACGCTGGAAGAATTTATGACGGAGCTACACCGTCTAAACTTCCCAGAGGCTGCCGAACAAAATAGGCTGAGAGTAATCTCCAAACCGTGGAAGATTGCGGAAGATGCTGCAACAAATGTAGTGTTAGAAGGCCCAGCTGCGTCCATAGACGCCTTACGTAGCACGGACAGTTGCTACATTAAGTGGTTTTCGTTCCCGGTAAGGGAATACAAAATAAGAGTGGGATGTTTCCGGTGCTTTGCTCCGGTCATGGAGTTGCCGACTGTCCTAATAAGGAGGACATTTGTCGTCGTTGCGGCCTTGAAGGCCATAAGGCAGTAAGCTGCAAGGCAGCCAGTAACTAGGACTATGAAGATAGTCCAACAAAATTGTCAGTGCGTTTTTTCGGTAGGGGTTGACTTAGGAGCTCAGATGGTTAGGCAGGGCTGCAGCATTGCCCTGGTTCAGGAGCCCTACACATCTTATGGATGTGTTAGGGGTTTGCCTTGGTCTTTCTTGATACCAGAGGAAATGCTGCGATTATTATAAGGGAAGTAAATCTAGTTTGTGTGCCTGTTTCCTCCAGCGAACGAGGTGTTTGCGTAAGCGTGGAAGGCGCTTTTGGCAGGATTTTTCTTGCCAGCGTCTACTGCAAATACAGTGAGGCAATTGACCCATATATTGAGTATATGGATGGTTTGTTTTCGCTTGCCGGCAGTGAACCCCTTATTATCGGTGTTGACGCCAACGCAACCTCCCCTCTCTGGTTCAGCAAGGAAACCGGACCCTTAACGGCTAACCGGAGCCAGAATCGGGTGAATGTTCTTGGTGAATGCGTCGTTGCCGCAACACATTGATGTTACTCTTGCCAATGAGGAGCTTTTAGGGCGTTTAGCTTTAGGCGGCGGGTTAGGGTAGGGGTGAGTGATCACAACTGGATTCAGTTTGAGATCGCTCACGAAATAGATTTAAACAATGCAGTTTCAGACAGCAGATGGTGTGTGCGAGGCGCTGATTGGAGTGTTTATGGTGCGCGTATACTTGCGGAGGTTTCCTCCCTGACACCGCAAGTGTACGGCAGCTTAAGCATAGACCAGCAAATCGCACACATTAATGAGTGCGTATGGCGGGTTAATGACGAACTCTTTGAGAGGAGCCATAGGGCGAATCAAAAAAGGGTAAATTAGTGGAACCGTTGTCTGACAGAAAAGCGAAGGGCTGTCAGAAGCCTAAGGAAGCGATTCCAAAGGGCTAGGGCGGCTAACGCTGAGAACCTGGCTCAGATGGGCATTGCCTTTCGGCAAGCGCTCGCTGAGTACAAGCGGCTCATTGTCAGCACAAAGGAGTCTCACTGGAGAAACTTTGCCTCTAATAATAGAGATCCCTGGGCAAACTATACAAGATTTGCCGTAGAACTAAAAAGACTGCTGACATTGAAGGCATACGTGTGGATAATACGCTTTTATCCACATGGAAAGACTGCCTTACTGTATTGCTTGGTCAGTTCTTCCCGAGAGAGGAGCGCTTTGAAGACTCTTCATATGAAGAGCCTCCGATCCCTCCGGAGTTAAGAACTGAAGAAGTCGACTATGGTGTTTCACATCTTCGCTCCAGGGGATGTCCTGGAGCTGATGGAATGACCGGAGAGATGGTGAGAGCCATCTGGAAGGCCGTCCCAGAATACCTACTCGAACTGTACAGCAAATCTATTGCTTGTAGCTACTTCCCCAAGGATTGGAAGTTGGCAAGGGTGGTTGTGCTCCTGAAGTCCACCGATAAGAATAGGTCTGACCCTAAATCTTATCGGGGCATCAGCCTGCTTCCGGTACTGGGAAAAGTACTGGAGAGGGTTATGGTGGAAAGAGTTCCAGAGAACATGGCGGAACCAATGTCCTCCTTCCAATTCGGCTTTAGAAGAGGCAAGTGTGTCGAGGATGCATGGTCTTTAGTAAAAGACAGAGTCCTCAGAAGCAGGGCCAGTGTGGTTATAGGCATCTTTATTGACTTCAAAGGTGCCTTTGATAACCTAAACTGGCAGAAAATAGCAACCAGGTTGCAGGAATTGTGCTGTCGGGAAATTGGGCTTTGGAGAAGCTACTTTTCCGACAGAAAAGCGAGTGTGGTAAGTGCACACGACAGCGTCTTAATTAATGTTGAGAGAGATTGCCCCCAGGGGTCCATCTGTGGTCCTTTTATTTGGAACCTGATGATGGATCCACTCTTGCGGTAGGAGAAAGAGCTCTAGCAGTCGTTGCTGAATGGGGAGAAAGCGTAGGGGTAAGTGTGTCGCAGGATAAGACCGTCTTAATGAAGTTCAAGGGCAAGTTGAACGTAAGATGTTGGGCTCCTAAGATACATTTGAACGGCGTTGGCATTAGATGTGTGACTGAGGTTCCTGACTTGTCAAAGAGTCGCCTTGCTTGGCTGTTTACCGGTGTGCCACACTGTCTCCACAGAGGCAATGCAGATGTTGCTTGGAGTGCCACCTCTGGATCTGGAAGTGATGCGACGTGCTATTGCTTTCAAGATCAGAAAAGGTCTCCCTCTAAATGAGCGCGATTGGGTTTCCCCGGAAGAAGTGGATGGCCTATCCCTGAAGCAGCGTAAAACCTTGCTACACGCATGTGTTCTATCTAGATGGCAATCTAGATGGGATACTAGCGAAAATGGCAGGGTTACTTATGGCTTCCTAAGGGATGTGCTAACCATGAGAATTTTTCCTGAACGGAATTTTAGCCTCAGCCTGAGCTTTCTGTTGACCGGGCATGGCTCCCTTAATGCATTCTTGCATAAGAGGGGGCTCAGCGAGGTTGCGAGCTGCTTATGTGGAGCTACCTATGAGGACTGGCTTTATCAACTGGAAGTAACCTCAAGGTTGCGAAGCTCGACCGGAAGCTATACTCTGGTATAGTCCACGGGAGGTCAGGAGCCCCCGGAACTATGGTTCCGGCCTGACCTAGGAGTTGGCCCCCTTGTGGCAGTATCGTGGTGGCTATAGGTTTATACCCAACAAAGCGGGGAGAATGGACCGAATGGATCTTGGACATCTCATGGCTTAGCATATGTTGTAGTGTACTACGACCTGTGCTGGGCCATGGGATTGCTATGGAACCAACTGGTTTATTCGATGTGGAGTTGCATTGCAACCGGGTGCCATGACCCACAGAATGGCTGAGGTATTAGATAGGCCTCGACCCTTCACCAAAGGGGAAGTTCGTGCCTTACACACGACTTCGAATCTGGTACTGGTGGTAGTACTTGTACTACCCGATGGGAGCTTATCAACGCATTGTTTTGATATCTTGTGCGAAGACGCACCGTAGGCTTAAGCCCTCACGGCAGGTACCTACGTTAAACACAAGAGACATCTGTACCCTTATCCCCAGTTATCACTTGACTTTTGAGGTGAACGGATGTTTTCTGCGGAGTGCGGTCGATTTTTTAGAAATTTAAATCTCATAAATCTCTTTAAAATCTCTTGTTAAGTGGTTTTATTACGGTCGTTGCGGAAGTGCTTAATTACGGGCGATTTCGGGCTGCACTTTTCAGTGCGGACTAATAAATCCCTAATTGACAATTTTGTGCGGTTCTTATCAAAAGAGGAGAAACTCCCACAATTTGTATAAGAATTAGTGTTGATTGTGCGGTAATTAGTTTTTACTTTTTTTATTACGATTTTAACTTCGGTTTTTATTGCGGTCCTTATTACGGGAAAAGAGGAGAAATTCCCACATTTAGTGTCGGTGAGTTTGCGCGGAAATTGTTTTATTGTTTTATTACGATTAAAAGAGGAGGAATTCCCAAAATTAGTGTTGACAATTTTTGTGTGCTGTTAGGTGTTGCCATTTTGGTAGGAGGCATGTTCCTACCAAAAAGAACACAGGAGAAAACATACGTCTGAAGCTGAAAAATCTTGTCGAGAAGGGCATAGAGGTAGCCGCTGTAAATCAAGGAGACACGGAGATGGATACTAGTGTACCCCCAGCAAAGCAGATAACCTGTGAGGTCGTAAGCCCGAACACTTTAATTTAGGTTTAGGTTTACAATTGAACGAGAATGCTTTCCTGGACGCCAAGGGTACAAATATTTTGCACCTAAATCGGCAGCTGGGCGATTTGGCCAGGGGACTTTCGGAGGTGATCTTCGAAAGAGGGGAAGTTGACACTGTCCTTGCAGGCAGGGTAAATAGTGCCTGTAAAGCCTACGAAGGCATAATTTGGCTGATCGTTGGGAAAAGCGAGCGGCTAAAAGTTTGCCTGGACGTGTATAAACACACCCCAGAGATAGTGCTTCCGCAGCCTGTGCGTAATGCTGGGCTTCCTACAGCTCCCAACCAGAAGGAGAAGAGCTTCGCTCAAGTGGCTGCAGGAGCGATTAAAGCCTCTGTCACTACGGCAAAGGCTCCTGCTCCTGCCACCCCAGAAAGGGTTCCTGCTTCTGCCGCTCCAGGAAGGGTTCCTGTCCCCTCCGGAAAGATCCCTCCACCTGTGCCGGCACAGGCTCTTACATGGTCCGTGGTCGTGCGGAGTAAGAAGTCCGGTGCGTCGGCAAAAGAAGTTGAGGCTGAAGTTCTCAAGAAGGTCGCCCCATGCTTGGGAGTCAGAGTGGACTGCGTAAGGACGCTCAAAAACGGGAATGTCGTAATCCGCAATCCAACCGCGTTGGAGAGGGGAAAAATTGCGGACAATCCCAATTTCAGGGAGGCAGGGCTAGAGGTTTCGATCCCTCAAAAACCTGGTCCAAGGGTGGTAATAAAAGGTGTGACCACCTTCATCACCCCGGTGGAGTTCATGAACCAGCTTCATGAGCTAAATTTCAAGGAGGAGTATACCCTTGAAAGTTTCAAAAAGGAACTAAAAATGGTAACCCGACCATGGACTACCAAAGAAGGAGTCAGCGTTAACGTTGTGCTGGAGAGTCTAGGCCCAGCACAAGCGCTTAAAGCACTCCTTGATAGTGGGCGCTGCTATATTGGGTGGTACTCCTTTCCTGTAAAGGAGTACAAAACCATTGTTGGCTGCTTCCGATGCCTCGGTCTTGACCATGGCATCGCTGATTGTAGGACCCAGGAGGTATGTTGCGGTTGCGGTGAAGAGGGACACCACTCAAAAGGGTGCTCAAAACCGGCCAAATGCCGGAACTGCTCGCTCAAGGGACGAGCAGCCAACCACCGTATGGTATCGGCTGAATGTATGCTTTATGCGGTTGCTCTTGCCCGGTTGAATGCCAGAAACTAATATGGTATTCAACTGCGTGTAATTGAACTGCCAGGGCGCTTTCTCCATTATGGTAGACCTGGGAGCTCAGATGTGCGAGATGAACTGCAGCGTTGCTCTGGTCCAGGAGCCCTATGCTTCGAGGGGAGTAATTAGGAGTTTACCCGCTTCCATGCGCGTCTTCCCTGACACTAGATGCAGAGCTGCAGTGATTGTAAGGGACGCAAACCTTACATGCATCCTTCAAGATGCAGATGAACGTGGCGTATGTGTTGGAGTAGAAGGCGTTTTTGGCAAGATACACTTTGCCAGCGTCTACTGCAAGTACGGTGAGGCAATCGAGCCATACATCCAATACATGGAGGAAGTGCGTTCGCTAGTCGGGAGCGACCCTCTCATCCTCGGCGTTGACGCTAATGCGATTTCCCTCTTGTGGCACAGTAAGATGAGATGGTGCACTCGGAATGTTGACTGGAATGTGTACGGTTCCCATATACTTGCAGAGGTATCCTCGATGCCCCTTCAGGTGTATGGAAGCCTGAACATCGATCAGCAGATCGAGTACATCAATGAGTGTGTGTGGCGTGTCAACGACGATCTCTTTGAGAGGAGCCGTAAGGTTAATCTCAAAAGAGTGAAGTGGTGGACACGCAGTCTGAATGCGAAGCGGCGGGAAGTCCGAAAACTAAGAAAGAAATTCCAAAGGGCTCGGGCTACCAACGCTGAAAACTTGTCTCAGTTGGGCTCTGCCTTCCGGCAATGCCTTGCTGAGTACAAGAGCATGATTGTTAAAGTTAAGGAAGACGATTGGAGAAGATTCGCGGATTCAAATAGGGACAATCCTTGGGGAAGGCTCTACAAAATATGTAGAGCTAACAATAAATTACCCGAGGTTGGACGTATTTGTGTGGGTGATACTACACATAGGGAGTGGAGGGACTGTATGGGTGCCTTACTCAATGCATTCTTCCCTAGAGATGACCGAGCTGAGCCCCTCTGGCTACAGAGTCAGTAGTCAACTCAGAACTGCGAACCGAGGAGGTGGAACACGCTGTTTCACTTCTCCGTTCAAAGACGGAGTGACTGGCGAAATGGTGAAAGCCATTTGGAAAGTAATTCCGGATTATCTAGGCTGCACTTTCAGCAGATGCATTGAGGCGAATCACTTTCCGTTGGGTTGGAAGGAGGCAAAGGTGGTCGTTCTCTTGAAGTCTCTCGACAGGATTAGGTCTAACCCTGGATCCTATCGGTGCTTCAGCAAGCTTCCAGTACTTGGAAAAGTACTGGAAAGGGTTATGGTGGAAAGACTTCTGGAGAATATGGCCGAACCAATGTCTCCCTTCCAATTCGGATTCAAAAAGGGCATATCCATTGAGGACGCTTGGGCATATGTCAAAGACTGTGTCCAGGAAAGTAGGGAAGACTATGTCTTAGGCATCTTTATAGATTTTAAAGGTGCTTTTGACAAATTAAGCTGGGGAAGTGTGTTTAGAAGATTGCAGGATGTGGGATGCCAGGAAATTGAGCTTTGGAAAAGCTACTTTTCTGGCAGAAGCGCATGTGCAACGAATACAGCTTGCGATGAATGTGTGCGTGTGAGTGTGGAGCGTGGATGTCCTCAGGGCTCTATCTGTGGTCCATTCATTTGGAAACTCATGATAGATCCCCTGCTAGGAGAGATATGTGAGACCTGCAAGTGCTGCGCATATGCGGATGACCTGTTACTCATTCTTGAGGGACACTCCAGGAGAGTGTTGCAAGAAATAGGAAACAGAGTAATCCAAATCGTCACGGCCTGGAGCGACAGTGTGGGCGTCGCAGTATCAGAGGAAAAGTCTGTAATGATGATCCTCAAGGGAAAATCATTTAAACGACGACCTCCCACAATCGGTTTGAATGGTAAAAGCCTTAGATATGTGACGCAAGTCAAATATCTGGCCATAACCTTGAGTGGGAACTTGAACTTCTTACCACATTTGGAAAGAGTCAAGGACAAACTCACAAACGTTGTGCGTCAGGTAAGGCGCATTATGCGGTCTGACTGGGGGCCCGGTAGGCGTGCTGTTCGCACCATATATGGTGGCCTTTTTGTTGCTTGTGCAACATTCGGGGCATCAGTATGGAGTGACATAGTCACGACTAAGTGGGGCCTCAGAAAGATCCTATCATGCCAAACAGTGCTCTTGCTTGGCGGCTTATCCGTTTGCCGCACTGTCTCTACAGAGGCACTACAGGTCTTGTTGGGAGTACCACCCCTTGACTTGAAAGCTATCCGTCGTGGATTAGCCTTCAAAGTGAGGAGAGGTACAATACTAGGAGAGCGTGATTGGGTGTCTCACAATGGAGTCAACCAGATGTCCTTCCGGGAGCGTAAGCACTTGCTAGACGAATGCGTCATATCTAGATGGCAATCTAGATGGGACGACAGCGTAAACGGCAGAGTCGCTTACCGCTTCCTAAAGAATGTCTGATTCATGCGAGAGCGGCCTGAGCTGAGTTTTAACCTCAACTTGGGCTTTCTTCTTACTGGCCATGGTCCCTTTAATGCATTTTTGCATAAAAGGGTCCTAAGTCAGGTGGAAGGCTGCTCGTGTGGAGCTCCTTTTGAGGACTGGAGACATGTTTTGTGTGAATGTTCTCTGTATGATGATGTTAGGAATCTCGCAGCTATGGGCATAGGTTTTGAAGACGGTGTTTGTGACGTTGGCAGTGTTCTAACTGACAACGCACAAATAGCACGGATTCAGGACTATGCGAACATAGTGTTTGCTAGGCGTCGGAATAGGTAGCTATACCCTGGAGCTCGGTGAGCAGGGCAGAAAGGCGGCCAGTCCTGGGCAATAAGGTACCTCACCGGAAGTAACCGCAAGGTTGCGAAGCTCGACCGGAGGCTATATTCTGGTACCACGGGAGGTCAGGAGCCCCCGGAAATTAGTTCCGGCCTGACCTAGGAGTTGGCCCCCTTGTGGGAGTATCGTGGTGGTTGTGGTTTACACCCAAAATCGCGGGGAGCGTAGGCCAAGTGGTGTTTGGACATCACATGGCTGAGTACATGTTGTAGCGTGCTATGACCTGTGCTTAGCTATTTGATGGCCATGGCGCTCACTGGTCTGCTCGATGTGGAATTGCATTGCAACCGGGTGCCATGACCCACAGACTGGCAGAGGTTTTTAGATAGGCCTAACCAAGGGAGAAGATCGTGCCTTATACAAGACTCCCAGTAAGTACTGGGGGTGTTATTTATACTATCCGAAGGGCGTTGATTGACGCATTATTTCAATCCTGTTATGAACGTAAGCGCTCCGTGGGATAAGGCCTTAACGGCAGGTGTCCACGTAAAGAACAAGAGACGTTCTGTACCCTTATCCCAGTTGTATTTCAACATCCGAGGTGTACGGACGTGGTTTCGGTAGTCGGCCTTTTTCTCGCCAAATGTCCAGTTCTCTCGTTGCCTGGGACGTCCATGTGCTCTGACACCCAGCATGATTTGGTTACGGTTTTAGCAGTTCTTTCAACTAGAGGATAATGATGGGTAGCGGCAAGTTGCGAATACGATTGCTATCAGTCTCGAAGCCTAAAAGCTGTTTTATGGTGGCGTCGGTTCTATTACCGCTTTGAGTGTTGACCTAATATATATCAGAATTCTGATACAGGCGTAACCCTAAATATTAGTGAGGTTTGGGAGCTAATATTAGCTTTCAAAGGCCAACGTCCGTTTGTTTCCCTCTAAAAAATAGAAAAAAAGAAACCTACACAATGGAAGTTCTGCGGTCCAGATATATTATATACCCTTGAATGGCTAAGCAATTCTACGCCGGAAATTTGTACGCAGCCCTTAACATGACTCTTTGACGAGCGATACGTAATACGGAGCGCTTGTTCTATTGTACCCTTATCAGTTGAATTTCAACAACGAAAGTCTGCGGACGTGTTTTCGGATTTCGTGTGTTTTTAACATTTGAGAACATATTCGGGGTTTTTCATTTCGGGCGCTAATTTGTGTTTTCCTAGTCACTAATTACGAGTGCCTTTGAGGGATATACGGTAATTACGGTCGCTCGGCCGTCGATTTTACTGCGGTTTCCGGATATTGGTGTGTGACTAGTTAGTTAAATATTACTTAGTGTTTAACGGCTGCACTTTTCAGTGCGGACGAACTTAAAATTTAGTGAGGTGAGTGGATTTACCAATTTTAAAAAGAGGATTAATTCCCAAAAGTGTACAATCTGAAATTTATTGCGCGAAATACGTTAATTACGGTCGCTCGGTCGGTCGGTTTGTTGTGGTTCCGTGTAAATTTGTTAATCAAGCAATTAGTGCGAGTGCTAAGTGTGGTGATTGGATTTACCAATCTAAAAAAAAAAGAAGAGGAGGAATTCCCAAAATGTGTGTTTGTGAAATTGTGTAAATTGTTTAAATAATTTAAATTACTTGAATTACTAAACAAATTACTAATTGATAAAATACAAAACAAAAGTGAAGTGAAATTGGACGCGGATGTTGACACCGATATTGAAGTTGCGCCAAGAAAAAGGCTTAAAAAGACCTGCGACCAAAGCGCGACGGAATGCGAGGTGGCCCCTCCAAAAATGAAGAAAAAGAAGCGGGCGAGAAAAGTGGAGGACAGTGACGTCGCTGTAAAGACGGACACGGAAATCGTTACGAAAAAGAAGGAACAGGTAAGTGATGTAAAAATAGAAGATTTCAACGACGTAACGAAGTTGACAAGGGTGTTAGCCGACTTGGCAGCAAAGGTGGTCGATGTGGTATTTGAAAAGGTGGTAGACCCTGTCTTAGCCAAAAATATCAGGTGTGCCGTCATGGGCTACGACCAGGTGGTTTGGCAGCTTATGGCCGAAAACAAAACGCTTCGGGGACCAAACGATGCTCTGACGAAAGTCTGCAAGGGACTACCCGGAGTGGCTGTACCATTGGTAGCAAGTTGTCGTAAACGGACTGAGGCAGCGACTACCAGCAGCGCCGTCAAAGTTGCTAGCTTTGCGCAAGTTGTAACTAGTGCGGCAAGGAAAGAGGCCACAAAAGTTGCGGAATTGCCCAAGCCAGTGAAGGCACCATTGCCCACTTGGTCAGTGGTAGTGCGGAGTAAAAAGTCGGCTGTTTCCTCCATGGAAGCTGTGTCCAAAATAATGGATAAGATCGCCCCCACCTTGGGAGTCAGGGTGAATGCGGTTAGACAGCTCAAAAATGGGGGCGTAGTAATACGCACTCCCTCGGCTGCTGAAAGAGAGCAGATTTTTAGCAGCAAGAAGTTCAAGGATATGGACCTTGACGTGGCAGTGCCCGAGAAACCGGGCAATAGGGTCGTGGTACATGGCGTACACACCAGCATTTCGCTGGAAGAATTTATGGCGGAGCTACACCGCCTGAACTTCCCAGAGACGGCCGAACAAAGTAGGCTGAAAGCGGTTTCAAAACCATGGAAGGTGGCTGAAGGGGCTACAACAAATGTTGTGCTAGAAGGCCCAGCTGCAGCCATAGAAGCCCCGCGTAACATGGGCAGATGCTACATTAAGTGGTTCTCGTTCCCGGTAAGGGAATACAAAATAAGAGTGGGATGTTTCCGGTGCTTTGCTCCGGGTCATGGAGTTGCCGACTGTCCTAATAAGGAGGACATTTGTCGTCGTTGCGGCCTTGAAGGCCATAAGGCAGTAAGCTGCAAGGCAGCGATGCAGTGCAGGAACTGTGCTGCAAGAAGACGGCCGGCTGGCCACCTTATGGGGTCAACCGATTGCCCCATGCAAGTAGCAGAGTTGGCAAGGTTGGCAGCCAGAAACTAGGACTATGAAGATAGTCCAACAAAATTTTCAGTGCGCTTTTTCGGTAGGGGTTGACTTAGGAGCTCAGATGGTTAGGCAGGGCTGCAGCATTGCCCTGGTTCAGGAGCCCTACACATCTGATGGATGTGTTAGGGGTTTGCCTGCAGAAATGCGGGTCTTTCTTGATACCAGAGGAAATGCTGCGATTATTATAAGGGAAGTAAATCTAGTTTGTGTGCCTGTTTCCTCCAGCGAACGAGGTGTTTGCGTAAGCGTGGAAGGCGCTTTTGGCAGGATTTTTCTTGCCAGCGTCTACTGCAAATACAGTGAGGCAATTGACCCATATATTGAGTATATGGATGGTTTGTTTTCGCTTGCCGGCAGTGAACCCCTTATTATCGGTGTTGACGCCAACGCAACCTCCCCTCTCTGGTTCAGCAAGGAACCCGGAGCCAGAATCGGGGGAATGTTCTTGGTGAATGGGTCGTTGCCTGCAATACCCATGTTATCAATGAGCCGAGTGAGGTGTATACCTTTGATGCGGTCAACGGTAGCAAGAGTGACATTGATGTTACTCTTGCCAATGAGGCAGCTTTTAGGGCGTTTAGCTTTAGGTGTCGTGTTAGTGTAGGGGTGAGTGATCACAACTGGATTCAGTTTGAGATTGCTCGCGAAATTGACTTAAACAATACAGTTTCAGACAGGAGATGGTGTGTGCGAGGCACTGATTGGAGTGTTTATGGTGCGCGTATACTTGCGGAGGTTTCCTCCCTGACACCGCAAGTGTACGGCAGCTTAAGCATAGACCAGCAAATCGCACACATTAATGAGTGCGTATGGCGGGTTAATGACGAACTCTTTGAGAGGAGCCGTAGGGCGAATCAAAAAAGGGTAAGTTGGTGGAACCGCAGTCTGGCAGAAAAGCGAAGGGCTGTCAGAAGCCTAAGGAAGCGATTCCAAAGGGCTAGGGCGGCTAACGCTGAGAACCTGGCTCAGATGGGCATTGCCTTTCAGCAAGCGCTCGCTGAGTGCAAACGGCTCATTGTCAGCACAAAGGAGTCTCACTGGAGAAACTTTGCCTCTAATAATAGAGATGATCCCTGGGGCAAACTATACAAGATTTGCCGTAGAACTAAAAAGACTGCTGACATTGAAGGCATACGTGTGGATAATACGGTTTTATCCACATGGAAAGACTGCCTTACTGTATTGCTTGGTCAGTTCTTCCCGAGAGAGGAGCGCTTTGAGGACTCTTCATATGAAGAGCCTCCGATCCCTCCGGAGTTAAGAACTGAAGAAGTCGACTATGGTGTTTCACTTCTTCGCTCCAGGAGATCTCCTGGAGCTGATGGAATGACCGGAGAGATGGTGAGAGCCAGCTGGAAGGCCGTCCCAAAATGCCTACTCAGACTGTACAGCAAATGTCTTGCTTGTAGCTACTTCCCCAAGGATTGGAAGTTGGCAAGGGTGGTTGTGCTCCTGAAGTCCACCGATAAGAATAGGTCTGACCCTAAATCTTATCGGGGCATCAGCCTGCTTCCGGTACTGGGAAAAGTACTGGAGAGGGTTATGGTGGAAAGGGTTCCAGAGAACATGGCGGAACCAATGTCCTCCTTCCAATTCGGCTTTAGAAGAGGCAAGTGTGTCGAGGATGCATGGTCTTTAGTAAAAGACAGAGTCCTCAGAAGCAGGGCCAGTGTGGTTACAGGCATCTTTATTGACTTCAAAGGTGCCTTTGATAACCTAAACTGGCAGAAAATAGTAACCAGGTTGCAGGAATTGGGCTGTCGGCAAATTGGGCTTTGGGGAAGCTACTTTTCCGACAGAAAAGCGAGTGTGGTAAGAGCACACGACAGCGTCTCAATTAATGTTGAGAGAGGTTGCCCCCAGGGGCCATCTGTGGTCCTTTTATTTGGAACCTGATGATGGATCCACTCTTGCGGCAACTAAACGAGCTCTGTGGGTGCTGCGCCTATGCAGATGACCTGCTCCTCCTCCTTGAAGGCCAGTCTAGGGCCGAAGTCGAGGCAGTAGGAGAAAGAGCTCTAGCAGTCGTTGCTGAATGGGGAGAAAGCGTAGGGGTAAGTGTGTCGCAGATAAGACCGTCTTAATGAAGTTCAAGGGCAAGTTAAACGTAAGACGTCGGGCTCCTAAGATACATTTGAACGGCGTTGGCATTAGATGTGTGACAGAGATCACATATCTGGGCATAACGATGGGTGAGTGTATGAACTTCATGCCTCACCTGGTTCGTACTAGACTACGTATTCTGAGTGCCGTAGGCCAGGTAAGGCGCATTTTGCGATCTGACTGGGGACTCAACAGGCGTTCTGTTCGTATCATATACGATGGCCTGTTTGTTGCCTGTGCAACATATGGAGCATCGGTATGGTACGACAGAGTTATGACTGTTGATGGCCAAAGGCGGATCCTGACTTGTCAAAGAGTCGCCTTGCTTGGCTGTTTACCGGTGTGCCACACTGTCTCCACAGAGGCAATGCAGGTGTTGCTTGGAGTGCCACCTCTGGATCTGGCAGTAATGCGACGTGCTATTGCTTTCAAGATCAGAAAAGGTCTCCCTCTAAATGAGCGCGATTGGGTTTCCCATCAAGAAGTGGATGGCCTGTCCCTGAGGCAGCGTAAAACCTTGCTACACGCATGTGTTCTATCTAGATGGCAATCTAGATGGGATACTAGCGAAAATGCCAGGGTTACTTACGGCTTCCTAAAGGATGTGCTAACCATGCGAAACTTTCCTGAACGGAATTTAAACCTCAGCCTGGGCTTTCTGTTGACCGGGCATGGATCCCTTAATGCATTCTTGCATAAGAGGGGGCTTAGCGAGGTTGCGAGCTGCTCATGTGGAGCTACCTATGATAACTGGCTTCATGTCCTATGTGAGTGTCCCAATTACGCTGACATAAGGAACTTGCAGGCTATGGGCATCACCTTTAATGGTGAGACCTACGATGTCAGTGGAATTATCACTGATACCGTACGGTTTGAAAGAAAACGTAGTTTTGCAAAAGAAGTATTTAATAGAAGGCGCAGTAGGCAGCTAGCGGGAAGATTGTAGGAACTTTTGGTTGGAAGGCTGCCAGTCCTGGGCAGTAAGGTGCCCAACTGGAAGTAACCTCAAGGTTGCGAAGCTCGACCGGAAGCTATATTCTGGTACCACGGGAGGTCAAAAGCCCCCGGAACTATGGTTCCGGCCTGACCTAGGAGTTGGCCCCCTTGTGGGAGTATCGTGGTGGCTGTAGGTTTATACCCAAAATCGCGGGGAGAATGGACCGATGGATCTTGGACATCTCATGGCTTAGCATATGTCGTAGTGTACTACGACCTTAATAAGTGAGTGTGTGTGTGGTGATTGGTTTTTACCAACTTAAAAGAGGAGTAATTCCCAAAATCAGTGAGCGTAATCACAATTTACGGTAAAAGAGGAATAAATTCCCAAAATCGGTGCGGAAAATTGTGTTGGTTTTTCCGTGTTTTTAGCGTTAGTGTAGTGTTGCCCCTAAATCCAAAATGGCTGACATGAGCGACTGCTCCCAGGTGGATCTTGTGAAGAAGGGGAAGAGGAAAAAGGCAACCCTGCCTGAACCCCCAACCGAGAGTGAAATTGAAACGGACGATCCAGTAAGGAAGAGCATCAAGAAGAAAAAGAAGAAGGAAAAAGAGGAAGTAAAACCGGCTGACAAGGTATGTGACATAAATAGTATAATTAAAGGTGGCAATATAGGGGAACTAAGGAAGTACATAAACGGGCTCAAAACACGGATTATAGACGTGATGTTTGAGCACGGTGGTGCTGATCCCCGGATTGCTAAAAAATTAATTGACGTATCCGGAGAGTTCGAGAACATTTTTTGCCTTCTGGGAGCGGAGAAAGAATGAGTTCCGGGATCACTTGAGACTCTCCAAGTGGTCCTAAACAAGCAGCTGAATAGAGGCCCGATAGCCAATGTGTCAGGTGCGACTGCGGGGATTTCACCCACAAGCCCTAAGGCTCGTAGCTTTGCGGAGGTGGCATCACCTGTGATGAAGTCCGACGTCCCACCGAAACCAGCTAACCCCTCCTTGGTTAAACCAGCCAACTCTCCCCTGGTTAAACCAGCTAAGCCTATTGCTCCCAGTTGGTCAGTTGTAGTCAGAAGCAAAAAGTCGGCTGTTTCCTCCACGGAAGTTGTATCCAGAATAATGCATAAGATAGCCCCCACCTTGGGAGTCAGGGAGAATGCGGTTATACCGCTCAACAACGGGGGTGTAGTAATACGCATTCCCTCGGCTGCTGAAAGAGAGCAGATAATTGGCAGGAAGGGGTTCAAGGATATGGAGCTTGATGTGGCAGTGCCCGAGAAACCGGGAAATAGAGTCGTTGTACATGGCGTACACACCAGCATAACGCTGGAAGAATTTATGACGGAGCTACACCGTCTAAACTTCCCAGAGGCTGCCGAACAAAATAGGCTGAGAGTAATCTCCAAACCGTGGAAGATTGCGGAAGATGCTGCAACAAATGTAGTGTTAGAAGGCCCAGCTGCGTCCATAGACGCCTTACGTAGCACGGACAGTTGCTACATTAAGTGGTTTTCGTTCCCGGTAAGGGAATACAAAATAAGAGTGGGATGTTTCCGGTGCTTTGCTCCGGGTCATGGAGTTGCCGACTGTCCTAATAAGGAGGACATTTGTCGTCGTTGCGGCCTTGAAGGCCATAAGGCAGTAAGCTGCAAGGCTGCGATGCAGTGCAGGAACTGTGCTGCAAGAAGAAGGCCGGCTGGCCACCTTATGGGGTCAACCGATTGCCCCATGCAAGTAGCAGAGTTGGCAAGGTTGGCAGCCAGAAACTAGGACTATGAAGATAGTCCAACAAAATTGTCAGTGCGTTTTTTCGGTAGGGGTTGACTTAGGAGCTCAGATGGTTAGGCAGGGCTGCAGCATTGCCCTGGTTCAGGAGCCCTACACATCTGATGGATGTGTTAGGGGTTTGCCTGCAGAAATGCGGGTCTTTCTTGATACCAGAGGAAATGCTGCGATTATTATAAGGGAAGTAAATCTAGTTTGTGTGCCTGTTTCCTCCAGCGAACGAGGTGTTTGCGTAAGCGTGGAAGGCGCTTTTGGCAGGATTTTTCTTGCCAGCGTCTACTGCAAATACAGTGAGGCAATTGACCCATATATTGAGTATATGGATGGTTTGTTTTCGCTTGCCGGCAGTGAACCCCTTATTATCGGTGTTGACGCCAACGCAACCTCCCCTCTCTGGTTCAGCAAGGAAACCGGACCCTTAACGGCTAACCGGAGCCAGAATCGGGTGAATGTTCTTGGTGAATGCGTCGTTGCCGCAACACATTGATGTTACTCTTGCCAATGAGGCAGCTTTTAGGGCGTTTAGCTTTAGGCGGCGGGTTAGGGTAGGGGTGAGTGATCACAACTGGATTCAGTTTGAGATCGCTCACGAAATAGATTTAAACAATGCAGTTTCAGACAGCAGATGGTGTGTGCGAGGCGCTGATTGGAGTGTTTATGGTGCGCGTATACTTGCGGAGGTTTCCTCCCTGACACCGCAAGTGTACGGCAGCTTAAGCATAGACCAGCAAATCGCACACATTAATGAGTGCGTATGGCGGGTTAATGACGAACTCTTTGAGAGGAGCCATAGGGCGAATCAAAAAAGGGTAAATTAGTGGAACCGTTGTCTGACAGAAAAGCGAAGGGCTGTCAGAAGCCTAAGGAAGCGATTCCAAAGGGCTAGGGCGGCTAACGCTGAGAACCTGGCTCAGATGGGCATTGCCTTTCGGCAAGCGCTCGCTGAGTACAAGCGGCTCATTGTCAGCACAAAGGAGTCTCACTGGAGAAACTTTGCCTCTAATAATAGAGATGATCCCTGGGCAAACTATACAAGATTTGCCGTAGAACTAAAAAGACTGCTGACATTGAAGGCATACGTGTGGATAATACGCTTTTATCCACATGGAAAGACTGCCTTACTGTATTGCTTGGTCAGTTCTTCCCGAGAGAGGAGCGCTTTGAAGACTCTTCATATGAAGAGCCTCCGATCCCTCCGGAGTTAAGAACTGAAGAAGTCGACTATGGTGTTTCACATCTTCGCTCCAGGGGATGTCCTGGAGCTGATGGAATGACCGGAGAAATGGTGAGAGCCATCTGGAAGGCCGTCCCAGAATACCTACTCGAACTGTACAGCAAATCTATTGCTTGTAGCTACTTCCCCAAGGATTGGAAGTTGGCAAGGGTGGTTGTGCTCCTGAAGTCCACCGATAAGAATAGGTCTGACCCTAAATCTTATCGGGGCATCAGCCTGCTTCCGGTACTGGGAAAAGTACTGGAGAGGGTTATGGTGGAAAGGGTTCCAGAGAACATGGCGGAACCAATGTCCTCCTTCCAATTCGGCTTTAGAAGAGGCAAGTGTGTCGAGGATGCATGGTCTTTAGTAAAAGACAGAGTCCTCAGAAGCAGGGCCAGTGTGGTTATAGGCATCTTTATTGACTTCAAAGGTGCCTTTGATAACCTAAACTGGCAGAAAATAGCAACCAGGTTGCAGGAATTGTGCTGTCGGGAAATTGGGCTTTGGAGAAGCTACTTTTCCGACAGAAAAGCGAGTGTGGTAAGTGCACACGACAGCGTCTCAATTAATGTTGAGAGAGATTGCCCCCAGGGGTCCATCTGTGGTCCTTTTATTTGGAACCTGATGATGGATCCACTCTTGCGGCAACTAAACGAGCTCTGTGGGTGCTGCGCCTATGCAGATGACCTCCTCCTCATCCTTGAAGGCCAGTCAAGGGCCGATATCGAGGCAGTAGCAGAAAGAGCTCTAGCAGTCGTTGCTGAATGGGGAGAAAGCGTAGGGGTAAGTGTGTCGCAGGATAAGACCGTCTTAATGAAGTTCAAGGGCAAGTTGAACGTAAGATGTTGGGCTCCTAAGATACATTTGAACGGCGTTGGCATTAGATGTGTGACTGAGGTTCCTGACTTGTCAAAGAGTCGCCTTGCTTGGCTGTTTACCGGTGTGCCACACTGTCTCCACAGAGGCAACGCAGATGTTGCTTGGAGTGCCACCTCTGGATCTGGAAGTGATGCGACGTGCTATTGCTTTCAAGATCAGAAAAGGTCTCCCTCTAAATGAGCGCGATTGGGTTTCCCCGGAAGAAGTGGATGGCCTATCCCTGAAGCAGCGTAAAACCTTGCTACACGCATGTGTTCTATCTAGATGGCAATCTAGATGGGATACTAGCGAAAATGGCAGGGTTACTTATGGCTTCCTAAGGGATGTGCTAACCATGCGAATTTTTCCTGAACGGAATTTTAGCCTCAGCCTGAGCTTTCTGTTGACCGGGCATGGCTCCCTTAATGCATTCTTGCATAAGAGGGGGCTCAGCGAGGTTGCGAGCTGCTTATGTGGAGCTACCTATGAGGACTGGCTTCATTTCCTATGTGTGTGCCCCAATTATGTTGACATAAGGAAGCTGCAGGCTATGGGCATCACCTTTAATGGTGAGACCTACGATGTCAGTGGAATTATCGCTGATACCGTACGGTTTGAAAGAACCCGTAGTTTTGCAAAAGAAGTATTCAATAGAAGACGCAGTAGGCAGCTAGCGGGTAGTTTGTAGATATTCAGATATTCAAATTGTTGCAAGGCCGCCAGTCCTGAGCAGTGAGGTGCCCAACTGGAAGTAACCTCAAGGTTGCGAAGCTCGACCGGAAGCTATACTCTGGTACCACGGGAGGTCAGGAGCCCCGTAACTATGGTTCCGGCCTGACCTAGGAGTTGGCCCCCTTGTGGGAGTATCGTGGTGGCTGTAGGTTTATACCCAAAATCGCGGAGAGAATGCACCGAATGGATCTTGGACATCTCATGGCTTAGCATATGTTGTAGTGTACTACGACCTGTGCTGGGCCATGGGATTGCTATGGAACCAACTGGCTTATTCGATGTGGAGTTGCATTGCAACCGGGTGCCATGACCCACAGAATGGCTGAGGTATTAGATAGGCCTCGACGCTTCACCAAAGGGGAAGTTCGTGCCTTACACACGACTTCGAATCTGGTACTGGTGGTAGTACTTGTACTACCCGATGGGCGCTTATCAACGCATTGTTTTGATATCTTGTGCGAAGACGCACCGTAGGCTTAAGCCCTCACGGCAGGTACCTACGTTAAACACAAGAGACATCTGTACCCTTATCCCCAGTTATCACTTGACTTTTGAGGTGAACGGATGTTTTCTGCGGAGTGCGGTCGGTTTTTTAGAAATTTAAATCTCATAAATCTCTTGTTAAGTGGCTTTATTACGGTCGTTGCGGAAGTGCTTAATTACGGGCGATTTCGGGCTGCACTTTTCAGTGCGGACTAATAAATCCCTAATTGACAATTTTGTGCGGTTCTTATCAAAAGAGGAGAAACTCCCACAATTTGTATAAGAATTAGTGTTGATTGTGCGGTAATTAGTTTTTACTTTTTTTTATTACGATTTTAACTTCGGTTTTCATTGCTTCCTTATTACGGGAAAAGAGGAGAAATTCCCACAATTAGTGTCGGTGAGTTTGCGCGGAAGTTGTTTTATTGTTTAATTACGATTTAAAGAGGAGGAATTCCCAAAATTAGTGTTGACAATTTTTGTGTTTTTGTGTGGTGTTAAATGTGCCATTTTGGGTAGGAGACATGCCTCCTACCAAAAAGAACACAGGAGAAAACATACGTCTGAAGCTGAAAAATCTTGTCGAGAAGGGCATAGAGGTAGCCGCTGTAAATCAAGGAGACACGGAGATGGATACTAGTGTACCCCCAGCAAAGCAGATAACCTGTGAGGTCGTAAGCCCGAACACTTTAATTTAGGTTTAGGTTTACAATTGAACGAGAATGCTTTCCTGGACGCCAAGGGTACAAATATTTTGCACCTAAATCGGCAGCTGGGCGATTTGGCCAGGGGACTTTCGGAGGTGATCTTCGAAAGAGGGGAAGTTGACACTGTCCTTGCAGGCAGGGTAAATAGTGCCTGTAAAGCCTACGAAGGCATAATTTGGCTGATCGTTGGGAAAAGCGAGCGGCTAAAAGTTTGCCTGGACGTGTATAAACACACCCCAGAGATAGTGCTTCCGCAGCCTGTGCGTAATGCTGGGCTTCCTACAGCTCCCAACCAGAAGGAGAAGAGCTTCGCTCAAGTGGCTGCAGGAGCGATTAAAGCCTCTGTCACTACGGCAAAGGCTCCTGCTCCTGCCACCCCAGAAAGGGTTCCTGCTTCTGCCGCTCCAGGAAGGGTTCCTGTCCCCTCCGGAAAGATCCCTCCACCTGTGCCGGCACCAGCTCTTACATGGTCCGTGGTCGTGCGGAGTAAGAAGTCCGGTGCGTCGGCAAAAGAAGTTGAGGCTGAAGTTCTCAAGAAGGTCGCCCCATGCTTGGGAGTCAGAGTGGACTGCGTAAGGACGCTCAAAAACGGGAATGTCGTAATCCGCAATCCAACCGCGTTGGAGAGGGGAAAAATTGCGGACAATCCCAATTTCAGGGAGGCAGGGCTAGAGGTTTCGATCCCTCAAAAACCTGGTCCAAGGGTGGTAATAAAAGGTGTGACCACCTCCATCACCCCGGTGGAGTTCATGAACCAGCTTCATGAGCTAAATTTCAAGGAGGAGTATACCCTTGAAAGTTTCAAAAAGGAACTAAAAATGGTAACCCGACCATGGACTACCAAAGAAGGAGTGAGCGTTAACGTTGTGCTGGAGAGTCTAGGCCCAGCACAAGCGCTTAAAGCACTCCTTGATAGTGGGCGCTGCTATATTGGGTGGTACTCCTTTCCTGTAAAGGAGTACAAAACCATTGTTGGCTGCTTCCGATGCCTCGGTCTTGACCATGGCATCGCTGATTGTAGGACCCAGGAGGTATGTTGCGGTTGCGGTGAAGAGGGACACCACTCAAAAGGGTGCTCAAAACCGGCCAAATGCCGGAACTGCTCGCTCAAGGGACGAGCAGCCAACCACCGTATGGTATCGGCTGAATGTATGCTTTATGCGGTTGCTCTTGCCCGGTTGAATGCCAGAAACTAATATGGTATTCAACTGCGTGCAATTGAACTGCCAGGGCGCTTTCTCCATTATGGTAGACCTGGGAGCTCAGATGTGCGAGATGAACTGCAGCGTTGCTCTGGTCCAGGAGCCCTATGCTTCGAGGGGAGTAATTAGGAGTTTACCCGCTTCCATGCGCGTCTTCCCTGACACTAGATGCAGAGCTGCAGTGATTGTAAGGGACGCAAACCTTACATGCATCCTTCAAGATGCAGATGAACGTGGCGTATGTGTTGGAGTAGAAGGCGTTTTTGGCAAGATACACTTTGCCAGCGTCTACTGCAAGTACGGTGAGGCAATCGAGCCATACATCCAATACATGGAGGAAGTGCGTTCGCTAGTCGGGAGCGACCCCCTCATCCTCGGCGTTGACGCTAATGCGATTTCCCTCTTGTGGCACAGTAAGATGAGATGGTGCACTCGGAATGTTGACTGGAATGTGTACGGTTCCCATATACTTGCAGAGGTATCCTCGATGCCCCTTCAGGTGTATGGAAGCCTGAACATCGATCAGCAGATCGAGTACATCAATGAGTGTGTGTGGCGTGTCAACGACGATCTCTTTGAGAGGAGCCGTAAGGTTAATCTCAAAAGAGTGAAGTGGTGGACACGCAGTCTGAATGCGAAGCGGCGGGAAGTCCGAAAACTAAGAAAGAAATTCCAAAGGGCTCGGGCTACCAACGCTGAAAACTTGTCTCAGTTGGGCTCTGCCTTCCGGCAATGCCTTGCTGAGTACAAGAGCATGATTGTTAAAGTTAAGGAAGACGATTGGAGAAGATTCGCGGATTCAAATAGGGACAATCCTTGGGGAAGGCTCTACAAAATATGTAGAGCTAACAATAAATTACCCGAGGTTGGACGTATTTGTGTGGGTGATACTACACATAGGGAGTGGAGGGACTGTATGGGTGCCTTACTCAATGCATTCTTCCCTAGAGATGACCGAGCTGAGCCCCTCTGGCTACAGAGTCAGTAGTCAACTCAGAACTGCGAACCGAGGAGGTGGAACACGCTGTTTCACTTCTCCGTTCAAAGACGGAGTGACTGGCGAAATGGTGAAAGCCATTTGGAAAGTAATTCCGGATTATCTAGGCTCCACTTTCAGCAGATGCATTGAGGCGAATCACTTTCCGCTGGGTTGGAAGGAGGCAAAGGTGGTCGTTCTCTTGAAGTCTCTCGACAGGATTAGGTCTAACCCTGGATCCTATCGGTGCTTCAGCAAGCTTCCAGTACTTGGAAAAGTACTGGAAAGGGTTATGGTGGAAAGACTTCTGGAGAATATGGCCGAACCAATGTCTCCCTTCCAATTCGGATTCAAAAAGGGCATATCCATTGAGGACGCTTGGGCATATGTCAAAGACTGTGTCCAGGAAAGTAGGGAAGACTATGTCTTAGGCATTTTATAGATTTTAAAGTTGCTTTTGACAAATTAAGCTGGGGAAATGTGTTTAGAAGATTGCAGGATGTGGGATGCCAGGAAATTGAGCTTTGGAAAAGCTACTTTTCTGGCAGAAGCCCATATGCAACGAATACAGCTTGCAATGTATGTGTGCGTGTGAGTGTGGAGCGTGGATGTCCTCAGGGCTCTATCTGTGGTCCATTCATTTGGAACCTCATGATAGATCCACTGCTAGGACAGATATGTGAGACCTGCAAGTGCTGCGCATATGCGGGTGACCTGTTACTCATTCTTGAGGGACACTCCAGGAGAGTGTTGCAAGAAATGGGAAACAGAGTAATCCAAATCGTCACGGCCTGGAGCGATAGTGTGGGCGTCGCAGTATCAGAGGAAAAGTCTGTAATGATGATCCTAAAGGGAAAATCATTTAAACGACGACCTCCCACAATCGGTTTGTGTTTGCCGTTGAGTTGGCTTTTTGTCCGTTAAGTTAAATAATTCGACTTTAATTACCCGAACAGTAATGTTTAAAAATACGGATTTAAATAAAACGACTATGTCCGCTACGTTATAAAATTAGAGTGTTTAATTTATTTTACTATACTTCTTATTTTATATGAATTTTGACATATACAAGTTATTGCATGATAGATTTTGTATTTTGAATATCGTTTTTATACGTTTACATAATAAATAATAGATTGATTGAATTCTCTACTAACAATAATTTTTATTTCTTGTTTTAATCAGAAACATTCTCCCCCGCCGTGAACAAAGTTCGCAATGTATCAAACTATGGTTACAGCATCATTGTTGTAAACTGGCATCACTGACCCTTCGTGATCTGCATTATCGGCAATTTCTAATATCTCTCACAGTTTGGATGCATGAAAAAAAAACCAAAATCATTAATTTTGTCAAAACAAAGGGACAACACTTGACACATAAGTAGGTATTTGTTGTTGCCCTTGTTACCTAAGAAAACAATGGGCCCTGCCATTTGTATTTTTTGTTGTTGTGTAGTGTAGTGTTTATTCGAGCGGTTGTGACGTGCGGTAGCCGCCGTGAATATTTGTATTTTAAAATTCGAGTGTTTTGTATAGTTTGTATAGTTTAAATTAAATTTGTGTATTTTCAAGTATTTCAGGTAAGTGATATAATTTTATATTGAATTATTTTTGATTTGATAAAATATATGTTGATTTCTCGAGGGTTTCGTACCATTCATATCAATCCTTCTGTATGTGTGTGTGTTGTATTTTATTGCCTTCATTGGGCTGTGCGTAAATTTGTTGCGCTGGTATTGTGCATTTATTTATTGACTTGCGAAACGATTAATTTACGCGTCGGAATTATATGAACATTTTGAATAAGTGAGTGAATTTATATGTTATGAGTGATACGTATGATTTGTGTTTGAATGGGATGAATGAACTGTGTGTGTAAGGTATGTATTCGATTGGAATGATTTGAGGGGTATGTGTGGATTTATTTTGAGTGGGATAAATGGACTGTATGTTGTGTGTTGAGTAGAGTGTAATTGTTTTAAATTGTTATGAGTGCGATTTTGTATTTGAGTGGTTTTTTATTTTGAAATGCCGTCGGCATTTGCAATTAATATTATTACATTTTGAATAATTGATTATTTTGGTGATTATTTGTTTTGATGGGAATTAGTTGTCGTCGTTAAATAATCGTGTTGTTCTCGTTGGCATTATTCGACGGTAGGTAACAAATCTTTGTTATTGGTCTTTTTAATGTACCATTCGCCGTTTTAATTGTGACCACGCGGATGTGGTTGTCCATTCCGGGATGAGTGTCGATTATTCGAGCGCGTATCCATTGCGCTGGTGGAAGACGTTCATCTTTCACTAGGACTAGATCTCCAATCTTTGGATCGGCCTCTAGTTTTGCCCATTTCGGACGCGATTGAAGACTTGAAAGATACTCGTTTTTCCATTTGCGCCAGAAATGTGCTACTGCGATTTGAACGTGCTTCCACCGGTCTAGATAATTTGTTGTTGTCGACAATAAGTCTCCTTGAGGTACCATGTTGGTTGGCTCGCCAATTAAAAAATGACCTGGAGTTAATACGTCTAAGTCTTCCGGATTTTCTGATAGTGGACATAATGGTCGCGAATTGAGAATGCCTTCTATTTGAGTTAGTACTGTGGAAAACTCCTCAAAGGTAAGTTTTTTGTTTTTGACTACTCGTTTCAAATGATGTTTTACTGATTTTACCCCTGCTTCCCAGAGTCCTCCGAAATGAGGGGAGGCAGGGGGAATAAACTTCCATTGTGTACCCAAATTTGCTAAGGTTTCGGCGATATTTTCCCAATCGTGTGCGGCATCTTTCATCATTCGCCGAAGTTCGGCAATCGCTCCAATAAAATTGGTCCCGCAATCGCTGAAGATTCGGGAAAGCTGCTAGAAAAGCTTGCGTCGTCATGTCAGAGACGAGTTCCAAGTGAATGGCCTTGGTAGCGATTCAAATGAAGATGGCGAAGTTGCCCTTAAGTGTTTTGGCTCCACGTCCCTTCCACGTCTTCACTTCTACTGGTCCTGCATAGTCGACGCCGGTGTTGCTGAATGGTCTAGCAATCCGAACCCGCGATGATGGTAAGCTTCCCATGATTTGCTGCATCGGCTTGACCTTAAACCGGAAACATATGACACAGCGATGAATATGCTTTTTTACGCTCCTCTTCATATTGAGTATCCAGTATTTAGAGCGGATATAGGCCATTGTTTGTTGGAGACCTCCATGGTAGGTTTGATCGTGTGCATGCCGTATGAGTATATTTGTGAATGCGTGGTTCGGTTTGAGAATGATTGGGTGTTTTGTGTGGTATGGAATGAGTGCATTTTGCAAACGACCCCCGACGCGTAGAATGCTTTCGTTGTCATAAAACGCATTTAGTGATTTAAGATCTCGCGTGATAGTCTGTGGACTTCCTGGAAACATTTCATTCTGTATGGTTTTTATTGCATTTGTGGTGGCTGTTTGTAGTTCTTCGAGATCAAGCGGACCTAACTTCCTTGACTCTTTCTTCGTTTTGATGTTTTTCAGGAATCGGAGACAGTACGCCACCACTCTTATAAACCTTGATAAGTCGGAGTAGGTTGTTAAAAGTTCCCCTATGATATTGTTGGTTGTCTTCAGAATGCAATGGCATCTAACAGTTCTTTTCTCTTCCTCCGTTTCTGACAGAAGTGGTTGTTTTGGAACCTCAAAGTCCCATTGGTTCCTTAATATCGACGGACCATGCCACCACAATTCTTGTGCTCCCAGAGTAGAAGGTGATATACCTCGGGACGCGAGATCAGCTGGGTTGTGTTCTGTGGGGATGTGTCTCCACATACCACAATCAGTTAGCGTTTGAATTTCTGCAACTCGGTTACTAACAAAGGTCGACCATCTTGTTGGAGTTGAACGTATCCAAGCTAGAGTTATCGTGGAGTCAGACCAGGCGTATAGATTTGCCTGTGGCACGTTCAATACGTCTGCAACGTAGTGAAGCAAAGCGGCCAAAATGACTGCTCCACATAACTCGAGTCGGTGAATACTTACTGTCTTGAGTGGGGCAACCTTCGTTTTCGACAGTAAAAGATTCATTTCTGTTTGGCCTTGGTTGTTTAAGACCCGAATATATACGGCGGCTCCGTAGGCCTTGGTCGAGGCATCACTGAAGCCGTGTAATTGTACCGCTTTTATGGTACGGGCTGTGTTGATCCATCGGTTGATTTTAAAATCTTGAATTAAGGGTAATTCTCTTTGATACTCCTTCCATTCCTCCTGTAAATCTATTGGTATCATTTCATTCCAGTCCGTCCCATTTTTCCACAGCTCCTGCATTATTATCTTCGCCCTAATCACGCAGGGTGAGATCCAACCTAGTGGGTCGAAGAGTTTTGCGATAGCAGAAAGCACTGCCCGTTTTGTTATCTGTGTTTCTGGCTTTTGGAAATTTTGGAACGAAAAGGAGTCCGACTTTGGAGACCAACGGATGCCCAAGGTTTTTACATGAATTGCTGGTGATAAGGGTAGCTCAAAGTTGATTTCCTTATCGTTTTCAGGAATGTCTTCTAAAAGTCTTTCATGATTACTCGTCCATTTGCGAAGATTAAATCCTGCGGATGCAAGCAATCGTCGAATTTCATTCCGCTTTTGTAAGGCGTCAGTCAGGGTATCTGCTCCGGTAATAAGGTCGTCAACGTACATATCTTTTTTTTTTTTTTTTTTTTTTATAATTTACGCGCGCCTAAGGGGTTGATACCCTTTTTACTGTTGCCAGGGCGCGGGCGGAAAGCTAGAAGGAAGAGAAAGGAAAATTGTTTTGTAGTGGTTTGAAACTCAGGTGTGTTTGGTTTCGATATTCGCTCTCCAGGGGTGGGAGTCCGAACAGGACGGAGAGTTTTTCTTCACTCAGAGTGATTCGAGATATAATTCCCAGTATTTTTTTCATTGCTTGAAACTCTTATAACAGCCAAATCTACGTGTCAGTGTTATGCCTTCACACGCAGAATTCTTTTGTCTGAGTTCCAATTATACAATGAAAAACTGATTTTGCCATGGGCAGGATTCGAACCTGGACCCTCCGAGTGAGAACCGTTTGCTACTACCACTACACCACGGCCACCCCACTTGCTGAACGGCCTTGGCTCCCACTGGGTATCTCTCTGCTTCGTCGTCTGCAACCTTGTTAAGCACTCGTATGGCTAAATACGGTGCGCATGCTGTGCCAAAGGTCACTCTTTTAAGCCTGTATGCTCTCAGTGGCTGCTGTTCACTATCCCGCCAAAAGATGAGTTGGTAATTGCTGTCTGCCGTTGGTACTAAAATTTGTCGGTACATCTTCTCGATGTCGGCGGTGAAGGTATATCGATGCTGTCTCCATCTTAATATGACATCGATAGTGCTTTTTTGTAATTTAGGACCAACCATCAAGTGCTCGTTTAAGGACGTACCGGCCGAAGTCTTCGACACTGCATCAAACACAACTCGCAGTTTTGTGGTGGAGCTTGAGTCTTTAATGACGGCCTGGTGTGGCAAAAAAAAATGAAAAGGTGTTGCAAGGTAAGTGTCGTTCAATAAATCTACCTCCTCCATGTGATCCATGGTGATATATTCTAACATACACCTTTTATATCCTACCTTTAGTTTCGGATCCTTCTGAAAACGACGTTCTAATTGAGTAAAACGTCGTAAAGCAACTTCCCTGCTTGAACCTAACGCTGGTCGTACTCCATCTTTGAAGGGTAAGGACACTTGATACCGTCCATTTGTTAATCTGGTTGTATTGGTTCGGAAGTGCTGTTCACAAGAATTGTCTTCTTCCGAAACCATCATTTTAAACGGAGCTTCTTCAACCTCCCAGAATCTTCGTATCTCAGTGCCAAGATCAAGCTGTAGAGAGAAGCTTTGAAGGAGTTGTGTGGACCTGTCTGGAATTTTCCCGAACACAATCCATCCAAATTGGGTTTTTTGGGCGACAATGGAGTTGTTTTGATCACTTCTAATGATGTCCGGTAGAATAATGTCAGAATAAACTTCGCTTCCCAGAAGTATATCGATTTTAGCTGGATTGAAGAATGCGGGATCTGCTAAAAGAAGGCCTTTGATATGATTTAATTCGTCGACCATCACTCGCTGGGCCGGGAGAAGGCCAGACAGTGACTGAAAAATAAAGGCTTTAGTGGCGCTTTCAAATGTCGAATATTTAGATCGAAGCGTTATGTCGACATAATATTTGCTTGTGCCACTGCTGACCCTTCCTAACCCGGAGATCTGGACGGACGTTCTACGCCTTGGTAATCGTAGTAACTGTGCTGCTGATTCAGTTATGAAAGTTGCCTCAGAACCTGGATCAACAAGTGCACGGAGATCATGGCACCTGCCATCAGCTGAGACTACCGTAACTATGGCTGTTGCTAGCAAGACTTGACTCGCCCGATGTTGTGTTGCAAAGAAGGTGTTCCGCGAATGCGATGTGTGCGGCTGGTCGATGGGTCTACAAACGAACTCTGAAGCGCCTGAGTTCAGCTGTGTCTGGTTACTTGTGGTGCCCGTTGGATTGGAAGTTTCGGTAAGTACTTGCGAACATACTTGACTTGTTTGATCTTCTTTGAAATTTTGTTTTAAATGTAGTAATGAATGGTGTCGCTGCTGGCAAAAATAACAGTTCTTTGAGCTTGGACAGTCTCGAGTTGGGTAGCTGTACGCGAGACAGTTCTCACACACCTTCACTCTGCGCACGGTTTGTGGAAAGGCGTGCTTTCCGTGATGACACACTTTGCATTGGAACTGCTCCTTCATCTGGGTATTAGCATAAAATACTTTGGCTTGTGGACTAGACTTCGCAGATGACTTCATATTTGCTTTCGACCACAAAAGAGGCTGCTGGTCAACTGCTTCAAGCGTACTAAAACGTGCTTCTAAAAATCCGATGAAGTCCTTTCTGCTTGGAAGTTCCGTAGAATTGCCCAACTTTTCTTCCCATAAATGCTGCGTTGAACATGGTAGTTTTTGGAAAAGGATATATATGAGAATAACATCCCAGTGGTTTACTGGCACTCCCAGGTTTTCTAATGCATGAAAGCATTCTTGAGATGTATCAAGCATAGACCTTAACCCACTGGTGGACTCCTTCGTTAATGATGTTTGGCTGAAAAAAAGATTTAACTGAGCATTGACTAGGACCCGCTTATGGTCATATCTCTCCTTCAATAAGTCCCATGCCTTGACATATTTTTCTGCTTCGAGACCTAAATGCTGTATGAGACGCTCTGCTTCCCCATTAATTGATGATTTCAAATGGTGTAGTTTTTGGATGTCGCTTAGGTGAGTATTTGTATGAATTAATGATGTGAATATATCGTAAAATGAACGCCATTTCGTATAGCATCCGGAGAACGTTGGAATATTTATTTTTGGAAGGCGAAGATCCCCACCAGTACCCGCTGCAGCTGACGATGTGTTGATCGTCTCTGTAGGCGCCTTTGCAGTTGATGCACACTTGTCGATGGCGTCTAAAAGCTCGCAGCGATAGTCCAGGTGAGTTTCTAAGAGTTGTTCATAGACCTTCATTGATTCTTCCTTTGTTAAATCCTTTTCTAGCTTGCCTGCACCCATAATTTCCTCATGGTATCGCCTTGCTGTTGCCAAATTATCATCAAGGATGGATAGACGTGTGGATAAATAATTTGAGGTACGCCGCGTTTCACCTGTCTTCCTAAAATTTGAAAAATCGCGAACAACCTGAGCAAATAGTGTTTTCTGCAGCTCTCCAAACGACATAGTGAGTTAATATGGATTGAGGTAGTTAAATAAATGTATATTATATGTAAATTTATTGAATGTATGAATGTATATTAGAATATATAGAATTTATAATACTCGTAGATATATGTATGTATATATATATGTATTACAATGGAGAATTAATTAATTTAGTTTAGATCATAAAATTCGCAATTTACGCTGGATTTGATACACACTTTGTTATATGTATATATATATATATATGTAGATATATACGTGTGTTTGATGAGTATTTTTTGAATTTTATTAATTTAAATCGATTGCATTGAAGTTTATATGTATTATAGTATTTAATGCAATTTAGAGTTGCTTGCAACTATATTATATTAGAAATATAAAGACTTACTTGGTCGAATCTTGAGTGCAGAGTGTTAAGTTGATTGTGTATAGAATTACGCGGCGCGATTTACCCGATTTGCACAATCCTTTTTTGAATATGTATGTCTTTTATGTGTTGTTTAATTGTTCAAGTCCACAAATGCGAAAAGTTTAAATCTTTTTACTTAGTATGTATGTTATATGCACTCTGTATAGTGTTATATGTATATTGCACTTCGTTAGTTTTAGTTTTATATGCATTTTATTTACTTAATCACTAACTCTTACATTCTAACAAAAAATGCTTAAATGCTAGCTTACAATTACTTAATAATCTTACACTAACTTACTGGCCCCACACAGGCACTCTAAGCTACTCTAAATTCTTATAACTATGTCTTTCGACTTCATTTACATTTTCTTAGAACTATTTATTTTGTATACTTAAAGCTAAGAAAAAAATTTGTTAACAAAACTTAGCATATGGACATAATTTTTTATTTTTAATAAAAACTTAGTATCTAACTTAAAATAAACCTTAGCCTACCTAATCTAAATGTACAATACACACATAAACACACATAGACGTTATACACAATCATATACATATATCAGTATACACCTTTGTATACACTGATATATGTATATGTTTCTTAAATGCTAACCTAAACCTATGTAAGCCGGCCATCGCTGTTTACAGAGAAAACAGATTGGTCAGCTCTGCCTCATTAGTGAGGCTGGTCCGTAATTGACGGAAACGACGACGAAACATCTTCTCCATCATTCAACCACCAGAAATGCTGGTGATGCCGAACGACATCCCTCTTATCGCGATTCCCCACCGCCCCACTGAACCTGAGGCGATCCACACTGCCGTGTGCGACGTCTCTGCCGTAGTTGAGTCGCCTGTCCCCAGCTGTCCGAGCGACATGGAAGATTAACGGCACCGCTGATCTATCCTGGATCAACCCTTTCTGATCTAGGTAGAGGAATGTTTCCGGTGGAACGAAGCCGTCAGAGCGCACACTCTCGTGGTAAAGGTAATTGGGGTAGTAAGCCCCAGATATCAGGTTATTCGTCGACGTCATTGCTCTTGCAATGTGCCTTCGAGTCAGCTTAATTACGAAGTTGTCCACTCGTATTAGGTTCGCCCTGTTGTAAAGGACCTCATTAGGATACAATTTTTTGTACTCCGACTCTGGTGTTCTATACAAGCCAAGACAGGCCCTAAGGCAAGCCCTCTCAAACACTCGAATCTTTTCCATTAAGCTTGCTCGTACATTGAACCACACGGGACAACCAAATACCAGCATGGGCCTGATAAGGGCCATGTAGCAGATTACCTTTACCCCCGCATCGAGTTGGCTGCTATAAAACAGTCTCTTTGTAAGGGCAAAAGCACCTTTAGCTCTGGCCAGAGCAGCATCTACATTTTTGCCAAAATATAGAAACTGATCTAGCCAGATTCCAAGGTATCTGACTACATTTCGACAGGCAAGAGGCTGTCCGTGTTGTCCAATAATCGAGAACTTTCTACAATTTTTTCTGGTATCCCTTGAGGCTCTAGACAACGGCGTCTTAAAGAGAATGGTTTCCGACTTCTGAAAGTTGATTTTCAACTTCCAGTCATCGCAAAATCGTCTTATCTTATCGAAGTCACGCTGCAAGAGAGTATTAATGACCTCGATTTTTGGACCTGTTCTGTACGCTATCAAATCGTCTGCGTACGCAATAGTATGGGGAAGTGAACCTATCAAGTCGCTTGTAAAAATGTTGAATAGGATCGGCGAATTGACCGCGCCTTGCTGAAGACCATTTTTAATTTGAAATATTCCAACAGAAGTCACATCACCATTCTTCACGATGAACTGTCTGTTAGTTAGCATATTATAAAGAATGTACAAGAGTGGTTTACTGATCCCCAGCCTAGTTAGTTTATAGAAAAGACCCTCTAACCATACGGTGTCGAAGGCCTTCTCCAAGTCAACAAGGCAGGCACCAGTGCATTGTTTTTTGAAATATTCCAACAGAAGTCACATCACCATTCTTCACGATGAACTGTCTGTTAGTTAGCATATTATAAAGAATGTACAAGAGTGGTTTACTGATCCCCAGCCTAGTTAGTTTATAGAAAAGACCCTCTAACCATACGGTGTCGAAGGCCTTCTCCAAGTCAACAAGGCAGGCACCAGTGCATTGTTTTTTGCCTTTGTTCCATTGGATATCGGACACCAGTTTAGACGCGGCATGTGAGATATCATGTCCCGCCTTAAAACCGAATTGATTATCCGGAACTATATGTTTGTCCTCAACCCACCTAGACAGAGCTCTATTGATTACCTTTTCAAAAACCTTACTGATATTCGGAAGGAGACTTATCGACCGGAGATTCGCCGGATTGGATATATCCTTTCCCTTTTTGGGGATAGGTTGAACCACCGCCGTTTTCCAATGCGCTGGATAAGTTTTCAGTTTTAAATGCATTTTATTTTCTTAATACTAATTCTTACATTCTAACAAAAAATGCTTAAATGCTAGCTTACAATTACTTAACAAACTTACTGGCCCCACACAGGCGCTCTAAGTTACTCTAAATTCTTATAACTATGTCTTTCGACTTCATTTACATTTTACTTAGAACTATTTATTTTGAATACTTAAGGCTAAGAAAAAATATTTGTTAAGAAAAACTTAGCATATGGACATCATTTTTTATTTTTTATAAAAACTTATTATCTAACTTAAAATAAACCTTAGCCTACCTAACCTAAATGCACAATACACACATAAACACACATACACATTATACACAATCATATACATATATCAGTATACACCTTTGTATACACTGATATATGTATATGTTTCTTAAATGCTAACCTAAACCTATGCAAGCTGGCCATCGCTATTCACAGAGAAAACGGATTGGTCAGCTCTGCCTCATTAGTGAGGCTGGTCCGTAATTGACGGAAACGACGACGAAACATCTTCCCCATCATTCAACCACCAGAAATGCTGGTGCTGCCGAACGACATCCCTCTTATCGCGATTCCCCACCGCCTTACTGAACCTGAGGCGATCCACACTGCCGTGTGCGACGTCTCTGTTGTAGTTGAGTCGCCTGTCCCCAGCTTTCCGAGCGACATGGAAGATTAACGGCACCGCTGATCTATCCTGGATCAACCCTATCTGATCGAGGTAGGGGAATGCTTCCGGTGGAACGAAGCCGCCAGAGCGCACACTCTCGTGGTAAAGGTAAATTGGGGGAGAAACCCCCAGATATCAGGTTATTCGTCGAGGTCATTGCTCTTGCAATGTGCCTTCGAGTCAGCTTAATTACGAAGTTATCCACTCGTATTAGGTTCGCACTGTTATAAAGGACCTCAATGGGATAAAATTTCTTGTACTCCGACTCTGGTGTTCTGTACAAGCGAAGACAAGCCCTCTCAAGCACACGAATCTTTTCCATTAAGCTTGCTCGTACATTGAACCACACGGGACAACCAAATACCAGCATGGGCCTGATAAGGGCCATGTAGCAGATTACCTTTACCCCCGCATCGAGTTGGCTGCTATAAAACAGTCTCTGTGTAAGGGCAAAGCACCTTTAGCTCTGGCCAGAGCAGCATCTGCATTTTTGCCAAAATATAGAAACTAATGTAGCTAGATCCCAAGGTATCTGACTACATTTCGACAGGCACGAGGCTGTCCGTGCTGTCCAATGATTGAGAACTTTCGCCATTTTTTCCTGGTATCCCTAGAGGCTCCAGACAACGGCGTCCTAAAGAGAATGGTTTCCGACTTCTGAAAGTTGATTTTCAACTTCCAGTCATCGCAAAATCGTCTTATCTTATCGAGGTCACGCTGCAAGGGAGTATTAATGACCTCGATTTTTGGACCTGTTCTGTACGCTACCAAATCTTCTGCGTACGCAATAGTATGGGGAAGTGAACCTATCAAGTCGCTTGTAAAAATGTTAAATAGGATCGGCGAATTGGCCGCGCCTTGCTAAAGACCGTTTTTAATTTGAAATATTCCAATAGAAGTCACATCGCCATTTTTCACGATGAACTGTCTGTTGGTTAGCATATTACGACTATAAAGAATGTACAAGAGAGGTTTGCTGATCCCCAGCCTAGTCAGCTTATAGAAAAGACCCTTTAACCATACGGTGTCGAAGGCCTTCTCCAAGTCAACAAGGCAGGTACCAGTGCATTGTTTCTTGCCTTTGTTCCGTTGGATATTAGAAACCAGTTTAGACGCGGCATGTGAGATATCATGTCCCGCCTTAAAACCGAATTGATTATCCGGAACTATATGTTTGTCCTCAACCCACCTAGACAGAGCTCTATTGATTACCTTTTCAAAAACCTTACTGATATTCGGAAGGAGACTTATCGACCGGAGATTCGCCGGATTGGATATATCCTTTCCCTTTTTGGGGATAGGTTGAACCACCGCCGTTTTCCAATGCGCTGGATAATGTGCATTATTCATTGCATTATTAAACAGGGTGGTGTAAATGTCCACCGCTTCTAGAGGAAGATGTCGAAGCACGATGTTCGGAATACCATCGGTCCCCACCGATTTCTTAGCCCTGATTGTGTCGAAGATCTCATGGAGTCCTGCCTTCGAAATTAACGGGGGTAGGCCACCCTCTCTGGCAATGACATTATTGGCCATATTTTCGTCGCTGAACCTGGTGAAACCAGAGCCCTCGGATCGCCAGTTCCCTATTTCATTTCGAATGCAGAAGTCGTGCACCAAGACGCGATTGTCCAGGTCGTAATTAGGGCCAATGTTATCATTGGCCTTATATACTTCCTGGAAAGTGGCCCCTATGGCCTCTACCTTCTCCTGCGGATCCTCGATCACAAAGAAGTCGTCATCATCAGCGGCCTCATTTGGATCAATGCCTGCTATTGTCAGTAACCGTTCGTTGTCTGTTGTCCGGGCTATTTTAAGACACTGAAGGTCGTTTTGATTTTTTCTCCGAAATAGTTTATTTATTTGCGGAAACATATTCGGGTTGCTGGTGTTTACAGCCCGAACCTTGTTGTTCCAATACAAACTTACAGAAATTCTGTAATTTTCTTTTATTAGCGTTTGAATATTTTTAATCGACGACTTCAGTGTCCTAATCTCCGGGTCTTGTCGGTCAGTTAACTGTCTGTACAAGTTTTTAAGTCTGGTCAGAAGTCTACTTTTCTGTCGGTGCAGTGCGTCAATAGTAGGATTGCGGAACAGGTCTTCGTTAGTCGTACGTCGATACCGCGGTATTGTAGTGTCCATAGTTTGTTTAATTGTCTCGTCCATTTGTTTTAGGTAATTGTCGATCTCCTCGTCTGACAAATTCCTATTGGACGGTGGGTGGATCGTGTTCGAGGAGACCGCTCTAGTCAAGGTTGCGGAGAAGCGTGTCCATCGAGTCTTACTGTAGTTGTAGGAATATCTTTGGACAAACTCCTCCAATTCCGCAATTTCGTTGGGAACTGTAATTTCGGTGCTAAAACCGCAATGGTCGCTGTCATACACGAATGTGCGCAGACAGTTTAATGTTTGTAAATTCGTACCTGTCAGTCGTATACGTTCGTCGTACAGCAGTAGATCCAAATAAGACCCGCCTCTGGGAAACGACGGGTTATCTGTCGCTTTAAGACCGAGTCTGTACATGACATCGTGCTGACCCCACCAATCGAGTAGTAGGTTCCCTCTAGTATTTGGCAAATTATTTCCCCAATCTCTATGTCTAGCGTTGAAATCCCCGCCGATTATAAAATAATTCTCCCCCGATTCCAGCCTCAGAAGTCGAAAAAGCGTGTCGAGCTCTGTAATGAATAGGGTGGATTGTGAAGCCTCAGGTGCATAAACAGAGGCCAAGTACAGCCGCTTTCCACTGCGGAGCGGGATGTAAACGACGACTGCCTCCAACACCCGGAACCTGCGCAACACGCCCTTGTACACTCTGTGAAATTTTATACCTTCTTTAATGAAGATCGCGACACCGCCTCCACGTTTGGATCTGGGCCGATTTCTTCTTCTAACAATATAATTATTGTACTCCAGTTTGTGCTTATCGGTTAGCTTTGTTTCGCTAGCGAAAAGCACATCAGGAGTTTGGTCTTGTAGCAATTTAAACATCGCAGCTCTTCGTTCGATCCTAATCAATGAATTCACATTCACCGCAAGGACCTTCAAAGTTTGCTCCACCATGTGCGTACCCATTACGACATGTGTTGCGTTAGGCCCGGCAGCAACGCGTAGATCTGGTCCACCCGCTTGGCCTGTTCTTGAACCTGCTTTTGCAGCTGATTGCGAGCAAGATGGCTAGCATGTTGGGTGCAGCTTCCGTTGTTCTCGTCATCGGAGCCGGAGAAGCAACAGTCGCTTGCTGTACCGTAGCCCCCTACCTGACGCCATTTGGGCGTAGGAAATTTGGGGCGTGACGGCTGGTGTTTGAAACCTCACAGGTGAACGTTTGACTTCCACCTTCTGCTGCCGAGCCAATTTTGCTTTTTTAATTTCGGTGAACTTAGGACAACCCCGATAGTTTGCGGTGTGTCCTACGTTCCCACATAATTCTTCCACCTCTCTTTCTTCTGACCATTTGCCTTTCTTTCATGGCCAGTACCCTTTGTTGCAGCATTTTGATGCTGCTACTTATGGCCATCATTTCTTCTTCTTCATCTTCCGTCTCGCTCTGTGCCAATGTTGCGAAACTGTTCCCTTCCCTCACTCCACCATGCAGTTTTACAGCGGAAGTTGGTTGGGCGGGACGGTGAACTATGTTGGAGGATGGCCTAAGCTTCCTCCTTCTCTTAGCCGTGGGTATTTGGCTTGACCCGCTTGAAGCCTCGCCTGATAATAATTCAGCAGGTCCCGATATTGATATAGCGGACCGCTCTCCACTATCCATTACGGGACTTTTTTTGTTTTTTTTTTATTTTTTTTTGTACACTTCTTTGTTAATATTTCAATAAAAATTGGAAATAAAAACTGTTGTCCGACGATGGGAATCGAACCCAGGCCTCGGGATCGTTACACTAGGTATAATATCGTCAGAGTCTTTACCTCCTCGGCTACCGAACACTTAAAATTTCACTGGCTAAAAGTATGCTACTTATTTTTCTGCCTTTTTAAGCCGACACACAAAACACTTCTGCTCTCCGTGGAGATGTATGAACGACTGTATATTGCACTTCGTTCATACACTTCAATTTAGATAATTGCACTCAAAACTGTCTATTTTTTAATTTAAATTCCAAATCTGTTGGATGTCTTTTGAACTTAGTACAAGTAAAAAAAAACCGAATTCGCACAATCGTGTACATATGTATTCAAAATTTTATATTTTTTTTAAATTTACTATTTAAATCTGGCTCGAATGCACCAATGTTTGCCGTTGAGTTGGCTTTTTGTCCGTTAAGTTAAATAATTCGACTTTAATTACCCGAACAGTAATGTTTAAAAATACGGATTTAAATAAAACGACTATGTCCGCTACGTTATAAAATTAGAGTGTTTCATTTATTTTACTATACTTCTTATTTTATATGAATTTTGACATATACAAGTTATTGCATGATAGATTTTATATTTTCAATATCGTTTTTATACGTTTACATAATAAATAATAGATTGACTGAATTCTCTACTAACAATAATTTTTATTTCTTGTTTTAATCAGAAACAGTTTGAATGGTAAAAGCCTTAGATATGTGACGCAAGTCAAATATCTGGGCATAACCATGAGTGAGAACTTGAACTTCTTACCACATTTGGAAAGAGTCAAGGACAAACTCACAAACGTTGTGGGTCAGGTAAGGCGCATTATGCGGTCTGACTGGGGGCCCGGTAGGCGTGCTGTGCGCACCATATATGGTGGCCTTTTTGTTGCTTGTGCAACGTTCGGGGCATCAGTATGGAGTGACATAGTCACGACTAAGTGGGGCCTCAGAAAGATCCTCCCTTGCCAAAGAGTGGTCTTGCTAGGCTGCTTACCCGTTTGCCGCACTGTCTCTACAGAGGCACTACAGGTCTTGTTAGGAGTACCACCCCTTGACTTGGAAGCTAAGCTATCCGTCGTGGATTAGCCTTCAAAGTGAGGAGAGGTACAATTCTAGGAGAGCGTGATTGGGTGTCTCACAATGGAGTCAACCAGATGTCCTTCCGGGAGCGTAAGCACTTGCTAGACGAATACGTCATATCTAGATGGCAATCTAGATGGGACGATAGCGTAAACGGCAGAGTCGCCTACCGCTTCCTGAAGAATGTCTTATTCGTGCGAGAGCGGCCTGAGCTGAGTTTTAACCTCAACTTGGGCTTTCTTCTTACTGGCCATGGTCCCTTTAATGCATTTTTGCATAAGAGGGGCCTAAATCAGGTGGAAGGCTGCTCGTGTGGAGCTCCTTTTGAGGACTGGATACATGTTTTGTGTGAATGTTCTCTGTATGATGATGTTAGGAATCTCGAAGCTATTGGCGTAGGTTTTGAAGACGGTGTTTGTGACGTTGGCAGTGTTCTAACTGACAACGCGCAATTAGCAAGGATTCAGGACTATGCGAACATAGTGTTTGCTAGGCGTCGGAATAGGTAGCTATACCCTGGAGCTCGGTGAGCAGGGCAGAAAGGCGGCCAGTCCTGGGCAATAAGGTACCCCACCGGAAGTAACCACAAGGTTGCGAAGCTCGACCGGAGGCTATATTCTGGTACCACGGGAGGTCAGGAGCCCCCGGAAATTAGTTCCGGCCTGACCTAGGAGTTGGCCCCCTTGTGGGGGCATCGTGGTGGCTGTGGTTTACACCCAAAATCGCGGGGAGCGTAGGCCAAGTGGTGTTTGGACATCACATGGCTGAGTATATGTTGTAGCTTGCTATGACCTGTGCTTAGCTATTTGATGGCCATGGCGCTAACTGGTCTGCTCGATGTGGAGTTGCATTGCAACCGGGTGCCATGACCCACAGACTGGCAGAGGTTTTTAGATAGGCCTAACCAAGGGAGAAGATCGTGCCTTATACAGGACTCCCAGTAAGTACTGGAGGTGGTATTTATACTATCCGAAGGGCGTTGATTGACGCATTATTTCAATCCTGTTATGAACGTAAGCGTTCCGTGGGAGAAGGCCTTAACGGCAGGTGTCCACGTAAAACACAAGAGACGTTCTGTACCCTTATCCCAGTTGTATTTCAACATCCGAGGTGTACAGACGTGGTTTCGGTAGTCGGCCTTTTTCTCGCCAAATGTCCAGTTCTCTCGTTGCCTGGGACGTCCATGTGCTCTGACACCCAGCATGATTTGGTTACGGTTTTAGCAGTTCTTTCAACTAGAGAATAATGATGGGTAGCGGCAAGTTGCGAATACGATTGCTATCAGTCTCGAAGCCTAAAAGCTGTTTTATGGTGGCGTCGGTTCTATTACCGCTTTGAGTGTTGACCTGATATATATCAGAATTCTGATACAGGCGTAACCCTAAGTATTAGTGAGGTTTGGGAGCTAATATTAGTTTTCAAAGGCCAACGTCCGTTTGTTTCCCTCTAAAAAATAAAAAAAAAAGAAATCTACACAATGGAAGTTCTGCGGTCCAGATATATTATAGCCCTCGGGATGGAAGGATTTGCTCTGTAAGCCCTTGAATGGCTAAGCAATTCTACGCCGGAAATTTGTACGCAGCCCTTAACATGACTCTATGACGAGCGATACGAAATACGGAGCGCTTGTCCTATTGTACGATTATCCCAGTAATCACTTGATTTTTGAGGTGAACGGATGTTCTGCGGAGTGCGGTCGGTTTTTTTGGAAGTTTAAATATCATAAATCTCTTTTTAAAATCTCTTGTTAAGTGGTTTTATTACGGTCGTTGCGGAAGTGCTTAATTACGGGCGATTTCGGGCTGCACTTTTCAGTGCGGACTAATAAATCCCTAATTGACAATTTTGTGCGGTTCTTATCAAAAGAGGAGAAACTCCTACAATTTGTGTAAGAATTAGTGTTGATTGTGCGGTAATTAGTTTTTACTTCGGTTTTTATTGCGGTCCTTATTACGGGAAAAGAGGAGAAATTCCCACAATTAGTGTCGGTGAGTTTGCGCGGAAATTGTTTTATTGTTTTTATTACGGTTAAAAGAGGAGAAATTCCCAAAAATTAGTGTTGACAATTTTTGTGTTTGGTTTCTGTGTTTTTGTGTGGTGTTAAGTGTTGCCATTTTGGGTAGGAGACATGCCTCCTACCAAAAAGGACACAGGAAGAAGCATTCGGCTGAAGCTGAAAAAGCTTGTGGAGAAAGGAATCGAGGTAGCCGTCGATAAAGGAGACCCGGATATGGAGGTGAGCATTACAGCTCCAACTAATAAGAGGACCAGCGAGGTTGCAGGCTCAAGCAGTGCGAAAAAGAGCAAGGTAAGCCATTTTTTATTAGAAAATAACCCAAAACTGGATGAGAAAGCCTTCCTAGACGCGAAAGGTACTAATATTTTGTACCTAAATAGACAGCTGGGCGATTTGGCTAGGGGGCTTTCTGATGTGGTTTTTGAGAGGGGAGAAGTTGACCCTCTCCTTGCATGCAGGGTAAATAGTGCCTGTAAGGCCTGCTTCCTCCGCTCCAGGAAGGGTTCCTGTCCCCTCCGGAAAGATCCCTCCACCTGTGCCAGCACCAGCTCTTACATGGTCCGTGGTCGTGCGGAGTAAGAAGTCCGGTGCGTCGGCAAAAGAAGTTGAGGCTGAAGTCCTCAAGAAGGTCGCCCCATCCTTGGGAGTCAGGGTGGACTGCGTGAGGACGCTCAAAAACGGGGGCGTCGTAATCCGCACTCCAACCGCGTTGGAGAGGGGAAAAATTGCGGACAACCCCAATTTCAGGGAGGCAGGGCTAGAGGTTTCAATCCCTCAAAAACCTGGTCCAAGGGGGGTGATGGAGGTGGTCACACCTTTTATCACTTTATTCATGAACCAGCTTCATGAGCTAAATTTCAAGGAGGAGTATACCCTTGAAAGTTGTAAAAAGGAGCTAAAAATGGTAACGCGACCATGGACTACCAAAGAAGGAGGCAGCGTTAACGTTGTGCTGGAGAGTCTAGGCTCAGCACAAGCGCTTAAAGCACTCCTTGATAGTGGGCGCTGCTATATTGGGTGGTACTCCTTTCCTGTAAAGGAGTACAAAACCATTGTTGGCTGCTTCCGATGCCTCGGTCTTGACCATGGCATCGCTGATTGCAAGACCCCGGAGGTATGTCGCCGTTGCGGTGAAGAGGGACACCACTCAAAAGGGTGCTCAAAACCGGCCAAATGCCGGAACTGCTCGCTCAAGGGACGAGCAGCCAACCACGGTATGGTATCGGCTGAATGTCCGCTTTATGCGGTTGCTCTTGCCCGGTTGAATGGCAGAAACTAATATGGTATTCAACTTCGTGCAATTGAACTGCCAGGGCGCTTTCTCCATTATGGTAGACCTGGGAGCTCGGATGTGCGAGATGGACTGCAGCATTGCTCTGGTTCAGGAGCCCTGTGCTTCGAGGGGTGTAATTAGGGGTTTATCCGCTTCCATGCGCGTCTTACCTGACACTAGATTCAGAGCTGCAGTGATTGTAAGGGACGCAAACCTTACATGCAGCCTTCACGACGCAGATGAACGTGGCGTATGTGTTGGAGTAGAAGGCGTTTTTGGCAAGATATACTTTGCCAGCGTCTACTGCAAGTGCGGTGAGGCAATCGAGCCATACATCCAATACATGGAGGAAGTGCGTTCGTTAGTCGGAAGCGACCCCCTCATCCTCGGCGTTGACGCTAATGCGATTTCCCTTTTGTGGCATAGTAAGATGTCCAGTAACTCGTCTGGATATCCAAGCTATCCACGGGGTGTAGCGCTTAGTGAATGGGCTATATCATCTGATATGCACCCTCTCAATCGGCCGAGTGAGACGTACACTTTTGACGCGCATGCTCGAAAAAGCGACATTGACGTCACATTCGCAAATGAATCCGCACTTAGGGCGTTCTCTTTTTTATGGAAAATCTCCAGAAGCATAAGTGACCACAGCTGGATACAAGTTGAGGTCACCTATGAGGAGACTGTTAGGGCGCCTAGGTTAGATAGGAGATGGTGCACTCGGAATGCTGACTGGAATGTGTACGGTTCCCATATACTTGCAGAGGTATCCTCGATGCCCCTTCAGGTGTATGGAAGCCTGAACATCGACCAGCAGATAGAGTACATCAATGAGTGTGTGTGGCGTGTCAACGACGATCTCTTTGAGAGGAGCCGTAAGGTTAATCTCAAAAGAGTGAAGTGGTGGACACGCAGTCTGAATGCGAAGCGGCGGGAAGTCCGAAAACTAAGGAAGAAATTCCAAAGGGCTCGGGCTACCAACGCTGAAAACTTGTCTCAGTTGGGCTCTGCCTTCCGGCAATGCCTTGCTGAGTACAAGAGCATGATTGTTAAAGTTAAGGAAGACGATTGGAGAAGATTCGCGGATTCAAATAGGGACAATCCTTGGGGAAGGCTCTACAAAATATGTAGAGCTAACAATAAATTACCCGAGGTTGGACGTATTTGTGTGGGTGATACTACACATAGGGAGTGGAGGGACTGTATGGGTGCCTTACTCAATGCATTCTTCCCTAGAGATGACCGAGCTGAGGCCCCTCTGGCTACAGAGTCAGTAGTCAACTCAGAACTGCGAACCGAGGAGGTGGAACACGCTGTTTCACTTCTCCGTTCAAAGAGGTCTCCTGGACTAGACGGAATGACTGGCGAAATGGTGAAAGCCATTTGGAAAGTAATTCCGGATTATCTAGGCTGCACTTTCAGCAGATGCATTGAGGCGAATCACTTTCCGCTGGGTTGGAAGGAGGCAAAGGTGGTCGTTCTCTTGAAGTCTCTCGACAGGATTAGGTCTAACCCTGGATCCTATCGGTGCTTCAGCAAGCTTCCAGTACTTGGAAAAGTACTGGAAAGGGTTATGGTGGAAAGTCTTCTGGAGAATATGGCCGAACCAATGTCTCCCTTCCAATTCGGGTTCAAAAAGGGCATATCCATTGAGGACGCTTGGGCATATGTCAAAGACTGTGTCCAGGAAAGTAGGGAAGACTATGTCTTAGGCATCTTTATAGATTTTAAAGTTGCTTTTGACAAATTAAGCTGGGGAAGTGTGTTTAGAAGATTGCAGGATGTGGGATGCCAGGAAATTGAGCTTTGGAAAAGCTACTTTTCTGGCAGAAGCCCATGTGCAACGAATACAGCTTGCAATGAATGTGTGCGTGTGAGTGTGGAGCGTGGATGTCCTCAGGGCTCTATCTGTGGTCCATTAATTTGGAACCTCATGATAGATCCACTGCTAGGACAGATATGTGAGACCTGCAAGTGCTGCGCATATGCGGATGACCTGTTACTCATTCTTGAGGGACACTCCAGGAGAGTGTTGCAAGAAATGGGAAACTAAGTAACTAAGAAACTAAGAAATGGGAGACTAAGTGGGGCCTCAGAAAGATCCTCTCTTGCCAAAGAGTGGTCTTGCTTGGCTGCTTACCCGTTCGCCGCACTGTCTCTACAGAGGCACTACACGTCTTGTTGGGAGTACCACCCCTTGACTTGGAAGCTATCCGTCGTGGATTAGCCTTCAAAGTGAGGAGAGGTACAATACTAGGAGAGCGTGATTGGGTGTCTCACAATGGAGTCAACCAGATGTCCTTCCGGGAGCGTAAGCACTTGCTAGACGAATGCGTCATATCTAGATGGCAATCTAGATGGGACGATAGCGTAAACGGCAGAGTCACTTACCGCTTCCTGAAGAATGTCTTATTCATGCGAGAGCGGCCTGAGCTGAGTTTTAACCTCAACTTGGGCTTTCTTCTTACTGGCCATGGTCTATTAAATGCATTTTTGCATAAGAGGGGCCTAAGTTAGGTGGAAGGCTGCTCGTGTGGAGCTCCTTTTGAGGACTGGATACACGTTTTGTGTGAATGTTCTCTGTATGATAATGTTAGGAATCTCGAAGCTATGGGCGTAGGTTTTGAAGACGGCGTTTGTGATGTTGGCAGTGTTCTAACTGACAACGCACAAATAGCACGGATTCAGGACTATGCGAACATAGTGTTTGCTAGGCGTCGGAATAGGTAGCTATACCCTGGAGCTCGGTGAGCAGGGTCAAAAGGCGGCCAGTCTTGGGAAATAAGGTGCCCCACCGGAAGTAACCGCAAGGTTGCGAAGCTCGACCGGAGGCTATATTCTGGTACCACGGGAGGTCAGGAGCCCCCGGAAATTAGTTCCGGCCTGACCTAGGAGTTGGCCCCCTTGTGGGGGCATCGTGGTGGCTGTGGTTTACACCCAAAATCGCGGGGAGCGTAGGCCAAGTGGTGTTTGGACATCACATGGCTGAGTATATGTTGTAGCGTGCTATGACCTGTGCTTAGCTATTTGATGGCCATGGCGCTAACTGGTCTGCTCGATGTGGAGTTGCATTGCAACCGGGTGCCATGACCCACAGACTGGCAGAGGTATTTAGATAGGCCTCAACCCTAACCAAGGGAGAAAATCGTGCCTTATACAGGACTCCCAGTAAGTACTGGAGGTGGTATTTATACTATCCGAAGGGCGTTGATTGACGCATTATTTCAATCCTGTCATGAGCGTAAGCGCTCCGTGGGAAAAGGCTTTGACGGCAGGTGTCCACGTAAAACACAAGAGACGTTCTGTACCCTTACCCCCTCAGTTGAATTTCAACATCGAATGTGTGCGGACGTGTTTTCCGGTTTGTCTAGATACTTGGCTTAACGACTTTCATATATTCGTTCGGTTTTTTTTCATTCGGGCGCTAATTGCTTGTGTCGGACACTAATTACTTTTATTTCGGGATTTCCTTAATTACGGTCGCTCGGTCGGTCGTTTTATTGCGGTTCATGTAAATAAGTAATAATTAGTGACACAACTCAGCTAGTTTTAGTGGTAGTGCTAAGTGTTTAATTGCTGCACTTATCAGTGCGGAGGGATTTTTAAACATTAGTGTGTTGATTGGTTTTTACCAGTTACTTAAAGAGGAGGAATTCCCAAAAGTGTTGTGTTGTGTGTGTTGTCTATTTTTGTGTATTATATTATTTTATTACGGGTAAAAGAGGAGAAATTCCGACAATTAGTTAGTGTTGACAATTTTTGTGTTTGGTTTTCTGTGTTGTGTGGTGAGAAGTGTTGCCATTTTGGGTAGGAGACATTGAGCTTCGCTCAAGTGGTTGCAGGAGCGATTAAAGCCTCTGTCACTACGACAAAGGCTCCTGGTCCTGCCACCCCAGAAAGGGTTCCTTCTTCTGCCGCTCCAGGAAGGGTTCCTGTTCTCTCCGGAAAGGTCCCTCCACCTGTGCCGGCACCAGCTCTTACATGGTCCGTGGTCGTGCGGAGTTAGAAGTCCGGTGGGTCGGCAAAAGAAGTTGAGGCTGAAGTCCTCAAGAAGGTCGCCCCATCCTTGGGAGTCAAAAACGGGAGCGTCGTAATCCGCACTCCAACCGAGTTGGAGAGGGGAAAAATTGCGGACAACCCCAATTTCAGGGAGGCAGGGCTAGAGGTTTCGATCCCTCAAAAACCTGGTCCAAGGGTGGTAATAAAAGGTGTGACCACCTCCATCACCCCGGTGGAGTTCATGAACCAGCTTCATGAGCTAAATTTCAAGGAGGAGTATACCCTTGAAAGTTTCAACAAGGAACTAAAAATGGTAACCCGACCATGGACTACCAAAGAAGGAGGCAGCGTTAACGTTGTGCTGGAGAGTCTAGGCTCAGCACAAGCGCTTAAAGCACTCCTTGATAGTGGGCGCTGCTATATTGGGTGGTACTCCTTTCCTGTAAAGGAGTACAAAACCATTGTTGGCTGCTTCCGATGCCTCGGTCTTGACCATGGCATCGCTGATTGTAAGACCCAGGAGGTATGTCACCGTTGCGGTGAAGAGGGACACCACTCAAAAGGGTGCTCAAAACCGGCCAAATGCCGGAACTGCTCGCTCAAGGGACGAGCAGCCAACCACCGTATGGTATCGGCTGAATGTCCGCTTTATGCGGTTGCTCTTGCCCGGTTGAATGCCAGAAACTAATATGGTATTCAACTTCGTGCAATTGAACTGTCAGGGCGCTTTCTCCATTATGGTAGACCTGGGAGCTCGGATGTGCGAGATGGACTGCAGCGTTGCTCTGGTTCAGGAGCCCTATGCTTCGAGGGGGGTAATTAGGGGTTTACCTGCTTCCATGCGGGTCTTCCCTGACACTGGATGTAGAGCTGCGGTGATTGTAAGGGACGCAAACCTTACATGCATCCTTCAAGATGCAGATGAACGTGGCGTATGTGTTGGAGTAGAAAGCGTTTTTGGCAAGATATACTTTGCCAGCGTCTACTGCAAGTACGGTGAGGCAATCGAGCCATACATCCAATACATGGAGGAAGTGCGTTCGCTAGTCGGGAGCGACCCCCTCATCCTCGGCGTTGACGCTAATGCGATTTCCCTTTTGTGGCATAGTAAGATGTCCAGTAACTCGTCTGGATATCCAAGCTATCCACGGGGTGTAGCGCTTAGTGAATGGGCTATATCATCTGATATGCACCCTCTCAATCGGCCGAGTGAGTCGTACACTTTTGACGCGCATGGTCGAAAAAGCGACATTGACGTCACATTTGCAAATGAATCCGCACTTAGGGCTTTCTCTTTTTTATGGAAAATCTCCAGAAGCATAAGTGACCACAGCTGGATACAAGTTGAGGTCACCTATGAGGAGACTGTTAGGGCGCCTAGGTTAGATAGGAGATGGTGCACTCGGAATGCTGACTGGAATGTGTACGGTTCCCATATACTTGCAGAGGTATCCTCGATGCCCCTTCAGGTGTATGGAAGCCTGAACATCGATCAGCAGATCGAGTACATCAATGAGTGTGTGTGGCGTGTCAACGACGATCTCTTTGAGAGGAGGCGTAAGGTTAATCTCAAAAGAGTGAAGTGGTGGACACGCAGTCTGAATGCGAAGCGGCGGGAAGTCCGAAAACTAAGGAAGATATTCCAAAGGGCTCTGGCTACCAACGCTGAAAACTTGTCCCAGTTGGGCTCTGCCTTCCGGCAATGCCTTGCTGAGTACAAGAGCATGATTGTTAAAGTTAAGGAAGACGATTGGAGAAGATTCGCGGATTCAAATTAAATTACCCGAGGTTGGACGTATTTGTGTGGGTGATACTACACATAGGGAGTATAGGGACTGTATGGGTGCCTTACTCAATGCATTCTTCCCTAGAGATGACCGAGCTGAGGCCCCTCTGGCTACAGAGTCAGTAGTCAACTCAGAACTGCGAACCGAGGAGGTGGAACACGCTGTTTCACTTCTCCGTTCAAAGAGGTCTCCTGGACTAGACGGAATGACTGGTGAAATGGTGAAAGCCATTTGGAAAGTAATTCCGGATTATCTAGGCTGCACTTTTAGCAGATGCGCTGAGGCGAATCACTTTCCGTTGGGTTGGAAAGAGGCAAAGGTGGTCGTTCTATTGAAGTCTCCCGACAGAATTAGGTCTAACCCTGGATCCTATCGGGGTACCAGCCTGCTTCCGGTACTTGGAAAAGTACTGGTGTTAACGAAGATCATACATTATTAAAATATGAAAATTCGTTATAACTGATTAAATCAACTAGTTATTCTTAATCATCTACTTATTGTAATATGAAATCACACTACTTTATCTTATCTTACGATCTTAATTATGCATGTACTAAAGTAATCAATTGTACTAAAATCAATCTGTCAAAATGAAAATATGTAAAACACTCACTCTATCGCAAACTTTCATTCGAAAAGGAATAAATTGTAACGATCAAATCAAACATCGGTTTTATACACTTCTCTACACAAAAAATAAAGATATTTTATTTTCAATTTATTACATAGTATTTCATGGTCCTTCGATCCTATAGATTAATAATTGTTAATCGAGAATACATTTAGTGTGTGAACATTGAACATTGAATAAATTTGCTTTTGAACAGATTTTTCAAACAAATAAAGATACATATATATAAACGGAAAACTTAAACTTAATTGTAACAAGTGAGTTTTTTTTACAAGTGCAAAACGGGTTCCCGCGCCGTGAAATTATTTTTGTTGCATGCAGCAGTAAAAGTAACGCACGCAAGTGTGCACCGTTTGGAAGTACAACCCTGTGAACCGCAAGGTGCACCACTATTTGGACAGTTATTCAAGACGTTGAAGTATAACGTTACGAGAGCAGTTGAGGATAACTGGAACAAACATATTTTTTTTATTTTCAATATCTAGGATTGATTCGAACGTAAGTTGAAATACGTACGCATTAATTTTCTTTCTCTTACGAATCACTTCTTCTTTCGAGCCAACCTGGAATTATAGGTAGATTAGTCGAGTAGTCAATTGTCAAACAAAACGTAAGTTGGAATACTAACCTTTATTATTTTTTTTCCTCTTACACACGGCTTTTGCATCATGAGCGCGAAACTTAAGCTGCAGAAAAATTTGCTAAAGCAAATAGCCAAAGACATCGAAAATTTCGGCAAACGTTCTCCAAAGGAAAGGACAAAAAATTACCTCCGCAATCGCTTGGATACACTGGAGAAAACCTTCCAGACTAGCAACGAGTACAACACCCAGGGAGTTGCTGAATCCAAACCCGAGGAGGAACCGGAATTTGAAGACACATTTGACAAGATAAAGGAATTATACTTCGATTATAAGACCTTGATGCTGGATACTTTGGATAAAATTCAAACGACGGAGGAAATTACGGTGAGTGCTAGAGTAAGCAATAATAATGATAAGCCAACTATTCGTTTACCGAAAATAAATATACCCATTTTTTCCGGGGATTACAACACATGGCGGTCATTTCATGACATCTTTGTTTCCCTTATTTACTCGAACAAAGACTTGTGCGAGGTCGAAAAGTTACATTATTTAAAGTCGAGTTTGCGAGATGAAGCAGAGCGACTGCTACAACACTTGCCTGTAAATAATGGAAACTTTGACGCTGCCTGGAAAATACTCACCGCACGTTATGACCATAAACGCGTTCTGGTTAATGCCCAGTTAAAAACATTTTTCGACCAGGAAATTATTCGGGTAGGGTCAGTAACGGCACTGAAAAAACTACTAGATATTTCTGTAGAATGCAGGCACGCTCTTCAAAATTTACAGTTGCCAGTAGAGCACTGGGATGCTGTATTTATTTTTTCAATGGTGAGAAAACTCCCGGTAATTACTCAGCAACTCTGGGAGGAAAAACTGGGTACGAATAAGGACTTACCCAAATTTACTGTTTTTTGTAATTTCCTAGAGGCGAGATTTAGAACGCTAGAGGCTGTAGGGCAACAGCAGGACACAAAGGTCAATAAAGAGGTAATGGTGAAAAGGCAATCCTTTCTTCTCAAACAAGAGAAGAAAAGCCAGTATAATTGCAAAGTTTGCACCAAAGGAGCTCACGCTCTACGAACATGCAACAAATTTTTAAAAATGGATACTGTTTCACGCAGAAATACAGTAAACCGAATTGGAGTATGTGAGAATTGCTTGGCATACAGTCAGAATACGACACAATGTCCAAGTAGGCTTAGGTGTTATTTCTGCCAGCAGCCCCATCATTCACTGTTGCACATAAATTCCGTTTCACACAGTTCACACACTACAAATACACAACACAACACCACACAACCAGCACCTATTGCGTCCACCAGTAAGCAACAACATTTTCACTCAACACATTCACAACCACACCCCCTAAACTCAAATGCCTTACCATTTCAATCCAACCAAGTACAGAGTCTTCACACCACTCAAACTCACAAAGAAGTGCTATTAGCTACCGCAATGGTAAACGTTCGGTCGTTATCCGGAGATAGAGTCAATCTTCGCGGTTTAATTGATCCAGGTTCTGAAGCAAGTTTTATTTCTAGACAAGCGGTACAAAGGTTAGGTCTACAGGGCAAACGCACTCATGTGGAGGTTTCAGGATTAGGAAAACTTAATGCCGGAGTATGTCAGGGATATGTCGACCTTACGCTAGAGTCTCTCCAGTCAGATTTTGAGACTAACGTACAAGCACTGATCTTCGACTCCTTGACTGGATTACTTCCTTCCCACAGAGTACAATCACAAAAATGGAGCCACATTCAGGGTTTACCTTTAGCAGATCCGACATTTTACACCCCAGCTGAAGTAGACTTAGTGCTAGGAAATGACCTGTACTCCGAAATAGTACTTCCTCAGATAGTAAGAGATAGTGAAGAAGAAGGTCCAATAGCACAAAACACATTGCTAGGATGGGTCGTTATGGGAAAAATTCCACAGCCGAGACGGAGCATAAAGAGCTTTGTGCAAACCATCGACATAGACAAACAGCTGCGGCGTTTCTGGGAGGTGGAAGAAATACCCTTTAAACCACAACAAACTTCCGAAGATCTGGAGTGTGAAAAGCTCTTTGAATCAACGACAAAACGATTACCAAGTGGACGCTACGAATTGTCGTTACCATTTAAAGCAGGGGGCAGACCTGCGCTTGGACCCTCGAGGCAAGGTGCCTTGCGTAGGTTTGCCCATCTGGAGCGGAGATTCCGCGTGAATAATACACTAAAAATAGAGTATACGAAGTGCATACAAGAATACCTCCAACTAGGACACATGGAGGAAGTCGACATGACACAAGATGAAGTTCTGAGGACTCCTTTTCATTACGTTTTGCCACACCATGCCGTGTGCAAAGAATCCAGCTCTACAACTAAACTACGAGTGGTGTTTGATTTTCATTACCTCTCAACTCACATAATCACATAAATGCCCTAGGAATTAGGTGGTTTCCAGGCGAAGATAATCTCGCCTTCCAAAATATTCAACTTGATTCTGCAGAACCAACAAAAAGAACCATCCTTTCCACAATTGCAAAATTATTCGACCCACTCGGGTGGATTGCGCCATCTATAATAAAAGGTAAGATAATGATGCAACAACTCTGGCGCTGCGGATGTAAATGGGACGAGCCGCTGTCTCTTGAGAGGAAGAAAGAGTGGACCGCTTTCCAGGAGGAACTATCACACCTCGAGAAAATTCGTATTCCCCGCTGGATTCATATGAGTAACACATACCATGAACTCGAGCTTCACGGCTTTAGCGATGCCTCCGAAAAAGCGTATGGTGCGGCGGTATATCTCAGGATCCTCGATTCTCAACACAAAATCCACTCACACTTGCTTATGTCCAAGACCAGAGTTGCACCTGTGAAGAGTCAAACGCTTCCACGACTCGAACTTTGTGGAGCTGTTATGCTGGTCACACTGCTCAATTATATCGCAAAGGTCTTACATTTACGAGACGCAAAACAATACGCGTGGACGGACTCAACAATAACGCTGGCGTGGATCGCTGCTCCTCCAATGAAGTGGGCCACATTCGTTAACCATAGAGTGGCGGAGGTCCAGCGACTGGTCAAACCTGAAAACTGGAAGCATATCCCCAGCGAGTTAAATCCAGCCGACTTAGCGTCAAGGGGAGTGATGCCTTCGGCCTTGCTCTCAAACACCCTCTGGTGGAATGGACCCGATTCCTTCGAGAGTCTTGGGAATTTCAATATCCCAAACAGCCGAAGAGCCTAGTAACAGAGGAGGAGAAACGTTCGGTAAGAGCCCATGCAGTCATAAAGACGCAGAATGTTATTGTTACTTTGATGTTAGAGCATTCAAATTTAAGTAAATTAGTTAGAATTGTAGCTTATTGTCGACGGTTTATTAAAAATGTCCAAAATCCACACTGTTTTAGGAATTTTAACTCACTTTCTCCCGCAGAATTGCAGTCTACCACCTTAATACTTGTGAGACTAGCTCAAGAGGAAACGTTCATTTCCGAGAAAGCCAAGATACCGGGATCACTCTCACCCTTCTCGGACTCCGACGGAGTTCTACGAGTAGGAGGGCGACTACAACACGCTGAACTTTCGTTCGAACAACGGCATCCCATCATTCTTAAAGGAAATCATCATTTTACAAAACTTATTATAGCCGACGCTCATTATAGAACACTGCATGGAGGCCTACAGCAAACCACCGCATACTTACGCAACAGGTTCTGGATCTTAAAATTTAAAAACTCCGTCAAGAGCATTTTACACAAGTGCATTATATGTTTCCGATACCGAGCGAAGCCGAAAAACCAACTTATGGGGAATTTACCAGCTCCAAGGGTATCCATTTCGCAACCCTTCACTCATGCCGGAGTAGACTACGCGGGCCCGATTAATATAAAATCTTGGAAAGGTCGAGGCGCCAAAATCCTCAAGGCGTACTTTGCCATATTTGTGTGTTTGGTAACTAAAGCCATTCACATCGAATTAGTTAGCGACTTAACGACCCAAGCCTTTATCGCGGCGTTACGCCGATTCATTTCCAGGAGAGGGATATGCACTCACATCTATAGCGACAACGGAACAAACTTTATAGGAGCCAAGAAGGAGGTGAAGAAGTTGTTCGCGGAAGTTGATGTCGGATGGAAGGCTGTCGCTGAACTGACCGCAAAGGAGGGCATAGAGTGGCACTTCATTCCTCCTGCGTCTCCTCACTTCGGAGGGCTCTGGGAAGCCGGGGTGAAGTCGGTGAAGCACCACCTTAAAAGAATTATAGGGGAAGAGAAATACACTTATGAAGAACTAAGCACGTTTCTGCAACAGGTGGAGGCATGTTTAAACTCCAGACCGCTATGTCCGATGACCGACAATCCTCATGATTTCACCGCTCTCACCCCCGGACACTTTCTCATCGGTCGAGCACTGACCAACATCCCAGAAGCTAACAAAACGGAAACAAAAATTGGACCTTTACAACGATGGCAACAAATGCAAAAATTCCAACAAACATTCTGGAAACGATGGACGTCAGAATATCTCACTCGATTGCAGCAGCGGCCTAAATGGCTAAAAGTGGAAGACCAACCCAAAATCGGTGATTTAGTTTTGCTAAAGGAAGACAACCTACCGCCAGGAAAATGGAATTTAGGACGCATCATCGACACTCATCCTGGTAGAGACAACTTAGTTCGTGTAGTCACCCTGAAAACAGCAACCGGTGAGATCAAAAGGCCCATAACAAAAATTTGCATTCTCCCATCCAGCAACTCATATACACAAACACACTAAGTAATGAAAACACTTGATAAATTTATAAGCTATTTATTACATTAAATACAAAAAAAATACTATAATTAATATCCAACAAATTGCATCAAAACATCTAATTAAATTACTTTACAACACAATATGTATGTCAGTATATAATTGCATGCACTACAATATCATACAATCAGCTGTTACATGTTCCAGTTTGTAATGTTCCAGTTCATTGCACCCTCTGCAGTCATATTGCACTTCGTTATGTACATACATAGTATAACGAACCGTCGCGAATAAAATAACACAACACTTCACACATAAACACATAAACGCACTTATCGTTGCATTGCAACCGGGTGCCATGACCCACAGACTGGCAGAGGTATTTAGATAGGCCTCAACCCTAACCAAGGGAGAAGATCGTGCCTTATACACGACTTCTAGTAGGCACTGGAGGTGGTATTTATACTATCCGAAGGGCGTTGATTGACGCATTATTTCAATCCTGTCATGAGCGTAAGCGCTCCGTGGGATAAGGCCTTAACGGCAAGTATCCACGTAAAACACAAGAGACGTTCTGTACGCTTATCCCCAGTTGAATTTCAACAACGAAAGTGCGCGGACGTGTTTTCTGATTTCGTGTGTTCTTAGCATTTGAAAACATATTCGGGGTTTTTCCTTTCGGGCGCTAATTGTTTTTTCCGAGTCACTAATTACCTTTTAGGATATGCGGTAATTACGGTCGCTCGGCGGTCGATTTTTACTGCGGTTTTTATTGCAGTTTTTATTGCGGTTTTATTGCGGTTTCCGGATATTGTGCTAACTATCAATTGGTGTTCGACGGCTGCACTTTTCAGTGCGGACGAACCTAAAAATTAGTGGGGTGAGTGGTTTTACCAATTTTGAAAAGAGGATTAATTCCCAAAAGTGAACAATTAGAAATTAGTGCGGGAAATACGCTAATTACGGTCGCTCGGTCGGTCGGTTTATTGCGGTTCCGTTTAAATTTGTGAATCAGAAGAAGAGGAGGAATCCCCAATGTGTGTGTTTGCGAAATTGTGTAAATTGTTAAATAATTTAAATTATTGGAATTACTAAACAAGTTACTAATTTGTAAAATAGAAAATAAAAGTGAAGTGAAAATCGACGCGGATGTTGACACCGACATTGAAGTTGCGCCAAGAAAAAGGCTTAAAAAGACCTGCGACCAAAGCCCGACGGAATGCGAGGTGGCGCCTCCAAAAATGAAGAAGAAGAAGAAGAAGAAGGCGAAAAAAGTGGAGGACAGTGACGTCGCTGTAAAGACGGACACGGAAATCATTACGAAAAAGAAGGAACAGGTAAGTGATATAAGAATAGAAGATTTCAACGACGTAGCGAAGTTGACCAGAGTGTTAGCCGACTTGGCAGCAAAGGTGGTCGACGTAGTATTCGAGAAAGTGGTAGACCCTAATTTAGCTAGAAAAATTAGAAGTGCGGTTATGGGCTACGACCAAGTGGTTTGGCAGCTTATGGCCGAAAATGAAACGCTGCGGGGAGCAAATGATGCCCTGACTAAAGTATCTAAGGGTCTTCATGGAGTGGCTGCACCGTTGGTAGCAAGTTGTCCTAAACGGACTGAAGCAGCGACTACCAGCAGCGCCGTCAAAGTTGCCAGCTTTGCGCAAGTTGCCGCCAATACGGTGAGGAAAGAGGCCACTAAAGTTGTGGAATTGGCCCAGCCAGTGAAGGCACCGCTGCCCACTTGGTCAGTGGTAGTGCGAAGCAAGAAGTCGGCTGTTTCCTCCACGGAGGTAGTATCCAAAATAATGGATAAGATCGCCCCACCCTGGGAGTTAGGGTTAATGCGGTTAGACCGCTCAAAAATGGGGGCGTAGTAATACGCACTCCCTCGGCTGCTGAAAGAGAGCAGATTTTTAGCAGCAAGAAGTTCAAAGATATGGACCTTGATGTAGCAGTGCCCGAGAAACCGGGAAATAGGGTCGTTGTACATGGCGTACACACCAGCATTTCGCTGGAAGAATTTATGAACTTCCCAGAGACGGCAGATCAAAGTAGGCTGAAAGTGGTTTCAAAACCACGGAAGGTGGCTGAAGGGGCTACAACAAATGTTGTGCTAGAAGGACCAGCTGCAGCCATAGAAGCCTTGCGTAGCATGGGCAGATGCTACGTTAAGTGGTTCTCGTTCCCGGTAAGGGAATACAAAATAAGAGTGGGATGTTTCCGGTGCTTTGCTCCGGGTCATGGAGTTGCCGACTGTCCTCATTTGGAGGACATTTGTCGTCGATGCGGCCTTGAAGGCCATAAGGCAGTAAGCTGCAAGGCAGCGATGCAGTGCAGAAACTGTGCTGCAAGAAGACGGCTGGCTGACCACCTTATGGGGTCAACCGATTGCCCCATGCAAGTAGCAGAGTTGGCAAGGTTGGCAGCCAGGAACTAGGACTATGAAGATAGTCCAACAAAATTGTCAGGGCGCTTTTTCGGTAGGGGTTGACTTAGGAGCTCAGATGGTTAGGCAGGGCTGCAGCATTGCCCTGGTTCAGGAGCCCTACACATCTGATGGATGTGTTAGGGGTTTGCCTGCAGGAATGCGGGTCTTTCTTGATACCAGAGGAAATGCTGCGATTATTATAAGGGAAGTAAATTTAGTTTGTGTGCCCGTTTCCTCCAGCGAACGAGGTATTTGCGTAAGCGTGGAAGGCGCTTTTGGCAGGATTTTTCTTGCCAGCGTCTACTGCAAATACAGTGAGGCAATTGACCCATATATTGAGTATATGGATGGTTTGTTTTCGCTTGCCGGCTGTGAACCCCTCATTATCGGTGTTGACGCCAACGCAACCTCCCCTCTCTGGTTCAGCAAGGAAACCGGACCTTTAACGGGTAACCGGAGCCAGAATCGGGGGAATGTTCTTGATGAATGGGTTGTTGCCCGCAACGCCCATGTTATCAATAAGCCGAGTGAGGTGTATACCTTTGATGCGGTCAACGGTGGCAAGAGTGACATTGATGTTACTCTTGCCAATGAGGCAGCTTTTAGGGCGTTTAGCTTTAGGTGGCGTGTTAGGGTAGGGGTGAGTGATCACAACTGGATTCAGTTTGAGTGATCACAACTGGATTCAGTTTGAGATCACTCACGAAATTGAGTCAAACAATACAGTTTCAGACAGGAGATAGTGTGTGCGAGGCGCTGATTGGAATGTTTATGGTGCGCGTATACTTGCGGAGGTTTCCCCCCTGACACCGCAAGTGTACGGCAGCTTAAGCATAGACCAGCAAATCGCTCACATTAATGAGTGCGTATGGCGGGTTAACGACGAACCCTTTGAGAGGAGCCGTAGGGCGAATCAAAAAAGGGTAAGTTGGTGGAACCGCTGTCTGACAGAAAAGCGAAGGGCCGTCAGAAGCCTGAGGAAGCGATTCCAAAGGGCTAGGGCGGCTAACGCTGAGAACCTGGCTCAGATGGGCATTGCCTTTCGGCAAGCGCTCGCTGAGTACAAACGGCTCATTGTCAGCACAAAGGAGTCTCACTGGAGAAACTTTGCCTCTAATAATAGAGACGATCCCTGGGGCAAACTATACAAGATTGGCCGTAGAGCTAAAAAGACTGCTGACATTGAAGGCATACGTGTGGATAATACGGTTTTATCCACATGGAAAGACTGCCTTACTGCATTGCTTGGTCAGTTCTTCCCGAGAGAGGAGCGCTTTGAGGACTCTTCATATGAAGAGCCTCCGATCCCTCCGGAGTTAAGAACTGAAGAAGTCGACTATGGTGTTTCACTTTTTCGCTCTAGGAGATCTCCTGGAGCTGATGGAATGACCGGAGAGATGGTGAGAGCCATCTGGAAGGCCGTCCCAGAATACCTACTCGGACTGTACAGCAAATGTATTGCTTGTAGCTACTTCCCCAAGGATTGGAAGGTGTCAAGGGTGGTTGTGCTCCTGAAGTCCACCGATAAGAATAGGTCTGACCCTAAATCTTATCGGGCATCAGCCTGCTTCCGGTACTGGGAAAAGTACTGGAAAGGGTTTCAGAGAGCATGGCGGAACCAATGTCCCCCTTCCAATTCGGCTTTAGAAGAGGCAAGTGTGTCGAGGATGCATGGTCTTTCGTTAAAGACAGAGTCCTCAGAAGCAGGGCCAGTGTGGTTATAGGCATCTTTATTGACTTCAAAGGTGCTTTTGATAACCTAAACTGGCAGAAAATAGTAACCAGGTTGCAGGAATTGGGCTGTCGGGAAATTGGGCTTTGGGGAAGCTACTTTTCCGACAGAAAAGCGAGTGTGGTAAGTGCACACGACAGCGTATCAATAAATGTTGAGAGAGGTTGCCCCCAGGGGTCCATCTGTGGTCCTTTTATTTGGAACCTTTTTTTTTTTTTTTTTTTTATAATTTACGCGCGCCTAAGGGGTTGATACCCTTTTACTGTTGCCAGGGCGCGGGCGGAAAGATAGAAGGAGGAGAAAGGAAAATTGTTTTTGTAGTGGTTTGAAGAAACTCAGGTGTGTTTGGTTTCTATGTTTGCTCTCCAGGGGTGGGAGTCCGAACAGGACGGAGAGTTTTTCTTCACTCAGAGTGATTCGAGATATAATTCCCAGTATTTTTTTCATTGCTTGAAACTCTTATAACAGCCAAATCTACGTGTCAGTGTTATGCCTTCACACGCAGAATTTTTTTTTTGTCTGAGTTCCAATTATACAATGAAAAACTGATTTTTGCCATGGGCAGGATTCGAACCTGGACCCTCCGAGTGAGAAGCGTTTGCTACTACCACTACACCACGGCCCCGGATGGATGGATCCACTCTTGCGGCGACTAAACGAGCTCTGTGGGTGCTGCGCCTATGCAGATGACCTGCTCCTTATCCTCGAACTCCAGTCTAGGGCCGAAATCGAGGCAGTATGAGAAAGAGCTCTAGCAGTCGTTGCTGAATGGGGAGAAAGCGTAGGGGTAAGTGTGTCGCAGGATAAGACCGTCTTAATGAAGCTCAAGGGCAAGTTGAACGTAAGACGTCGGGCTCCTAAGTTACATTTGAACGGCCTTGGCATTAGATGTGTGACTGAGGTTCCTGACTTGTCAAAGAGTCGCCTTGCTTGGCTGTTTACCGGTGTGCCACACTGTCTCCACAGAGGCAATGCAGGTGTTGCTTGGAGTGTCACCTCTGGATCTGGAAGTGATGCGACGTGCTATTGCTTTCAAGGTCAGAAAAGGTCTCCCTCTAAATGAGCGCGATTGGGTTTCCCCGGAAGAAGTGGATGGCCTATCCCTGAAGCAGCGTAAAACCTTGCTACACGCATGTGTTCTATCTAGATGGCAATCTAGATGGGATACTAGCGAAAATGGCAGGGTTACTTATGGCTTCCTAAGGGATGTGCTAACCATGAGAATTTTTCCTGAACGGAATTTTAACCTCAGCCTGGGCTTTCTGTTGACCGGGCATGGCTCCCTTAATGCATTCTTGCATAAGAGGGGGCTCAGAGAAGTTGCGAGCTGCTCATGTGGAGCTACCTACGAGGACTGGCTTCATTTCCTATGTGAGTGTCCCAATTACGCTGACATAAGGAACTTGCAGGCTATGGGCATCACCTTTAATGGTGAGACCTACGATGTCAGTGGAATTATCACTGATACCGTACGGTTTGAAAGAACCAGTAGTTTTGCAAAAGAAGTATTCAATAGAAGACGCAGTAGGCAGCTAGCGGGTAGCTTGTAGATATTCAGATATTCAAATTGTTGCAAGGCCGCCAGTCCTGGGCAGTGAGGTGCCCAACTGGAAGTAACCTCAAGGTTGCGAAGCTCGACCGGAAGCTATACTCTGGTACCACGGGAGGTCAGGAGCCCCCGGAACTATGGTTCCGGCCTGACCTAGGAGTTGGCCCCCTTGTGGAAGTATCGTGGTGGCTGTAGGTTTATACCAAAAATCGCGGGGAGAATGGACTGAATGGATCTTGGATATCTCATGGCTTAGCATATGTTGTAGTGTACTACGACCTGTGCTGGGCCATGGGATTGCATGGAACCAACTGGTTTACTCGATGTGGAGTTGCATTGCAACCGGGTGCCATGACCCACAGAATGCCTGAGGTATTAGATAGGCCTCGACCCTTCACCAAAGGGGAAGTTCGTGCCTTACACACGACTTCGAATCTGGTACTGGTGGTAGTACTTTTTCTACCCGACGGGCGCTTATCAACGCATTGTTTTTATATCTTGTGCGAAGACGCACCGTAGGCTTAAGCCCTCACGGCAGGTACCTACGTTAAACACAAGAGACATCTGGGCGCTTATCCCGAGTTGAATTTCAAGAACGAAAGTGCGCGGACGTGTTTTCGGATTTCGTGTATTCTTAACATTTGAGAACATATTCGGGGTTTTTCATTTCGGGCGCTAATAGTTTTTTCCGAGTCACTAATTACCTTTTAGGGATATACGGTAATTACGGTCCCTCGGCGGTCGATTTTTACTGAGGTTTTATTGCGGTTTCCGGATATTGTGTTAACTATCAATTAGTGTTCAACGGCTGAACTTTTCAGTGCGGACGAACCTAAAAATTAGTGGGGTGATTGGGTTTACCAATTTTGAAAAGAGGATTAATTCCCAAAAGTGAACAATCAGAAATTAGTGCGGGAAATACGTTAATTACGGTCGCTCGGTCGGTCGGTTTATTGCGGTTCCGTTTAAATTTGTGAATCAGTAAGAAGAGGAGGAATTCCCAAAAGTGTTGTGTTGTGTGTGTTGTCTATTGTTGTGTATTATATTATTTTATTACGGGTAAAAGAGGAGAAATTCCCACAATTAGTTAGTGTTGACAATTTTTGTGTTTGGTTTTTCTGTGTTTGAGAAGTGTGGTGAGAAGTGTTGAGAAGCAGAGTTGGCAAGGTTGGCAGCCAGGAACTAGGACTATGAAGATAGTCCAACAAAATTGTCAGGGCGCTTTTTCGGTAGGGGTTGACTTGGGAGCTCAGATGGTTAGGCAGGGCTGCAGCATTGCCCTGGTTCAGGAGCCCTACACATCTGATGGATGTGTTAGGGGTTTGCCTGCAGGAAAGCGGGTCTTTCTTGATACCAGAGGAAATGCTGCGAGGAGAAACTCCCACAATTTGTATAAGAATTAGTGTTGATTGTGCGGTAATTAGTTTTTACTTTTTTTATTACGATTTTAACTTCGGTTTTTATTGCGGTCCTTATTACGGGAAAAGAGGAGTAATTCCCACAATTAGTGTCGGTGAGTTTGCGCGGAAATTGTTTTACTGTTTTATTACGGTTAAAAGAGCAGGAATTACCAAAATTAGTGTTGACAATTTTTGTGTTTGGTTTCTGTGTTTTTGTTTGGTGTTAAGTGTGCCATTTTGGGTAGGAGTCATGCCTCCTACCAAAAAGAACACAGGAGGAAACATTCGGCTGAAGCTGAAAAAGCTTGTCGAGAAGGGCATAGAGGAAGCCGCTGTAAATCAAGGAGACACGGAGATGGATACTAGTGTACCCCCAGCAAAGAAGAGAACCTGTGAGGTCGTAAGCCCGAACACTGTAAAGAGGGCAAAATCGGTAAGTGGTTCGAAAATTAATAATAATTTAGGTTTAGGTTTAGAATTGAACGAGAATGCTTTCCTGGACGCCAAGGGTGGTACAAATATTTTGCACCTAAATCGGCAGCTGGGCGATTTGGCTAGGGGGCTTCCTGAGGTGGTTTTTGAGAGGGGAGAAGTTGACCCTCTCCTTGCAGGCAGGGTAAATAGTGCCTGTAAGGCCTACGAAGGCATAATTTGGCTACTCGTTGGGGAAAACGAGCGGCTGAAAGGTTGCCTGGAGGTGTATAAACACACCCCAGAGGTAGTGCTTCCTACAGCTCCCAAGCAGAAGGAGAAGAACTTCGCTCAAGTGGCTGCAGGAGCGATTAAAGCCTCTGTCACTACGACAAAGGCTCCTGCTCCTGCCTCCTCAGCAAGGGTTCCTGTTTCTGCCGCTGCGGGAAGGGTTCCTGTCCCCTCCGGAAAGGTCCCTCCACCTGTGCCAGCACCAGCTCTTACATGGTCCGTGGTCGTGCGGAGTAAGAAGTCCGGTGCGTCGGCAAAAGAAGTTGAGGCTGAAGTCCTCAAGAAGGTCGCCCCATCCTTGGGAGTCAGGGTGGACTGCGTGAGGACGCTCAAAAACGGGAGCGTCGTAATCCGCACTCCAACCGCGTTGGAAAGGGGACAAATTGCGGACAACCCCAATTTCAGGGAGGCAGGGCTAGAGGTTTCAATCCCTCAAAAACCTGGTCCAAGGGTGGTGATAAAAGGTGTGACCACCTCCATCACCCCGGTGGAGTTCATGAACCAGCTTCATGAGCTAAATTTCAAGGAGGAGTATACCCTTGAAAGTTTTAAAAAGGAGCTAAAAATGGTAACCCGACCATGGACTACCAAAGAAGGAGGCAGCGTTAACGTCGTGCTGGAGAGTCTAGGCTCAGCACAAGCGCTTAAAGCACTCCTTGATAGTGGGCGCTGCTATATTGGGTGGTACTCCTTTCCTGTAAAGGAGTACAAAACCATTGTTGGCTGCTTCCGATGCCTCGGTCTTGACCATGGCATCGCTGATTGCAAGACCCCGGAGGTATGTCGCCGTTGCGGTGAAGAGGGACACCACTCAAAAGGGTGCTCAAAACCGGCCAAATGCCGGAACTGCTCGCTCAAGGGACGAGCAGCCAACCACGGTATGGTATCGGCTGAATGTCCGCTTTATGCGGTTGCTCTTGCCCGGTTGAATGGCAGAAACTAATATGGTATTCAACTTCGTGCAATTGAACTGCCAGGGCGCTTTCTCCATTATGGTAGACCTGGGAGCTCGGATGTGCGAGATGGACTGCAGCATTGCTCTGGTTCAGGAGCCCTGTGCTTCGAGGGGGTGTAATTAGGGGTTTATCCGCTTCCATGCGCGTCTTCCGTGACACTAGATTCAGAGCTGCAGTGATTGTAAGGGACGCAAACCTTACATGCAGCCTTCAAGACGCAGATGAACGTGGCGTATGTGTTGGAGTAGAAGGCGTTTTTGGCAAGATATACTTTGCCAGCGTCTACTGCAAGTGCGGTGAGGCAATCGAGCCATACATCCAATACATGGAGGAAGTGCGTTCGTTAGTCGGAAGCGACCCCCTCATCCTCGGCGTTGACGCTAATGCGATTTCCCTTTTGTGGCATAGTAAGATGTCCAGTAACTCGTCTGGATATCCAAGCTATCCACGGGGTGTAGCGCTTAGTGAATGGGCTATATCATCTGATATGCACCCTCTCAATCGGCCGAGTGAGACGTACACTTTTGACGCGCATGCTCGAAAAAGCGACATTGACGTCACATTCGCAAATGAATCCGCACTTAGGGCGTTCTCTTTTTTATGGAAAATCTCCAGAAGCATAAGTGACCACAGCTGGATACAAGTTGAGGTCACCTATGAGGAGACTGTTAGGGCGCCTAGGTTAGTAGGGAATGGTGCACTCGGAATGCTGACTGGAATGTGTACGGTTCCCATATACTTGCAGAGGTATCCTCGATGCCCCTTCAGGTGTATGGAAGCCTGAACGTCGATCAGCAGATCGAGTACATCAATGAGTGTGTGTGGCGTGTCAACGACGATCTCTTTGAGAGGAGCCGTAAGGTTAACCTCAAAAGAGTGAAGTGGTGGACACGCAGTCTGAATGCGAAGCGGCGGGAAGTCCGAAAACTAAGAAAGAAATTCCAAAGGGCTCGGGCTACCAACGCTGAAAACTTGTCTCAGTTGGGCTCTGCCTTCCGGCAATGCCTTGCTGAGTACAAGAGCATGATTGTTAAAGTTAAGGAAGACGATTGGAGAAGATTCGCGGATTCAAATAGGGACAATCCTTGGGGAAGGCTCTACAAAATATGTAGAGCTAACAATAAATTACCCGAGGTTGGACGTATTTGTGTGGGTGATACTACACATAGGGAGTGGAGGGACTGTATGGGTGCCTTACTCAATGCATTCTTCCCTAGAGATGACCGAGCTGAGGCCCCTCTGGCTACAGAGTCAGTAGTCAACTCAGAACTGCGAACCGAGGAGGTGGAACACGCTGTTTCACTTCTCCGTTCAAAGAGGTCTCCTGGACTAGACGGAATGACTGGCGAAATGGTGAAAGCCATTTGGAAAGTAATTCCGGAATATCTAGGCTGCACTTTCAGCAGATGCATTGAGGCGAATCACTTTCCGCTGGGTTGGAAGGAGGCAAAGGTGGTCGTTCTCTTGAAGTCTCTCGACAGGATTAGGTCTAACCCTGGATCCTATCGGTGCTTCAGCAAGCTTCCAGTACTTGGAAAAGTACTGGAAAGGGTTATGGTGGAAAGACTTCTGGAGAATATGGCCGAACCAATGTCTCCCTTCCAATTCGGGTTCAAAAAGGGCATATCCATTGAGGACGCTTGGGCATATGTCAAAGACTGTGTCCAGGAAAGTAGGGAAGACTATGTCTTAGGCACCTTTATAGATTTTAAAGTTGCTTTTGACAAATTAAGCTGGGGAAGTGTGTTTAGAAGATTGCAGGATGTGGGATGCCAGGAAATTTAGCTTTGGAAAAGCTACTTTTCTGGCAGAAGCCCATGTGCAACGAATACAGCTTGCAATGAATGTGTGCGTGTGAGTGTGGAGCGTGGATGTCCTCAGGGCTCTATCTGTGGTCCATTAATTTGGAACCTCATGATAGATCCACTGCTAGGACAGATATGTGAGACCTGCAAGTGCTGCGCATATGCGGATGACCTGTTACTCATTCTTGAGGGACACTCCAGGAGAGTGTTGCAAGAAATGGGAAACTAAGTAACTAAGAAACTAAGAAATGGGAGACTAAGTGGGGCCTCAGAAAGATCCTCTCTTGCCAAAGAGTGGTCTTGCTTGGCTGCTTACCCGTTTGCCGCACTGTCTCTACAGAGGCACTACACGTCTTGTTGGGAGTACCACCCCTTGACTTGGAAGCTATCCGTCGTGGATTAGCCTTCAAAGTGAGGAGAGGTACAATACTAGGAGAGCGTGATTGGGTGTCTCACAATGGAGTCAACCAGATGTCCTTCCGGGAGCGTAAGCACTTGGTAGACGAATGCGTCATATCTAGATGGCAATCTAGATGGGACGATAGCGTAAACGGCAGAGTCACTTACCGCTTCCTGAAGAATGTCTTATTCATGCGAGAGCGGCCTGAGCTGAGTTTTAACCTCAACTTGGGCTTTCTTCTTACTGGCCATGGTTCCTTTAATGCATTTTTGCATAAGAGGGGCCTAAGTCAGGTGGAAGGCTGCTCATGTGGAGCTCCTCTTGAGGACTGGATACACGTTTTGTGTGAATGTTCTCTGTATGATGATGTTAGGAATCTCGAAGCTATGGGCGTAGGTTTTGAAGACGGTGTTTGTGATGTTGGCAGTGTTCTAACTGACAACGCACAAATAGCACGGATTCAGGACTATGCGAACATAGTGTTTGCTAGGCGTCGGAATAGGTAGCTATACCCTGGAGCTCGGTGAGCAGGGTCAAAAGGCGGCCAGTCCTGGGCAATAAGGTGCCCCACCGGAAGTAACCGCAAGGTTGCGAAGCTCGACCGGAGGCTATATTCTGGTACCACGGGAGGTCAGGAGCCCCCGGAAATTAGTTCAGGCCTGACCTAGGACTTGGCCCCCTTGTGGGAGTATTGTGGTGGCTGTGGTTTACACCCAAAATCGCGGGGAGAGTAGGCCAAGTGGTGTTTGGACATCACATGGCTGAGTATATGTTGTAGCGTGCTATGACCTGTGCTTAGCTATTTGATGGCCATGGCGCTAACTGGTCTGCTCGATGTGGAGTTGCATTGCAACCGGTTGCCATGACCCACAGACTGGCAGAGGTATTTAGATAGGCCTCAACCCTAACCAAGGGAGAAAATCGTGCCTTATACACGACTTCTAGTAGGCACTGGAGGTGGTATTTATACTATCGGAAGGGCGTTGATTGACGCATTATTTCAATCCTGTCATGAGCGTAAGCGCTCCGTGGGAAAAGGATTTGACGGCAGGTGTCCACGTAAAACACAAGAGACGTTCTGTACCCTTACCCCCTCAGTTGAATTTCAACATCGAATGTGTGCGGACGTGTTTTCCGGTTTGTCTAGATACTTGGTTTAACGACTTTCATATATTCGTTCGGTTTTTTTTTCATTCGGGCGCTAATTGCTTGTGTCGGACACTAATTACTTTTATTTCGGGATTTGCTTAATTACGGTCGCTCGGTCGGTCGTTTTATTGCGGTTCATGTAAATAAGTGATAATTAGTGACACAACTCAGCTAGTTTTAGTGGTAGTGCTAAGTGTTTAATTGCTGCACTTATCAGTGCGGAGGGATTTTTAAACATTAGTGTGTTGATTGGTTTTTACCAGTTACTTAAAAGAGGAGGAATTCCCAAAGGTGTTGTGTTGTGTGTGTTGTCTATTTTTGTGTATTATATTATTTTATTACGGGTAAAAGAGGAGAAATTCCGACAATTAGTTAGTGTTGACAATTTTTGTGTTTGGTTTTCTGTGTTGTGTGGTGAGAAGTGTTGCCATTTTGGGTAGGAGACATTGAGCTTCGCTCAAGTGGTTGCAGGAGCGATTAAAGCCTCTGTCACTACGACAAAGGCTCCTGGTCCTGCCACCCCAGAAAGGGTTCCTTCTTCTGCCGCTCCAGGAAGGGTTCCTGTTCTCTCCGGAAAGGTCCCTCCACCTGTGCCGGCACCAGCTCTTACATGGTCCGTGGTCGTGCGGAGTTAGAAGTCCGGTGGGTCGGCAAAAGAAGTTGAGGCTGAAGTCCTCAAGAAGGTCGCCCCATCCTTGGGAGTCAAAAACGGGAGCGTCGTAATCCGCACTCCAACCGCGTTGGAGAGGGGAAAAATTGCGGACAACCCCAATTTCAGGGAGGCAGGGCTAGAGGTTTCGATCCCTCAAAAACCTGGTCCAAGGGTGGTAATAAAAGGTGTGACCACCTCCATCACCCCGGTGGAGTTCATGAACCAGCTTCATGAGCTAAATTTCAAGGAGGAGTATACCCTTGAAAGTTTCAACAAGGAACTAAAAATGGTAACCCGACCATGGACTACCAAAGAAGGAGGCAGCGTTAACGTTGTGCTGGAGAGTCTAGGCTCAGCACAAGCGCTTAAAGCACTCCTTGATAGTGGGCGCTGCTATATTGGGTGGTACTCCTTTCCTGTAAAGGAGTACAAAACCATTGTTGGCTGCTTCCGATGCCTCGGTCTTGACCATGGCATCGCTGATTGTAAGACCCAGGAGGTATGTCGCCGTTGCGGTGAAGAGGGACACCACTCAAAAGGGTGCTCAAAACCGGCCAAATGCCGGAACTGCTCGCTCAAGGGACGAGCAGCCAACCACCGTATGGTATCGGCTGAATGTCCGCTTTATGCGGTTTCTCTTGCCCGGTTGAATGCCAGAAACTAATATGGTATTCAACTTCGTGCAATTGAACTGTCAGGGCGCTTTCTCCATTATGGTAGACCTGGGAGCTCGGATGTGCGAGATGGACTGCAGCGTTGCTCTGGTTCAGGAGCCCTATGCTTCGAGGGGGGTAATTAGGGGTTTACCTGCTTCCATGCGGGTCTTCCCTGACACTAGATGTAGAGCTGCGGTGATTGTAAGGGACGCAAACCTTACATGCAGCCTTCAAGACGCAGATGAACGTGGCGTATGTGTTGGAGTAGAAAGCGTTTTTGGCAAGATATACTTTGCCAGCGTCTACTGCAAGTGCGGTGAGGCAATCGAGCCATACATCCAATACATGGAAGAAGTGCGTTCGCTAGTCGGGAGCGACCCCCTCATCCTCGGCGTTGACGCTAATGCGATTTCCCTTTTGTGGCATAGTAAGATGTCCAGTAACTCGTCTGGATATCCAAGCTATCCACGGGGTGTAGCGCTTAGTGAATGGGCTATATCATCTGATATGCACCCTCTCAATCGGCCGAGTGAGTCGTACACTTTTGACGCGCATGGTCGAAAAAGCGACATTGACGTCACATTCGCAAATGAATCCGCACTTAGGGCGTTCTCTTTTTTATGGAAAATCTCCAGAAGCATAAGTGACCACAGCTGGATACAAGTTGAGGTCACCTATGAGGAGACTGTTAGGGCGCCTAGGTTAGATAGGAGATGGTGCACTCGGAATACTGACTGGAATGTGTACGGTTCCCATATACTTGCAGAGGTATCCTCGATGCCCCTTCAGGTGTATGGAAGCCTGAACATCGATCAGCAGATCGAGCACATCAATGAGTGTGTGTGGCGTGTCAACGACGATCTCTTTGAGAGGAGGCGTAAGGTTAATCTCAAAAGAGTGAAGTGGTGGACACGCAGTCTGAATGCGAAGCGGCGGGAAGTCCGAAAACTAAGGAAGATATTCCAAAAGGCTCTGGCTACCAACGCTGAAAACTTGTCCCAGTTGGGCTCTGCCTTCCGGCAATGCCTTGCTGAGTACAAGAGCATGATTGTTAAAGTTAAGGAAGACGATTGGAGAAGATTCGCGGATTCAAATAAGGACAATCCTTGGGGAAGGCTCTACAAAATATGTAGAGCTAACAATAAATTACCCGAGGTTGGACGTATTTGTGTGGGTGATACTACACATAGGGAGTGGAGGGACTGTATGGGTGCCTTACTCAATGCATTCTTCCCTAGAGATGACCGAGCTGAGGCCCCTCTGGCTACAGAGTCAGTAGTCAACTCAGAACTGCGAACCGAGGAGGTGTAACACGCTGTTTTACTTCTCCGTTCAAAGAGGTCTCCTGGACTAGACGGAATGACTGGTGAAATGGTGAAAGCCATTTGGAAAGTAATTCCGGATTATCTAGGCTGCACTTTTAGCAGATGCACTGAGGCGAATCACTTTCCGTTGGGTTGGAAAGAGGCAAAGGTGGTCGTTCTATTGAAGTCTCCCGACAGAATTAGGTCTAACCCTGGATCCTATCGGGGTATCAGCCTGCTTCCGGTACTTGGAAAAGTACTGGTGTTAACGAAGATCATACATTATTAAAATATGAAAATTCGTTGTAACTGATTAAATCAACTAGTTATTCTTAATCATCTACTTATTGTAATATGAAATCACACTACTTTATCTTATCTTACGATCTTAATTATGCATGTACTAAAGTAATCAATTGTACTAAAATCAATCTGTCAAAATGAAAATATGTAAAACACTCACTCTATCGCAAACTTTCATTCGAAAAGGAATAAATTGTAACGATCAAATCAAACATCGGTTTTATACACTTCTCTACACAAAAAATAAAGATATTTTATTTTCAATTTATTACATAGTATTTCATGGTCCTTCGATCCTATAGATTAATAATTGTTAATCGAGAATACATTTAGTGTGTGAACATTGAACATTGAATAAATTTGCTTTTGAACAGATTTTTCAAACAAATAAAGATACATATATATAAACGGAAAACTTAAACTTAATTGTAACAAGTGAGTTTTTTTTACAAGTGCAAAACGGGTTCCCGCGCCGTGAAATTATTTTTGTTGCATGCAGCAGTAAAAGTAACGCACGCAAGTGTGCACCGTTTGGAAGTACAACCCTGTGAACCGCAAGGTGCACCACTATTTGGACAGTTATTCAAGACGTTGAAGTATAACGTTACGAGAGCAGTTGAGGATAACTGGAACAAACATATTTTTTTTATTTTCAATATCTAGGATTGATTCGAACGTAAGTTGAAATACGTACGCATTAATTTTCTTTCTCTTACGAATCACTTCTTCTTTCGAGCCAACCTGGAATTATAGGTAGATTAGTCGAGTAGTCAATTGTCAAACAAAACGTAAGTTGGAATACTAACCTTTATTATTTTTTTTCCTCTTACACACGGCTTTTGCATCATGAGCGCGAAACTTAAGCTGCAGAAAAATTTGCTAAAGCAAATAGCCAAAGACATCGAAAATTTCGGCAAACGTTCTCCAAAGGAAAGGACAAAAAATTACCTCCGCAATCGCTTGGATACACTGGAGAAAACCTTCCAGACTAGCAACGAGTACAACACCCAGGGAGTTGCTGAATCCAAACCCGAGGAGGAACCGGAATTTGAAGACACATTTGACAAGATAAAGGAATTATACTTCGATTATAAGACCTTGATGCTGGATACTTTGGATAAAAATCAAACGACGGAGGAAATTACGGTGAGTGCTAGAGTAAGCAATAATAATGATAAGCCAACTATTCGTTTACCGAAAATAAATATACCCATTTTTTCCGGGGATTACAACACATGGCGGTCATTTCATGACATCTTTGTTTCCCTTATTTACTCGAACAAAGACTTGTGCGAGGTCGAAAAGTTACATTATTTAAAGTCGAGTTTGCGAGATGAAGCAGAGCGACTGCTACAACACTTGCCTGTAAATAATGGAAACTTTGACGCTGCCTGGAAAATACTCACCGCACGTTATGACCATAAACGCGTTCTGGTTAATGCCCAGTTAAAAACATTTTTCGACCAGGAAATTATTCGGGTAGAGTCAGTAACGGCACTGAAAAAACTACTAGATATTTCTGTAGAATGCAGGCACGCTCTTCAAAATTTACAGTTGCCAGTAGAGCACTGGGATGCTGTATTTCTTTTTTCAATGGTGAGAAAACTCCCGGTAATTACTCAGCAACTCTGGGAGGAAAAACTGGGTACGAATAAGGACTTACCCAAATTTACTGTTTTTTGTAATTTCCTAGAGGCGAGATTTAGAACGCTAGAGGCTGTAGGGCAACAGCAGGACACAAAGGTCAATAAAGAGGTAATGGTGAAAAGGCAATCCTTTCTTCTCAAACAAGAGAAGAAAAGCCAGTATAATTGCAAAGTTTGCACCAAAGGAGCTCACGCTCTACGAACATGCAACAAATTTTTAAAAATGGATACTGTTTCACGCAGAAATACAGTAAACCGAATTGGAGTATGTGAGAATTGCTTGGCATACAGTCATAATACGACACAATGTCCAAGTAGGCTTAGGTGTTATTTCTGCCAGCAGCCCCATCATTCACTGTTGCACATAAATTCCGTTTCACACAGTTCACACACTACAAATACACAACACAACACCACACAACCAGCACCTATTGCGTCCACCAGTAAGCAACAACATTTTCACTCAACACATTCACAACCACACCCCCTAAACTCAAATGCCTTACCATTTCAATCCAACCAAGTACAGAGTCTTCACACCACTCAAACTCACAAAAAAGTGCTATTAGCTACCGCAATGGTAAACGTTCGGTCGTTATCCGGAGATAGAGTCAATCTTCGCGGTTTAATTGATCCAGGTTCTGAAGCAAGTTTTATTTCTAGACAAGCGGTACAAAGGTTAGGTCTACAGGGCAATCGCACTCATGTGGAGGTTTCAGGATTAGGAAAAGTTAATGCCGGAGTATGTCAGGGATATGTCGACCTTATGCTAGAGTCTCTCCAGTCAGATTTTGAGACTAACGTACAAGCACTGATCTTCGACTCCTTGACTGGATTACTTCCTTCCCACAGAGTACAATCACAAAAATGGAGCCACATTCAGGGTTTACCTTTAGCAGATCCGACATTTTACACCCCAGCTGAAGTAGACTTAGTGCTAGGAAATGACCTGTACTCCGAAATAGTACTTCCTCAGATAGTAAGAGATAGTGAAGAAGAAGGTCCAATAGCACAAAACACATTGCTAGGATGGGTCGTTATGGGAAAAATTCCACAGCCGAGACGGAGCATAAAGAGCTTTGTGCAAACCATCGACATAGACAAACAGCTGCGGCGTTTCTGGGAGGTGGAAGAAATACCCTTTAAACCATAACAAACTTCCGAAGATCTGGAGTGTGAAAAGCTCTTTGAATCAACGACAAAACGATTACCAAGTGGACGCTACGAATTGTCGTTACCATTTAAAGCAGGGGGCAGACCTGCGCTTGGACCCTCGAGGCAAGGTGCCTTGCGTAGGTTTGCCCATCTGGAGCGGAGATTCCGCGTGAATAATACACTAAAAATAGAGTATACGAAGTGCATACAAGAATACCTCCAACTAGGACACATGGAGGAAGTCGACATGACACAAGATGAAGTTCTGAGGACTCCTTTTCATTACGTTTTGCCACACCATGCCGTGTGCAAAGAATCCAGCTCTACAACTAAACTACGAGTGGTGTTTGATGCGGCAGCCAAAACGCTGGATGGAACTTCATTAAATCAACATCTAATGACTGGGCCGAAGACACAAACCGATATCATCGATATCGTTTTAAAGTGGAGAAGACACAAATTCACCTTCACAGCGGACATTGAAAAAATGTACCGACAGATCAGGATAGGCAAAGAAGATTCCTATTACCATTTAATATTCTGGCGTAATGAAGAGTCTGAACAAGTAAAGCTGTACCGACTACAAACTGTCACATTTGGGACAACTTGCGCTCCGTACCTGGCCATTCGTTGTCTTCATCGATTGGCGGATGACGAAGCACACAGGTATCCTCTAGGGGCACAGATGGTTAAAGAGGATATATATGTCGACGATCTGTTTGCTGGAGCCCACACTGTAGAAGAAGCATTGCGTAAGCGCAAAGAGGTAAACAGTTTATTACTGGCGGGAGGATTCAGTCTTCGAAAATGGGCTAGTAACGCTGAGGAAATTCTAGATGGAATACCAGTACAACAAAGGGAATCTAAATTTTCATTACCTCTCAACTCACATAATCACATAAATGCCCTAGGAATTAGGTGGTTTCCAGGCGAAGATAATCTCGCCTTCCAAAATATTCAACTTGATTCTGCAGAACCAACAAAAAGAACCATCCTTTCCACAATTGCAAAATTATTCGACCCACTCGGATGGATTGCGCCATCTATAATAAAAGGTAAGATAATGATGCAACAACTCTGGCGCTGCGGATGTAAATGGGACGAGCCGCTGTCTCTTGAGAGGAAGAAAGAGTGGACCGCTTTCCAGGAGGAACTATCACACCTCGAGAAAATTCGTATTCCCCGCTGGATTCATATGAGTAACACATACCATGAACTCGAGCTTCACGGCTTTAGCGATGCCTCCGAAAAAGCGTATGGTGCGGCGGTATATCTCAGGATCCTCGATTCTCAACACAAAATCCACTCACACTTGCTTATGTCCAAGACCAGAGTTGCACCTGTGAAGAGTCAAACGCTTCCACGACTCGAACTTTGTGGAGCTGTTATGCTGGTCACACTGCTCAATTATATCGCAAAGGTCTTACATTTACGAGACGCAAAACAATACGCGTGGACGGACTCAACAATAACGCTGGCGTGGATCGCTGCTCCTCCAATGAAGTGGGCCACATTCGTTAACCATAGAGTGGCGGAGGTCCAGCGACTGGTCAAACCTGAAAACTGGAAGCATATCCCCAGCGAGTTAAATCCAGCCGACTTAGCGTCAAGGGGAGTGATGCCTTCGGCCTTGCTCTCAAACACCCTCTGGTGGAATGGACCCGATTCCTTCGAGAGTCTTGGGAATTTCAATATCCCAAACAGCCGAAGAGCCTAGTAACAGAGGAGGAGAAACGTTCGGTAAGAGCCCATGCAGTCATAAAGACGCAGAATGTTATTGTTACTTTGATGTTAGAGCATTCAAATTTAAGTAAATTAGTTAGAATTGTAGCTTATTGTCGACGGTTTATTAAAAATGTCCAAAATCCACACTGTTTTAGGAATTTTAACTCACTTTCTCCCGCAGAATTGCAGTCTACCACCTTAATACTTGTGAGACTAGCTCAAGAGGAAACGTTCATTTCCGAGAAAGCCAAGATACCGGGATCACTCTCACCCTTCTCGGACTCCGACGGAGTTCTACGAGTAGGAGGGCGACTACAACACGCTGAACTTTCGTTCGAACAACGGCATCCCATCATTCTTAAAGGAAATCATCATTTTACAAAACTTATTATAGCCGACGCTCATTATAGAACACTGCATGGAGGCCTACAGCAAACCACCGCATACTTACGCAACAGGTTCTGGATCTTAAAATTTAAAAACTCCGTCAAGAGCATTTTACACAAGTGCATTATATGTTTCCGATACCGAGCGAAGCCGAAAAACCAACTTATGGGGAATTTACCAGCTCCAAGGGTATCCATTTCGCAACCCTTCACTCATGCCGGAGTAGACTACGCGGGCCCGATTAATATAAAATCTTGGAAAGGTCGAGGCGCCAAAATCCTCAAGGCGTACTTTGCCATATTTGTGTGTTTGGTAACTAAAGCCATTCACATCGAATTAGTTAGCGACTTAACGACCCAAGCCTTTATCGCGGCGTTACGCCGATTCATTTCCAGGAGAGGGATATGCACTCACATCTATAGCGACAACGGAACAAACTTTATAGGAGCCAAGAAGGAGGTGAAGAAGTTGTTCGCGGAAGTTGATGTCGGATGGAAGGCTGTCGCTGAACTGACCGCAAAGGAGGGCATAGAGTGGCACTTCATTCCTCCTGCGTCTCCTCACTTCGGAGGGCTCTGGGAAGCCGGGGTGAAGTCGGTGAAGCACCACCTTAAAAGAATTATAGGGGAAGAGAAATACACTTATGAAGAACTAAGCACGTTTCTGCAACAGGTGGAGGCATGTTTAAACTCCAGACCGCTATGTCCGATGACCGACAATCCTCATGATTTCACCGCTCTCACCCCCGGACACTTTCTCATCGGTCGAGCACTGACCAACATCCCAGAAGCTAACAAAACGGAAACAAAAATTGGACCTTTACAACGATGGCAACAAATGCAAAAATTCCAACAAACATTCTGGAAACGATGGACGTCAGAATATCTCACTCGATTGCAGCAGCGGCCTAAATGGCTAAAAGTGGAAGACCAACCCAAAATCGGTGATTTAGTTTTGCTAAAGGAAGACAACCTACCGCCAGGAAAATGGAATTTAGGACGCATCATCGACACTCATCCTGGTAGAGACAACTTAGTTCGTGTAGTCACCCTGAAAACAGCAACCGGTGAGATCAAAAGGCCCATAACAAAAATTTGCATTCTCCCATCCAGCAACTCATATACACAAACACACTAAGTAATGAAAACACTTGATAAATTTATAAGCTATTTATTACATTAAATACAAAAAAAATACTATAATTAATATCCAACAAATTGCATCAAAACATCTAATTAAATTACTTTACAACACAATATGTATGTCAGTATATAATTGCATGCACTACAATATCATACAATCAGCTGTTACATGTTCCAGTTTGTAATGTTCCAGTTCATTGCACCCTCTGCAGTCATATTGCACTTCGTTATGTACATACATAGTATAACGAACCGTCGCGAATAAAATAACACAACACTTCACACATAAACACATAAACGCACTTATCGTTGCATTGCAACCGGGTGCCATGACCCACAGACTGGCAGAGGTATTTAGATAGGCCTCAACCCTAACCAAGGGAGAAGATCGTGCCTTATACACGACTTCTAGTAGGCACTGGAGGTGGTATTTATACTATCCGAAGGGCGTTGATTGACGCATTATTTCAATCCTGTCATGAGCGTAAGCGCTCCGTGGGATAAGGCCTTAACGGCAAGTATCCACGTAAAACACAAGAGACGTTCTGTACGCTTATCCCCAGTTGAATTTCAACAACGAAAGTGCGCGGACGTGTTTTCTGATTTCGTGTGTTCTTAGCATTTGAAAACATATTCGGGGTTTTTCCTTTCGGGCGCTAATTGTTTTTTCCGAGTCACTAATTACCTTTTAGGATATGCGGTAATTACGGTCGCTCGGCGGTCGATTTTTACTGCGGTTTTTATTGCAGTTTTTATTGCGGTTTTATTGCGGTTTCCGGATATTGTGCTAACTATCAATTGGTGTTCGACGGCTGCACTTTTCAGTGCGGACGAACCTAAAAATTAGTGGGGTGAGTGGTTTTACCAATTTTGAAAAGAGGATTAATTCCCAAAAGTGAACAATTAGAAATTAGTGCGGGAAATACGCTAATTACGGTCGCTCGGTCGGTCGGTTTATTGCGGTTCCGTTTAAATTTGTGAATCAGAAGAAGAGGAGGAATCCCCAATGTGTGTGTTTGCGAAATTGTGTAAATTGTTAAATAATTTAAATTATTGGAATTACTAAACAAGTTACTAATTTGTAAAATAGAAAATAAAAGTGAAGTGAAAATCGACGCGGATGTTGACACCGACATTGAAGTTGCGCCAAGAAAAAGGCTTAAAAAGACCTGCGACCAAAGCCCGACGGAATGCGAGGTGGCGCCTCCAAAAATGAAGAAGAAGAAGAAGAAGAAGGCGAAAAAAGTGGAGGACAGTGACGTCGCTGTAAAGACGGACACGGAAATCATTACGAAAAAGAAGGAACAGGTAAGTGATATAAGAATAGAAGATTTCAACGACGTAGCGAAGTTGACCAGAGTGTTAGCCGACTTGGCAGCAAAGGTGGTCGACGTAGTATTCGAGAAAGTGGTAGACCCTAATTTAGCTAGAAAAATTAGAAGTGCGGTTATGGGCTACGACCAAGTGGTTTGGCAGCTTATGGCCGAAAATAAAACGCTGCGGGGAGCAAATGATGCCCTGACTAAAGTATCTAAGGGTCTTCATGGAGTGGCTGCACCGTTGGTAGCAAGTTGTCCTAAACGGACTGAAGCAGCGACTACCAGCAGCGCCGTCAAAGTTGCCAGCTTTGCGCAAGTTGCCGCCAATACGGTGAGGAAAGAGGCCACTAAAGTTGTGGAATTGGCCCAGCCAGTGAAGGCACCGCTGCCCACTTGGTCAGTGGTAGTGCGAAGCAAGAAGTCGGCTGTTTCCTCCACGGAGGTAGTATCCAAAATAATGGATAAGATCGCCCCACCCTGGGAGTTAGGGTTAATGCGGTTAGACCGCTCAAAAATGGGGGCGTAGTAATACGCACTCCCTCGGCTGCTGAAAGAGAGCAGATTTTTAGCAGCAAGAAGTTCAAAGATATGGACCTTGATGTAGCAGTGCCCGAGAAACCGGGAAATAGGGTCGTTGTACATGGCGTACACACCAGCATTTCGCTGGAAGAATTTATGAACTTCCCAGAGACGGCAGATCAAAGTAGGCTGAAAGTGGTTTCAAAACCACGGAAGGTGGCTGAAGGGGCTACAACAAATGTTGTGCTAGAAGGACCAGCTGCAGCCATAGAAGCCTTGCGTAGCATGGGCAGATGCTACGTTAAGTGGTTCTCGTTCCCGGTAAGGGAATACAAAATAAGAGTGGGATGTTTCCGGTGCTTTGCTCCGGGTCATGGAGTTGCCGACTGTCCTCATTTGGAGGACATTTGTCGTCGATGCGGCCTTGAAGGCCATAAGGCAGTAAGCTGCAAGGCAGCGATGCAGTGCAGAAACTGTGCTGCAAGAAGACGGCTGGCTGACCACCTTATGGGGTCAACCGATTGCCCCATGCAAGTAGCAGAGTTGGCAAGGTTGGCAGCCAGGAACTAGGACTATGAAGATAGTCCAACAAAATTGTCAGGGCGCTTTTTCGGTAGGGGTTGACTTAGGAGCTCAGATGGTTAGGCAGGGCTGCAGCATTGCCCTGGTTCAGGAGCCCTACACATCTGATGGATGTGTTAGGGGTTTGCCTGCAGGAATGCGGGTCTTTCTTGATACCAGAGGAAATGCTGCGATTATTATAAGGGAAGTAAATTTAGTTTGTGTGCCTGTTTCCTCCAGCGAACGAGGTGTTTGCGTAAGCGTGGAAGGCGCTTTTGGCAGGATTTTTCTTGCCAGCGTCTACTGCAAGTACAGTGAGGCAATTGACCCATATATTGAGTATATGGATGGTTTGTTTTCGCTTGCCGGCTGTGAACCCCTCATTATCGGTGTTGACGCCAACGCAACCTCCCCTCTCTGGTTCAGCAAGGAAACCGGACCTTTAACGGGTAACCGGAGCCAGAATCGGGGGAATGTTCTTGGTGAATGGGTTGTTGCCCGCAACGCCCATGTTATCAATAAGCCGAGTGAGGTGTATACCTTTGATGCGGTCAACGGTGGCAAGAGTGACATTGATGTTACTCTTGCCAATGAGGCAGCTTTTAGGGCGTTTAGCTTTAGGTGGCGTGTTAGGGTAGGGGTGAGTGATCACAACTGGATTCAGTTTGAGTGATCACAACTGGATTCAGTTTGAGATCACTCACGAAATTGAGTCAAACAATACAGTTTCAGACAGGAGATAGTGTGTGCGAGGCGCTGATTGGAATGTTTATGGTGCGCGTATACTTGCGGAGGTTTCCTCCCTGACACCGCAAGTGTACGGCAGCTTAAGCATAGACCAGCAAATCGCTCACATTAATGAGTGCGTATGGCGGGTTAACGACGAACCCTTTGAGAGGAGCCGTAGGGCGAATCAAAAAAGGGTAAGTTGGTGGAACCGCTGTCTGACAGAAAAGCGAAGGGCTGTCAGAAGCCTGAGGAAGCGATTCCAAAGGGCTAGGGCGGCTAACGCTGAGAACCTGGCTCAGATGGGCATTGCCTTTCGGCAAGCGCTCGCTGAGTACAAACGGCTCATTGTCAGCACAAAGGAGTCTCACTGGAGAAACTTTGCCTCTAATAATAGAGACGATCCCTGGGGCAAACTATACAAGATTGGCCGTAGAGCTGAAAAGACTGCTGACATTGAAGGCATACGTGTGGATAATACGGTTTTATCCACATGGAAAGACTGCCTTACTGCATTGCTTGGTCAGTTCTTCCCGAGAGAGGAGCGCTTTGAGGACTCTTCATATGAAGAGCCTCCGATCCCTCCGGAGTTAAGAACTGAAGAAGTCGACTATGGTGTTTCACTACTTCGCTCTAGGAGATCTCCTGGAGCTGATGGAATGACCGGAGAGATGGTGAGAGCCATCTGGAAGGCCGTCCCAGAATACCTACTCGGACTGTACAGCAAATGTATTGCTTGTAACTACTTCCCCAAGGATTGGAAGGTGGCAAGGGTGGTTGTGCTCCTGAAGTCCACCGATAAGAATAGGTCTGACCCTAAATCTTATCGGGGCATCAGCCTGCTTCCGGTACTGGGAAAAGTACTGGAAAGGGTTTCAGAGAGCATGGCGGAACCAATGTCCCCCTTCCAATTCGGCTTTAGAAGAGGCAAGTGTGTCGAGGATGCATGGTCTTTCGTTAAAGACAGAGTCCTCAGAAGCAGGGCCAGTGTGGTTATAGGCATCTTTATTGACTTCAAAGGTGCTTTTGATAACCTAAACTGGCAGAAAATAGTAACCAGGTTGCAGGAATTGGGCTGTCGGGAAATTGGGCTTTGGAGAAGCTACTTTTCCGACAGAAAAGCGAGTGTGGTAAGTGCACACGACAGCGTATCAATAAATGTTGAGAGAGGTTGCCCCCAGGGGTCCATCTGTGGTCCTTTTATTTGGAACCTTTTTTTTTTTTTTTTTTATAATTTACGCGCGCCTAAGGGGTTGATACCCTTTTACTGTTGCCAGGGCGCGGGCGGAAAGATAGAAGGAGGAGAAAGGAAAATTGTTTTTGTAGTGGTTTGAAGAAACTCAAGTGTGTTTGGTTTCTATGTTTGCTCTCCAGGGGTGGGAGTCCGAATAGGACGGAGAGATTTTTCTTCACTCAGAGTGATTCGAGATATAATTCCCAGTATTTTTTTCATTGCTTGAAACTCTTATAACAGCCAAATCTACGTGTCAGTGTTATGCCTTCACACGCAGAATTTTTTTTTTGTCTGAGTTCCAATTATACAATGAAAAACTGATTTTTGCCATGGGCAGGATTCGAACCTGGACCCTCCGAGTGAGAAGCGTTTGCTACTACCACTACACCACGGCCCCGGATGGATGGATCCACTCTTGCGGCGACTAAACGAGCTCTGTGGGTGCTGCGCCTATGCAGATGACCTGCTCCTTATCCTCGAACTCCAGTCTAGGGCCGAAATCGAGGCAGTATGAGAAAGAGCTCTAGCAGTCGTTGCTGAATGGGGAGAAAGCGTAGGGGTAAGTGTGTCGCAGGATAAGACCGTCTTAATGAAGCTCAAGGGCAAGTTGAACGTAAGACGTCGGGCTCCTAAGATACATTTGAACGGCCTTGGCATTAGATGTGTGACTGAGGTTCCTGACTTGTCAAAGAGTCGCCTTGCTTGGCTGTTTACCGGTGTGCCACACTGTCTCCACAGAGGCAATGCAGGTGCTACTTGGAGTGCCACCTCTGGATCTGGAAGTGATGCGACGTGCTATTGCTTTCAAGATCAGAAAAGGTCTCCCTCTAAATGAGCGCGATTGGGTTTCCCCGGAAGAAGTGGATGGCCTATCCCTGAAGCAGCGTAAAACCTTGCTACACACATGTGTTCTATCTAGATGGCAATCTAGATGGGATACTAGCGAAAATGGCAGGGTTACTTATGGCTTCCTAAGGGATGTGCTAACCATGAGAATTTTTCCTGAACGGAATTTTAACCTCAGCCTGGGCTTTCTGTTGACCGGGCATAGCTCCCTTAATGCATTCTTGCATAAGAGGGGGCTCAGAGAAGTTGCGAGCTGCTCATGTGGAGCTACCTACGAGGACTGGCTTCATTTCCTATGTGAGTGTCCCAATTACGCTGACATAAGGAACTTGCAGGCTATGGGCATCACCTTTAATGGTGAGACCTACGATGTCAGTGGAATTATCACTGATACCGTACGGTTTGAAAGAACCAGTAGTTTTGCAAAAGAAGTATTCAATAGAAGACGCAGTAGGCAGCTAGCGGGTAGCTTGTAGATATTCAGATATTCAAATTGTTGCAAGGCCGCCAGTCCTGGGCAGTGAGGTGCCCAACTGGAAGTAACCTCAAGGTTGCGAAGCTCGACCGGAAGCTATACTCTGGTACCACGGGAGGTCAGGAGCCCCCGGAACTATGGTTCCGGCCTGACCTAGGAGTTGGCCCCCTTGTGGAAGTATCGTGGTGGCTGTAGGTTTATACCAAAAATCGCGGGGAAAATGGACTGAATGGATCTTGGATATCTCATGGCTTAGCATATGTTGTAGTGTACTACGACCTGTGCTGGGCCATGGGATTGCATGGAACCAACTGGTTTACTCGATGTGGAGTTGCATTGCAACCGGGTGCCATGACCCACAGAATGGCTGAGGTATTAGATAGGCCTCGACCCTTCACCAAAGGGGAAGTTCGTGCCTTACACACGACTTCGAATCTGGTACTGGTGGTAGTACTTTTTCTACCCGACGGGCGCTTATCAACGCATTGTTTTTATATCTTGTGCGAAGACGCACCGTAGGCTTAAGCCCTCACGGCAGGTACCTACGTTAAACACAAGAGACATCTGTACGCTTATCCCGAGTTGAATTTCAACAACGAAAGTGCGCGGACGTGTTTTCGGATTTCGTGTGTTCTTAACATTTGAGAACATATTCGGGGTTTTTCATTTCGGGCGCTAATTGTTTTTTCCGAGTCACTAATTACCTTTTAGGGATATACGGTAATTACGGTCCCTCGGCGGTCGATTTTTACTGCGGTTTTATTGCGGTTTCCGGATATTGTGTTAACTATCAATTAGTGTTCAACGGCTGCACTTTTCAGTGCGGACGAACCTAAAAATTAGTGGGGTGATTGGATTTACCAATTTTGAAAAGAGGATTAATTCCCAAAAGTGAACAATCAGAAATCAGTGCGGGAAATACGTTAATTACGGTCGCTCGGTCGGTCGGTTTATTGCGGTTCCGTTTAAATTTGTGAATCAGTAAGAACAGGAGGAATTCCCAAAAGTGTTGTGTTGTGTGTGTTGTCTATTGTTGTGTATTATATTATTTTATTACGGGTAAAAGAGGAGAAATTCCCACAATTAGTTACTGTTGACAATTTTTGTGTTTGGTTTTTCTGTGTTTGAGAAGTGTGGTGAGAAGTGTTGCCATTTTGGGTAGTAGACATGCCTCCTACCAAAAAGAACACAGGAAGAAGCATTCGGCTGAAGCTGAAAAAGCTTGTGGAGAAAGGAATCGAGGTAGCCGTCGATAAAGGAGACCCGGATATGGAGGTGAGCATTATAGCTCCAGCTAAAAAGAGGACAAGCGAGGTCGCAAGCTCAAGCAGTACCAAAAAAAGCAAGGTAAGCGAAATTTTAATACCAAATTTTAATAACCCAAAACTGGATGAGAAAGCCTTCCTAGACGCGAAAGGTACAAATATTTTGTACCTAAATAGACAGCTGGGCGATTTGGCTAGGGGGCTTTCTGATGTGGTTTTTGAGAGGGGAGAAGTTGACCCTCTCCTTGCAGGCAGGGTAAATAGTGCCTGTAAGGCCTACGAAGGCATAATTTGGCTGCTCGTGGGGGAAAACGAGCGGCTAAAATGTTGCCTGGAGGGGTACAAACACACCCCAGAGGTTGTGCGTCCGCAGCCCTTGCATAATGCTGGGCTTCCCCCAGCTGGTAAAGAGAAGGAGAGGAGCTTCGCTCAAGTGGGAGCAGGAACGATTAAAGCTTCTGCCATTACGGCAAAGGCTCCTGCTCCTGCCTCCTCAGCAAGGGTTCCTGTTTCTGCCGCTGCGGGAAGGGTTCCTGTCCCCTCCGGAAAGGTCCCTCCACCTGTGCCAGCACCAGCTCTTACATGGTCCGTGGTCGTGCGGAGTAAGAAGTCCGGTGCGTCGGCAAAAGAAGTTGAGGCTGAAGTCCTCAAGAAGGTCGCCCCATCCTAGGGAGTCAGGGTGGACTGCGTGAGGACGCTCAAAAACGGGAGCGTCGTAATCCGCACTCCAACCGCGTTGGAGAGGGGAAAAATTGCGGACAACCCCAATTTCAGGGAGGCAGGGCTAGAGGTTTCAATCCCTCAAAAACCTGGTCCAAGGGGGGTGATGGAGGTGGTCACACCTTTTATCACTTTATTCATGAACCAGCTTCATGAGCTAAATTTCAAGGAGGAGTATACCCTTGAAAGTTTTAAAAAGGAACTAAAAATGGTAACCCGACCATGGACTACCAAAGAAGGAGGCAGTGTTAACGTTGTGCTGGAGAGTCTAGGCTCAGCACAAGCGCTTAAAGCACTCCTTGATAGTGGGCGCTGCTATATTGGGTGGTACTCCTTTCCAGTAAAAGAGTACAAAACCATTGTTGGCTGCTTCCGATGCCTCGGTCTTGACCATGGCATCGCTGATTGTAAAACCCATGAGGTATGTCGCCGTTGTGGTGCAGAGGGACACCACTCAAGAGGGTGCTCAAAACCGGCCAAATGCCGGAACTGCTCGCTCAAGGGACGAGCAGCCAACCACCGTATGGTATCGGCTGAATGTCCGCTTTATGCGGTTGCTCTTGCCCGGTTGAATGCCACAAACTAATATGGTATTCAACTTCGTGCAATTGAACTGCCAGGGCGCTTTCTCCATTATGGTAGACCTGGGAGCTCGGATGTGCGAGATGGACTGCAGCGTTGCTCTGGTTCAGGAGCCCTATGCTTCGAGGGGAGTAATTAGGGGTTTACCCGCTTCCATGCGCGTCTTCCCTGACACTAGATGCAGAGCTGCAGTGATTGTAAGGGACGCAAACCTTACATGCATCCTTCAAGACGCAGATGAACGTGGCGTATGTGTTGGAGTAGAAAGCGTTTTTGGCAAGATATACGTTGCCAGCGTCTACTGCAAGTATGGTGAAGCAATCGAGCCATACATACATGGAGGAAGTGCGTTCGCTAGTCGGGAGCGATCCCCTCATCCTCGGCGTTGACGCTAATGCGATTTCCCTCTTGTGGCACAGTAAGATGTCCAGTAACTCGCCTGGATATGCAAGCTATCCACGGGGTGTGGCGCTTAGTGAATGGGCTATATCATCTGATATGCACCCTCTCAATCGGCCGAGTGAGTCGTACACTTTTGAACCGCATGGTCGAAAAAGCGACATTGACGTCACATTCGTAAATGAATCCGCACTTAGGGCGTTCCCTTTTTCATGGAAAATCTCCAGAAGCATAAGTGACCACAGCTGGATACAAGTTGAGGTCACCTATGAGGAGACTGTTAGGGCGCCTAGGTTAGATAGGAGATGGTGCACTCGGAATGCTCATTGGAATGTGTACGGTTCCCATATACTTGCAGAGGTATCCTCGATGCCCCTTCAGTTGTATGGAGGCCTGAACATCGATCAGCAGATCGAGTACATCAATGAGTGTGTGTGGCGTGTCAACGACGATCTCTTTGAGAGGAGCCGTAAGGTTAACCTCAAAAGAGTGAAGTGGTGGACACGCAGTCTGAATGCGAAGCGGCGGGAAGTCCGAAAACTAAGGAAGAAATCCCAAAGGGCTCGGGCTACCAACGCTGAAAACTTGTCTCAGTTGGGCTCTGCCTTCCGGCAATGCCTTGCTGAGTACAAGAGAATGATTGTTAAAGTTAAGGAAGACGATTGGAGAAGATTCGCGGATTCAAATAGGGACATTCCTTGGGGAAGGCTCTACAAAATATGTAGAACTAACAATAAGTTACCCGAGGTTGGACGTATTTGTGTGGGTGATACTACACATAGGGAGAGGAAGGACTGTATGGGTGCCTTACTCAATGCATTCTTCCCTAGAGATGACCGAGCTGAGGCCCCTCTGGCTACAGAGTCAGTAGTCAACTCAGAACTGCGAACCGAGGAGGTGGAATACTCTGAGGTCTCCTGGACTAGACAGAATGACTGGCGAAATGGTGAAAGCCATTTGGAAAGTAATTCCGGATTATCTAGGCTGCACTTTTAGCAGATGCATTGAGGCGAATCACTTTCCGTTGGGTTGGAAAGAGGCAAAGGTGGTCGTTCTATTGAAGTCTCCCGACAGAATTAGGTCTAACCCTGGATCCTATCGGGGCATCAGCCTGCTTCCGGTACTTGGAAAAGTACTGGAAAGGATTATGGTGGCAAGACTTCTTGATAATAGGGCCGAACCGATGTCCCCCTTCCAATTCGGATTCAAAAAGGGCATATCCATTGAGAATGCTTGGGCATATGTCAAAGACTGTGTCCAGGAAAGTAGGGAAGACTATGTCTTAGGCATCTTTATAGATTTTAAAGGTAATTTAAGCTGGGGAAGTGTGTTTAGAAGATTGCAGGATGTGGGATGCCAGGAAATTGAGCTTTGGAAAAGCTACTTTTCTGGAAGAAGCGCATGTGCAATGAACACAGGTGGCAATGAATGTGTGCGTGTGAGTGTGGAGCGTGGATGTCCTCAGGGCTCTATCTGTGGTCCATTCATTTGGAACCTCATGACGGATCCACTGCTAGGACAGATACGTGAGACCTTTTAATGGTCTGCCTAAATTGACCTTATTAAAAAATATCTATATAATTTGCAATATGTTATTGTTTTATGCATTATTAAAATCCAAGATCTGAATTGGGAGGTTATAAAACAACACGTCAACTTATTCAGTTCATTACATGAAATGTTTTTGTTATACTACTAGTTTATTCATGTAAAATTCAAAAAGAAAACTATTTGTATGTTACTCTTCAAAATAATTTAGATTAAATTCCTGCAAGTGCTGTGCATATGCGGATGACCTGTTGCTCATTCTTGAAGGACACTCCAGGAGAGTGTTGCAAGAAATGGGAAACAGAGTGATCCAAATCGTCACGGCCTGGAGCGACAGTGTGGGCGTCGCCGTATCAGAGGAAAAGTCTGTAATGATGATCCTCAAGGGAAAATCATTTAAACGACGACCTCCCACAATCGGTTTGAATGGTAAAAGCCTTAGATATGTGACGCAAGTCAAATATCTGGGCATAACCATGAGTGAGAACTTGAACTTCTTACCACATTTGGAAAGAGTCAAGGACAAACTCACAAACGTTGTGGGTTAGGTAAGGCGCATTATGCGGTCTGACTGGGGGCTCGGTAGGCGTGCTGTTCGCGCCACATATGGTGGCCTTTTTGTTGCTTGTGCAACATTCGGGGCATCAGTATGGAGTGACATAGTCACGACTAAGTGGGGCCTCAGAAAGATCCTCTCTTGCCAAAGAGTGGTCTTGCTTGGCTGCTTACCCGTTTGCCGCACTGTCTCTACAGAGGCACTACACGTCTTGTTGGGAGTACCACCCCTTGACTTGGAAGCTATCCGTCGTGGATTAGCCTTCAAAGTGAGGAGAGGTACAGTATTAGGAGAGCGTGATTGGGTGTCTCACAATGGAGTCAACCAGATGTCCTTCCGGGAGCGTAAGCACTTGCTAGACGAATGCGTCATATCTAGATGGGACGATAGCGTAAACGGCAGAGTCACTTACCGCTTCCTGAAGAATGTCTTATTCATGCGAGAGCGGCCTGAGCTGAGTTTTAACCTCAACTTGGGCTTTCTTCTTACTGGCCATGGTCCCTTTAATGCATTTTTGCATAAGAGGGGCCTAAGTCAGGTGGAAGGCTGCTCGTGTGGAGCTCCTTTTGAGGACTGGATACAAGTTTTGTGTGAATGTTCTCTGTATGATGATGTTAGGAATCTCGAAGCTATGGGCATAGGTTTTGAAGACGGTGTTTGTGACGTTGGCAGTGTTCTAACTGACGTAACGTATGTGTTGGAGTAGAAGGCGTTTTTGGCAAGATATACTTTTCCAGCGTCTACTGCAAGTGCGGTGAGGCAATCGAGCCATACATCCAATACATGGAGGAAGTGCGTTCGCTAGTCGGGAGCGACCCCCTCATCCTCGGCGTTGACGCTAATGCGATTTCCCTCTTGTGGCACAGTAAGAAGTCCAGTAAGTCGCCTGGATATTCAAGCTATCCACGGGGTGTAGCGCTTAGTCAATGGGCTATATCATCTGATATGCACCCTCTCAATCGGCCGAGTGAGTCGTACACTTTTGACGCGCATGCTCGAAAAAGCGACATTGACGTCACATTCGCAAATGAATCCGCACTTAGGGCGTTCTCTTTTTTATGGAAAATCTCCAGAAGCATAAGTGACCACAGCTGGATACAAGTTGAGGTCACCTATGAGGAGACTGTTAGGGTGCCTAGGTTAGATAGGAGATGGTGCACTCGGAATGCTGACTGTAATGTGTACGGTTCCCATATACTTGCAGAGGTATCCTCGATGCCCCTTCAGGTGTATGGAAGCCTGAACATCGATCAGCAGATCGAGTACATCAATGAATGTGTGTGGCGTGTCAACGACGATCTCTTTGAGAGGAGCCATATCCATTGAGGATGCTTGGGCATATGTCAAAGACTGTGTCCAGGAAAGTAGGGAAGACTATGTCTTAGGCATCTTTATAGATTTTAAAGGTGCTTTTGACAATTTAAGCTGGGGAAGTGTGTTTAGAAGCTTGCAGGATGTGGGATGCCAGGAAATTGAGCTTTGGAAAAGCTACTTTTCTGGAAGAAGCGCTTGTGCAATGAGCACAGGTGGCAATGAATGTGTGCGTGTGAGTGTGGAGCGTGGATGTCCTCAGGGCTCTATCTGTGGTCCATTCATTTGGAACCTCATGATAGATCCACTGCTAGGACAGATACGTGAGACCTGCAAGTGCTGTGCATATGCGGATGACTTGTTACTCATTCTTGAAGGACACTCCAGGAGAGTGTTGCAAGAAATGGGAAACAGAGTAATCCAAATCGTCACGGCCTGGAGCGACAGTGTGGGCGTCGCCGTATCAGAGGAAAAGTCTGTAATGATGATCCTCAAGGGAAAATCATTTAAACGACGACCTCCCACAATCGGTTTGAATGGTAAAAGCCTTAGATATGTGACGCAAGTCAAATAACTGGGCATAACCATGAGTGAGAACTTGAACTTCTTACCACATTTGGAAAGAGTCAAGGACAAACTCACAAGCGTCGTGGGTCAGGTAAGGCGCATTATGCGGTCTGACTGGGGCTCGGTAGGCGTGCTGTTCGCGCCACATATGGTGGCCTTTTTGTTGCTTGTGCAACATTCGGGGCATCAGTATGGAGTGACATAGTCACGACTAAGTGGGGCCTCAGAAAGATCCTCTCTTGCCAAAGAGTGGTCTTGCTTGGCTGCTTACCCGTTTGCCGCACTGTCTCTACAGAGGCACTACAGGTCTTGTTGGGAGTACCACCCCTTGACTTGGAAGCTATCCGTCGTGGATTAGCCTTCAAAGTGAGGAGAGGTACAGTATTAGGAGAGCGTGATTGGGTGTCTCACAATTGAGTCAACCAGATGTCTTTCCGGGAGCATAAGCACTTGCTAGACGAATGCGTCATATCTAGATGGGACGATAGCGTAAACGGCAGAGTCACTTACCGCTTCCTGAAGAATGTCTTATTCATGCGAGAGCGGCTTGAGCTGAGTTTTAACCTCAACTTGGGCTTTCTTCTTACTGGCCATGGTTCCTTTAATGCATTTTTGCATAAGAGGGGCCTAAATCAGGTGGAAGGCTGCTCGTGAGGACCTCCTTTTGAGGACTGGATACACGTTTTGTGTGAATGTCCTCTGTATGATGATGTCAGGAATCTCGAAGCTATGGGCATAGGTTTTGAAGACGGTGTTTGTGACGTTGGCAGTGTTCTAACTGACAACGCGCAAATAGCAAGGATTCAGGACTATGCGAACATAGTGTTTGCTAGGCGTCGGAATAGGTAGCTATACCCTGGAGCTCGGTGAGCAGGGCAGAAAGGCGGCCAGTCCTGGGCAATAAGGTACCACACCGGAAGTAACCGCAAGATTGCGAAGCTCGACCGGAGGCTATATTCTGGTACCACGGGAGGTCACGAGCCCCCGGAACTTGGTTTCGGCCTGACCTGGGAGTTGGCCCCCTTGTGGGAGTAGCGTGGTGGCTGTGGTTTACACCACATCGTAATCCGCACTCCAACCGCGTTGGAGAGGGGAAAAATTGCGGACAACCCCAATTTCAGGGAGGCAGGGCTAGAAGTTTCGATCCCTCAAAAACCTGGTCCAAGGGTGGTAATAAAAGGTGTGACCACCTCCATCACCCCGGTGGAGTTCATGAACCAGAGGAGTACACTCTTGAAAGTTTCAAAAAGGAACTAAAAATGGTAACCCGACCATGGACTACCAAAGAAGGAGGCAGCGTTAACGTTGTGCTGGAGAGTCTAGGCTCAGCACAAGCGCTTAAAGCACTCCTTGATAGTGGGCGCTGCTATATTGGGTGGTACTCCTTTCCTGTAAAGGAGTACAAAACCATTGTTGGCTGCTTCCGATGCCTCGGTCTTGACCATGGCATCGCTGATTGCAAGACCCCGGAGGTATGTCGCCGTTGCGGTGAAGAGGGACACCACTCAAAAGGGTGCTCAAAACCGGCCAAATGCCGGAACTGCTCGCTCAAGGGACGAGCAGCCAACCACCGTATGGTATCGGCTGAATGTCCGCTTTATGCGGTTGCTCTTGCCCGGTTGAATGCCAGAAACTAATATGGTATTCAACTTCGTGCAATTGAACTGCCAGGGCGCTTTCTCCATTATGGTAGACCTGGGAGCTCGGATGTGCGAGATGGACTGCAGCGTTGCTCTGGTTCAGGAGCCCTATGCTTCGAGGGGAGTAATTAGGGGTTTACCCGCTTCCATGCGGGTCTTCCCTGACACTAGATGCAGAGCTGCAGTGATTGTAAGGGACACAAACCTTACATGCATCCTTCAAGATATATATATATGCATATACTTATATATTAAGTATATAGGTATTATGGATGTATATGTATTAGATGTAAGTAGGTTAAGTAGGTTAGGTAGTCTATAAGTTTTTAGTTTTAAGTTTTTATAATATAAAAAAAAACAGTCCATTTACTAAGTTTTTAGTTAAAATTTATTTTCTTAGTTCTAGTATTAAGTAATGTTAAATTGAATATAAAATTAGAATGTAAGATTCGTCGAAAGACATAGTTTAAGTGTTAGGTTTAACTTAGAGCGCCCGCATGGGGCCAGTAAGTTAGTATAAGATAATTTTAAGTTATTTAAGCTAATTTTTAAGCATTTTTTTGTCTAGCATGTAAGAGTAAATTAATTAGTTAAATAAAAATGCATTTAAACTGAACTGAACTGCATCCTTCAAGATGCAGATGAACGTGGCGTATGTGTTGGAGTAGAAGGCGTTTTTGGCAAGTTATACTTTGCCAGCGTCTACTGCAAGTATGGTGAGGCAATCGAGCCATACATCCAATACATGGAGGAAGTGCGTTCGCTAGTGCGTTCGCTAGTCGCTGAGCGACCCCCTCATCCTCGGCGTTGACGCTAATGCGATTTCCCTCTTGTGGCACAGTAAGATGTCCAGTAACTCGCCTGGATATCCAAGCTATCCACGGGGTGTGGCGCTTAGTGAATGGGCTATATCATCTGATATGCACCCTCTCAATCGGCCGAGTGAGTCGTACACTTTTGACGCGCATGGTCGAAAAAGCGACATTGACGTCACATTCGTAAATGAATCCGCACTTAGGGCGTTCTCTTTTTCATGGAAAATCTCCAGAAGCATAAGTGACCACAGCTGGATACAAGTTGAGGTCACCTATGAGGAGACTGTTAGGGCGCCTAGGTTAGATAGGAGATGGTGCACTCGGAATGCTGACTGGAATGTGTACGGTTCCCATATACTTGCAGAGGTATCCTCGATGCCCCTTCAGGTGTATGGAAGCCTGAACATCGATCAGCAGATCGAGTACATGAATGAGTGTGTGTGGCGTGTCAACGACGATCTCTTTGAGAGGAGCCGTAAGGTTAATCTCAAAAGAGTGAAGTGGTGGACACGCAGTCTGAATGCGAAGCGGCGGGAAGTCCGAAAACTAAGGAAGAAATTCCAAAGGGCTCGGGCTACCAACGCTGAAAACTTGTCTCAGTTGGGCTCTGCCTTCCTGGCAATGTCTTGCTGAGTACAAGAGCATGATTGTTAAAGTTAAGGAAGACGATTGGAGAAGATTCGCGGATTCAAATAGGGACAATCCTTGGGGAAGGCTCTACAAAATATGTAGAGCTAACAATAAATTACCCGAGGTTGGACGTATTTGCGTGGGTGATACTACACATAGGGAGTGGAGGGACTGTACGGGTGCCTTACGCAATGCATTCTTCCCTAGAGATGACCGAGCTGAGGCCCCTCTGGCTACAGAGTCAGTAGTCAACTCATAACTGCGAACCGAGGAGGTGGAACACGCTGTTTCACTTCTCCGTTCAAAGAGGTCTCCTGGACTAGACGGAATGACTGGCGAAATGGTGAAAGCCATTTGGAAAGTAATTCCGGATTATCTAGGCTGCACTTTCAGCAGATGCATTGAGGCGAATCACTTTCCGCTGGGTTGGAAGGAGGCAAAGGTGGTCGTTCTCTTGAAGTCTCTCGACAGGATTAGGTCTAACCAAGGTCATTAGGTCAAGGACAAACTCACAAGCGTCGTGGGTCAGGTAAGGCGCATTATGCGGTCTGACTGGGGGCTCGGTAGGCGTGCTGTTCGCACCATATATGGTGGCCTTTTTGTTGCTTGTGCAACATTCGGGGCATCAGTATGGAGTGACATAGTCACGACTAAGTGGGGCCTCAGAAAGATCCTCTCTTGCCAAAGAGTGGTCTTGCTTGGCTGCTTACCCGTTTGCCGCACTGTCTCTACAGAGGCACTACAGGTCTTGTTGGGAGTACCACCCCTTGACTTGGAAGCTATCCGTCGTGGATTAGCCTTCAAAGTGAGGAGAGGTACAGTATTGGGAGAGCGTGATTGGGTGTCTCACAATGGAGTCAACCAGATGTCCTTCCGGGAGCGTAAGCACTTGCTAGACGAATGCGTCATATCTAGATGGCAATCTAGATGGGACGATAGCGTAAACGGCAGAGTCGCCTACCGGTTCCTGAAGAATGTCTTGTTCATGCGAGAGCGGCCTGAGTTGAGTTTTAACCTCAACTTGGGCTTTCTTCTTACTGGCCATGGTCCCTTTAATGCATTTTTGCATAAGAGGGGCCTAAGTCAGGTGGAAGGCTGCTCGTGTGGAGCTCCTTTTGAGGACTGGATACACGTTTTGTGTGAATGTTCTCTGTATGATGATGTTAGGAATCTCGAAGCTATGGGCGTAGGTTTTGAAGACGGTGTTTGTGATGTTGGCAGTGTTCTAACTGACAACGCACAAATAGCACGGATTCAGGACTATGCGAACATAGTGTTTGCTAGGCGTCGGAATAGGTAGCTATACCCTGGAGCTCGGTGAGCAGGGTCAAAAGGCGGCCAGTCCTGGGCAATAAGGTGCCCCACTGGAAGTAACCGCAAGGTTGCGAAGCTCGACCGGAGGCTATATTCTGGTACCACGGGAGGTCAGGAGCCCCCGGAACTTAGTTCCGGCCTGACCTAGGAGTTGGCCCCCTTGTGGGAGTATCGTGGTGGCTGTGGTTTACACCCAAAATCGCGGCGAGAGTAGGCCAAGTGGTGTTTGGACATCACATGGCTGAGTATATGTTGTACCTGTGCTTAGCTCTTTGATGGCCATGGCGCTAACTGGTCTGCTCGATGTGGAGTTGCATTGCAACCGGGTGCCATGACCCACAGACTGGCAGAGGTATTTAGATAGGCTTCAACCCTAACCAAGGGAGAAGATCGTGCCTTATACACGACTTCTAGTAGGCACTGGAGGTGGTATTTATACTATCCAAAGGGCGTTGATTGACGCATTATTTCAATCCTGTTATGAGCGTAAGCGCTCCGTGGGATACGGCCTTAACGGCAGGTGTCCACGTAAAACACAAGAGACGTTCTGTACCCTTATCCTGAGTTGTATTTCAACATCCGAGGTGTACGGTCGTGGTTCGGTAGTCGGAAAGTCGTTTGCCGTTTTGCTAAAATATATATTTTTATTGTATATCCGCACGCTAATTACCTTTTAATTGCGGGAATTACGGTCGTTATTGCGGTTTTCGAATTATGCACTAACCCTAATTAGTGTAATAGTATAATTAGTGTCTATGAAGTGGCTGCACTTTTCAGTGCGGACAACATAATAAGTGAGTGAGTGTGGTGATTGGTTTTTACCAACTTAAAAGAGGAGTAATTCCCAAAATCAGTGTGCGTAATCACAATTTACGGTAAAAGATGAATAAATTCCCAAAATCGGTGCGGAAAATTGTGTTGGTTTTTCCGTGTTTTTAGCGTTAGTGTAGTGTTGCCCCTAAATCCAAAATGGCTGACATGAGCGACTGCTCCCAGGTGGATCTTGTGAAGAAGGGGAAGAGGAAAAAGGCAACCCTGCCTGAACCCCCAACCGAGAGTGAAATTGAAACGGACGATCCAGTAAGGAAGAGCATCAAGAAGAAAAAGAAGAAGGAAAAAGAGGAAGTAAAACCGGCTGACAAGGTATGTGACATAAATAGTATAATTAAAGGTGGCAATATAGGGAAACTAAGGAAGTACATAAACGGGCTCAAAACACGGATTATAGACGTGATGTTTGAGCACGGTGGTGCTGATCCCCGGATTGCTAAAAAAATTAATTGACGTATCCGGAGAGTTCGAGAACATTTTTTGCCTTCTGGTAGCGGAGAAAGAAAGAGTTCCGGGATCACTTGAGACTCTCCAAGTGGTCCTAAACAAGCAGCTGAATAGAGGCCCGATAGCCAATGTGCCAGGTGCGATTTCGGGGATTTCACCCACAAGCCGTAAGGCTCGTAGTTTTGCGGAGGTGGCATCACCTGCGATGAAGCCCGCCGTCCCGCCGAAACCAGCTAACCCCTCCTTGGTTAAACCAGCCAACTCTCCCCTGGTTAAACAAGCTAAGCCTATTGCTCCCAGCTGGTCAGTTGTAGTCAGAAGCAAAAAGTCGACTGTTTCCTCCACGGAAGTTGTATCCAGAATAATGGATAAGATAGCCCCCACCTTGGGAGTCAGGGTGAATGCGGTTAGACAGCTCAAAAACGGGGGCGTAGTAATACGCACTCCCTCGGCTGCTGAAAGAGAACAGATAATTAGCAGGAAGGGGTTCAAGGATATGTACCTTGATGTGGCTGTGCCCGAGAAACCGGGAAATAGGGTCGTTGTACATGACGTACACACCAGCATTTCGCTGGAAGGATTTATGACGGAGCTACACCGTCTGAACTTCCCAGAGGCTGCCGAACAAAATAGGCTGAGAGTAATCTCCAAACCGTGGAAGATTGCGGAAGGTGCTGCAACAAATGTAGTGTTAGAAGGCCCAGCTGCGTCCATAGACGCCTTACGTAGCACGGACAGATGCTACATTAAATGGTTTTCGTTCCCGGTAGGGGAATACAAAATAAGAGTGGGATGTTTCCGGTGCTTTGCTCCGGGTCATGGAGTTGCCGACTGTCCTCATAAGGAGGACATTTTCCGTCGTTGCCGCCTTGAAGGCCATAAGGCAGTAAGCTGCAAGGCAGCGATGCAGTGCAGAAACTGTGCTGCAAGAAGACGGCCGGCTGACCACCTTATGGGGTCAACCGATTGCCCCTTGCAAGTAGCAGAGTTGGCAAGGTTGGCAGCCAGGAACTAGGACTATGAAGATAGTCCAACAAAATTGTCAGGGCGCTTTTTCGGTAGGGGTTGATTTAGGAGCTCAGATGGTTAGCCAGGGCTGCAGCAATGCCCTAGTTCAGGAGCCCTACACATCTGATGGATGTGTTAGGGGTTTGCCTGCAGGAATGCGGGTCTTTCTTGATACCAGAGGAAATGCTGCGATTATTATAAGGGATGCAAATCTAGTTTGTGTGCCAGTTTCCTCCAGCGAACGAGGTGTTTGCGTAAGCGTAGAAGGCGCTTTTGGCAGGATTTTTCTTGCCAGCGTCTACTGCAAATACAGTGAGGCAATTGACCCATATATTGAGTATATGGATGGTTTGTTTTCGCTTGCCGGCAGTGAACCCCTTATTATCGGTGTTGACGCCAACGCAACCTCCCCTCTCTGGTTCAGCAAGGAAACCGAACCCTTAACGGGTAACCGGAGCCAGAATCGGGTGAATGTTCTTGGTGAATGGGTCGTTGCCGCAACGCCCATGTTATCAACGAGCCGAGTGAGGTGTATACCTTTGATGCGGTCAACGGTGGCAGGAGTGACATTGATGTTACTCTTGCCAATGAGGCAGCTTTTAGGGCGTTTAGCTTTAGGCGTCGGGTTAGTGTAGGGGTGAGTGATCACAACTGGATTCAGTTTGAGATCGCTCACGAAATAGATTTAAACAATGCAGTTTCAGACAGGAGATGGTGTGTGCGAGGCACTGATTGGAGTGTTTATGGTGCGCGTATACTTGCGGAGGTTTATGCAGCTTAAGCATAGACCAGCAAATCGCACACATTAATGAGTGCGTATGGCGGGTTAATGACGAACGCTTTGAGAGGAGATATAGGGCGAATCAAAAAAGGGTAAGTTAGTGGAACCGTTGTCTGACAGAAAAGCGAAGGGCTGTCAGAAGCCTAAGGAAGCGATTCCAAAGGGCTAGGGCGGCTAACGCTGAGAACCTGGCTCAGATGGGCATTGCCTTTCGGCAAGCGCTCGCTGAGTACAAGCGGCTCATTGTCACCACAAAGGAGTCTCACTGGAGAAACTTTGCCTCTAATAATAGAGATGATCCCTGGGCAAACTATACACGATTTGCCGTAGAACTAAAAAGACTGCTGACATTGAAGGCATACGTGTGGATAATACGGTTTTATCCACATGGAAAGACTGCCTTACTTCATTGCTTGGTCAGTACTTCCCGAGAGAGGAGCGCTTTGAGGACTCTTCATATGAAGAACCTCCGATCCCTCCGGAGTTGAGAACTGTAGAAGTCGACTATGGTGTTTCACATCTTCGCTCCAGGTGATGTCCTGGAGCTGATGGAATGACCGGAGAGATGGTGAGAGCCATCTGGAAGGCCGTCCCAGAATACCTACTCGGATTGTACAGCAAATCTATTGCTTGTAGCCACTTCCCCAAGGATTGGAAAGTGGCAAGGGTGGTTGTGCTCCTGAAGTCCACCGATAAGAATAGGTCTGACCCTAAATCTTATCGGGGCATCAGCCTGCTTCCGGTACTGGGAAAAGTACTGGACAGGGTTATGGTGGAAAGGGTTCCAGAGAGCATGGCGGAACCAATGTCCCCCTTCCGATTCGGCTTTAGAAGAGGCAAGTGTGTCGAGGATGCATGGTCTTTAGTAAAAGACAGAGTCCTCAGAAGCAGGGCCAGTGTGGTTATAGGCATCTTTATTGACTTCAAAGGTGCCTTTGATAACCTAAACTGGAAGAATATAGTAACCTGGTTGCAGGAATTGGGCTGTCGTGAAATTGGGCTTTCGGGAATCTACTTTTCCGACAGAAAAGCGAGTGTGGTAAGTGCACACGACAGCGTCTCAATTAATGTTGAGAGAGATTGCCCCCAGGGGTCCATCTGTGGTCCTTTTATTTGGAACCTGATGATGGATCCACTCTTGCGGCGACTAAACGAGCTCTGTGGGTGCTGCGCCTATGCAGATGACCTCCTCCTCATCCTTGAAGGCCAGTCTAGGGCTGAAATCGAGGCAGTAGGAGAAAGAGCTCTAGCAGTCGTTGCTGAATGGGGAGAAAGCGTAGGGGTAAGTGTGTCGCAGGATAAGACCGTCTTAATGAAGCTCAAGGGCAAGTTGAACGTAAGACGTCGGGCTCCTAAGATACTAAGGTCGTAAGCCCGATCACTGTAAAGAGGGCAAAATCGGTAAGTGGTTCGAAAATTAATAATAATTTAGGTTTAGGTTTAGAATTGAACGAGAATGCTTTCCTGGACGCCAAGGGTACAAATATTTTGCACCTAAATCGGCAGCTGGGCGATTTGGCTAGGGGACTTTCGGAGGTGATCTTCGAAAGGGGGGAAGTTGACACTGTCCTTGCAGGCAGGGTAAATAGTGCCTGTAAGGCCTACGAAGGCATAATTTGGCTGCTCGTGGGGGAAAACGAGCGGCTAAAAGGTTGCCTGGACGTGTATAAACACACCCCAGAGGTAGTGCTTCCGCAGCCTGTGCGTAATGCTGGGCTTCCTACAGCTCCCAACCAGAAGGAGAAGAACTTCGCTCAAGTGGCTGCAGGAGCGATTAAAGCCTCTGTCACAACGGCAAAGGCTCCTGCTCCTGCCTCCCCAGAAAGGGTTCCTGCTTCTGCCGCTCCAGGAAGGGTTCCTGTCCCCTCCGGAAAGGTCCCTCCACCTGTGCCGGCACCAGCTCTTACATGGTCCGTGGTCGTGCGGAGTAAGAAGTCCGGTGCGTCGGCAAAAGAAGTTGAGGCTGAAGTCCTCAAGAAGGTCGCCCCATCCTAGGGAGTCAGGGTGGACTGCGTGAGGACGCTCAAAAACGGGAGCGTCGTAATCCGCACTCCAACCGCGTTGGAGAGGGGAAAAATTGCGGACAACCCCAATTTCAGGGAGGCAGGGATAGAGGTTTCGATCCCTCAAAAACCTGGTCCAAGGGTGGTAATAAAAGGTGTGACCACCTCCATCACCCCGGTGGAGTTCATGAACCAGAGGAGTACACTCTTGAAAGTTTCAAAAAGGAACTAAAAATGGTAACCCGACCATGGACTACCAAAGAAGGAGGCAGCGTTAACGTTGTGCTGGAGAGTCTAGGCTCAGCACAAGCGCTTAAAGCACTCCTTGATAGTGGGCGCTGCTATATTGGGTGGTACTCCTTTCCTGTAAAGGAGTACAAAACCATTGTTGGCTGCTTCCGATGCCTCGGTCTTGACCATGGCATCGCTGATTGTAAAACCCATGAGGTATGTCGCCGTTGCGGTGAAGAGGGACACCACTCAAAAGGGTGCTCAAAACCGGCCAAATGCCGGAACTGCTCGCTCAAGGGACGAGCAGCCAACCACCGTATGGTATCGGCTGAATGTCCGCTTTATGCGGTTGCTCTTGCCCGGTTGAATGCCACAAACTAATATGGTATTCAACTTCGTGCAATTGAACTGCCAGGGCGCTTTCTCCATTATGGTAGACCTGGGAGCTCGGATGTGCGAGATGGACTGCAGCGTTGCTCTGGTTCAGGAGCCCTATGCTTCGAGGGGAGTAATTAGGGGTTTACCCGCTTCCATGCGCGTCTACCCTGACACTAGATGCAGAGCTGCAGTGATTGTAAGGGACGCAAACCTTACATGCATCCTTCAAGACGCAGATGAACGTGGCGTATGTGTTGGAGTAGAAGGCGTTTTTGGCAAGATATACGTTGCCAGCGTCTACTGCAAGTACGGTGAGGCAATCGAGCCATACATCCAATACATGGAGGAAGTGCGTTCGCTAGTCGGGAGAGACCCCCTCATCCTCGGCGTTGACGCTAATGCGATTTCCCTCTTGTGGCACAGTAAGATGTCCAGTAACTCGCCTGGATATCCAAGCTATCCACGGGGTGTGGCGCTTAGTGAATGGGCTATATCATCTGATATGCACCCTCTCAATCGGCCGAGTGTGTCGTACACTTTTGACGCGCATGGTCGAAAAAGCGACATTGACGTCACATTCATAAATGTATCCGCACTTAGGGCGTTCTCTTTTTCATGGAAAATCTCCAGAAGCATAAGTGACCACAGCTGGATACAAGTTGAGGTCACCTATGAGGAGACTGTTATGGCGCCTAGGTTAGATAGGAGATGGTGCACTCGGAATGCTGATTGGAATGTATACGGTTCTCATATACTTGCAGAGGTATCCTCGATGCCCCTTCAGGTGTATGGAAGCCTCAACATCGATCAGCAGATCGAGTACATCAATGAGTGTGTGTGGCGTGTCAACGACGATCTCTTTAAGAGGAGCCATATCCATTGAGGACGCTTGGGCATATGTCAAAGACTATGTACAGGAATGTAGGGAAGACTATGTCTTAGGCATCTTTATAGATTTTAAAGTTGCTTTTGACAAATTAAGCTGGGGAAGTGTGTTTAGCAGATTGCAGGATGTGGGATGCCAGGAAATTGAGCTTCGGAAAAGCTACTTTTCTGGCAGAAGCGCATGTGCAACGAATACAGCTTGCAATGAATGTGTGCGTGTGAGTGTGGAGCGTGGATGTCCTCAGGGCTCTATCTGTGGTCCATTCGTTTGGAACCTCATGATAGATCCACTGCTAGGACAGATATGTGAGACCTGCAAGTGCTGCGCATATGCGGATGACCTGTTACTCATTCTTGAGCGACACTCCAGGAGAGTGTTGCAAGAAATGGGAAACAGAGTAATCCAAATCGTAACGGCCTGGAGCGACAGTGTGGGCGTCGCAGTATCAGAGGAAAAGTCTGTAATGATGATGCTCAAGGGAAAATCATTTAAACGACGACCTCCCACAATCGGTTTGAATGGTAAAAGCCTTAGATATGTGACGCAAGTCAAATATCTGGGCATAACCATGAGTGAGAACTTGAACTTCTTACCACATTTGGAAAGAGTCAAGGACAAACTCACAAACGTTGTGGGTCAGGTAAGGCGCATTATGCGGTCTGACTGGGGGCCCGGTAGGCGTGCTGTGCGCACCATATATGGTGGCCTTTTTGTTGCTTGTGCAACATGCGGGGCATCAGTATGGAGTGACATAGTCACGACTAAGTGGGGCCTTAGAAAGATCCTCTCTTGCCAAAGAGTGGTCTTGCTTGGCTGCTTACCCGTTTGCCGCACTCACTGTGTTGGGGTGTGTAGGGTTTAATACTTTTTCTAAATATGTGTGGGGTTAAAAAATGGGTGGAAAATGCGGATTTTAATAAAACACCTTTGACCTTCTTTAAGGGTTACAGCCAAGAGAAATCTTTATTATTTTCCGGAAATTACTTCCATATTCGACTTACAACTGTCATACAAAATATAAATGTACTAAATAACATATTTCCAATTCGTTACGTTACGTTTTCCTTGTTACATTAGATTAAGTTCAATTAATTTAACTTAGATTTAACATAGATTACAATTTTTAATACTCAAATGAACTAATTATTTTAACTAAAAATATATGTATATTAGTTATACATTTTATTCACGAACATTCTCCCGCCCGGTGGACGAATTTCGTCCGCAAGTGTCCTCGCTCTTGTACCGTACTGTACCTCTTCTGACATAAAAGTTGTGTGTTGTGTGAGTGTGTTGACTAGACATGTAAAATGAGACAAAATCGTGTAATTATTAATTTGAAACATTACATGTAGGTGACAAGGACGACGATATAACAAACGAGCAACAAAGGGAGATAAAATATACGTAATTCGCCTAGTGCAACAGTTTGTTTTGATCATTGACCAAAAATAGGTCAATTTGTGTCGCGAGAGTTGTTAGATTTTTTGTTTAGTTTTTGTTGTCCCCTTTTTAGCTTTTTTTTTTGTGTTAATAAAAAAGGTAAGTGTGTTTAATTAATTATTTCTCTAATCCTTTTTGTCTGCTCCAATTCCTTCGCGGTATTCGATTTCGTTTTTGATGTGTGTACATCGGCGCGAGTACACAGTCGTATATACGTGCGTGTGTACATATTGATATACATATGTACATCGATTGTTTGTTATTGTTTCGCGAAAGTGATATTCGTGTGCAGTGCAAAAAAAACAGAAGAAAAAAGAAATGTGAAAATGAGAAGAAAAAAAAAATAATAATAATAAAAGTTCATTGCAATTATTTTCCCAATAACTCGGCACAATTTGTAGTGTTATTTTGTACGATAACTGTTCTCCGCGTACGCAATTTTTGGTTGTGCAGTGCGATGCTGTGCGACGAAATTTTCGCGATCCGATAGTGTTTTGATGATGGCCGAATTAGCCTTCTTAGTGTGTGTGTGGTATTTACATTTTTGTGTAAAGCCATGAATCCGCCTTCGTATAGAATTGTTGTTGCAATTCATCTTCAGTAAGTTTTTTTTTGACATATTAATTTTTTTTTTATTATTTACATATTTATTATCATTATTTATTTTGTTTATTTATGTAATTTATGTTAAGATTAGTTTAAGGTAGATATTATTATTGAGTGTTTATGTTGAAATGTGTTTTTAAAAAAGGGATAAATGTTAAAGTGTTGTGTTGTGTTGAGTGCCGTCGGGGTTTTGATTCTCCAATTCCCGTCGGCATTTTGGGATTTTGGAATTCTGCAACGTTGTCTGGTATGAATGATGTGTTTTCTGTGGATATCGTTGAGTGTTCACTAAGAAGCTTCAAATTCCGTCGGGGTTTTGACTCTACAATTCCCGTCGGCATTTTGGAGTTTCGGAACTCCACAGCGTTATCTGATATTAATGTTTTTGTGTGGTTTAGAGTGGACTGTATGTATGTGTGTTGTGTTGTGTAGGGATAGCTAGGATAAAATAAGTTTATATCATTATATTTTATTAATTTAATAAATTGTTTTCAAAGAAAGAAATGTCTTTAATTTTCCATGTGAGTTTATCAATGTTGTGTCGTTTAAATGTTGTGTTGTGTTGTTTAAATTTTCTAGCTTTTCGCTTGCAATATTTGATTGCAAGTAGCAAAATTTTCAAAGCAATAAAGCAAGTCCGTCTTTTCCGGGATGTGCGCCAATAATTCGTCGGAATCTCAACTGCAACGGCGATAGTTTTTCGTCCTTGAAGAGAACTGAGTCTTCGCGAATTGATCTTGGCTTCCGTATTGTCCACTTTGGGCGCTGTCTCATCCTGGGCAGATATTTTTCGCTCCACTTCTCCACGGCAGTGTCTGCTTGACGAATTTCGAAAAGTCTTGTACCGATTGCGTCTACCTTCAGTGGACCTCTGTTTCTTTTTCCAGCTTGTGCCCGGCAGTTTCGAACAAAACGTTTGTAGTACGCAGGACTGCGGCGAAGCTTAGTAGTTGTACTTGACGCATTGAATACCGCATGCTGATGAATGAAAAAGTGGTGTGGTGTATCCAGTAAGGTATTCTTTTTGTCAACCTCTTTCATCTGTTGAAGCTCCTTGTGTAGTGTGGGGGTTTCCTGGAATCTTCCTTCCAGTTGATGAAACCTACGTAAGGCACCTAACCTCGAGGCACCAAACCCAGGCTTACATCCGTCTTTAAATGGCTACGATACCTCATATCGACCATCAGGCGATCTTGTTATTGTGTTGTTATTCTTTTCGGAAGTTTTCTCTTCCGCAGTTTCCTTAGTGTTGAAAGGCAACTCTTTTAGTTACCAGGACCTTCGCAGCTGAGTGTCATTATCGAGAACCTGTAAGAAGCTATGGACAGGTTCTTTATTTTGTGAAATAACCTTCCCAAGGATAAGCCAACCTAACTCTGATTCCTGTGCGATTGGCGATCTTTCATCATCACCGCGTATAATGGATCCTAGAATAAATTCAGAGTAAACGTCGGCTCCCAGGAGAATATCAACACTCGCAGGCTTGTCGAATTGTGGATCAGCTAACTTCAAACCTTGAATATGTTCCCAGTTTTGCAGAACTAGAGGCTTGGACGGCAAAAGACCAGTCAGAGACTTGAACACATAAGCTGGGGTATTTGTCTCGAAACGTGTTACCAGAGACCCAAAGGTAAGACTTACATACCGTTGACATGAACCACTGCTAACTTTTCCCAATCCAGATACCTGAATGATCGTTCGTCGCTGATGAAGCCCTAATAACTGGACAGCGGATTCAGTAATGAACGTTGCTTCCGATCCAGGATCAACTAACGCCCTCAGATTAAAATAATTTCCATTTGATGACCTAACTCGAACAACTGCTGTTGCTAGAAGAACACTTGGCTGATGTACTTCAGAAGATGCTACTTTAGGTGGGTTAAATTTTGATGTTATGTGAAATGTTTGTGTACCTGTTGTTGTATTTTTATAATCCCTTGTAGGTTTAGAGCTCAGATTATTAACATGCAGCAGAGAATGGTGTGCCTGCTTGCAGTAATAGCAGCGCACACTGCTTTGACAATGGTTCGTCTTGTGACTGTACGCCAAACCGACAAACCCCGATTCTGTCCACTGCCTTAGATCGTTCACAGATCTCCATGGCAATGAACTTCTGACAAGTTCGAAGGGAGTGCTGACCTCTACCACATACCTGGCATGCAAACTGCTTCTTCCTGACGTGCAACACCGTTTTCTTCTCGACCGCAACAGCCTTGTGTACAGAAGAACCGCTGACCTTGATGCTACTCGTTCCAGCTACTGCTTCCAAGGTTCGAAAACGTGTCTCCAGGAACTCTGTAAATTGTCTCAGTGTTGGCAACTCCTTCGAACTACCCAACTTCTCCTCCCACAAACGCTGAGTAAAAGCAGGTAATTTTTGCACCAGAATATAAATTAAAATATCATCCCAAGAACCAACCGGCAATCCTAAGTTTCCCAGGGCGTGGAAACATTCCTGGGATGTGTCCAGTAGAGATTTAATGTTGCTTGCCGTCTCATCATCAACTGATGCTGCTCAAAAAAAAGTTGGAAATGAGCGTTTACCAACACTCGTTTGTGGTCGTATCTGGCGACAAGCAGTTCCCATGCTTTGTCATAATTGCCAGCATACAAACCTAAATGCTGCAACAGACGAGCAGCTTCACCTGTAAGAGACGACTTCAAATAGTGAAGCTTTTGGATTTCACCCAGCTTTTTATTTGTGTGGACTAACGACAAAAAGACATCGTGGAAAGCCCGCCACTTCGTGTACGAGCCCTCAAAATGTGGTATTTGAATTTGGGGCAATGAAAGTTCATTGCAAGAAGCACCTGTGGATTCACCTTCCACAATCTTCTCCTTGGATGCTAACTTGGCATTGTCTATAGCGTCGACCAATTCACCTCGGTAAGTGAAATATGTCTCTTGAAGCAGATCAAAAATTTCATCAAAATCTTCTTCTTCCAGACCTTCTTCGATTTCTCCTCGTCGAATCTTCGCTTGAAGACCAAGCGCATTCTTGAAGTTCCCTTCTAGACTGAGAAGACGACCTGACAGATAGCTGGCTGTACGACGTGATGCTCCAGTCTTTTTGAAGTTGGAGTGGTCACGAAGAATCTGCTCCAGAACACCTTTCTGATCTGCACCCGTAGACAATTTCGACATTTTTAAATGGTTTTTATTTGAAAATTAATTAATTATAAACCAATGTATGTATGTATCAAGTACAATGTTTATTTAATTTTATTAGATACAGTTTATTAAAATAATATTAATTAATTAAAATGTTTTATTACAGGAACTTACGACCTTTGGTCAGCTTTGCCCAGCTGGTGACAGTTGAGGTTAAAGATGAAATAAATTTTTTACACGGCGCGGGAAATGCGATTTCTGCACAACCACCGAGAGTCTGTGAGTCTTAAAAAGAAGAAAGACAAGGGGCAAGACACCGACCGCGAGGGAGTAAATGTATGTAAGTTTATTGTTTTATATATATACACTTGCACTTGCACCTTGTTCACTTTGTTCTTGCACTTTTGCACTTTTTTCTTCTTTATAAATTTTTTTTTTTTTCTTTTTTAAATGTTTAATGTTTTAAATTTATCCGGTTCGTAAAGGGCCAAATGTTGGGGTGTGTAGGGTTTAATACTTTTTCTAAATATGTGTGGGGTTAAAAAATGGGTGGAAAATGCGGATTTTAATAAAACACCTTTGACCTTCTTTAAGGGTTACAGCCAAGAGAAATCTTTATTATTTTCCGGAAATTACTTCCATATTCGACTTACAACTGTCATACAAAATATAAATGTACTAAATAACATATTTCCAATTCGTTACGTTACGTTTTCCTTGTTACATTAGATTAAGTTCAATTAATTTAACTTAGATTTAACATAGATTACAATTTTTAATACTCAAATGAACTAATTATTTTAACTAAAAATATATGTATATTAGTTATACATTTTATTCACGAACACACTGTCTCTACAGAGGCACTACACGTCTTGTTGGGAGTACCACCCTTTGACTTGGAAGCTATCCGTCATGGATTAGCCTTCAAAGTGAGGAGAGGTACAATACTAGGAGAGCGTGATTGGGTGTCTCATAATGGAGTCAACCAGATGTCCTTCCGGGAGCGTAAGCACTTGCTAGACGAATGCGTCATATCTAGATGGCAATCTAGATGGGACGATAGCGTAAACGGCAGAGTCGCCTACCGGTTCCTGAAGAATGTCTTGTTCATGCGAGAGCGGCCTGAGTTGAGTTTTAACCTCAACTTGGGCTTTCTTCTTACTGGCCATGGTTCCTTTAATGCATTCTTGCATAAAAGGAGCCTAAGTCAGGTGGAAGGCTGCTCGTGTGGAGCACCTTTTGAGGACTGGATACACGTTTTGTGTGAATGTTCTCTGTATGATGATGTTAGGAATCTCGAAGCTATGGGCGTAGGTTTTGAAGACGGTGTTTGTGATGTTGGCAGTGTTGTAACTGACAACGCACAAATAGCACGGATTCAGGACTATGCGAACATAGTGTTTGCTAGGCGTCGGAATAGGTAGCTATACCCTGGAGCTCGGTGAGCAGGGTCAAAAGGCGGCCAGTCCTGGGCAATAAGGTGCCCCACTGGAAGTATCCGCAAGGTTGCGAAGCTCGACCGGAGGCTATATTCTGGTACCACGGGAGGTCAGGAGCCCCCGGAACTTAGTTCCGGCCTGACCTAGGAGTTGGCCCCCTTGTGGGAGTATCGTGGTGGCTGTGGTTTACACCCAAAATCGCGGCGAGAGTAGGCCAAGTGGTGTTTGGACATCACATGGCTGAGTATATGTTGTAGCGTGCTATGACCTGTGCTTAGCTCTTTGATGGCCATGGCGCTAACTGGTCTGCTCGATGTGGAGTTGCATTGCAACCGGGTGCCATGACCCACAGACTGGCAGAGGTATTTAGATAGGCCTCAACCCTAACCAAGGGAGAAGATCGTGCCTTATACACGACTTCTAGTAGGCACTGGAGGTGGTATTTATACTATCCAAAGGGCGTTGATTGACGCATTATTTCAATCCTGTTATGAGCGTAAGCGCTCCGTGGGATACGGCCTTAACGGCAGGTGTCCACGTAAAACACAAGAGACGTTCTGTACCCTTATCCTGAGTTGTATTTCAACATCCGAGGTGTACGGTCGTGGTTCGGTAGTCGGAAAGTCGTTTGCCGTTTTGCTAAAATATATATTTTTATTGTATATCCGCACGCTAATTACCTTTTAATTGCGGGAATTACGGTCGTTATTGCGGTTTTCGAATTATACACTAACCGTAATTAGTGTAATAGTATAATTAGTGTCTATGAAGTGGCTGCACTTTTCAGTGCGGACAACATAATAAGTGAGTGAGTGTGGTGATTGGTTTTTACCAACTTAAAAGAGGAGTAATTCCCAAAATCAGTGTGCGTAATCACAATTTACGGTAAAAGATGAATAAATTCCCAAAATCGGTGCGGAAAATTGTGTTGGTTTTTCCGTGTTTTTAGCGTTAGTGTAGTGTTGCCCCTAAATCCAAAATGGCTGACATGAGCGACTGCTCCCAGGTGGATCTTGTGAAGAAGGGGAAGAGGAAAAAGGCAACCCTGCCTGAACCCCCAACCGAGAGTGAAATTGAAACGGACGATCCAGTAAGGAAGAGCATCAAGAAGAAAAAGAAGAAGGAAAAAGAGGAAGTAAAACCGGCTGACAAGGTATGTGACATAAATAGTATAATTAAAGGTGGCAATATAGGGGAACTAAGGAAGTACATAAACGGGCTCAAAACACGGATTATAGACGTGATGTTTGAGCACGGTGGTGCTGATCCCCGGATTGCTAAAAAAATTAATTGACGTATCCGGAGAGTTCGAGAACATTTTTTGCCTTCTGGTAGCGGAGAAAGAGATCACTTGAGACTCTCCAAGTGGTCCTAAACAAGCAGCTGAATAGAGGCCCGATAGCCAATGTGCCAGGTGCGATTTCGGGGATTTCACCCACAAGCCCTAAGGCTCGTAGTTTTGCGGAGGTGGCATCACCTGCGATGAAGCCTGCCGTCCCGCCGAAACCAGCTAACCCCTCCTTGGTTAAACCAGCCAACTCTCCCCTGGTTAAACAAGCTAAGCCTATTGCTCCCAGCTGGTCAGTTGTAGTCAGAAGCAAAAAGTCGACTGTTTCCTCCACGGAAGTTGTATCCAGAATAATGGATAAGATAGCCCCCACCTTGGGAGTCAGGGTGAATGCGGTTAGACCGCTCAAAAACGGGGGCGTAGTAATACGCACTCCCTCGGCTGCTGAAAGAGAACAGATAATTAGCAGGAAGGGGTTCAAGGATATGGACCTTGATGTGGCAGTGCCCGAGAAACCGGGAAATAGGGTCGTTGTACATGACGTACACACCAGCATTTCGCTGGAAGGATTTATGACGGAGCTACACCGTCTGAACTTCCCAGAGGCTGCCGAACAAAATAGGCTGAAAGTAATCTCCAAACCGTGGAAGATTGCGGAAGGTGCTGCAACAAATGTAGTGTTAGAAGGCCCAGCTGCGTCCATAGACGCCTTACGTAGCACGGACAGATGCTACATTAAATGGTTTTCGTTCCCGGTAGGGGAATACAAAATAAGAGTGGGATGTTTCCGGTGCTTTGCTCCGGGTCATGGAGTTGCCGACTGTCCTCATAAGGAGGACATTTTCCGTCGTTGCCGCCTTGAAGGCCATAAGGCAGTAAGCTGCAAGGCAGCGATGCAGTGCAGAAACTGTGCTGCAAGAAGACGGCCGGCTGACCACCTTATGGGGTCAACCGATTGCCCCTTGCAAGTAGCAGAGTTGGCAAGGTTGGCAGCCAGGAACTAGGACTATGAAGATAGTCCAACAAAATTGTCAGGGCGCTTTTTCGGTAGGGGTTGATTTAGGAGCTCAGATGGTTAGCCAGGGCTGCAGCAATGCCCTAGTTCAGGAGCCCTACACATCTGATGGATGTGTTAGGGGTTTGCCTGCAGGAATGCGGGTCTTTCTTGATACCAGAGGAAATGCTGCGATTATTATAAGGGATGTAAATCTAGTTTGTGTGCCAGTTTCCTCCAGCGAACGAGGTATTTGCGTAAGCGTAGAAGGCGCTTTTGGCAGGATTTTTCGTGCCAGCGTCTACTGCAAATACAGTGAGGCAATTGACCCATATATTGAGTATATGGATGGTTTGTTTTCGCTTGTCGGCAGTGAACCCCTTATTATCGGTGTTGACGCCAACGCAACCTCTCCTCTCTGGTTCAGCAAGGAAACCGAACCCTTAACGGGTAACCGGAGCCAGAATCGGGTGAATGTTCTTGGTGAATGGGTCGTTGCCGCAACGCCCATGTTATCAACGAGCCGAGTGAGGTGTATACCTTTGATGCGGTCAACGGTGGCAGGAGTGACATTGATGTTACTCTTGCCAATGAGGCAGCTTTTAGGGCGTTTAGCTTTAGGCGTCGGGTTAGTGTAGGGGTGAGTGATCACAACTGGATTCAGTTTGAGATCGCTCACGAAATAGATTTAAACAATGCAGTTTCAGACAGGAGATGGTGTGTGCGAGGCACTGATTGGAGTGTTTATGGTGCGCGTATACTTGCGGAGGTTTATGCAGCTTAAGCATAGACCAGCAAATCGCACACATTAATGAGTGCGTATGGCGGGTTAATGACGAACGCTTTGAGAGGAGCCATAGGGCGAATCAAAAAAGGGTAAGTTAGTGGAACCGTTGTCTGACAGAAAAGCGAAGGGCTGTCAGAAGCCTAAGGAAGCGATTCCAAAGGGCTAGGGCGGCTAACGCTGAGAACCTGGCTCAGATGGGCATTGCCTTTCGGCAAGCGCTCGCTGAGTACAAGCGGCTCATTGTCACCACAAAGGAGTCTCACTGGAGAAACTTTGCCTCTAATAATAGAGATGATCCCTGGGCAAACTATACACGATTTGCCGTAGAACTAAAAAGACTGCTGACATTGAAGGCATACGTGTGGATAATACGGTTTTATCCACATGGATACTTCATTGCTTGGTCAGTACTTCCCGAGAGAGGAGCGCTTTGAGGACTCTTCATATGAAGAACCTCCGATCCCTCCGGAGTTGAGAACTGAAGAAGTCGACTATGGTGTTTCACATCTTCGCTCCAGGTGATGTCCTGGAGCTGATGGAATGACCGGAGAGATGGTGAGAGCCATCTGGAAGGCCGTCCCAGAATACCTACTCGGACTGTACAGCAAATCTATTGCTTGTAGCCACTTCCCCAAGGATTGGAAAGTGGCAAGGGTGGTTGTGCTCCTGAAGTCCACCGATAAGAATAGGTCTGACCCTAAATCTTATCGGGGCATCAGCCTGCTTCCGGTACTGGGAAAAGTACTGGACAGGGTTATGGTGGAAAGGGTTCCAGAGAGCATGGCGGAACCAATGTCCCCCTTCCGATTCGGCTTTAGAAGAGGCAAGTGTGTCGAGGATGCATGGTCTTTAGTAAAAGACAGAGTCCTCAGAAGCAGGGCCAGTGTGGTTATAGGCATCTTTATTGACTTCAAAGGTGCCTTTGATAACCTAAACTGGAAGAATATAGTAACCTGGTTGCAGGAATTGGGCTGTCGCGAAATTGGGCTTTCGGGAATCTACTTTTCCGACAGAAAAGCGAGTGTGGTAAGTGCACACGACAGCGTCTCAATTAATGTTGAGAGAGATTGCCCCCAGTGGTCCATCTGTGGTCCTTTTATTTGGAACCTGATGATGGATCCACTCTTGCGGCGACTAATCGAGCTCTGTGGGTGCTGCGCCTATGCAGATGACCTCCTCCTCATCCTTGAAGGCCAGTCTAGGGCTGAAATCGAGGCAGTAGGAGAAAGAGCTCTAGCAGTCGTTGCTGAATGGGGAGAAAGCGTAGGGGTAAGTGTGTCGCAGGATAAGACCGTCTTAATGAAGCTCAAGGGCAAGTTGAACGTAAGACGTCGGGCTCCTAAGATACTAAGGTCGTAAGCCCGATCACTGTAAAGAGGGCAAAATCGGTAAGTGGTTCGAAAATTAATAATAATTTAGGTTTAGGTTTAGAATTGAACGAGAATGCTTTCCTGGACGCCAAGGGTACAAATATTTTGCACCTAAATCGGCAGCTGGGCGATTTGGCTAGGGGACTTTCGGAGGTGATCTTCGAAAGGGGGGAAGTTGACACTGTCCTTGCAGGCAGGGTAAATAGTGCCTGTAAGGCCTACGAAGGCATAATTTGGCTGCTCGTGGGGGAAAACGAGCGGCTAAAAGGTTGCCTGGACGTGTATAAACACACCCCAGAGGTAGTGCTTCCGCAGCCTGTGCGTAATGCTGGGCTTCCTACAGCTCCCAACCAGAAGGAGAAGAACTTCGCTCAAGTGGCTGCAGGAGCGATTAAAGCCTCTGTCACAACGGCAAAGGCTCCTGCTCCTGCCTCCCCAAAAAGGGTTCCTGCTTCTGCCGCTCCAGGAAGGATTCCTGTCCCCTCCGGAAAGGTCCCTCCACCTGTGCCAGCACCAGCTCTTACATGGTCCGTGGTCGTGCGGAGTAAGAAGTCCGGTGCGTCGGCAAAAGAAGTTGAGGCTGAAGTCCTCAAGAAGGTCGCCCCATCCTAGGGAGTCAGGGTGGACTGCGTGAGGACGCTCAAAAACGGGAGCGTCGTAATCCGCACTCCAACCGCGTGGGAGAGGGGAAAAATTGCGGACAACCCCAATTTCAGGGAGGCAGGGATAGAGGTTTCGATCCCTCAAAAACCTGGTCCAAGGGTGGTAATAAAAGGTGTGACCACCTCCATCACCCCGGTGGAGTTCATGAACCAGAGGAGTACACTCTTGAAAGTTTCAAAAAGGAACTAAAAATGGTAACCCGACCATGGACTACCAAAGAAGGAGGCAGCGTTAACGTTGTGCTGGAGAGTCTAGGCTCAGCACAAGCGCTTAAAGCACTCCTTGATAGTGGGCGCTGCTATATTGGGTGGTACTCCTTTCCTGTAAAGGAGTAAAAAACCATTGTTGGCTGCTTCCGATGCCTCGGTCTTGACCATGGCATCGCTGATTGCAAGACCCCGGAGGTATGTCGCCGTTGCGGTGAAGAGGGACACCACTCAAAAGGGTGCTCAAAACCGGCCAAATGCCGGAACTGCTCGCTCAAGGGACGAGCAGCCAACCACCGTATGGTATCGGCTGAATGTCCGCTTTATGCGGTTGCTCTTGCCCGGTTGAATGCCACAAACTAATATGGTATTCAACTTCGTGCAATTGAACTGCCAGGGCGCTTTCTCCATTATGGTAGACCTGGAAGCTCGGATGTTCGAGATGGACTGCAGCGTTGCTCTGGTTCAGGAGCCCTATGCTTCGAGGGGAGTAATTAGGGGTTTACCCGCTTCCATGCGGGTCTTCCCTGACACTAGATGCAGAGCTGCAGTGATTGTAAGGGACGCAAACCTTACATGCATCCTTCAAGACGCAGATGAACGTGGCGTATGTGTTGGAGTAGAAGGCGTTTTTGGCAAGATATACTTTGCCAGCGTCTACTGCAAGTATGGTGAGGCAATCGAGCCATACATCCAATACATGGAGGAAGTGCGTTCGCTAGTCGGGAGCGACCCCCTCATCCTCGGCGTTGACGCTAATGCGATTTCCCTCTTGTGGCACAGTAAGATGTCCAGTAACTCGCCTGGATATCCAAGCTATCCACGGGGTGTGGCGCTTAGTGAATGGGCTATATCATCTGATATGCACCCTCTCAATCGGCCGAGTGTGCCGTACACTTTTGACGCGCATGGTCGAAAAAGCGACATTGACGTCACATTCGTAAATGTATCCGCACTTAGGGCGTTCTCTTTTTCATGGAAAATCTCCAGAAGCATAAGTGACCACAGCTGGATACAAGTTGGGGTCACCTATGAGGAGACTGTTATGGCGCCTAGGTTAGATAGGAGATGGTGCACTCGGAATGCTGATTGGAATGTGTACGGTTCTCATATACTTGCAGAGGTATCCTCGATGCCCCTTCAGGTGTATGGAAGCCTCAACATCGATCAGCAGATCGAGTACATCAATGAGTGTGTGTGGCGTGTCAACGACGATCTCTTTGAGAGGAGCCATATCCATTGAGGACGCTTGGGCATATGTCAAAGACTATGTACAGGAATGTAGGGAAGACTATGTCTTAGGCATCTTTATAGATTTTAAAGTTGCTTTTGACAAATTAAGCTGGGGAAGTGTGTTTAGCAGATTGCAGGATGTGGGATGCCAGGAAATTGAGCTTCGGAAAAGCTACTTTTCTGGCAGAAGCGCATGTGCAACGAATACAGCTTGCAATGAATGTGTGCGTGTGAGTGTGGAGCGTGGATGTCCTCAGGGCTCTATCTGTGGTCCATTCATTTGGAACCTCATGATAGATCCACTGCTAGGACAAATATGTGAGACCTGCAAGTGCTGCGCATATGCGGATGACCTGTTACTCATTCTTGAGCGACACTCCAGGAGAGTGTTGCAAGAAATGGGAAACAGAGTAATCCAAATCGTAACGGCCTGGAGCGACAGTGTGGGCGTCGGAGTATCAGAGGAAAAGTCTGTAATGATGATGCTCAAGGGAAAATCATTTAAACGACGACCTCCCACAATCGGTTTGAATGGTAAAAGCCTTAGATATGTGACGCAAGTCAAATATCTGGGCATAACCATGAGTGAGAACTTGAACTTCTTACCACATTTGGAAAGAGTCAAGGACAAACTCACAAACGTTGTGGGTCAGGTAAGGCGCATTATGCGGTCTGACTGGGGGCCCGGTAGGCGTGCTGTGCGCACCATATATGGTGGCCTTTTTGTTGCTTGTGCAACATGCGGGGCATCAGTATGGAGTGACATAGTCACGACTAAGTGGGGCCTCAGAAAGATCCTCTCTTGCCAAAGAGTGGTCTTGCTTGGCTGCTTACCCGTTTGCCGCACTGTCTCTACAGAGGCACTACACGTCTTGTTGGGAGTACCACCCCTTGACTTGGAAGCTATCCGTCGTGGATTAGCCTTCAAAGTGAGGAGAGGTACAATACTAGGAGAGCGTGATTGGGTGTCTCACAATGGAGTCAACCAGATGTCCTTCCGGGAGCGTAAGCACTTGCTAGACGAATGCGTCATATCTAGATGGGAATCTAGATGGGACGATAGCGTAAACGGCAGAGTCACTTACCGCTTCCTGAAGAATGTCTTATTGATGCGAGAGCGGCCTGAGCTGAGTTTTAACCTCAACTTGGGCTTTCTTCTTACTGGCCATGGTCCCTTTAATGCATTTTTGCATAAGAGGGGCCTAAGTCAAGTGGAAGGCTGCTCGTGTGGAGCTCCTTTTGAGGACTGGATACACGTTTTGTGTGAATGTCCTCTGTATGATGATGTTAGGAATCTCGAAGCTATGGGCGCAGGTTTTGAATTAGTGTAATTAGTGATAATTAGTGTCTTTTATGTTTCTGCACTTTTCAGTGCGGACACTTAATTAGTGAGTGAGTGTGGTGATTGGTTTTTACCAATTACTTAAAAGAGGAGGAATTCCCAAAAGTGTTGTGTTGTCTGTTGTGTAATATATTATTTTTACGGGTAAAAGAGGAGAAATTCCCACAATTAGTTAGTGCTGACAATTTTTGTGTTTGGTTTTCTGTGTTGTGTGGTGAGAAGTGTTGCCATTTTGGGTAGGAGACATGCCTCCTACCAAAAAGGACACAGGAAGAAGCATTCGGCTGAAGCTGAAAAAGCTTGTGGAGAAAGGAATCGAGGTAGCCGTCGATAAAGGAGACCCGGATATGGAGGTGAGCATTATAGCTCCAGCTAAAAAGAGGACAAGCGAGGTCGCAAGCTCAAGCAGTACCAAAAAAAGCAAGGTAAGCGAAATTTTAATACCAAATTTTAATAACCCAAAACTGGATGAGAAAGCCTTCCTAGACGCGAAAGGTACAAACATTTTGTACCTAAATAGACAGCTGGGCGATTTGGCTAGGGGGCTTTCTGATGTGGTTTTTGAGAGGGGAGAAGTTGACCCTCTCCTTGCAGGCATGGTAAATAGTGCCTGTAAGGCCTATGAAGGCATAATTTGGCTGCTCGTTGGCTGCTTCTGCCATTACGGCAAAGGCTCCTGCTCCTGCCTCCTCAGCAAGGGTTCCTGTTTCTGCCGCTGCGGGAAGGGTTCCTGTCCCCTCCGGAAAGGTCCCTCCACCTGTGCCAGCACCAGCTCTTACATGGTCCGTGGTCGTGCGGAGTAAGAAGTCCGGTGCGTCGGTAAAAGAAGTTGAGGCTGAAGTCCTCAAGAAGGTCGCCCCATCCTTGGGAGTCAGGGTGGACTGCGTGAGGACGCTCAAAAACGGGAGCGTCGTAATCCGCACTCCAACCGCGTTGGAGAGGGGAAAAATTGCGGACAACCCCAATTTCAGGGAGGCAGGGCTAGAGGTTTCAATCCCTCAAAAACCTGGTCCAAGGGTGGTGATAAAAGGTGTGACCACCTCCATCACCCCGGTGGAGTTCATGAACCAGCTTCATGAGCTAAATTTCAAGGAGGAGTATACCCTTGAAAGTTTTAAAAATGAGCTAAAAATGGTAAGCCGACCATGGACTACCAAAGAAGGAGACAGCGTTAACGTCGTGCTGGAGAGTCTAGGCTCAGCACAAGCGCTTAAAGCACTCCTTGATAGTGGGCGCTGCTATATTGGGTGGTACTCCTTTCCTGTAAAGGAGTACAAAACCATTGTTGGCTGCTTCCGATGCCTCGGTCTTGACCATGGCATCGCTGATTGCAAGACCCCGGAGGTATGTCGTCGTTGCGGTGAAGAGGGACACCACTCAAAAGGGTGCTCAAAACCGGCCAAATGCCGGAACTGCTTGCTCAAGGGACGAGCAGCCAACCACCGTATGGTATCGGCTGAATGTCCGCTTTATGCGGTTGCTCTTGCCCGGTTGAATGCCAGAAACTAATATGGTATTCAACTTCGTGCAATTGAACTGCCAGGGCGCTTTCTCCATTATGGTAGACCTGGGAGCTCGGATGTGCGAGATAGACTGCAGAGTTGCTCTGGTTCAGGAGCCCTATGCTTCGAGGGGAGTAATTAGGGGTTTACCCGCCTCCATGCGGGTCTTCCCTGACACTAGATGCAGAGCTGCAGTGATTGTAAGGGACACAAACCTTACATGCATCCTTCAAGATGCAGATGAACGTGGCGTATGTGTTGGAGTAGAAGGCGTTTTTGGCAAGATATACTTTGCCAGCGTCTACTGCAAGTATGGTGAGGCAATCGAGCCATACATCCAATACATGGAGGAAATGCGTTCGCTAGTCGGGAGCGACCCCCTCATCCTCGGCGTTGACGCTAATGCGATTTCCCTCTTGTGGCACAGTAAGATGTCCAGTAACTCGCCTAGATATCCAAGCTATCCACGGGGTGTGGCGCTTAGTGAATGGGCTATATCATCTGATATGCACCCTCTCAATCGGCCGAGTGAGTCGTACACTTTTGACGCGCATGGTCGAAAAAGCGACATTGACGTCACATTCGTAAATGAATCCGCACTTAGGGCGTTCTCTTTTTCATGGAAAATCTCCAGAAGCATAAGTGACCACAGCTGGATACAAGTTGAGGTCACCTATGAGGAGATTGTTAGGTTAGATAGGAGATGGTGCACTCGGAATGCTGATTGGAACGTGTACGGTTCCCATATACTTGCAGAGGTATCCTCGATGCCCCTTCAGGTGTATGGAAGCCTGAACATCGATCGGCAGATCGAGTACATCAATGAGTGTGTGTGGCGTGTCAACGACGATCTCTTTGAGAGGAGCCGTAAGGTTAACCTCAAAAGAGTGAAGTGGTGGACACGCAGTCTGAATGAGAAGCGGCGGGAAGTCCGAAAACTAAGGAAGAAATTCCAAAGGGCTCGGGCTACCAACGCTGAAAACTTGTCTCAGTTGGGCTCTGCCTTCCGGCAATGCCTTGCTGAGTACAAGAGAATGATTGTTAAGGTTAAGGAAGACGATTGGAGAAGATTCGCGGATTCAAATAGGGACAATCCTTGGGGAAGGCTCTACAAAATATGTAGAGCTAACAATAAATTACCCGAGGTTGGACGTATTTGTGTGGGTGATACTACACATAGGGAGTGGAAGGACTGTATGGGTGCCTTACTCAATGCATTCTTCCCTAGAGATGACCGAGCTGAGGCCCCTCTGGCTACAGAGTCAGTAGTCAACTCAGAACTGCGAACCGAGGAGGTGGAACACGCTGTTTCACTTCTCCGTTCAATGAGGTCTCCTGGACTAGACGGAATGACTGGCGAAATGGTGAAAGCCATTTGGAAAGTAATTCCGGATTATCTAGGCTGCACTTTCAGCAGATGCATTGAGGCGAATCACTTTCCGTTGGGTTGGAAGGAGGCAAAGGTGGTCGTTCTATTGAAGTCTCCCGACAGAATTAGGTCTAACCCTGGATCTTATCGGGGCATCAGCCTGCTTCCGGTACTTGGAAAAGTACTGGAAAGGGTTATGGTGGAAAGACTTCTTGAGAATATGGCCGAACCGATGTCTCCCTTCCAATTCGGATTCAAAAAGGGCATATCAATTGAGGATGCTTGGGAATATGTCAAAGACTGTGTCCAGGAAAGTAGGGAAGACTATGTCTTAGGCATCTTTATAGATTTTAAAGGTGCTTTTGACAATTTAAGCTGGGGAAGTGTGTTTAGAAGATTGCAGGATGTGGGATGCCAGGAAATTGAGCTTTGGAAAAGCTACTTTTCTGGAAGAAACGCATGTGCAACGAATACAGCTTGCAATGAATGTGTGCGTGTGAGTGTGGAGCGTGGATGTCCTCAGGGCTCTATCTGTGGTCCATTCATTTGGAACCTGATGATAGATCCACTGCTAGGACAGATATGTGAGACCTGCAAGTGCTGCGCATATGCGGATGACCTGTTACTCATTCTTGAAGGACACTCCAGGAGAGTGTTGCAAGAAATGGGAAACAGAGTGATCCAAATAGTCACGGCCTGGAGCGACAGTGTGGGCGTCGCCGTATCAGAGGAAAAGTCTGAAATGATGATCCTCAAGGGAAAATCATTTAAACGACGACCTCCCACAATCGGTTTGAATGGTAAAAGCCTTAGATATGTGACGCAAGTCAAATATCTGGGCATAACCATGAGTGAGAACTTGAACTTCTTACCACATTTGGAAAGAGTCAAGGACAAACTCACAAGCGTCGTGGGTCAGGTAAGGCGCATTATGCGGTCTGACTGGGGGCTCGGTAGGCGTGCTGTTCGCACCATATATGGTGGCCTTTTTGTTGCTTGTGCAACATTCGGGGCATCAGTATGGAGTGACATAGTCACGACTAAGTGGGGCCTCAGAAAGATCCTCTCTTGCCAAAGAGTGGTCTTGCTTGGCTGCTTACCCGTTTGCCGCACTGTCTCTACAGAGGCACTACAGGTCTTGTTGGGAGTACCACCCCTTGACTTGGAAGCTATCCGTCGTGGATTAGCCTTCAAAGTGAGGAGAGGTACAGTATTAGGAGAGCGTGATTGGGTGTCTCACAATGGAGGCAACCAGATGTCCTTCCGGGAGCGTAAGCACTTGCTAGACGAATGCGTCATATCTAGATGGCAATCTAGATGGGACGATAGCGTAAACGGCAGAGTCACTTGCCGATTCCTGAAGAATGTCTTGTTCATGCGAGAGCGGCCTGAGTTGAGTTTTAACCTCAACTTGGGCTTTCTTCTTACTGGCCATGGTTCCTTTAATGCATTTTTGCATAAAACACCAAGTGGTGTTTGGACATCACATGGCTGAGTATATGTTGTAGCGTGCAATGACCTGTGCTTAGCTATTTGATGGCCATGGCGCTAACTGGTCTGCTCGATGTGGAGTTGCATTGCAACCGGGTGCCATGACCCACAGACTGGCAGAGGTATTTAGATAGGCCTCAACCCTAACCAAGGGAGAAGATCGTGCCTTATTCACGACTTCTAGTAGGCACTGGAGGTGGTATTTATACTATCCGAAGGGCGTTGATTGACGCATTATTTCAATCCTGTCATGAGCGTAAGCGCTCCGCGGGATAAGGCCTTAACGGCAGGTATCCACGTAAAACACAAGAGACGTTCTGTACGCTTATCCCCAGTTGAATTTCAACAACGAAAGTGCGCGGACGTGTTTTCTGATTTCGTGTGTTCTTAGCATTTGAAAACATATTCGGGGTTTTTCCTTTCGGGCGCTAATTGTTTTTTCCGAGTCACTAATTACCTTTTAGGATATACGGTAATTACGGTCGCTCGGCGGTCGATTTTTACTGCGGTTTTATTGCGGTTTCCGGATATTGTGCTAACTATCAATTGGTGTTCGACGGCTGCACTTTTCAGTGCGGACGAACCTAAAAATTAGTGGGGTGAGTGGTTTTACCAATTTTGAAAAGAGGATTAATTCCCAAAAGTGAACAATCAGAAATCAGTGCGGGAAATACGTTAATTACGGTCGCTCGGTCGGTCGGTTTATTGCGGTTCCGTTTAAATTTGTGAATCAGTAAGAACAGGAGGAATTCCCAAAAGTGTTGTGTTGTGTGTGTTGTCTATTGTTGTGTATTATATTATTTTATTACGGGTAAAAGAGGAGAAATTCCCACAATTAGTTACTGTTGACAATTTTTGTGTTTGGTTTTTCTGTGTTTGAGAAGTGTGGTGAGAAGTGTTGCCATTTTGGGTAGTAGACATGCCTCCTACCAAAAAGAACACAGGAAGAAGCATTCGGCTGAAGCTGAAAAAGCTTGTGGAGAAAGGAATCGAGGTAGCCGTCGATAAAGGAGACCCGGACATGGAGGTGAGCATTATAGCTCCAGCTAAAAAGAGGACAAGCGAGGTCGCAGGCTCAAGCGTTACGAAAAAGAGCAAGGTAAGCGAAATTTTAATTGAAAATAACCCAAAACTGGATGAGAAAGCCTTCCTAGACGCGAAAGGTACAAATATTTTGTACCTAAATAGACAGCTGGGCGATTTGGCTAGGGGGCTTCCTGAGGTGGTTTTTGAGAGGGGAGAAGTTGACCCTCTCCTTGCAGGCAGGGTAAATAGTGCCTGTAAGGCCTACGAAGGCATAATTTGGCTACTCGTTGGGGAAAACGAGCGGCTGAAAGGTTGCCTGGAGGTGTATAAACACACCCCAGAGGTAGTGCGTTGGCAGCCTGTGCGCAATGCTGGGCCTCCTACAGCTCCCAACCGTAAGGAGAAGAGCTTCGCTCAAGTGGCTGCAGGAGCGATTAAAGCCTCTGTCAGTACGACAAAGGCTCCTGCTCCTGCCACCCCAGAAAGGGTTTTTGCTTCTGCCGCTCCAGGAAGGGTTCCTGTCCCCTCCGGAAAGGTCCCACCACCTGTGCCGGCACCAGCTCTTACATGGTCCGTGGTCGTGCGGAGTAAGAAGTCCGGTGCGTCGGCAAAAGAAGTTGAGGCTGAAGTCCTCAAGAAGGTCGCCCCATCCTAGGGAGTCAGGGTGGACTGCGTGAGGACGCTCAAAAACGGGAGCGTCGTAATCCGCACTCCAACCGCGTTGGAGAGGGGAAAAATTGCGGACAACCCCAATTTCAGGGAGGCAGGGCTAGAGGTTTCGATCCCTCAAAAACCTGGTCCAAGGGTGGTAATAAAAGGTGTGACCACCTCCACCACCCCGGTGGAGTTCATGAACCAGCTTCATGAGCTAAATTTCAAGGAGGAGTATACCCTTGAAAGTTTTAAAAAGGAACTAAAAATGGTAACCCGACCATGGACTACCAAAGAAGGAGGCAGTGTTAACGTTGTGCTGGAGAGTCTAGGCTCAGCACAAGCGCTTAAAGCACTCCTTGATAGTGGGCGCTGCTATATTGGGTGGTACTCCTTTCCAGTAAAAGAGTACAAAACCATTGTTGGCTGCTTCCGATGCCTCGGTCTTGACCATGGCATCGCTGATTGTAAAACCCATGAGGTATGTCGCCGTTGTGGTGCAGAGGGACACCACTCAAGAGGGTGCTCAAAACCGGCCAAATGCCGGAACTGCTCGCTCAAGGGACGAGCAGCCAACCACCGTATGGTATCGGCTGAATGTCCGCTTTATGCGGTTGCTCTTGCCCGGTTGAATGCCACAAACTAATATGGTATTCAACTTCGTGCAATTGAACTGCCAGGGCGCTTTCTCCATTATGGTAGACCTGGGAGCTCGGATGTGCGAGATGGACTGCAGCGTTGCTCTGGTTCAGGAGCCCTATGCTTCGAGGGGAGTAATTAGGGGTTTACCCGCTTCCATGCGCGTCTTCCCTGACACTAGATGCAGAGCTGCAGTGATTGTAAGGGACGCAAACCTTACATGCATCCTTCAAGACGCAGATGAACGTGGCGTATGTGTTGGAGTAGAAAGCGTTTTTGGCAAGATATACGTTGCCAGCGTCTACTGCAAGTATGGTGAGGCAATCGAGCCATACATACATGGAGGAAGTGCGTTCGCTAGTCGGGAGCGATCCCCTCATCCTCGGCGTTGACGCTAATGCGATTTCCCTCTTGTGGCACAGTAAGATGTCCAGTAACTCGCCTGGATATGCAAGCTATCCACGGGGTGTGGCGCTTAGTGAATGGGCTATATCATCTGATATGCACCCTCTCAATCGGCCGAGTGAGTCGTACACTTTTGAACCGCATGGTCGAAAAAGCGACATTGACGTCACATTCGTAAATGAATCCGCACTTAGGGCGTTCCCTTTTTCATGGAAAATCTCCAGAAGCATAAGTGACCACAGCTGGATACAAGTTGAGGTCACCTATGAGGAGACTGTTAGGGCGCCTAGGTTAGATAGGAGATGGTGCACTCGGAATGCTCATTGGAATGTGTACGGTTCCCATATACTTGCAGAGGTATCCTCGATGCCCCTTCAGTTGTATGGAGGCCTGAACATCGATCAGCAGATCGAGTACATCAATGAGTGTGTGTGGCGTGTCAACGACGATCTCTTTGAGAGGAGCCGTAAGGTTAACCTCAAAAGAGTGAAGTGGTGGACACGCAGTCTGAATGCGAAGCGGCGGGAAGTCCGAAAACTAAGGAAGAAATCCCAAAGGGCTCGGGCTACCAACGCTGAAAACTTGTCTCAGTTGGGCTCTGCCTTCCGGCAATGCCTTGCTGAGTACAAGAGAATGATTGTTAAAGTTAAGGAAGACGATTGGAGAAGATTCGCGGATTCAAATAGGGACATTCCTTGGGGAAGGCTCTACAAAATATGTAGAACTAACAATAAGTTACCCGAGGTTGGACGTATTTGTGTGGGTGATACTACACATAGGGAGAGGAAGGACTGTATGGGTGCCTTACTCAATGCATTCTTCCCTAGAGATGACCGAGCTGAGGCCCCTCTGGCTACAGAGTCAGTAGTCAACTCAGAACTGCGAACCGAGGAGGTGGAATACTCTGAGGTCTCCTGGACTAGACAGAATGACTGGCGAAATGGTGAAAGCCATTTGGAAAGTAATTCCGGATTATCTAGGCTGCACTTTTAGCAGATGCATTGAGGCGAATCACTTTCCGTTGGGTTGGAAAGAGGCAAAGGTGGTCGTTCTATTGAAGTCTCCCGACAGAATTAGGTCTAACCCTGGATCCTATCGGGGCATCAGCCTGCTTCCGGTACTTGGAAAAGTACTGGAAAGGATTATGGTGGCAAGACTTCTTGATAATAGGGCCGAACCGATGTCCCCCTTCCAATTCGGATTCAAAAAGGGCATATCCATTGAGAATGCTTGGGCATATGTCAAAGACTGTGTCCAGGAAAGTAGGGAAGACTATGTCTTAGGCATCTTTATAGATTTTAAAGGTAATTTAAGCTGGGGAAGTGTGTTTAGAAGATTGCAGGATGTGGGATGCCAGGAAATTGAGCTTTGGAAAAGCTACTTTTCTGGAAGAAGCGCATGTGCAATGAACACAGGTGGCAATGAATGTGTGCGTGTGAGTGTGGAGCGTGGATGTCCTCAGGGCTCTATCTGTGGTCCATTCATTTGGAACCTCATGACGGATCCACTGCTAGGACAGATACGTGAGACCTTTTAATGGTCTGCCTAAATTGACCTTATTAAAAAATATCTATATAATTTGCAATATGTTATTGTTTTATGCATTATTAAAATCCAAGATCTGAATTGGGAGGTTATAAAACAACACGTCAACTTATTCAGTTCATTACATGAAATGTTTTTGTTATACTACTAGTTTATTCATGTAAAATTCAAAAAGAAAACTATTTGTATGTTACTCTTCAAAATAATTTAGATTAAATTCCTGCAAGTGCTGTGCATATGCGGATGACCTGTTGCTCATTCTTGAAGGACACTCCAGGAGAGTGTTGCAAGAAATGGGAAACAGAGTGATCCAAATCGTCACGGCCTGGAGCGACAGTGTGGGCGTCGCCGTATCAGAGGAAAAGTCTGTAATGATGATCCTCAAGGGAAAATCATTTAAACGACGACCTCCCACAATCGGTTTGAATGGTAAAAGCCTTAGATATGTGACGCAAGTCAAATATCTGGGCATAACCATGAGTGAGAACTTGAACTTCTTACCACATTTGGAAAGAGTCAAGGACAAACTCACAAACGTTGTGGGTTAGGTAAGGCGCATTATGCGGTCTGACTGGGGGCTCGGTAGGCGTGCTGTTCGCGCCACATATGGTGGCCTTTTTGTTGCTTGTGCAACATTCGGGGCATCAGTATGGAGTGACATAGTCACGACTAAGTGGGGCCTCAGAAAGATCCTCTCTTGCCAAAGAGTGGTCTTGCTTGGCTGCTTACCCGTTTGCCGCACTGTCTCTACAGAGGCACTACACGTCTTGTTGGGAGTACCACCCCTTGACTTGGAAGCTATCCGTCGTGGATTAGCCTTCAAAGTGAGGAGAGGTACAGTATTAGGAGAGCGTGATTGGGTGTCTCACAATGGAGTCAACCAGATGTCCTTCCGGGAGCGTAAGCACTTGCTAGACGAATGCGTCATATCTAGATGGGACGATAGCGTAAACGGCAGAGTCACTTACCGCTTCCTGAAGAATGTCTTATTCATGCGAGAGCGGCCTGAGCTGAGTTTTAACCTCAACTTGGGCTTTCTTCTTACTGGCCATGGTCCCTTTAATGCATTTTTGCATAAGAGGGGCCTAAGTCAGGTGGAAGGCTGCTCGTGTGGAGCTCCTTTTGAGGACTGGATACAAGTTTTGTGTGAATGTTCTCTGTATGATGATGTTAGGAATCTCGAAGCTATGGGCATAGGTTTTGAAGACGGTGTTTGTGACGTTGGCAGTGTTCTAACTGACGTAACGTATGTGTTGGAGTAGAAGGCGTTTTTGGCAAGATATACTTTTCCAGCGTCTACTGCAAGTGCGGTGAGGCAATCGAGCCATACATCCAATACATGGAGGAAGTGCGTTCGCTAGTCGGGAGCGACCCCCTCATCCTCGGCGTTGACGCTAATGCGATTTCCCTCTTGTGGCACAGTAAGAAGTCCAGTAAGTCGCCTGGATATTCAAGCTATCCACGGGGTGTAGCGCTTAGTCAATGGGCTATATCATCTGATATGCACCCTCTCAATCGGCCGAGTGAGTCGTACACTTTTGACGCGCATGCTCGAAAAAGCGACATTGACGTCACATTCGCAAATGAATCCGCACTTAGGGCGTTCTCTTTTTTATGGAAAATCTCCAGAAGCATAAGTGACCACAGCTGGATACAAGTTGAGGTCACCTATGAGGAGACTGTTAGGGTGCCTAGGTTAGATAGGAGATGGTGCACTCGGAATGCTGACTGTAATGTGTACGGTTCCCATATACTTGCAGAGGTATCCTCGATGCCCCTTCAGGTGTATGGAAGCCTGAACATCGATCAGCAGATCGAGTACATCAATGAATGTGTGTGGCGTGTCAACGACGATCTCTTTGAGAGGAGCCATATCCATTGAGGATGCTTGGGCATATGTCAAAGACTGTGTCCAGGAAAGTAGGGAAGACTATGTCTTAGGCATCTTTATAGATTTTAAAGTTGCTTTTGACAATTTAAGCTGGGGAAGTGTGTTTAGAAGCTTGCAGGATGTGGGATGCCAGGAAATTGAGCTTTGGAAAAGCTACTTTTCTGGAAGAAGCGCTTGTGCAATGAGCACAGGTGGCAATGAATGTTTGCGTGTGAGTGTGGAGCGTGGATGTCCTCAGGGCTCTATCTGTGGTCCATTCATTTGGAACCTCATGATAGATCCACTGCTAGGACAGATACGTGAGACCTGCAAGTGCTGTGCATATGCGGATGACTTGTTACTCATTCTTGAAGGACACTCCAGGAGAGTGTTGCAAGAAATGGGAAACAGAGTAATTCAAATCGTCACGGCCTGGAGCGACAGTGTGGGCGTCGCCGTATCAGAGGAAAAGTCTGTAATGATGATCCTCAAGGGAAAATCATTTAAACGACGACCTCCCACAATCGGTTTGAATGGTAAAAGCCTTAGATATGTGACGCAAGTCAAATAACTGGGCATAACCATGAGTGAGAACTTGAACTTCTTACCACATTTGGAAAGAGTCAAGGACAAACTCACAAGCGTCGTGGGTCAGGTAAGGCGCATTATGCGGTCTGACTGGGGCTCGGTAGGCGTGCTGTTCGCGCCACATATGGTGGCCTTTTTGTTGCTTGTGCAACATTCGGGGCATCAGTATGGAGTGACATAGTCACGACTAAGTGGGGCCTCAGAAAGATCCTCTCTTGCCAAAGAGTGGTCTTGCTTGGCTGCTTACCCGTTTGCCGCACTGTCTCTACAGAGGCACTACAGGTCTTGTTGGGAGTACCACCCCTTGACTTGGAAGCTATCCGTCGTGGATTAGCCTTCAAAGTGAGGAGAGGTACAGTATTAGGAGAGCGTGATTGGGTGTCTCACAATTGAGTCAACCAGATGTCTTTCCGGGAGCATAAGCACTTGCTAGACGAATGCGTCATATCTAGATGGGACGATAGCGTAAACGGCAGAGTCACTTACCGCTTCCTGAAGAATGTCTTATTCATGCGAGAGCGGCTTGAGCTGAGTTTTAACCTCAACTTGGGCTTTCTTCTTACTGGCCATGGTTCCTTTAATGCATTTTTGCATAAGAGGGGCCTAAATCAGGTGGAAGGCTGCTCGTGAGGACCTCCTTTTGAGGACTGGATACACGTTTTGTGTGAATGTCCTCTGTATGATGATGTCAGGAATCTCGAAGCTATGGGCATAGGTTTTGAAGACGGTGTTTGTGACGTTGGCAGTGTTCTAACTGACAACGCGCAAATAGCAAGGATTCAGGACTATGCGAACATAGTGTTTGCTAGGCGTCGGAATAGGTAGCTATACCCTGGAGCTCGGTGAGCAGGGCAGAAAGGCGGCCAGTCCTGGGCAATAAGGTACCACACCGGAAGTAACCGCAAGATTGCGAAGCTCGACCGGAGGCTATATTCTGGTACCACGGGAGGTCACGAGCCCCCGGAACTTGGTTTCGGCCTGACCTGGGAGTTGGCCCCCTTGTGGGAGTAGCGTGGTGGCTGTGGTTTACACCACATCGTAATCCGCACTCCAACCGCGTTGGAGAGGGGAAAAATTGCGGACAACCCCAATTTCAGGGAGGCAGGGCTAGAGGTTTCGATCCCTCAAAAACCTGGTCCAAGGGTGGTAATAAAAGGTGTGACCACCTCCATCACCCCGGTGGAGTTCATGAACCAGAGGAGTACACTCTTGAAAGTTTCAAAAAGGAACTAAAAATGGTAACCCGACCATGGACTACCAAAGAAGGAGGCAGCGTTAACGTTGTGCTGGAGAGTCTAGGCTCAGCACAAGCGCTTAAAGCACTCCTTGATAGTGGGCGCTGCTATATTGGGTGGTACTCCTTTCCTGTAAAGGAGTACAAAACCATTGTTGGCTGCTTCCGATGCCTCGGTCTTGACCATGGCATCGCTGATTGCAAGACCCCGGAGGTATGTCGCCGTTGCGGTGAAGAGGGACACCACTCAAAAGGGTGCTCAAAACCGGCCAAATGCCGGAACTGCTCGCTCAAGGGACGAGCAGCCAACCACCGTATGGTATCGGCTGAATGTCCGCTTTATGCGGTTGCTCTTGCCCGGTTGAATGCCAGAAACTAATATGGTATTCAACTTCGTGCAATTGAACTGCCAGGGCGCTTTCTCCATTATGGTAGACCTGGGAGCTCGGATGTGCGAGATGGACTGCAGCGTTGCTCTGGTTCAGGAGCCCTATGCTTCGAGGGGAGTAATTAGGGGTTTACCCGCTTCCATGCGGGTCTTCCCTGACACTAGATGCAGAGCTGCAGTGATTGTAAGGGACACAAACCTTACATGCATCCTTCAAGATATATATATATGCATATACTTATATATTAAGTATATAGGTATTATGGATGTATATGTATTAGATGTAAGTAGGTTAAGTAGGTTAGGTAGTCTATAAGTTTTTAGTTTTAAGTTTTTATAATATAAAAAAAAACAGTCCATTTACTAAGTTTTTAGTTAAAATTTATTTTCTTAGTTCTAGTATTAAGTAATGTTAAATTGAATATAAAATTAGAATGTAAGATTCGTCGAAAGACATAGTTTAAGTGTTAGGTTTAACTTAGAGCGCCCGCATGGGGCCAGTAAGTTAGTATAAGATAATTTTAAGTTATTTAAGCTAATTTTTAAGCATTTTTTTGTCTAGCATGTAAGAGTAAATTAATTAGTTAAATAAAAATGCATTTAAACTGAACTGAACTGCATCCTTCAAGATGCAGATGAACGTGGCGTATGTGTTGGAGTAGAAGGCGTTTTTGGCAAGTTATACTTTGCCAGCGTCTACTGCAAGTATGGTGAGGCAATCGAGCCATACATCCAATACATGGAGGAAGTGCGTTCGCTAGTCGCTGAGCGACCCCCTCATCCTCGGCGTTGACGCTAATGCGATTTCCCTCTTGTGGCACAGTAAGATGTCCAGTAACTCGCCTGGATATCCAAGCTATCCACGGGGTGTGGCGCTTAGTGAATGGGCTATATCATCTGATATGCACCCTCTCAATCGGCCGAGTGAGTCGTACACTTTTGACGCGCATGGTCGAAAAAGCGACATTGACGTCACATTCGTAAATGAATCCGCACTTAGGGCGTTCTCTTTTTCATGGAAAATCTCCAGAAGCATAAGTGACCACAGCTGGATACAAGTTGAGGTCACCTATGAGGAGACTGTTAGGGCGCCTAGGTTAGATAGGAGATGGTGCACTCGGAATGCTGACTGGAATGTGTACGGTTCCCATATACTTGCAGAGGTATCCTCGATGCCCCTTCAGGTGTATGGAAGCCTGAACATCGATCAGCAGATCGAGTACATCAATGAGTGTGTGTGGCGTGTCAACGACGATCTCTTTGAGAGGAGCCGTAAGGTTAATCTCAAAAGAGTGAAGTGGTGGACACGCAGTCTGAATGCGAAGCGGCGGGAAGTCCGAAAACTAAGGAAGAAATTCCAAAGGGCTCGGGCTACCAACGCTGAAAACTTGTCTCAGTTGGGTTCTGCCTTCCTGGTAATGTCTTGCTGAGTACAAGAGCATGATTGTTAAAGTTAAGGAAGACGATTGGAGAAGATTCGCGGATTCAAATAGGGACAATCCTTGGGGAAGGCTCTACAAAACATGTAGAGCTAACAATAAATTACCCGAGGTTGGACGTATTTGCGTGGGTGATACTACACATAGGGAGTGGAGGGACTGTATGGGTGCCTTACTCAATGCATTCTTCCCTAGAGATGACCGAGCTGAGGCCCCTCTGGCTACAGAGTCAGTAGTCAACTCAGAACTGCGAACCGAGGAGGTGGAACACGCTGTTTCACTTCTCCGTTCAAAGAGGTCTCCTGGACTAGACGGAATGACTGGCGAAATGGTGAAAGCCATTTGGAAAGTAATTCCGGATTATCTAGGCTGCACTTTCAGCTGATGCATTGAGGCGAATCATTTTCCGCTGGGTTGGAAGGAGGCAAAGGTGGTCGTTCTCTTGAAGTCTCTCGACAGGATTAGGTCTAACCAAGGTCATTAGGTCAAGGACAAACTCACAAGCGTCGTGGGTCAAGTAAGGCGCATTATGCGGTCTGACTGGGGGCTCGGTAGGCGTGCTGTTCGCACCATATATGGTGGCCTTTTTGTTGCTTGTGCAACATTCGGGGCATCAGTATGGAGTGACATAGTCACGACTAAGTGGGGCCTCAGAAAGATCCTCTCTTGCCAAAGAGTGGTCTTGCTTGGCTGCTTACCCGTTTGCCGCACTGTCTCTACAGAGGCACTACAGGTCTTGTTGGGAGTACCACCCCTTGACTTGGAAGCTATCCGTCGTGGATTAGCCTTCAAAGTGAGGAGAGGTACAGTATTAGGAGAGTGTGATTGGGTGTCTCACAATGGAGTCAACCAGATGTCCTTCCGGGAGCGTAAGCACTTGCTAGACGAATGCGTCATATCTAGATGGCAATCTAGATGGGACGATAGCGTAAACGGCAGCCGGTTCCTGAAGAATGTCTTGTTCATGCGAGAGCGGCCTGAGTTGAGTTTTAACCTCAACTTGGGCTTTCTTCTTACTGGCCATGGTTCCTTTAATGCATTCTTGCATAAAAGGAGCCTAAGTCAGGTGGAAGGCTGCTCGTGTGGAGCTCCTTTTGAGGACTGGATACACGTTTTGTGTGAATGTTCTCTGTATGATGATGTTAGGAATCTCGAAGCTATGGGCGTAGGTTTTGAAGACGGTGTTTGTGATGTTGGCAGTGTTCTAACTGACAACGCACAAATAGCACGGATTCAGGACTATGCGAACATAGTGTTTGCTAGGCGTCGGAATAGGTAGCTATACCCTGGAGCTCGGTGAGCAGGGTCAAAAGGCGGCCAGTCCTGGGCAATAAGGTGCCCCACTGGAAGTAACCGCAAGGTTGCGAAGCTCGACCGGAGGCTATATTCTGGTACCACGGGAGGTCAGGAGCCCCCGGAACTTAGTTCCGGCCTGACCTAGGAGTTGGCCCCCTTGTGGGAGTATCGTGGTGGCTGTGGTTTACACCCAAAATCGCGGCGAGAGTAGGCCAAGTGGTGTTTGGACATCACATGGCTGAGTATATGTTGTACCTGTGCTTAGCTCTTTGATGGCCATGGCGCTAACTGGTCTGCTCGATGTGGAGTTGCATTGCAACCGGGTGCCATGACCCACAGACTGGCAGAGGTATTTAGATAGGCTTCAACCCTAACCAAGGGAGAAGATCGTGCCTTATACACGACTTCTAGTAGGCACTGGAGGTGGTATTTATACTATCCAAAGGGCGTTGATTGACGCATTATTTCAATCCTGTTATGAGCGTAAGCGCTCCGTGGGATACGGCCTTAACGGCAGGTGTCCACGTAAAACACAAGAGACGTTCTGTACCCTTATCCTGAGTTGTATTTCAACATCCGAGGTGTACGGTCGTGGTTCGGTAGTCGGAAAGTCGTTTGCCGTTTTGCTAAAATATATATTTGTATTGTATATCCGCACGCTAATTACCTTTTAATTGCGGGAATTACGGTCGTTATTGCGGTTTTCGAATTATGCACTAACCCTAATTAGTGTAATAGTATAATTAGTGTCTATGAAGTGGCTGCACTTTTCAGTGCGGACAACATAATAAGTGAGTGAGTGTGGTGATTGGTTTTTACCAACTTAAAAGAGGAGTAATTCCCAAAATCAGTGTGCGTAATCACAATTTACGGTAAAAGATGAATAAATTCCCAAAATCGGTGCGGAAAATTGTGTTGGTTTTTCCGTGTTTTTAGCGTTAGTGTAGTGTTGCCCCTAAATCCAAAATGGCTGACATGAGCGACTGCTCCCAGGTGGATCTTGTGAAGAAGGGGAAGAGGAAAAAGGCAACCCTGCCTGAACCCCCAACCGAGAGTGAAATTGAAACGGACGATCCAGTAAGGAAGAGCATCAAGAAGAAAAAGAAGAAGGAAAAAGAGGAAGTAAAACCGGCTGACAAGGTATGTGACATAAATAGTATAATTAAAGGTGGCAATATAGGGAAACTAAGGAAGTACATAAACGGGCTCAAAACACGGATTATAGACGTGATGTTTGAGCACGGTGGTGCTGATCCCCGGATTGCTAAAAAAATTAATTGACGTATCCGGAGAGTTCGAGAACATTTTTCGCCTTCTGGTAGCGGAGAAAGAAAGAGTTCCGGGATCACTTGAGACTCTCCAAGTGGTCCTAAACAAAGAGCTGAATAGAGGCCCGATAGCCAATGTGCCAGGTGCGATTTCGGGGATTTCACCCACAAGCCCTAAGGCTCGTAGTTTTGCGGAGGTGGCATCACCTGCGATGAAGAGCGCCGTCCCGCCGAAACCAGCTAACCCCTCCTTGGTTAAACCAGCCAACTCTCCCCTGGTTAAACAAGCTAAGCCTATTGCTCCCAGCTGGTCAGTTGTAGTCAGAAGCAAAAAGTCGACTGTTTCCTCCACGGAAGTTGTATCCAGAATAATGGATAAGATAGCCCCCACCTTGGGAGTCAGGGTGAATGCGGTTAGACCGCTCAAAAACGGGGGCGTAGTAATACGCACTCCCTCGGCTGCTGAAAGAGAACAGATAATTAGCAGGAAGGGGTTCAAGGATATGGACCTTGATGTGGCAGTGCCCGAGAAACCGGGAAATAGGGTCGTTGTACATGACGTACACACCAGCATTTCGCTGGAAGGATTTATGACGGAGCTACACCGTCTGAACTTCCCAGAGGCTGCCGAACAAAATAGGCTGAGAGTAATCTCCAAACCGTGGAAGATTGCGGAAGGTGCTGCAACAAATGTAGTGTTAGAAGGCCCAGCTGCGTCCATAGACGCCTTACGTAGCACGGACAGATGCTACATTAAATGGTTTTCGTTCCCGGTAGGGGAATACAAAATAAGAGTGGGATGTTTCCGGTGCTTTGCTCCGGGTCATGGAGTTGCCGACTGTCCTCATAAGGAGGACATTTTCCGTCGTTGCCGCCTTGAAGGCCATAAGGCAGTAAGCTGCAAGGCAGCGATGCAGTGCAGAAACTGTGCTGCAAGAAGACGGCCGGCTGACCACCTTATGGGGTCAACCGATTGCCCCTTGCAAGTAGCAGAGTTGGCAAGGTTGGCAGCCAGGAACTAGGACTATGAAGATAGTCCAACAAAATTGTCAGGGCGCTTTTTCGGTAGGGGTTGATTTAGGAGCTCAGATGGTTAGCCAGGGCTGCAGCAATGCCCTAGTTCAGGAGCCCTACACATCTGATGGATGTGTTAGGGGTTTGCCTGCAGGAATGCGGGTCTTTCTTGATACCAGAGGAAATGCTGCGATTATTATAAGGGATGTAAATCTAGTTTGTGTGCCAGTTTCCTCCAGCGAACGAGGTGTTTGCGTAAGCGTAGAAGACGCTTTTGGCAGGATTTTTCTTGCCAGCGTCTACTGCAAATACAGTGAGGCAATTGACCCATATATTGAGTATATGGATGGTTTGTTTTCGCTTGCCGGCAGTGAACCCCTTATTATCGGTGTTGACGCCAACGCAACCTCCCCTCTCTGGTTCAGCAAGGAAACCGAACCCTTAACGGGTAACCGGAGCCAGAATCGGGTGAATGTTCTTGGTGAATGGGTCGTTGCCGCAACGCCCATGTTATCAACGAGCCGAGTGAGGTGTATACCTTTGATGCGGTCAACGGTGGCAGGAGTGACATTGATGTTACTCTTGCCAATGAGGCAGCTTTTAGGGCGTTTAGCTTTAGGCGTCGGGTTAGTGTAGGGGTGAGTGATCACAACTGGATTCAGTTTGAGATCGCTCACGAAATAGATTTAAACAATGCAGTTTCAGACAGGAGATGGTGTGTGCGAGGCACTGATTGGAGTGTTTATGGTGCGCGTATACTTGCGGAGGTTTATGCAGCTTAAGCATAGACCAGCAAATCGCACACATTAATGAGTGCGTATGGCGGGTTAATGACGAACGCTTTGAGAGGAGATATAGGGCGAATCAAAAAAGGGTAAGTTAGTGGAACCGTTGTCTGACAGAAAAGCGAAGGGCTGTCAGAAGCCTAAGGAAGCGATTCCAAAGGGCTAGGGCGGCTAACGCTGAGAACCTGGCTCAGATGGGCATTGCCTTTCGGCAAGCGCTCGCTGAGTACAAGCGGCTCATTGTCAGCACAAAGGAGTCTCACTGGAGAAACTTTGCCTCTAATAATAGAGATGATCCCTGGGCAAACTATACACGATTTGCCGTAGAACTAAAAAGACTGCTGACATTGAAGGCATACGTGTGGATAATACGGTTTTATCCACATGGAAAGACTGCCTTACTTCATTGCTTGGTCAGTACTTCCCGAGAGAGGAGCGCTTTGAGGACTCTTCATATGAAGAACCTCCGATCCCTCCGGAGTTGAGAACTGAAGAAGTCGACTATGGTGTTTCACATCTTCGCTCCAGGTGATGTCCTGGAGCTGATGGAATGACCGGAGAGATGGTGAGAGCCATCTGGAAGGCCGTCCCAGAATACCTACTCGGACTGTACAGCAAATCTATTGCTTGTAGCCACTTCCCCAAGGATTGGAAAGTGGCAAGGGTGGTTGTGCTCCTGAAGTCCACCGATAAGAATAGGTCTGACCCTAAATCTTATCGGGGCATCAGCCTGCTTCCGGTACTGGGAAAAGTACTGGACAGGGTTATGGTGGAAAGGGTTCCAGAGAGCATGGCGGAACCAATGTCCCCCTTCCGATTCGGCTTTAGAAGAGGCAAGTGTGTCGAGGATGCATGGTCTTTAGTAAAAGACAGAGTCCTCAGAAGCAGGGCCAGTGTGGTTATAGGCATCTTTATTGACTTCAAAGGTGCCTTTGATAACCTAAACTGGAAGAATATAGTAACCTGGTTGCAGGAATTGGGCTGTCGCGAAATTGGGCTTTCGGGAATCTACTTTTCCGACAGAAAAGAGAGTGTGGTAAGTGCACACGACAGCGTCTCAATTAATGTTGAGAGAGATTGCCCCCAGGGGTCCATCTGTGGTCCTTTTATTTGGAACTCTTGCGGCGACTAAACGAGCTCTGTGGGTGCTGCGCCTATGCAGATGACCTCCTCCTCATCCTTGAAGGCCAGTCTAGGGCTGAAATCGAGGCAGTAGGAGAAAGAGCTCTAGCAGTCGTTGCTGAATGGGGAGAAAGCGTAGGGGTAAGTGTGTCGCAGGATAAGACCGTCTTAATGAAGCTCAAGGGCAAGTTGAACGTAAGACGTCGGGCTCCTAAGATACTAAGGTCGTAAGCCCGATCACTGTAAAGAGGGCAAAATCGGTAAGTGGTTCGAAAATTAATAATAATTTAGGTTTAGGTTTAGAATTGAACGAGAATGCTTTCCTGGATGCCAAGGGTACAAATATTTTGCACCTAAATCGGCAGCTGGGCGATTTGGCTAGGGGACTTTCGGAGGTGATCTTCGAAAGGGGGGAAGTTGACACTGTCCTTGCAGGCAGGGTAAATAGTGCCTGTAAGGCCTACGAAGGCATAATTTGGCTGCTCGTGGGGGAAAACGAGCGGCTAAAAGGTTGCCTGGACGTGTATAAACACACCCCAGAGGTAGTGCTTCCGCAGCCTGTGCGTAATGCTGGGCTTCCTACAGCTCCCAACCAGAAGGAGAAGAACTTCGCTCAAGTGGCTGCAGGAGCGATTAAAGCCTCTGTCACAACGGCAAAGGCTCCTGCTCCTGCCTCCCCAGAAAGGGTTCCTGCTTCTGCCGCTCCAGGAAGGATTCCTGTCCCCTCCGGAAAGGTCCCTCCACCTGTGCCAGCACCAGCTCTTACATGGTCCGTGGTCGTGCGGAGTAAGAAGTCCGGTGCGTCGGCAAAAGAAGTTGAGGCTGAAGTCCTCAAGAAGGTCGCCCCATCCTAGGGAGTCAGGGTGGACTGCGTGAGGACGCTCAAAAACGGGAGCGTCGTAATCCGCACTCCAACCGCGTTGGAGAGGGGAAAAATTGCGGACAACCCCAATTTCAGGGAGGCAGGGCTAGAGGTTTCGATCCCTCAAAAACCTGGTCCAAGGGTGGTAATAAAAGGTGTGACCACCTCCATCACCCCGGTGGAGTTCATGAACCAGAGGAGTACACTCTTGAAAGTTTCAAAAAGGAACTAAAAATGGTAACCCGACCATGGACTACCAAAGAAGGAGGCAGCGTTAACGTCGTGCTGGAGAGCCTAGGCTCAGCACAAGCGCTTAAAGCACTCCTTGATAGTGGGCGCTGCTATATTGGGTGGTACTCCTTTCCTGTAAAGGAGTACAAAACCATTATTGGCTGCTTCCGATGCCTCGGTCTTGACCATGGCATCGCTGATTGCAAGACCCCGGAGGTATGTCGTTGCGGTGAAGAGGGACACCACTCAAAAGGGTGCTCAAAACCGGCCAAATACCGGAACTGCTCGCTCAAGGGACGAGCAGCCAACCACCGTATGGTATCGGCTGAATGTCCGCTTTATGCGGTTGCTCTTGCCCGGTTGAATGCCAGAAACTAATATGGTATTCAACTTCGTGCAATTGAACTGCCAGGGCGCTTTCTCCATTATGGTAGACCTGGGAGCTCGGATGTGCGAGATGGACTGCAGCGTTGCTCTGGTTCAGGAGCCCTATGCTTCGAGGGGAGTAATTAGGGGTTTACCCGCTTCCATGCGGGTCTTCCCTAACACTAGATGCAGAGCTGCAGTGATTGTAAGGGACACAAACCTTACATGCATCCTTCAAGATATATATATATGCATATACTTATATATTAAGTATATAGGTATTATGGATGTATATGTATTAGATGTAAGTAGGTTAAGTAGGTTACGTAGTCTATAAGTTTTTAGTTTTAAGTTTTTATAATATAAAAAAAAACAGTCCATTTACTAAGTTTTTAGTTAAAATTTATTTTCTTAGTTCTAGTATTAAGTAATGTTAAATTGAATATAAAATTAGAATGTAAGATTCGTCGAAAGACATAGTTTAAGTGTTAGGTTTAACTTAGAGCGCCCGCATGGGGCCAGTAAGTTAGTATAAGATAATTTTAAGTTATTTAAGCTAATTTTTAAGCATTTTTTTGTCTAGCATGTAAGAGTAAATTAATTAGTTAAATAAAAATGCATTTAAACTGAACTGAACTGCATCCTTCAAGATGCAGATGAACGTGGCGTATGTGTTGGAGTAGAAGGCGTTTTTGGCAAGTTATACTTTGCCAGCGTCTACTGCAAGTATGGTGAGGCAATCGAGCCATACATCCAATACATGGAGGAAGTGCGTTCGCTAGTGCGTTCGCTAGTCGCTGAGCGACCCCCTCATCCTCGGCGTTGACGCTAATGCGATTTCCCTCTTGTGGCACAGTAAGATGTCCAGTAACTCGCCTGGATATCCAAGCTATCCACGGGGTGTGGCGCTTAGTGAATGGGCTATATCATCTGATATGCACCCTCTCAATCGGCCGAGTGAGTTGTACACTTTTGACGCGCATGGTCGAAAAAGCGACATTGACGTCACATTCGTAAATGAATCCGCACTTAGGGCGTTCTCTTTTTCATGGAAAATCTCCAGAAGCATAAGTGACCACAGCTGGATACAAGTTGAGGTCACCTATGAGGAGACTGTTAGGGCGCCTAGGTTAGATAGGAGATGGTGCACTCGGAATGCTGACTGGAATGTGTACGGTTCCCATATACTTGCAGAGGTATCCTCGATGCCCCTTCAGGTGTATGGAAGCCTGAACATCGATCAGCAGATCGAGTACATCAATGAGTGTGTGTGGCGTGTCAACGACGATCTCTTTGAGAGGAGCCGTAAGGTTAATCTCAAAAGAGTGAAGTGGTGGACACGCAGTCTGAATGCGAAGCGGCGGGAAGTCCGAAAACTAAGGAAGAAATTCCAAAGGGCTCGGGCTACCAACGCTGAAAACTTGTCTCAGTTGGGTTCTGCCTTCCTGGTAATGTCTTGCTGAGTACAAGAGCATGATTGTTAAAGTTAAGGAAGACGATTGGAGAAGATTCGCGGATTCAAATAGGGACAATCCTTGGGGAAGGCTCTACAAAATATGTAGAGCTAACAATAAATTACCCGAGGTTGGACGTATTTGCGTGGGTGATACTACACATAGGGAGTGGAGGGACTGTATGGGTGCCTTACTCAATGCATTCTTCCCTAGAGATGACCGAGCTGAGGCCCCTCTGGCTACAGAGTCAGTAGTCAACTCAGAACTGCGAACCGAGGAGGTGGAACACGCTGTTTCACTTCTCCGTTCAAAGAGGTCTCCTGGACTAGACGGAATGACTGGCGAAATGGTGAAAGCCATTTGGAAAGTAATTCCGGATTATCTAGGCTGCACTTTCAGCTGATGCATTGAGGCGAATCATTTTCCGCTGGGTTGGAAGGAGGCAAAGGTGGTCGTTCTCTTGAAGTCTCTCGACAGGATTAGGTCTAACCAAGGTCATTAGGTCAAGGACAAACTCACAAGCGTCGTGGGTCAAGTAAGGCGCATTATGCGGTCTGACTGGGGGCTCGGTAGGCGTGCTGTTCGCACCATATATGTGGGATAGGTAGCCAAACCGACGTAGAGATACCCTACTGAATGTACGACAAACTTATACATAACACACACACATAACTACATAGAAGACGCATAAGGTTCATACCCAAAAGACGACAGAACAGTAAAATCATTCGACAAACTTATACATAATATACACACATAACTACATAGAAGACGCATACAATTCATACCCAAAAGACGACAGAACAGTAAAATCATCCGTCGCCAAACAGAACGAAGATCATACGAAATACAACAAAAAACACAAGAGAACATTCGACCGAACGGGACATACAAAGTGCAAGCACACGACAGATAGACCGACGACACTGCAACCAACGAATAAACACACAGATCGAGACAAACAATCCAAAGTCGACCGTTACCTTTTTTTTGTAATAAATCCAGCAAGCAAGTAGAGTAGTTTGAAGTAGAGTATCATTTGAACCTTTGTGCTGGCCGGTCGCTTTCTGTTTTCCTTTTAAATAAACATACAAGTAATTCGTTTAATTTATTCGTTTTGGTTTCTTTTCCCACAATTGGGGGCTCAACCGGGATATTATCGTTAGATATTAAAGTCCGATAAGACTTAACCCGAGTAGTGAAAGTGACGGGAAAAGTGAGACATTATTCTGGAGTTTCGGTGCGATTCGCTAAATTCGGCCGAATCCAGTAGGTGCGTGGGACAGTGAAACAATACCACGAAGTGGCGAATAAAAGCGACAGTGATACTTTCGGTGGCACATGCAAATGTAAGCACGGTGTGGTCGTTGGTGCTTAAAACACGTTAGAGATACGCAGAAGGATAGTTCAAGTGTTACAAAGCCTGGCAAAGAAAAAAAAACTTTGTACAGTGTACGGTGTCGTCAAACCCGTAGAAAAAAAAACAAAACATTCAACGTGTGTGCTGTGCAGTGGAGTAAAAAAAAAAAAAAAACAAAAAAAAAAAAAGGGCAACAACAAGTAAGGCGTGCACGTAGATCTCGTTAAGAAAACGAATTTAACGGCACCGCCGTTGTGTGCTCCAACGAAGCAGCCCCGTGTCAAGGCGAGACAAAAGGGTTGCCGTCTCCAGCGAAAGTGCCCAGTGCCGCGTCCAGGCAAAAGAGGAAGGTAGCAGCGTGGTGTCCTAGGAAGAATTGCCGCCGTGCCAATGCGAAGCAGCAGCGACAAATAAAGATTGTAGTAAAAGGTAAGCGACCAAAGGCCACTTGTTTTTTTTTTCCTTTTTCTTTTGTTTTGTTCTGTTAAATAAAAGCTGGTAAAGATATTTTGAAGTAATATTGATATTTGAAGTAATATTGTAAGTAAATATGGACAGGGACGCGATTTTGGCTATGACTGTGGACGGGTTGAGGGACAGACTGACGGGCTTAGGGTTAGGGGCGACGGGCCTGAAGCAGGCGTTACAGGAAAGGCTCCTAAACCATTTCGGGCTATCTCGTGACGACGGGGTTGAAGGCGAAGATGGGCGTCAGGAGGTCCTGAGTGAAAGCAGTGGTGAGGGCTCCGGTGTGACAGCTAGGGCGGTGTCAAGGTCGCTGTTCACACTACGAGACGTGGAGGACTCGTTCTCGTCATTCGATGGAACCGGGCACCCAGGCGTTAACCAATGGGTCGAAGAGTTCGAAGAGAACGCTGCTACGGTGAGCTGGGATGATCTCCAGAAGTTTGTCTATGGGAAGCAGCTGCTCAAGGGCGCCGCCAAGCTTTTTGTTAGGGGGTCGAGTGGGTTAAATAGCTGGGTCAAGTTAAAGAAGGCGTTGAAAGAGGAGTTTGGTAGTCGGTTGTCGGTGGCAGACGTGCACAACCTGCTAAGAAATCGCCGCAAGAGAACATCTGAGACTCTGCGCGAATACTTGTATTCCCTGATGGAAATCGGCAAGGCCATCAACTTAGATGAGGAAAGCCTGGTGGGGTATTTCGTGGACGGGATCCCTGACTCCAGGCATAACAAGTCCCTTTTGTACCAGGCCGAAACCATCGACCAACTAAAAGTCCAGCTGAAGGCGTACGACAAGCTACGTATTTCCGGTCAAGAGTCGTCATACTCAAGGGGGAACCAACGAATGTCGACCAGCGGACACCTGGCACCATCGCACAGTGGGTTTCAGTCGGCCGTCAAACCCGAGAAGAAAGAGGGGGCCTGTTTCAAATGTGGGGCCATGACACATCTTGCCAAGGAGTGTCGGTCGAAGGAGTTTGTCTGTTTCAAGTGTGGGCGACCAGGCCATAGGGCGAGAGATTGCAAGGTGGGTGCACAGCTATCGGGAGGGTCAGCCGGAAACAGCGGCGGTCACACTGCGGCAACGGGTGGCCAAAGCAGGGCTTGGCCAGAAGCAAGGGTCGATCTAGCGATCGGATCAAGTCGAGTCTTCAAGGACATCTCGGTGGGTGGTCTGACCTTATGTGCTCTGTTGGATACGGGGAGTGACGTATGTCTGCTTAAGTACGATAGTCTGTTGATGATGGACTACCAGGCACTGAAGGCTGAGAAGAGGAATCTGTTGGGTATTGGACAGCAGAAGGTGACGACGATGGGCAGCTTAAGCTTAGAGCTTGTGGTGGATGGAATTCCGTTGGAATTAAATTTCCATGTGGTGCGTGAAGGCGAATTGCCGTATTCGGCCGTAATCGGGAACGATGTTCTGCAACAGGTGAATCTGATGATCTCGGACGATGGGGTGGAGTTCAGAGACAAACAGAGCTCGGTAGAGGCCGAGGATGAAGCAAGACCGAACGAATTGGTTGTCGAGTTGGGCAAAGCCCAAGAGTACACTGCTGGTTGTGGCAAAGTTGGCCACGAATCAGAAGTACTCCAGTTGAAGTTGAACAAGTCGGGTGGAGGACAGGAGTACACTGCTGGTTGTGGCAAAGTTGGCCACGAATCAGAAGTACTCCAGTTGAAGTTGAACAAGTCGGGTGGAGGACAGGAGTACACTGCTGGTTGTGGCAAAGTTGGCCACGAATCAGAAGTACTCCAGTTGAAGTTGAATAAGTCGGGAGGAGGACAGGTGTACACTGCTGGCTGTGGCAAGATGGGCCACGAACCAGAAGTGCTCGAGTTGATAGAAGAGTTCGGAGAAATCTGTTTGTTTGCTGAGGAGCAGGCGTTTCGAGGGGAGCCTGAGACGAATATGGAGCTGGAGCATCTGAGCGGTGAGGTACGAGAAGAGTTGAGGACGATCATTGAGGGGTACAAGCCGTCCAGAGGGGAGCCGTCACCGGTCGTCATGAAATTGGTGCTTAAGGATGATGTCCCTGTTTTCCAAAGGCCAAGGCGGATGGCGTACGCCGATCAACTATTTGTGCGAGAGCAAGTGGAGCAATGGCTCGCAGAAAAGATTGTGCAGCCAAGCACATCTGAGTATGCGTCACCAATCGTCTTAGTAGCAAAGAAAGACGGAACGAAGAGACTGTGCTGCGACTACCGGAAGTTGAACGAAAAGGTGACCAGAGACAACTTTCCGATGGTTCTAATTGACGAGGTTCTCGAGAGGTTGCAGGGAAGCAGCGTATTTACGACCCTGGACCTGAAGAACGGGTTCTTCCACGTACCAATGCACCCGGACTCTCGGAAGTATACGGCGTTTGTGACCCAGGATCAACAGTACGAATTCCTCTACGTACCTTTTGGGATAAGTAACTCTCCTGCGGTGTTTGCAAGGTTTATCTCTGCCATTTACCGGACGCTAATCCAATCTGGCACTGTCGAGGTCTACATGGACGACCTAATTATACCCTCGAAGGACGAAGGGCCTTAAGAAACTAGAGCTGGTCCTCGGGGTTGCGGCGAAATATGGTTTGCGGATAAATTGGAAGAAATGCCAGTTCCTGAAGAGGAGGATTACGTTTTTAGGTTACGTCATAGAGAACAACATAATCCAGCCGTCGGACGAAAAGACCAAGGCGGTAAGAGATTTTCCGGTCCCATCGGATAAGAAAGGGCTCCAACGATTCTTAGGGTTGACTTCATACTTCCGTAGGTTCGTGGAAGGGTTCGCCGTGGTCGCCAAACCTTTGTCGGATCTGCTTCGAAAAGAAGTGAAGTTCAGGTGGGAGGCCGAGCAGATGACAGCGTTTATGCAACTAAAGGCAGCGCTAACCAAAGCTCCTGTCCTTAAGTTGTTCGATCCTAAGGCAGCCACCGAGATACACACAGACGCTAGTAGGTTCGGGTATGGTGCCGTATTGTTACAGAGAGACGCGGAGGATCAATTGTTCCACCCCGTCGAGTACATGAGTCGGAAAACCACGCCAACTGAGGAGAAGTACCACTCATACGAACTGGAGGTGCTCGCTATAATCGAGGCACTTAAAAAGTGGAGGATGTACGTGACCGGGTTGACATTCAAGATCATCACGGACTGCAACGCGTTCGCCATGACGATGCAGAAAAAAGATGTCCCGCTACGGGTATCCCGATGGACCATGTTCCTGCAGGATTTCGAGTACGAGATCGAACATCGCTCCGGATCTAAGATGCGGCATGTAGACGCTCTGAGCAGGGTTTATTGCCTCTTGCTGCAGGATTCCCTAAGTCATCGAATAAAGGAGGCACAATTGGAGGACAGTTGGATTAAGGCGGTGAGGAAGGTGTTGGAGAGGGACGAGTACGAGGATTTCTACTTGAAGGCGGGAGTGCTGTACAAGGACCCTCTAAAGGAGCTAGTGGTAGTGCCTACGCTGATGGAGAACGAGATAATTGAGATCGCGCATCGCCAAGGACATTTCTCGTCGAAGAAAACCAAAGACTTGGTGGAGAAAACTTTCTTCGTTCCCGAGTTGGCCCGAAAGGCAACGAAAGTCGTCAGGGGATGCGTTAAATGCATCGTGGCAGAATCTAAGGCAGGTAAGAAGGAGGGGTACCTCAGACCCATCGACAAGGAGGACCGACCTTTGGGCACTTACCATATTGACCACGTGGGACCCATGGAGCAGACCCACAAAAGATACAATCACTTGCTCGTGATCATAGACGCGTTCGCCAAATTTGTGTGGCTGTATCCGACGAGGAGCACCGGGGTAGAAGAGGTCAAAGACCGAATGAGGGCGCAGGCCGAGGTTTTCGGGAACCCCCGACGCATTATATCCGACAGAGGTCCTGCGTTCACGTCCAACCTGTTTGCAGACTATTGCCGGGAGGAGAACATCCAGCACCTTCTCATTGCAACAGGCGTTCCCCGAGGTAACGGGCAGGTGGAAAGAATCCACAGGGTCATCATACCAATGTTGACGAAGTGTTGTCTGGAAAGTCCGAAGGATTGGTACAAGCATGTAGGCAAAGTGCAACAAGTACTCGATAATTCACCGCCGAGAAGTACGAAGTTCAGCCCGTTCCGCATTCTCACGGGGTTAGAGATGCGTGTTCCAGACTATCCGGATTTGCGGGAGTTGCTAGAAGAGGAAGCGGTCCAAGAATTGGACGATGAGCGCGACGTCACGCGCGATGTGGTACGCGAGAATATTGCCGAGATCCAGCGAGAAAATAAGAGGGGATACGATAGGAACCGGAAGCCGGAACAGGAGTACTCCGTAAATGAGTTGGTCGCCATCAAGCGCACCCAGTACGGCACCGGGATGAAGCTGCGTCCGAAGTTCCTCGGACCCTACAAGGTTACGGCGAAGTTCAAACACGGGAGATACGCTGTAGAGAAGGTCGGCGATCACGAAGGACCTTCGAAGACCAATTCCGTAGCGGAGAATATGAAGAAGTGGAACCCTTCATTCGGGTCGAATGAGCCGTCAGGATAGCCGAATGTGGGATAGGTAGCCAAACCGACGTAGAGATACCCTACTGAATGTACGACAAACTTATACATAACACACACACATAACTACATAGAAGACGCATAAGATTCATACCCAAAAGACGACAGAACAGTAAAATCATTCGACAAACTTATACATAATATACACACATAACTACATAGAAGACGCATACAATTCATACCCAAAAGACGACAGAACAGTAAAATCATCCGTCGCCAAACAGAACGAAGATCATACGAAATACAACAAAAAACACAAGAGAACATTCGACCGAACGGGACATACAAAGTGCAAGCACACGACAGATAGACCGACGACACTGCAACCAACGAATAAACACACAGATCGAGACAAACAATCCAAAGTCGACCGTTACCTTTTTTTTGTAATAAATCCAGCAAGCAAGTAGAGTAGTTTGAAGTAGAGTATCATTTGAACCTTTGTGCTGGCCGGTCGCTTTCTGTTTTCCTTTTAAATAAACATACAAGTAATTCGTTTAATTTATTCGTTTTGGTTTCTTTTCCCACATATATGGTGGCCTTTTTGTTGCTTGTGCAACATTCGGGGCATCAGTATGGAGTGACATAGTCACGACTAAGTGGGGCCTCAGAAAGATCCTCTCTTGCCAAAGAGTGGTCTTGCTTGGCTGCTTACCCGTTTGCCGCACTGTCTCTACAGAGGCACTACAGGTCTTGTTGGGAGTACCACCCCTTGACTTGGAAGCTATCCGTCGTGGATTAGCCTTCAAAGTGAGGAGAGGTACAGTATTAGGAGAGTGTGATTGGGTGTCTCACAATGGAGTCAACCAGATGTCCTTCCGGGAGCGTAAGCACTTGCTAGACGAATGCGTCATATCTAGATGGCAATCTAGATGGGACGATAGCGTAAACGGCAGCCGGTTCCTGAAGAATGTCTTGTTCATGCGAGAGCGGCCTGAGTTGAGTTTTAACCTCAACTTGGGCTTTCTTCTTACTGGCCATGGTTCCTTTAATGCATTCTTGCATAAAAGGAGCCTAAGTCAGGTGGAAGGCTGCTCGTGTGGAGCTCCTTTTGAGGACTGGATACACGTTTTGTGTGAATGTTCTCTGTATGATGATGTTAGGAATCTCGAAGCTATGGGCGTAGGTTTTGAAGACGGTGTTTGTGATGTTGGCAGTGTTCTAACTGACAACGCACAAATAGCACGGATTCAGGACTATGCGAACATAGTGTTTGCTAGGCGTCGGAATAGGTAGCTATACCCTGGAGCTCGGTGAGCAGGGTCAAAAGGCGGCCAGTCCTGGGCAATAAGGTGCCCCACTGGAAGTAACCGCAAGGTTGCGAAGCTCGACCGGAGGCTATATTCTGGTACCACGGGAGGTCAGGAGCCCCCGGAACTTGGTTCCGGCCTGACCTAGGAGTTGGCCCCCTTGTGGGAGTATCGTGGTGGCTGTGGTTTACACCCAAAATCGCGGCGAGAGTAGGCCAAGTGGTGTTTGGACATCACATGGCTGAGTATATGTTGTAGCGTGCTATGACCTGTGCTTAGCTCTTTGATGGCCATGGCGCTAACTGGTCTGCTCGATGTGGAGTTGCATTGCAACCGGGTGCCATGACCCACAGACTGGCAGAGGTATTTAGATAGGCCTCAACCCTAACCAAGGGAGAAGATCGTGCCTTATACACGACTTCTAGTAGGCACTGGAGGTGGTATTTATACTATCCAAAGGGCGTTGATTGACGCATTATTTCAATCCTGTTATGAGCGTAAGCGCTCCGTGGGATACGGCCTTAACGGCAGGTGTCCACGTAAAATACAAGAGACGTTCTGTACCCTTATCCTGAGTTGTATTTCAACATCCGAGGTGTACGGTCGTGGTTCGGTAGTCGGAAAGTCGTTTGCCGTTTTGCTAAAATATATATTTTTATTGTATATCCGCACGCTAATTACCTTTTAATTGCGGGAATTACGGTCGTTATTGCGGTTTTCGAATTATACACTAACCGTAATTAGTGTAATAGTATAATTAGTGTCTATGAAGTGGCTGCACTTTTCAGTGCGGACAACATAATAAGTGAGTGAGTGTGGTGATTGGTTTTTACCAACTTAAAAGAGGAGTAATTCCCAAAATCAGTGTGCGTAATCACAATTTACGGTAAAAGATGAATAAATTCCCAAAATCGGTGCGGAAAATTGTGTTGGTTTTTCCGTGTTTTTAGCGTTAGTGTAGTGTTGCCCCTAAATCCAAAATGGCTGACATGAGCGACTGCTCCCAGGTGGATCTTGTGAAGAAGGGGAAGAGGAAAAAGGCAACCCTGCCTGAACCCCCAACCGAGAGTGAAATTGAAACGGACGATCCAGTAAGGAAGAGCATCAAGAAGAAAAAGAAAAAGGAAAAAGAGGAAGTAAAACCGGCTGACAAGGTATGTGACATAAATAGTATAATTAAAGGTGGCAATATAGGGAAACTAAGGAAGTACATAAACGGGCTCAAAACACGGATTATAGACGTGATGTTTGAGCACGGTGGTGCTGATCCCCGGATTGCTAAAAAAATTAATTGACGTATCCGGAGAGTTCGAGAACATTTTTCGCCTTCTGGTAGCGGAGAAAGAAAGAGTTCCGGGATCACTTGAGACTCTCCAAGTGGTCCTAAACAAAGAGCTGAATAGAGGCCCGATAGCCAATGTGCCAGGTGCGATTTCGGGGATTTCACCCACAAGCCCTAAGGCTCGTAGTTTTGCGGAGGTGGCATCACCTGCGATGAAGAGCGCCGTCCCGCCGAAACCAGCTAACCCCTCCTTGGTTAAACCAGCCAACTCTCCCCTGGTTAAACAAGCTAAGCCTATTGCTCCCAGCTGGTCAGTTGTAGTCAGAAGCAAAAAGTCGACTGTTTCCTCCACGGAAGTTGTATCCAGAATAATGGATAAGATAGCCCCCACCTTGGGAGTCAGGGTGAATGCGGTTAGACAGCTCAAAAACGGGGGCGTAGTAATACGCACTCCCTCGGCTGCTGAAAGAGAACAGATAATTAGCAGGAAGGGGTTCAAGGATATGTACCTTGATGTGGCTGTGCCCGAGAAACCGGGAAATAGGGTCGTTGTACATGACGTACACACCAGCATTTCGCTGGAAGGATTTATGACGGAGCTACACCGTCTGAACTTCCCAGAGGCTGCCGAACAAAATAGGCTGAGAGTAATCTCCAAACCGTGGAAGATTGCGGAAGGTGCTGCAACAAATGTAGTGTTAGAAGGCCCAGCTGCGTCCATAGACGCCTTACGTAGCACGGACAGATGCTACATTAAATGGTTTTCGTTCCCGGTAGGGGAATACAAAATAAGAGTGGGATGTTTCCGGTGCTTTGCTCCGGGTCATGGAGTTGCCGACTGTCCTCATAAGGAGGACATTTTCCGTCGTTGCCGCCTTGAAGGCCATAAGGCAGTAAGCTGCAAGGCAGCGATGCAGTGCAGAAACTGTGCTGCAAGAAGACGGCCGGCTGACCACCTTATGGGGTCAACCGATTGCCCCTTGCAAGTAGCAGAGTTGGCAAGGTTGGCAGCCAGGAACTAGGACTATGAAGATAGTCCAACAAAATTGTCAGGGCGCTTTTTCGGTAGGGGTTGATTTAGGAGCTCAGATGGTTAGCCAGGGCTGCAGCAATGCCCTAGTTCAGGAGCCCTACACATCTGATGGATGTGTTAGGGGTTTGCCTGCAGGAATGCGGGTCTTTCTTGATACCAGAGGAAATGCTGCGATTATTATAAGGGATGTAAATCTAGTTTGTGTGCCAGTTTCCTCCAGCGAAGGAGGTGTTTGCGTAAGCGTAGAAGGCGCTTTTGGCAGGATTTTTCTTGCCAGCGTCTACTGCAAATACAGTGAGGCAATTGACCCATATATTGAGTATATGGATGGTTTGTTTTCGCTTGCCGGCAGTGAACCCCTTATTATCGGTGTTGACGCCAACGCAACCTCCCCTCTCTGGTTCAGCAAGGAAACCGAACCCTTAACGGGTAACCGGAGCCAGAATCGGGTGAATGTTCTTGGTGAATGGGTCGTTGCCGCAACGCCCATGTTATCAACGAGCCGAGTGAGGTGTATACCTTTGATGCGGTCAACGGTGGCAGGAGTGACATTGATGTTACTCTTGCCAATGAGGCAGCTTTTAGGGCGTTTAGCTTTAGGCGTCGGGTTAGTGTAGGGGTGAGTGATCACAACTGGATTCAGTTTGAGATCGCTCACGAAATAGATTTAAACAATGCAGTTTCAGACAGGAGATGGTGTGTGCGAGGCACTGATTGGAGTGTTTATGGTGCGCGTATACTTGCGGAGGTTTATGCAGCTTAAGCATAGACCAGCAAATCGCACACATTAATGAGTGCGTATGGCGGGTTAATGACGAACGCTTTGAGAGGAGATATAGGGCGAATCAAAAAAGGGTAAGTTAGTGGAACCGTTGTCTGACAGAAAAGCGAAGGGCTGTCAGAAGCCTAAGGAAGCGATTCCAAAGGGCTAGGGCGGCTAACGCTGAGAACCTGGCTCAGATGGGCATTGCCTTTCGGCAAGCGCTCGCTGAGTACAAGCGGCTCATTGTCAGCACAAAGGAGTCTCACTGGAGAAACTTTGCCTCTAATAATAGAGATGATCCCTGGGCAAACTATACACGATTTGCCGTAGAACTAAAAAGACTGCTGACATTGAAGGCATACGTGTGGATAATACGGTTTTATCCACATGGAAAGACTGCCTTACTTCATTGCTTGGTCAGTACTTCCCGAGAGAGGAGCGCTTTGAGGACTCTTCATATGAAGAACCTCCGATCCCTCCGGAGTTGAGAACTGAAGAAGTCGACTATGGTGTTTCACATCTTCGCTCCAGGTGATGTCCTGGAGCTGATGGAATGACCGGAGAGATGGTGAGAGCCATCTGGAAGGCCGTCCCAGAATACCTACTCGGATTGTACAGCAAATCTATTGCTTGTAGCCACTTCCCCAAGGATTGGAAAGTGGCAAGGGTGGTTGTGCTCCTGAAGTCCACCGATAAGAATAGGTCTGACCCTAAATCTTATCGGGGCATCAGCCTGCTTCCGGTACTGGGAAAAGTACTGGACAGGGTTATGGTGGAAAGGGTTCCAGAGAGCATGGCGGAACCAATGTCCCCCTTCCGATTCGGCTTTAGAAGAGGCAAGTGTGTCGAGGATGCATGGTCTTTAGTAAAAGACAGAGTCCTCAGAAGCAGGGCCAGTGTGGTTATAGGCATCTTTATTGACTTCAAAGGTGCCTTTGATAACCTAAACTGGAAGAATATAGTAACCTGGTTGCAGGAATTGGGCTGTCGCGAAATTGGGCTTTCGGGAATCTACTTTTCCGACAGAAAAGCGAGTGTGGTAAGTGCACACGACAGCGTCTCAATTAATGTTGAGAGAGATTGCCCCCAGGGGTCCATCTGTGGTCCTTTTATTTGGAACCTGATGATGGATCCACTCTTGCGGCGACTAAACGAGCTCTGTGGGTGCTGCGCCTATGCAGATGACCTCCTCCTCATCCTTGAAGGCCAGTCTAGGGCTGAAATCGATGCAGTAGGAGAAAGAGCTCTAGCAGTCGTTGCTGAATGGGGAGAAAGCGTAGGGGTAAGTGTGTCGCAGGATAAGACCGTCTTAATGAAGCTCAAGGGCAAGTTGAACGTAAGACGTCGGGCTCCTAAGATACTAAGGTCGTAAGCCCGATCACTGTAAAGAGGGCAAAATCGGTAAGTGGTTCGAAAATTAATAATAATTTAGGTTTAGGTTTAGAATTGAACGAGAATGCTTTCCTGGACGCCAAGGGTACAAATATTTTGCACCTAAATCGGCAGCTGGGCGATTTGGCTAGGGGACTTTCGGAGGTGATCTTCGAAAGGGGGGAAGTTGACACTGTCCTTGCAGGCAGGGTAAATAGTGCCTGTAAGGCCTACGAAGGCATAATTTGGCTGCTCGTGGGGGAAAACGAGCGGCTAAAAGGTTGCCTGGACGTGTATAAACACACCCCAGAGGTAGTGCTTCCGCAGCCTGTGCGTAATGCTGGGCTTCCTACAGCTCCCAACCAGAAGGAGAAGAACTTCGCTCAAGTGGCTGCAGGAGCGATTAAAGCCTCTGTCACAACGGCAAAGGCTCCTGCTCCTGCCTCCCCAGAAAGGGTTCCTGCTTCTGCCGCTCCAGGAAGGGTTCCTGTCCCCTCCGGAAAGGTCCCTCCACCTGTGCCGGCACCAGCTCTTACATGGTCCGTGGTCGTGCGGAGTAAGAAGTCCGGTGCGTCGGCAAAAGAAGTTGAGGCTGAAGTCCTCAAGAAGGTCGCCCCATCCTAGGGAGTCAGGGTGGACTGCGTGAGGACGCTCAAAAACGGGAGCGTCGTAATCCGCACTCCAACCGCGTTGGAGTGGGGAAAAATTGCGGACAACCCCAATTTCAGGGAGGCAGGGATAGAGGTTTCGATCCCTCAAAAACCTGGTCCAAGGGTGGTAATAAAAGGTGTGACCACCTCCATCACCCCGGTGGAGTTCATGAACCAGAGGAGTACACTCTTGAAAGTTTCAAAAAGGAACTAAAAATGGTAACCCGACCATGGACTACCAAAGAAGGAGGCAGCGTTAACGTTGTGCTGGAGAGTCTAGGCTCAGCACAAGCGCTTAAAGCACTCCTTGATAGTGGGCGCTGCTATATTGGGTGGTACTCCTTTCCTGTAAAGGAGTACAAAACCATTGTTGGCTGCTTCCGATGCCTCGGTCTTGACCATGGCATCGCTGATTGTAAAACCCATGAGGTATGTCGCCGTTGCGGTGAAGAGGGACACCACTCAAAAGGGTGCTCAAAACCGGCCAAATGCCGGAACTGCTCGCTCAAGGGACGAGCAGCCAACCACCGTATGGTATTGGCTGAATGTCCGCTTTATGCGGTTGCTCTTGCCCGGTTGAATGCCACAAACTAATATGGTATTCAACTTCGTGCAATTGAACTGCCAGGGCGCTTTCTCCATTATGGTAGACCTGGGAGCTCGGATGTGCGAGATGGACTGCAGCGTTGCTCTGGTTCAGGAGCCCTATGCTTCGAGGGGAGTAATTAGGGGTTTACCCGCTTCCATGCGCGTCTACCCTGACACTAGATGCAGAGCTGCAGTGATTGTAAGGGACGCAAACCTTACATGCATCCTTCAAGACGCAGATGAACGTGGCGTATGTGTTGGAGTAGAAGGCGTTTTTGGCAAGATATACGTTGCCAGCGTCTACTGCAAGTACGGTGAGGCAATCGAGCCATACATCCAATACATGGAGGAAGTGCGTTCGCTAGTCGGGAGAGACCCCCTCATCCTCGGCGTTGACGCTAATGCGATTTCCCTCTTGTGGCACAGTAAGATGTCCAGTAACTCGCCTGGATATCCAAGCTATCCACGGGGTGTGGCGCTTAGTGAATGGGCTATATCATCTGATATGCACCCTCTCAATCGGCCGAGTGTGTCGTACACTTTTGACGCGCATGGTCGAAAAAGCGACATTGACGTCACATTCATAAATGTATCCGCACTTAGGGCGTTCTCTTTTTCATGGAAAATCTCCAGAAGCATAAGTGACCACAGCTGGATACAAGTTGAGGTCACCTATGAGGAGACTGTTATGGCGCCTAGGTTAGATAGGAGATGGTGCACTCGGAATGCTGATTGGAATGTATACGGTTCTCATATACTTGCAGAGGTATCCTCGATGCCCCTTCAGGTGTATGGAAGCCTCAACATCGATCAGCAGATCGAGTACATCAATGAGTGTGTGTGGCGTGTCAACGACGATCTCTTTAAGAGGAGCCATATCCATTGAGGACGCTTGGGCATATGTCAAAGACTATGTACAGGAATGTAGGGAAGACTATGTCTTAGGCATCTTTATAGATTTTAAAGTTGCTTTTGACAAATTAAGCTGGGGAAGTGTGTTTAGCAGATTGCAGGATGTGGGATGCCAGGAAATTGAGCTTCGGAAAAGCTACTTTTCTGGCAGAAGCGCATGTGCAACGAATACAGCTTGCAATGAATGTGTGCGTGTGAGTGTGGAGCGTGGATGTCCTCAGGGCTCTATCTGTGGTCCATTCGTTTGGAACCTCATGATAGATCCACTGCTAGGACAGATATGTGAGACCTGCAAGTGCTGCGCATATGCGGATGACCTGTTACTCATTCTTGAGCGACACTCCAGGAGAGTGTTGCAAGAAATGGGAAACAGAGTAATCCAAATCGTAACGGCCTGGAGCGACAGTGTGGGCGTCGCAGTATCAGAGGAAAAGTCTGTAATGATGATGCTCAAGGGAAAATCATTTAAACGACGACCTCCCACAATCGGTTTGAATGGTAAAAGCCTTAGATATGTGACGCAAGTCAAATATCTGGGCATAACCATGAGTGAGAACTTGAACTTCTTACCACATTTGGAAAGAGTCAAGGACAAACTCACAAACGTTGTGGGTCAGGTAAGGCGCATTATGCGGTCTGACTGGGGGCCCGGTAGGCGTGCTGTGCGCACCATATATGGTGGCCTTTTTGTTGCTTGTGCAACATGCGGGGCATCAGTATGGAGTGACATAGTCACGACTAAGTGGGGCCTTAGAAAGATCCTCTCTTGCCAAAGAGTGGTCTTGCTTGGCTGCTTACCCGTTTGCCGCACTCACTGTGTTGGGGTGTGTAGGGTTTAATACTTTTTCTAAATATGTGTGGGGTTAAAAAATGGGTGGAAAATGCGGATTTTAATAAAACACCTTTGACCTTCTTTAAGGGTTACAGCCAAGAGAAATCTTTATTATTTTCCGGAAATTACTTCCATATTCGACTTACAACTGTCATACAAAATATAAATGTACTAAATAACATATTTCCAATTCGTTACGTTACGTTTTCCTTGTTACATTAGATTAAGTTCAATTAATTTAACTTAGATTTAACATAGATTACAATTTTTAATACTCAAATGAACTAATTATTTTAACTAAAAATATATGTATATTAGTTATACATTTTATTCACGAACATTCTCCCGCCCGGTGGACGAATTTCGTCCGCAAGTGTCCTCGCTCTTGTACCGTACTGTACCTCTTCTGACATAAAAGTTGTGTGTTGTGTGAGTGTGTTGACTAGACATGTAAAATGAGACAAAATCGTGTAATTATTAATTTGAAACATTACATGTAGGTGACAAGGACGACGATATAACAAACGAGCAACAAAGGGAGATAAAATATACGTAATTCGCCTAGTGCAACAGTTTGTTTTGATCATTGACCAAAAATAGGTCAATTTGTGTCGCGAGAGTTGTTAGATTTTTTGTTTAGTTTTTGTTGTCCCCTTTTTAGCTTTTTTTTTTGTGTTAATAAAAAAGGTAAGTGTGTTTAATTAATTATTTCTCTAATCCTTTTTGTCTGCTCCAATTCCTTCGCGGTATTCGATTTCGTTTTTGATGTGTGTACATCGGCGCGAGTACACAGTCGTATATACGTGCGTGTGTACATATTGATATACATATGTACATCGATTGTTTGTTATTGTTTCGCGAAAGTGATATTCGTGTGCAGTGCAAAAAAAACAGAAGAAAAAAGAAATGTGAAAATGAGAAGAAAAAAAAAATAATAATAATAAAAGTTCATTGCAATTATTTTCCCAATAACTCGGCACAATTTGTAGTGTTATTTTGTACGATAACTGTTCTCCGCGTACGCAATTTTTGGTTGTGCAGTGCGATGCTGTGCGACGAAATTTTCGCGATCCGATAGTGTTTTGATGATGGCCGAATTAGCCTTCTTAGTGTGTGTGTGGTATTTACATTTTTGTGTAAAGCCATGAATCCGCCTTCGTATAGAATTGTTGTTGCAATTCATCTTCAGTAAGTTTTTTTTTGACATATTAATTTTTTTTTTATTATTTACATATTTATTATCATTATTTATTTTGTTTATTTATGTAATTTATGTTAAGATTAGTTTAAGGTAGATATTATTATTGAGTGTTTATGTTGAAATGTGTTTTTAAAAAAGGGATAAATGTTAAAGTGTTGTGTTGTGTTGAGTGCCGTCGGGGTTTTGATTCTCCAATTCCCGTCGGCATTTTGGGATTTTGGAATTCTGCAACGTTGTCTGGTATGAATGATGTGTTTTCTGTGGATATCGTTGAGTGTTCACTAAGAAGCTTCAAATTCCGTCGGGGTTTTGACTCTACAATTCCCGTCGGCATTTTGGAGTTTCGGAACTCCACAGCGTTATCTGATATTAATGTTTTTGTGTGGTTTAGAGTGGACTGTATGTATGTGTGTTGTGTTGTGTAGGGATAGCTAGGATAAAATAAGTTTATATCATTATATTTTATTAATTTAATAAATTGTTTTCAAAGAAAGAAATGTCTTTAATTTTCCATGTGAGTTTATCAATGTTGTGTCGTTTAAATGTTGTGTTGTGTTGTTTAAATTTTCTAGCTTTTCGCTTGCAATATTTGATTGCAAGTAGCAAAATTTTCAAAGCAATAAAGCAAGTCCGTCTTTTCCGGGATGTGCGCCAATAATTCGTCGGAATCTCAACTGCAACGGCGATAGTTTTTCGTCCTTGAAGAGAACTGAGTCTTCGCGAATTGATCTTGGCTTCCGTATTGTCCACTTTGGGCGCTGTCTCATCCTGGGCAGATATTTTTCGCTCCACTTCTCCACGGCAGTGTCTGCTTGACGAATTTCGAAAAGTCTTGTACCGATTGCGTCTACCTTCAGTGGACCTCTGTTTCTTTTTCCAGCTTGTGCCCGGCAGTTTCGAACAAAACGTTTGTAGTACGCAGGACTGCGGCGAAGCTTAGTAGTTGTACTTGACGCATTGAATACCGCATGCTGATGAATGAAAAAGTGGTGTGGTGTATCCAGTAAGGTATTCTTTTTGTCAACCTCTTTCATCTGTTGAAGCTCATTGTGTAGTGTGGGGGTTTCCTGGAATCTTCCTTCCAGTTGATGAAACCTACGTAAGGCACCTAACCTCGAGGCACCAAACCCAGGCTTACATCCGTCTTTAAATGGCTACGATACCTCATATCGACCATCAGGCGATCTTGTTATTGTGTTGTTATTCTTTTCGGAAGTTTTCTCTTCCGCAGTTTCCTTAGTGTTGAAAGGCAACTCTTTTAGTTACCAGGACCTTCGCAGCTGAGTGTCATTATCGAGAACCTGTAAGAAGCTATGGACAGGTTCTTTATTTTGTGAAATAACCTTCCCAAGGATAAGCCAACCTAACTCTGATTCCTGTGCGATTGGCGATCTTTCATCATCACCGCGTATAATGGATCCTAGAATAAATTCAGAGTAAACGTCGGCTCCCAGGAGAATATCAACACTCGCAGGCTTGTCGAATTGTGGATCAGCTAACTTCAAACCTTGAATATGTTCCCAGTTTTGCAGAACTAGAGGCTTGGACGGCAAAAGACCAGTCAGAGACTTGAACACATAAGCTGGGGTATTTGTCTCGAAACGTGTTACCAGAGACCCAAAGGTAAGACTTACATACCGTTGACATGAACCACTGCTAACTTTTCCCAATCCAGATACCTGAATGATCGTTCGTCGCTGATGAAGCCCTAATAACTGGACAGCGGATTCAGTAATGAACGTTGCTTCCGATCCAGGATCAACTAACGCCCTCAGATTAAAATAATTTCCATTTGATGACCTAACTCGAACAACTGCTGTTGCTAGAAGAACACTTGGCTGATGTACTTCAGAAGATGCTACTTTAGGTGGGTTAAATTTTGATGTTATGTGAAATGTTTGTGTACCTGTTGTTGTATTTTTATAATCCCTTGTAGGTTTAGAGCTCAGATTATTAACATGCAGCAGAGAATGGTGTGCCTGCTTGCAGTAATAGCAGCGCACACTGCTTTGACAATGGTTCGTCTTGTGACTGTACGCCAAACCGACAAACCCCGATTCTGTCCACTGCCTTAGATCGTTCACAGATCTCCATGGCAATGAACTTCTGACAAGTTCGAAGGGAGTGCTGACCTCTACCACATACCTGGCATGCAAACTGCTTCTTCCTGACGTGCAACACCGTTTTCTTCTCGACCGCAACAGCCTTGTGTACAGAAGAACCGCTGACCTTGATGCTACTCGTTCCAGCTACTGCTTCCAAGGTTCGAAAACGTGTCTCCAGGAACTCTGTAAATTGTCTCAGTGTTGGCAACTCCTTCGAACTACCCAACTTCTCCTCCCACAAACGCTGAGTAAAAGCAGGTAATTTTTGCACCAGAATATAAATTAAAATATCATCCCAAGAACCAACCGGCAATCCTAAGTTTCCCAGGGCGTGGAAACATTCCTGGGATGTGTCCAGTAGAGATTTAATGTTGCTTGCCGTCTCATCATCAACTGATGCTGCTCAAAAAAAAGTTGGAAATGAGCGTTTACCAACACTCGTTTGTGGTCGTATCTGGCGACAAGCAGTTCCCATGCTTTGTCATAATTGCCAGCATACAAACCTAAATGCTGCAACAGACGAGCAGCTTCACCTGTAAGAGACGACTTCAAATAGTGAAGCTTTTGGATTTCACCCAGCTTTTTATTTGTGTGGACTAACGACAAAAAGACATCGTGGAAAGCCCGCCACTTCGTGTACGAGCCCTCAAAATGTGGTATTTGAATTTGGGGCAATGAAAGTTCATTGCAAGAAGCACCTGTGGATTCACCTTCCACAATCTTCTCCTTGGATGCTAACTTGGCATTGTCTATAGCGTCGACCAATTCACCTCGGTAAGTGAAATATGTCTCTTGAAGCAGATCAAAAATTTCATCAAAATCTTCTTCTTCCAGACCTTCTTCGATTTCTCCTCGTCGAATCTTCGCTTGAAGACCAAGCGCATTCTTGAAGTTCCCTTCTAGACTGAGAAGACGACCTGACAGATAGCTGGCTGTACGACGTGATGCTCCAGTCTTTTTGAAGTTGGAGTGGTCACGAAGAATCTGCTCCAGAACACCTTTCTGATCTGCACCCGTAGACAATTTCGACATTTTTAAATGGTTTTTATTTGAAAATTAATTAATTATAAACCAATGTATGTATGTATCAAGTACAATGTTTATTTAATTTTATTAGATACAGTTTATTAAAATAATATTAATTAATTAAAATGTTTTATTACAGGAACTTACGACCTTTGGTCAGCTTTGCCCAGCTGGTGACAGTTGAGGTTAAAGATGAAATAAATTTTTTACACGGCGCGGGAAATGCGATTTCTGCACAACCACCGAGAGTCTGTGAGTCTTAAAAAGAAGAAAGACAAGGGGCAAGACACCGACCGCGAGGGAGTAAATGTATGTAAGTTTATTGTTTTATATATATACACTTGCACTTGCACCTTGTTCACTTTGTTCTTGCACTTTTGCACTTTTTTCTTCTTTATAAATTTTTTTTTTTTTCTTTTTTAAATGTTTAATGTTTTAAATTTATCCGGTTCGTAAAGGGCCAAATGTTGGGGTGTGTAGGGTTTAATACTTTTTCTAAATATGTGTGGGGTTAAAAAATGGGTGGAAAATGCGGATTTTAATAAAACACCTTTGACCTTCTTTAAGGGTTACAGCCAAGAGAAATCTTTATTATTTTCCGGAAATTACTTCCATATTCGACTTACAACTGTCATACAAAATATAAATGTACTAAATAACATATTTCCAATTCGTTACGTTACGTTTTCCTTGTTACATTAGATTAAGTTCAATTAATTTAACTTAGATTTAACATAGATTACAATTTTTAATACTCAAATGAACTAATTATTTTAACTAAAAATATATGTATATTAGTTATACATTTTATTCACGAACACACTGTCTCTACAGAGGCACTACACGTCTTGTTGGGAGTACCACCCTTTGACTTGGAAGCTATCCGTCATGGATTAGCCTTCAAAGTGAGGAGAGGTACAATACTAGGAGAGCGTGATTGGGTGTCTCATAATGGAGTCAACCAGATGTCCTTCCGGGAGCGTAAGCACTTGCTAGACGAATGCGTCATATCTAGATGGCAATCTAGATGGGACGATAGCGTAAACGGCAGAGTCGCCTACCGGTTCCTGAAGAATGTCTTGTTCATGCGAGAGCGGCCTGAGTTGAGTTTTAACCTCAACTTGGGCTTTCTTCTTACTGGCCATGGTTCCTTTAATGCATTCTTGCATAAAAGGAGCCTAAGTCAGGTGGAAGGCTGCTCGTGTGGAGCACCTTTTGAGGACTGGATACACGTTTTGTGTGAATGTTCTCTGTATGATGATGTTAGGAATCTCGAAGCTATGGGCGTAGGTTTTGAAGACGGTGTTTGTGATGTTGGCAGTGTTGTAACTGACAACGCACAAATAGCACGGATTCAGGACTATGCGAACATAGTGTTTGCTAGGCGTCGGAATAGGTAGCTATACCCTGGAGCTCGGTGAGCAGGGTCAAAAGGCGGCCAGTCCTGGGCAATAAGGTGCCCCACTGGAAGTAACCGCAAGGTTGCGAAGCTCGACCGGAGGCTATATTCTGGTACCACGGGAGGTCAGGAGCCCCCGGAACTTAGTTCCGGCCTGACCTAGGAGTTGGCCCCCTTGTGGGAGTATCGTGGTGGCTGTGGTTTACACCCAAAATCGCGGCGAGAGTAGGCCAAGTGGTGTTTGGACATCACATGGCTGAGTATATGTTGTAGCGTGCTATGACCTGTGCTTAGCTCTTTGATGGCCATGGCGCTAACTGGTCTGCTCGATGTGGAGTTGCATTGCAACCGGGTGCCATGACCCACAGACTGGCAGAGGTATTTAGATAGGCCTCAGCCCTAACCAAGGGAGAAGATCGTGCCTTATACACGACTTCTAGTAGGCACTGGAGGTGGTATTTATACTATCCAAAGGGCGTTGATTGACGCATTATTTCAATCCTGTTATGAGCGTAAGCGCTCCGTGGGATACGGCCTTAACGGCAGGTGTCCACGTAAAACACAAGAGACGTTCTGTACCCTTATCCTGAGTTGTATTTCAACATCCGAGGTGTACGGTCGTGGTTCGGTAGTCGGAAAGTCGTTTGCCGTTTTGCTAAAATATATATTTTTATTGTATATCCGCACGCTAATTACCTTTTAATTGCGGGAATTACGGTCGTTATTGCGGTTTTCGAATTATACACTAACCGTAATTAGTGTAATAGTATAATTAGTGTCTATGAAGTGGCTGCACTTTTCAGTGCGGACAACATAATAAGTGAGTGAGTGTGGTGATTGGTTTTTACCAACTTAAAAGAGGAGTAATTCCCAAAATCAGTGTGCGTAATCACAATTTACGGTAAAAGATGAATAAATTCCCAAAATCGGTGCGGAAAATTGTGTTGGTTTTTCCGTGTTTTTAGCGTTAGTGTAGTGTTGCCCCTAAATCCAAAATGGCTGACATGAGCGACTGCTCCCAGGTGGATCTTGTGAAGAAGGGGAAGAGGAAAAAGGCAACCCTGCCTGAACCCCCAACCGAGAGTGAAATTGAAACGGACGATCCAGTAAGGAAGAGCATCAAGAAGAAAAAGAAGAAGGAAAAAGAGGAAGTAAAACCGGCTGACAAGGTATGTGACATAAATAGTATAATTAAAGGTGGCAATATAGGGGAACTAAGGAAGTACATAAACGGGCTCAAAACACGGATTATAGACGTGATGTTTGAGCACGGTGGTGCTGATCCCCGGATTGCTAAAAAAATTAATTGACGTATCCGGAGAGTTCGAGAACATTTTTTGCCTTCTGGTAGCGGAGAAAGAGATCACTTGAGACTCTCCAAGTGGTCCTAAACAAGCAGCTGAATAGAGGCCCGATAGCCAATGTGCCAGGTGCGATTTCGGGGATTTCACCCACAAGCCCTAAGGCTCGTAGTTTTGCGGAGGTGGCATCACCTGCGATGAAGCCTGCCGTCCCGCCGAAACCAGCTAACCCCTCCTTGGTTAAACCAGCCAACTCTCCCCTGGTTAAACAAGCTAAGCCTATTGCTCCCAGCTGGTCAGTTGTAGTCAGAAGCAAAAAGTCGACTGTTTCCTCCACGGAAGTTGTATCCAGAATAATGGATAAGATAGCCCCCACCTTGGGAGTCAGGGTGAATGCGGTTAGACCGCTCAAAAACGGGGGCGTAGTAATACGCACTCCCTCGGCTGCTGAAAGAGAACAGATAATTAGCAGGAAGGGGTTCAAGGATATGGACCTTGATGTGGCAGTGCCCGAGAAACCGGGAAATAGGGTCGTTGTACATGACGTACACACCAGCATTTCGCTGGAAGGATTTATGACGGAGCTACACCGTCTGAACTTCCCAGAGGCTGCCGAACAAAATAGGCTGAAAGTAATCTCCAAACCGTGGAAGATTGCGGAAGGTGCTGCAACAAATGTAGTGTTAGAAGGCCCAGCTGCGTCCATAGACGCCTTACGTAGCACGGACAGATGCTACATTAAATGGTTTTCGTTCCCGGTAGGGGAATACAAAATAAGAGTGGGATGTTTCCGGTGCTTTGCTCCGGGTCATGGAGTTGCCGACTGTCCTCATAAGGAGGACATTTTCTGTCGTTGCCGCCTTGAAGGCCATAAGGCAGTAAGCTGCAAGGCAGCGATGCAGTGCAGAAACTGTGCTGCAAGAAGACGGCCGGCTGACCACCTTATGGGGTCAACCGATTGCCCCTTGCAAGTAGCAGAGTTGGCAAGGTTGGCAGCCAGGAACTAGGACTATGAAGATAGTCCAACAAAATTGTCAGGGCGCTTTTTCGGTAGGGGTTGATTTAGGAGCTCAGATGGTTAGCCAGGGCTGCAGCAATGCCCTAGTTCAGGAGCCCTACACATCTGATGGATGTGTTAGGGGTTTGCCTGCAGGAATGCGGGTCTTTCTTGATACCAGAGGAAATGCTGCGATTATTATAAGGGATGTAAATCTAGTTTGTGTGCCAGTTTCCTCCAGCGAACGAGGTGTTTGCGTAAGCGTAGAAGGCGCTTTTGGCAGGATTTTTCGTGCCAGCGTCTACTGCAAATACAGTGAGGCAATTGACCCATATATTGAGTATATGGATGGTTTGTTTTCGCTTGTCGGCAGTGAACCCCTTATTATCGGTGTTGACGCCAACGCAACCTCCCCTCTCTGGTTCAGCAAGGAAACCGAACCCTTAACGGGTAACCGGAGCCAGAATCGGGTGAATGTTCTTGGTGAATGGGTCGTTGCCGCAACGCCCATGTTATCAACGAGCCGAGTGAGGTGTATACCTTTGATGCGGTCAACGGTGGCAGGAGTGACATTGATGTTACTCTTGCCAATGAGGCAGCTTTTAGGGCGTTTAGCTTTAGGCGTCGGGTTAGTGTAGGGGTGAGTGATCACAACTGGATTCAGTTTGAGATCGCTCACGAAATAGATTTAAACAATGCAGTTTCAGACAGGAGATGGTGTGTGCGAGGCACTGATTGGAGTGTTTATGGTGCGCGTATACTTGCGGAGGTTTATGCAGCTTAAGCATAGACCAGCAAATCGCACACATTAATGAGTGCGTATGGCGGGTTAATGACGAACGCTTTGAGAGGAGCCATAGGGCGAATCAAAAAAGGGTAAGTTAGTGGAACCGTTGTCTGACAGAAAAGCGAAGGGCTGTCAGAAGCCTAAGGAAGCGATTCCAAAGGGCTAGGGCGGCTAACGCTGAGAACCTGGCTCAGATGAGCATTGCCTTTCGACGAGCGCTCGCTGAGTACAAGCGTCTCATTGTCAGCACAAAGGAGTCTCACTGGAGAAACTTTGCCGCAAAGAACAGAGATGATCCCTGGGGCAAACTATACAAGATTTGCCGTAGTGCTAAAAAGACTGCTGACATTGAAGGCATACGTGTGGATAATACGGTTTTATCCACATGGAAAGACTGCCTTACTGCATTGCTTGGTCAGTTCTTCCCGAGAGAGGAGCGCTTTGAGGACTCTTCATATAAAGAGCCTCCGATCCCTCCGGAGTTAAGAACTGAAGAAGTCGACTATGGTGTTTCACTTCTTCGCTCCAGGAGATCTCCTGGAGCTGATGGAATGACCGGAGAGATGGTGAGAGCCATCTGGAAGGCCGTCCCAGAATACCTACTCGGACTGTACAGCAAATGTATTGCTTGTAGCTACTTCCCCAAGGATTGGAAGGTGGCAAGGGTGGTTGTGCTCCTGAAGTCCACCGATAAGAATAGGTCTGACCCTAAATCTTATCGGGGCATCAGCCTGCTTCCGGTACTGGGAAAAGTACTGGACAGGGTTATGGTGGAAAGGGTTCCAGAGAGCATGGCGGAACCAATGTCCCCCTTCCGATTCGGCTTTAGAAGAGGCAAGTGTGTCGAGGATGCATGGTCTTTAGTAAAAGACAGAGTCCTCAGAAGCAGGGCCAGTGTGGTTATAGGCATCTTTATTGACTTCAAAGGTGCCTTTGATAACCTAAACTGGAAGAATATAGTAACCTGGTTGCAGGAATTGGGCTGTCGCGAAATTGGGCTTTCGGGAATTTACTTTTCCGACAGAAAAGCGAGTGTGGTAAGTGCACACGACAGCGTCTCAATTAATGTTGAGAGAGATTGCCCCCAGTGGTCCATCTGTGGTCCTTTTATTTGGAACCTGATGATGGATCCACTCTTGCGGCGACTAATCGAGCTCTGTGGGTGCTGCGCCTATGCAGATGACCTCCTCCTCATCCTTGAAGGCCAGTCTAGGGCTGAAATCGAGGCAGTAGGAGAAAGAGCTCTAGCAGTCGTTGCTGAATGGGGAGAAAGCGTAGGGGTAAGTGTGTCGCAGGATAAGACCGTCTTAATGAAGCTCAAGGGCAAGTTGAACGTAAGACGTCGGGCTCCTAAGATACTAAGGTCGTAAGCCCGATCACTGTAAAGAGGGCAAAATCGGTAAGTGGTTCGAAAATTAATAATAATTTAGGTTTAGGTTTAGAATTGAACGAGAATGCTTTCCTGGACGCCAAGGGTACAAATATTTTGCACCTAAATCGGCAGCTGGGCGATTTGGCTAGGGGACTTTCGGAGGTGATCTTCGAAAGGGGGGAAGTTGACACTGTCCTTGCAGGCAGGGTAAATAGTGCCTGTAAGGCCTACGAAGGCATAATTTGGCTGCTCGTGGGGGAAAACCAGCGGCTAAAAGGTTGCCTGGACGTGTATAAACACACCCCAGAGGTAGTGCTTCCGCAGCCTGTGCGTAATGCTGGGCTTCCTACAGCTCCCAACCAGAAGGAGAAGAACTTCGCTCAAGTGGCTGCAGGAGCGATTAAAGCCTCTGTCACAACGGCAAAGGCTCCTGCTCCTGCCTCCCCAAAAAGGGTTCCTGCTTCTGCCGCTCCAGGAAGGATTCCTGTCCCCTCCGGAAAGGTCCCTCCACCTGTGCCAGCACCAGCTCTTACATGGTCCGTGGTCGTGCGGAGTAAGAAGTCCGGTGCGTCGGCAAAAGAAGTTGAGGCTGAAGTCCTCAAGAAGGTCGCCCCATCCTAGGGAGTCAGGGTGGACTGCGTGAGGACGCTCAAAAACGGGAGCGTCGTAATCCGCACTCCAACCGCGTTGGAGAGGGGAAAAATTGCGGACAACCCCAATTTCAGGGAGGCAGGGATAGAGGTTTCGATCCCTCAAAAACCTGGTCCAAGGGTGGTAATAAAAGGTGTGACCACCTCCATCACCCCGAGTTACATGTGCTTTCACCAAAAATAAAATAAAATGCAACACGTTTAACGAAATCAGTCTTTATTCTACAAACTCAAAATTGGAAAGGAAATTCAATTATTTAATTTACATAATCAGAAGCTTAAACATGCTTAGTGAAAGAGAAAAAGAGAAATCAAGAGCATTTTTGATAATGTATGTACATATGTATTATTCACCAATTCTTTGTTGGTGTTTATTTGGCTAACCCCAGAGTTTGTGCAAAGAGTAATCTTTGTCCGAAGCGATCAGAGAGCAGCGTTTGCGACCTGTTCCGTGATATTGCCATATACCATATTCTATGCATAAACGGATATTGATATACATACATATATGGGTATGTATATGAGTATGCATATCACTCCTCCCGCCGTTGTATGGAGAAAACATATTGCAAAGTGTGTATGTTTTCAGGTTTTCATCAGGGTTACAGGTGTTCATCAAAGCTGAATGTTGGAGGGCGCTGGTAATTAATGTTTGTACAGTTGTCCAGATCGCTATACATGTCCAAATTCTTTTGGTTTCTATATTTTGCAGTAATACTGAGCTGATAACGCTTCATTATGTGCTTACAATATGATTGGTTTTTAAATACATACATATATATGTTTCTGCATGTAAATATATATATGTACATATATACACCATTGTTTTATTCTTACATTTATGTGTATGTTTTAATTTGAAGTTGAGTACAACGTTTCATAATTCTTTTTAATATGTAAATATATATGTATGTTATAAACTAAAATATTCTTTCTTTTTCCATTTCATTTAAAGAACATCTAGTTAAACATCTTAATTATAAAAAAAAAACAAAAGAACAAATTATGCAAAAATTATTTTTCAATCGTACATATTCTACTTTTACAAAATGATGACTTAGCTCAAATAAGGACAATGGTATTTAATACAAAGATGTTACATAAATTTCATAATTATTACAAAGCTTATTTACTATTTTTTCACTACATACTATAATTTTTAAACATTATTTATAACTAACTAGCAACAAGTAAAAATACTATACAAAATTGAAAAAAGGAAAGAAAAACTAAGCGATTTCAATTTGTTTCAATTTTAAAATTAAGTATGAATATATAGTAGATTTAGAATTGGTTTTCTGTTTTTTTTTATTTTTGAATAATTCCTTCTCGTTAGCTTTTTGTCAAAATTTACACTTTTTAATGATTCTTGGTACTTGTATTTTCTTTTAACAATTTGTCTATCTCTTTTAAATCTATCCTTATCTCTAAAATAGGTTTTTCCTTTTTCTTTTACGTCTTTACTAATATACTTTGGCAAATGTTTAATATTATGAAATCCTAAATTTTTTACTAATTCTTTTTCTTTAAATGCAGGAGGTTCTTTTCGATTTTCATTGATTTTGTTTATTTTTTTCTCTTTTAATTCATGAACTCTTTTAACAAGTTTCTCCCACTCTACCTCATTTAGATTTGAGTGCAAAAGCTCGTTAGGTTTGTATTTAGTTGCAGAATGAACAGTGTCATTATATATTTCAACTGCTTTGAAAACTAAAATCTTATTGTCAGTATCCTTATTTTCTTTACTAAGTTTAAAAAGTCGTATGTGTTCATTAAGAGTTGAATGAAAACGTTCTATGGTGGAGTTACCTGTGTGTGTGTTTGGTGAAGAAAAATGATATAAAATTTTTTGTGAACTAAGGAAATCCTTTATTAAAGCTGTATTGAACTCGTTATCCGCAACTACCTTTACTGGTTTACCTAAAACTGCAAATCTGAATCTAAGGGTGTCTACTATTGTTATGGAATTTCTATCGGTTATGGGATGAATCGATGCATGTTTAGTGAGTTTATCGATACAAGTTAGAAACATACTGTTTTTATTTAAGAACCATATATCTATGTGCACGAGTGAATTGGGTTTGCTAGGAGTTTCTGATATCATTAGCTTTGGTCTTAAAGGATTGCGGTCATACTTACACATATTACATAATATGCAGTTATTGACGAATTTGTGAATTTCAAGTCTCATGTTTGGGTAATAATAAATGTCCTTTAATTCTAAGAAGGTTTCTTCGATTCCTCTATGGTTCTTGTCAAAGTGAGTTTTTTCAATTATTTCTAATAATGTTTCTTTAGAAGTCAAATCTTTAAGAAATTTTGTACATTTCAGAATTTTCATATTATGGGTGTTCGAAAAATATTTTACTATTGTTTTTTGAAATGCAATGAAAATTGAATCGTCCTGACAATAAAGGCCTACAGTTCCTTTGATTGGAAAAATAGATTTTAAAATTTCCAAAACGTAATCTTCATTATATTCGATTAGGGATATTATTGATCTTCGTTTCTTTTGAAACAAAATTATATTTGTATACTCGTTTGTGTTGCTTTTCTCTAGAACTAATTGGTGTTTGTAAATATTTATTGGAGTATCTGTGATAAAAATATGGTCGTTTAAATTTTCTACACCGCTATGAATTGTTGCTAGGTCCGATCTAATGTCGTCATTTTCTACATAATTTGTCTCTATGCGGCTTAAAAAATCAGCAACGTAATTTTCCTTACCCTTAATATATTCTATATCAAAGTCGTACTCATTTAGTCTGATTTTCCAGCGCTGGAGTTTAGAATTTGGCTCTTTCAATGAGTTAAGCCATATAAGTGGTCGATGGTCTGTCTGAATCTTAAATTTTCGTCCAAACAGATATGGCCTAAAATGCTTCGTTGCCCATACAATAGACAGCAATTCTTTTTCCACCGTACTGTAATTGCACTCATGACGATTTAAAGTCCGAGATGCATATGCTATTGGGTGTTGATTTTGGGAAAGAACAGCTCCCAAAGCAGCGTTGCTAGCATCGGTTGTTAATGTAAACATTTTTGTAAAAGCTGGGTATGCTAAGACAGGGCAGGTACATATAAGTTCTTTGAGTTTAACAAAAGACTCTATATACTGTATGTCTAAAGTGTTGATTTTAGAACCCTTTTTCAAGCATTTAGTCATTGGGAGGGCTACCTTAGAGTAGTCCTTTATGAACTTACGGTAAAAACCTGTGATTCCTAAAAATGACTTTATTTCCTTTGCTGTTTTAGGGATCTTTATTTGCTTTATTATGTCTATTTTGTTTGGATTGGGCTTTATACCATTTTCCGAAATAATGTGACCTAAATATTCTGTTTGGTGCTTTAAAAAGTTGCACTTGTCGATTTGCACTTTGAGGTTGTATTCACGAAGCCTTCTAAAAATTTTATTGAGGGAATCAATATGTTCCTGGAGTGATGTGGAGAAGATGAGAATGTCATCCAAATACACCACACAAATGTTATTAATATAGTCATGAAGGACTTCGTTCATCATTCGTTGAAAAGACGCAGGAGCATTTTTCAACCCGAATGGCATTCTTGTGAACTCATAGTGCCCTGTCGACGTTGAAAAAGCTGTCTTTTGTCGATCTTTGTCTATTATTGGAATCTGATGAAATCCCTTCGCAAGATCAAGGGTGGAGAAATAATTAGCGTTACCTAGTTTAGAAAGTATATCTTCTATGTTGGGAATCGGAAATCTATCATCGACCGTTACATTATTGAGTTTTCTGAAATCAACGACAATGCGCCATTTCTGCTTACCAGAATTGTCAATTTTTTTCGGAACAATCCAAATTGGAGCATTATATGCGCTAGTTGAATTTACAATAATACCCGCCTTGAGCATCTCTGCAATTTGCTTATCAACCTCATTTTTATGTGCTTCGGGATACCTATATAACTTACAATAAATGGGTATATCGTTTTTCGTTGGTATTCGATGAGTATATGTAACGACTGATGATAAATTCTCCCCTTCAATATAAAATACATCTTTAAACTTTTTAATGGTATGGGTTAATATATTCAGTTCTTCCGAATTAAGGTTTTCAAGTTTTAATTTACTTATTATCATTTCTATGTTTGGTTTTTCGAAATATATGTCTGTTATATCTTTTGCTAAGTTGTTTATTTCTTCTGGTATTGATTGACTTGGCGAAAAATCGAAAATTAAAGGAATACGAGCATCTTTTGTTATGAGCTCTTGATTGTAAAAATCAATTTTCGCTTGTAACGGCCTTAAAACGCTACAGCCAATTATACCATCGAAATTACCACTTAACTTGGTTTCAAGCATATCAATCCTTGTTAAAGGTCTATTAAACTCTTTGAAAAGTGGAATGGTGATTTTCGAGTTGCAAATTATATTTGAGTTAATAGATTTTAGGTTTATAGGCTTTTCCAGATCCGCTTTGAAGGATTTGTGGAAAAGTCCTTTTCGAATGAGTGATGTGCTAGCTCCCGAATCAATTAGCAACTTTATTGGCCCAAGACTTGTCATTACTATTATAGAGGGAAGTGATCTGAGGTGTTTGACTGAAAATTTTGGTATTTGGAACACTCACATTGATCACTTTTTACAGACCCACTAGGATTAGCATTGTCAACTTGAATGTGGTCTACTTCCATGATCTTTGTTCCCCTTGAAGATTGTGCTTTTGAAAAATTGCTTGACGAAGGTTTTGAAAAATTTTGCTGACGGAAAGTATTACTATTTTGATTACGGTAAGAAAAATTTTGTGGTGATTGAAAATTTTCAGGATTTTTGTTTCTAAATGATCGCCTAAATGAATTGTTTGAAAAATTGTTGTTTCCTGTCTTATTGCTTAAATTAGTTTTTTTTGAATAATAATTGTCTGTATCAATTAAAATAGTTTTTGCTTCATTTAATGAAGAAGGATTTCTGGCGTGAAGAATGAGCTTTGGTTCGCTAGGAAGTTTTGCAATGAATAACCGTAAAACCATAGTTTCGTTTTGACTGCTACTGAACCACTGTGGCAAATTTGGACTGGTATACGATTTTATATTTAATTTTGTCAAAGAACAAAAACATCTTTCATAAAGCTCCTCTACTGAACCTTCATAACTTAAAATTTTGACTTCATTGATTAAACTTTCCACGCTTTCATTTATCGAACAATTCGATAGTAAAACATTTTTAATATCCGGCCAACGCAATGGATTGCCGTTATTAATCAAAATTATATTTGCTTTATCTTTAATTTTTTTTCTTATTTTCAAATCTAAAAAGCCTCTTGCACTCAAATCTAAATTTTCAGTTAAACCAAATATGTAATCTACCTGCTTGACAAATAAATCCAGCTCTTCAGGAAGTCCAGTAAAGTTGTCAATTTCCTTTGCGAGCTCCAGTAGATTAATGTGTTCCATGTTTGATATCAGTTCAATGTCTTCCGGATATACGTATTTCACTTCCACTTTGTTTCGTTTCGTAAGTCTTACACGTGGGTCAATAAACTTCCGGTTCCCGTTCCAACTGTGATTTCTTTTGTTGGCCTAATTGCTAACACGTGTTCGAAGGCACAATTAATTTTCACTTCTTAGCGTTTTTGTTTTTTTGAACTTTTCACAAATTTTAACTTATATTTCCGAATTTTTTATTTTCTGTCGTGATTTTGAAACGATATGTTTTTTTTGCTTACTGCTAACACGTGGTTGATGGCATATTTTATTTAAGCTTATTAGCCCTTTTTTTGTACACTTGATTTAACACAGATTTATATGCAGTTGCCGAATATTATTTTCATTATCGTGATTTAAAAACGATAAAATGAAAAATGATGGTTTATCGACTGCGCCAGTTACATGTGCTTTCACCAAAAATAAAATAAAATGCAACACGTTTAACGAAATCAGTCTTTATTCTACAAACTCAAAATTGGAAAGGAAATTCAATTATTTAATTTACATAATCAGAAGCTTAAACATGCTTAGTGAAAGAGAAAAAGAGAAATCAAGAGCATTTTTGATAATGTATGTACATATGTATTATTCACCAATTCTTTGTTGGTGTTTATTTGGCTAACCCCAGAGTTTGTGCAAAGAGTAATCTTTGTCCGAAGCGATCAGAGAGCAGCGTTTGCGACCTGTTCCGTGATATTGCCATATACCATATTCTATGCATAAACGGATATTGATATACATACATATATGGGTATGTATATGAGTATGCATATCACTCCCGGTGGAGTTCATGAACCAGAGGAGTACACTCTTGAAAGTTTCAAAAAGGAACTAAAAATGGTAACCCGACCATGGACTACCAAAGAAGGAGGCAGCGTTAACGTTGTGCTGGAGAGTCTAGGCTCAGCACAAGCGCTTAAAGCACTCCTTGATAGTGGGCGCTGCTATATTGGGTGGTACTCCTTTCCTGTAAAGGAGTAAAAAACCATTGTTGGCTGCTTCCGATGCCTCGGTCTTGACCATGGCATCGCTGATTGCAAGACCCCGGAGGTATGTCGTCGTTGCGGTGAAGAGGGACACCACTCAAAAGGGTGCTCAAAACCGGCCAAATGCCGGAACTGCTCGCTCAAGGGACGAGCAGCCAACCACCGTATGGTATCGGCTGAATGTCCGCTTTATGCGGTTGCTCTTGCCCGGTTGAATGCCACAAACTAATATGGTATTCAACTTCGTGCAATTGAACTGCCAGGGCGCTTTCTCCATTATGGTAGACCTGGGAGCTCGGATGTGCGAGATGGACTGCAGCGTTGCTCTGGTTCAGGAGCCCTATGCTTCGAGGGGAGTAATTAGGGGTTTACCCGCTTCCATGCGCGTCTTCCCTGACACTAGATGCAGAGCTGCAGTGATTGTAAGGGACGCAAACCTTACATGCATCCTTCAAGATGCAGATGAACGTGGCGTATGTGTTGGAGTAGAAGGCGTTTTTGGCAAGATATACTTTGCCAGCGTCTACTGCAAGTATGGTGAGGCAATCGAGCCATACATCCAATACATGGAGGAAGTGCGTTCGCTAGTCGGGAGCGACCCCCTCATCCTCGGCGTTGACGCTAATGCGATTTCCCTCTTGTGGCACAGTAAGATGTCCAGTAACTCGCCTGGATATCCAAGCTATCCACGGGGTGTGGCGCTTAGTGAATGGGCTATATCATCTGATATGCACCCTCTCAATCGGCCGAGTGTGTCGTACACTTTTGACGCGCATGGTCGAAAAAGCGACATTGACGTCACATTCGTAAATGTATCCGCACTTAGGGCGTTCTCTTTTTCATGGAAAATCTCCAGAAGCATAAGTGACCACAGCTGGATACAAGTTGGGGTCACCTATGAGGAGACTGTTATGGCGCCTAGGTTAGATAGGAGATGGTGCACTCGGAATGCTGATTGGAATGTGTACGGTTCTCATATACTTGCAGAGGTATCCTCGATGCCCCTTCAGGTGTATGGAAGCCTCAACATCGATCAGCAGATCGAGTACATCAATGAGTGTGTGTGGCGTGTCAACGACGATCTCTTTGAGAGGAGCCATATCCATTGAGGACGCTTGGGCATATGTCAAAGACTATGTACAGGAATGTAGGGAAGACTATGTCTTAGGCATCTTTATAGATTTTAAAGTTGCTTTTGACAAATTAAGCTGGGGAAGTGTGTTTAGCAGATTGCAGGATGTGGGATGCCAGGAAATTGAGCTTCGGAAAAGCTACTTTTCTGGCAGAAGCGCATGTGCAACGAATACAGCTTGCAATGAATGTGTGCGTGTGAGTGTGGAGCGTGGATGTCCTCAGGGCTCTATCTGTGGTCCATTCATTTGGAACCTCATGATAGATCCACTGCTAGGACAAATATGTGAGACCTGCAAGTGCTGCGCATATGCGGATGACCTGTTACTCATTCTTGAGCGACACTCCAGGAGAGTGTTGCAAGAAATGGGAAACAGAGTAATCCAAATCGTAACGGCCTGGAGCGACAGTGTGGGCGTCGGAGTATCAGAGGAAAAGTCTGTAATGATGATGCTCAAGGGAAAATCATTTAAACGACGACCTCCCACAATCGGTTTGAATGGTAAAAGCCTTAGATATGTGACGCAAGTCAAATATCTGGGCATAACCATGAGTGAGAACTTGAACTTCTTACCACATTTGGAAAGAGTCAAGGACAAACTCACAAACGTTGTGGGTCAGGTAAGGCGCATTATGCGGTCTGACTGGGGGCCCGGTAGGCGTGCTGTGCGCACCATATATGGTGGCCTTTTTGTTGCTTGTGCAACATGCGGGGCATCAGTATGGAGTGACATAGTCACGACTAAGTGGGGCCTCAGAAAGATCCTCTCTTGCCAAAGAGTGGTCTTGCTTGGCTGCTTACCCGTTTGCCGCACTGTCTCTACAGAGGCACTACACGTCTTGTTGGGAGTACCACCCCTTGACTTGGAAGCTATCCGTCGTGGATTAGCCTTCAAAGTGAGGAGAGGTACAATACTAGGAGAGCGTGATTGGGTGTCTCACAATGGAGTCAACTAGATGTCCTTCCGGGAGCGTAAGCACTTGCTAGACGAATGCGTCATATCTAGATGGGAATCTAGATGGGACGATAGCGTAAACGGCAGAGTCACTTACCGCTTCCTGAAGAATGTCTTATTGATGCGAGAGCGGCCTGAGCTGAGTTTTAACCTCAACTTGGGCTTTCTTCTTACTGGCCATGGTCCCTTTAATGCATTTTTGCATAAGAGGGGCCTAAGTCAAGTGGAAGGCTGCTCGTGTGGAGCTCCTTTTGAGGACTGGATACACGTTTTGTGTGAATGTCCTCTGTATGATGATGTTAGGAATCTCGAAGCTATGGGCGCAGGTTTTGAATTAGTGTAATTAGTGATAATTAGTGTCTTTTATGTTTCTGCACTTTTCAGTGCGGACACTTAATTAGTGAGTGAGTGTGGTGATTGGTTTTTACCAATTACTTAAAAGAGGAGGAATTCCCAAAAGTGTTGTGTTGTCTGTTGTGTAATATATTATTTTTACGGGTAAAAGAGGAGAAATTCCCACAATTAGTTAGTGCTGACAATTTTTGTGTTTGGTTTTCTGTGTTGTGTGGTGAGAAGTGTTGCCATTTTGGGTAGGAGACATGCCTCCTACCAAAAAGGACACAGGAAGAAGCATTCGGCTGAAGCTGAAAAAGCTTGTGGAGAAAGGAATCGAGGTAGCCGTCGATAAAGGAGACCCGGATATGGAGGTGAGCATTATAGCTCCAGCTAAAAAGAGGACAAGCGAGGTCGCAAGCTCAAGCAGTACCAAAAAAAGCAAGGTAAGCGAAATTTTAATACCAAATTTTAATAACCCAAAACTGGATGAGAAAGCCTTCCTAGACGCGAAAGGTACAAACATTTTGTACCTAAATAGACAGCTGGGCGATTTGGCTAGGGGGCTTTCTGATGTGGTTTTTGAGAGGGGAGAAGTTGACCCTCTCCTTGCAGGCATGGTAAATAGTGCCTGTAAGGCCTATGAAGGCATAATTTGGCTGCTCGTTGGCTGCTTCTGCCATTACGGCAAAGGCTCCTGCTCCTGCCTCCTCAGCAAGGGTTCCTGTTTCTGCCGCTGCGGGAAGGGTTCCTGTCCCCTCCGGAAAGGTCCCTCCACCTGTGCCAGCACCAGCTCTTACATGGTCCGTGGTCGTGCGGAGTAAGAAGTCCGGTGCGTCGGTAAAAGAAGTTGAGGCTGAAGTCCTCAAGAAGGTCGCCCCATCCTTGGGAGTCAGGGTGGACTGCGTGAGGACGCTCAAAAACGGGAGCGTCGTAATCCGCACTCCAACCGCGTTGGAGAGGGGAAAAATTGCGGACAACCCCAATTTCAGGGAGGCAGGGCTAGAGGTTTCAATCCCTCAAAAACCTGGTCCAAGGGTGGTGATAAAAGGTGTGACCACCTCCATCACCCCGGTGGAGTTCATGAACCAGCTTCATGAGCTAAATTTCAAGGAGGAGTATACCCTTGAAAGTTTTAAAAATGAGCTAAAAATGGTAAGCCGACCATGGACTACCAAAGAAGGAGGCAGCGTTAACGTCGTGCTGGAGAGTCTAGGCTCAGCACAAGCGCTTAAAGCACTCCTTGATAGTGGGCGCTGCTATATTGGGTGGTACTCCTTTCCTGTAAAGGAGTACAAAACCATTGTTGGCTGCTTCCGATGCCTCGGTCTTGACCATGGCATCGCTGATTGCAAGACCCCGGAGGTATGTCGTCGTTGCGGTGAAGAGGGACACCACTCAAAAGGGTGCTCAAAACCGGCCAAATGCCGGAACTGCTTGCTCAAGGGACGAGCAGCCAACCACCGTATGGTATCGGCTGAATGTCCGCTTTATGCGGTTGCTCTTGCCCGGTTGAATGCCAGAAACTAATATGGTATTCAACTTCGTGCAATTGAAGTGCCAGGGCGCTTTCTCCATTATGGTAGACCTGGGAGCTCGGATGTGCGAGATAGACTGCAGAGTTGCTCTGGTTCAGGAGCCCTATGCTTCGAGGGGAGTAATTAGGGGTTTACCCGCCTCCATGCGGGTCTTCCCTGACACCAGATGCAGAGCTGCAGTGATTGTAAGGGACACAAACCTTACATGCATCCTTCAAGATGCAGATGAACGTGGCGTATGTGTTGGAGTAGAAGGCGTTTTTGGCAAGATATACTTTGCCAGCGTCTACTGCAAGTATGGTGAGGCAATCGAGCCATACATCCAATACATGGAGGAAATGCGTTCGCTAGTCGGGAGCGACCCCCTCATCCTCGGCGTTGACGCTAATGCGATTTCCCTCTTGTGGCACAGTAAGATGTCCAGTAACTCGCCTAGATATCCAAGCTATCCACGGGGTGTGGCGCTTAGTGAATGGGCTATATCATCTGATATGCACCCTCTCAATCGGCCGAGTGAGTCGTACACTTTTGACGCGCATGGTCGAAAAAGCGACATTGACGTCACATTCGTAAATGAATCCGCACTTAGGGCGTTCTCTTTTTCATGGAAAATCTCCAGAAGCATAAGTGACCACAGCTGGATACAAGTTGAGGTCACCTATGAGGAGATTGTTAGGTTAGATAGGAGATGGTGCACTCGGAATGCTGATTGGAACGTGTACGGTTCCCATATACTTGCAGAGGTATCCTCGATGCCCCTTCAGGTGTATGGAAGCCTGAACATCGATCGGCAGATCGAGTACATCAATGAGTGTGTGTGGCGTGTCAACGACGATCTCTTTGAGAGGAGCCGTAAGGTTAACCTCAAAAGAGTGAAGTGGTGGACACGCAGTCTGAATGAGAAGCGGCGGGAAGTCCGAAAACTAAGGAAGAAATTCCAAAGGGCTCGGGCTACCAACGCTGAAAACTTGTCTCAGTTGGGCTCTGCCTTCCGGCAATGCCTTGCTGAGTACAAGAGAATGATTGTTAAGGTTAAGGAAGACGATTGGAGAAGATTCGCGGATTCAAATAGGGACAATCCTTGGGGAAGGCTCTACAAAATATGTAGAGCTAACAATAACTTACCCGAGGTTGGACGTATTTGTGTGGGTGATACTACACATAGGGAGTGGAAGGACTGTATGGGTGCCTTACTCAATGCATTCTTCCCTAGAGATGACCGAGCTGAGGCCCCTCTGGCTACAGAGTCAGTAGTCAACTCAGAACTGCGAACCGAGGAGGTGGAACACGCTGTTTCACTTCTCCGTTCAATGAGGTCTCCTGGACTAGACGGAATGACTGGCGAAATGGTGAAAGCCATTTGGAAAGTAATTCCGGATTATCTAGGCTGCACTTTCAGCAGATGCATTGAGGCGAATCACTTTCCGTTGGGTTGGAAGGAGGCAAAGGTGGTCGTTCTATTGAAGTCTCCCGACAGAATTAGGTCTAACCCTGGATCCTATCGAGGCATCAGCCTGCTTCCGGTACTTGGAAAAGTACTGGAAAGGGTTATGGTGGAAAGTCTTCTTGAGAATATGGCCGAACCAATGTCTCCCTTCCAATTCGGATTCAAAAAGGGCATATCCATTGAGGATGCTTGGGCATATGTCAAAGACTGTGTCCAGGAAAGTAGGGAAGACTATGTCTTAGGCATCTTTATAGATTTTAAAGGTGCTTTTGACAATTTAAGCTGGGGAAGTGTGTTTAGAAGATTGCAGGATGTGGGATGCCAGGAAATTGAGCTTTGGAAAAGCTACTTTTCTGGAAGAAGCGCATGTGCAACGAATACAGCTTGCAGTGAATGTGTGCGTGTGAGTGTGGAGCGTGGATGTCCTCAGGGCTCTATCTGTGGTCCATTCGTTTGGAACCTCATGATAGATCCACTGCTAGGACAGATATGTGAGACCTGCAAGTGCTGCGCATATGCGGATGACCTGTTACTCATTCTTGAAGGACACTCCAGGAGAGTGTTGCAAGAAATGGGAAACAGAGTGATCCAAATAGTCACGGCCTGGAGCGACAGTGTGGGCGTCGCCGTATCAGAGGAAAAGTCTGAAATGATGATCCTCAAGGGAAAATCATTTAAACGACGACCTCCCACAATCGGTTTGAATGGTAAAAGCCTTAGATATGTGACGCAAGTCAAATATCTGGGCATAACCATGAGTGAGAACTTGAACTTCTTACCACATTTGGAAAGAGTCAAGGACAAACTCACAAGCGTCGTGGGTCAGGTAAGGCGCATTATGCGGTCTGACTGGGGGCTCGGTAGGCGTGCTGTTCGCACCATATATGGTGGCCTTTTTGTTGCTTGTGCAACATTCGGGGCATCAGTATGGAGTGACATAGTCACGACTAAGTGGGGCCTCAGAAAGATCCTCTCTTGCCAAAGAGTGGTCTTGCTTGGCTGCTTACCCGTTTGCCGCACTGTCTCTACAGAGGCACTACAGGTCTTGTTGGGAGTACCACCCCTTGACTTGGAAGCTATCCGTCGTGGATTAGCCTTCAAAGTGAGGAGAGGTACAGTATTAGGAGAGCGTGATTGGGTGTCTCACAATGGAGGCAACCAGATGTCCTTCCGGGAGCGTAAGCACTTGCTAGACGAATGCGTCATATCTAGATGGCAATCTAGATGGGACGATAGCGTAAACGGCAGAGTCACTTGCCGATTCCTGAAGAATGTCTTGTTCATGCGAGAGCGGCCTGAGTTGAGTTTTAACCTCAACTTGGGCTTTCTTCTTACTGGCCATGGTTCCTTTAATGCATTTTTGCATAAAACACCAAGTGGTGTTTGGACATCACATGGCTGAGTATATGTTGTAGCGTGCAATGACCTGTGCTTAGCTATTTGATGGCCATGGCGCTAACTGGTCTGCTCGATGTGGAGTTGCATTGCAACCGGGTGCCATGACCCACAGACTGGCAGAGGTATTTAGATAGGCCTCAACCCTAACCAAGGGAGAAGATCGTGCCTTATTCACGACTTCTAGTAGGCACTGGAGGTGGTATTTATACTATCCGAAGGGCGTTGATTGACGCATTATTTCAATCCTGTCATGAGCGTAAGCGCTCCGCGGGATAAGGCCTTAACGGCAGGTATCCACGTAAAACACAAGAGACGTTCTGTACGCTTATCCCCAGTTGAATTTCAACAACGAAAGTGCGCGGACGTGTTTTCTGATTTCGTGTGTTCTTAGCATTTGAAAACATATTCGGGGTTTTTCCTTTCGGGCGCTAATTGTTTTTTCCGAGTCACTAATTACCTTTTAGGATATACGGTAATTACGGTCGCTCGGCGGTCGATTTTTACTGCGGTTTTATTGCGGTTTCCGGATATTGTGCTAACTATCAATTGGTGTTCGACGGCTGCACTTTTCAGTGCGGACGAACCTAAAAATTAGTGGGGTGAGTGGTTTTACCAATTTTGAAAAGAGGATTAATTCCCAAAAGTGAACAATTAGAAATTAGTGCGGGAAATACGCTAATTACGGTCGCTCGGTCGGTCGGTTTATTGCGGTTCCGTTTAAATTTGTGAATCAGAAGAAGAGGAGGAATTCCCAAAGTGTGTGTTTGCGAAATTGTGTAAATTGTTAAATAAGTTAAATTATTGGAATTACTAAACAAGTTACTAATTTGTAAAATAGAAAATAAAAGTGAAGTGAAAATCGACGCGGATGTTGACACCGACATTGAAGTTGCGCCAAGAAAAAGGCTTAAAAAGACCTGCGACCAAAGCCCGACGGAATGCGAGGTGGCGCCTCCAAAAATGAAGAAGAAGAAGAAGGCGAAAAAAGTGGAGGACAGTGACGTCGCTGTAAAGACGGACACGGAAATCATTACGAAAAAGAAGGAACAGGTAAGTGATATAAGAATAGAAGATTTCAACGACGTAGCGAAGTTGACCAGAGTGTTAGCCGACTTGGCAGCAAAGGTGGTCGACGTAGTATTCGAGAAAGTGGTAGACCCTAATTTAGCTAGAAAAATTAGAAGTGCGGTCATGGGCTACGACCAAGTGGTTTGGCAGCTTATGGCCGAAAATAAAACGCTGTGGGGAGCAAATGATGACCTGACTAAAGTATCTAAGGGTCTTCATGGAGTGGCTGCACCGTTGGTAGCAAATTGTCCTAAACGGAATGAAGCAGCGACTACCAGCAGCGCCGTCAAAGTTGCCAGCTTTGCGCAAGTTGCCGCCAATACGGTGAGGAAAGAGGCCACTAAAGTTGTGGAATTGGCCCAGCCAGTGAAGGCACCGCTGCCCACTTGGTCAGTGGTAGTGCGAAGCAAGAAGTCGGCTGTTTCCTCCACGGAGGTAGTATCCAAAATAATGGATAAGATCGCCCCACCCTGGGAGTTAGGGTTAATGCGGTTAGACCGCTCAAAAATGGGGGCGTAGTAATACGCACTCCCTCGGCTGCTGAAAGAGAGCAGATTTTTAGCAGCAAGAAGTTCAAAGATATGGACCTTGATGTAGCAGTGCCCGAGAAACCGGGAAATAGGGTCGTTGTTCATGGCGTACACACCAGCATTTCGCTGGAAGAATTTATGGCGGAGCTACACCGCCTGAACTTCCCAGAGACGGCAGAACAAAGTAGGCTGAAAGTGGTTTCAAAACCATGGAAGGTGGCTGAAGGGGCTACAACAAATGTTGTGCTAGAAGGACCAGCTGCAGCCATAGAAGCCTTGCGTAGCATGGGCAGATGCTACGTTAAGTGGTTCTCGTTCCCGGTAAGGGAATACTAAATAAGAGTGGGATGTTTCCGGTGCTTTGCTCCGGGTCATGGAGTTGCCGACTGCCCTCATAAGGAGGACATTTGTCGTCGATGCGGCCTTGAAGGCCATAAGGCAGTAAGCTGCAAGGCAGCGATGCAGTGCAGAAACTGTGCTGCAAGAAGACGGCTGGCTGACCACCTTATGGGGTCAACCGATTGCCCCATGCAAGTAGCAGAGTTGGCAAGGTTGGCTGCCAGGAACTAGGACTATGAAGATAGTCCAACAAAATTGTCAGAGCGCTTTTTCGGTAGGGGTTGACTTAGGACCTCAGATGGTTAGGCAGGGCTGCAGCATTGCCCTGGTTCAGGAGCCCTACACATCTGATGGATGTGTTAGGGGTTTGCCTGCAGGAATGCGGGTCTTTCTTGATACCAGAGGAAATGCTGCGATTATTATAAGGGAAGTAAATTTAGTTTGTGTGCCTGTTTCCTCCAGCGAACGAGGTGTTTGCGTAAGCGTGGAAGGCGCTTTTGGCAGGATTTTTCGTGCCAGCGTCTACTGCAAATACAGTGAGGCAATTGGCCTATATATTGAGTACTCGTATATGGATGGTTTGTTTTCGCTTGCCGGCAGTGAACCCCTCATTATCGGTGTTGACGCCAACGCAACCTCCCCTCTCTGGTTCAGCAAGGAAACCGGACCTTTAACGGGTAACCGGAGCCAGAATCGGGGGAATGTTCTTGGTGAATGGGTCGTTGCCCGCAACGCCCATGTTATCAATGAGCCGAGTGAGGTGTATACCTTTGATGCGGTCAACGGTGGCAAGAGTGACATTGATGTTACTCTTGCCAATGAGGCAGCTTTTAGGGCGTTTAGCTTTAGGTGGCGTGTTAGGGTAGGGGTGAGTGATCACAACTGGATTCAGTTTGAGTGATCACAACTGGATTCAGTTTGAGATCGCTCACGAAATTGAGTCAAACAATATAGTTTCAGACAGGAGATGGTGTGTGCGAGGCGCTGATTGGAATGTTTATGGTACGCGTATACTTGCGGAGGTTTCCTCACTGACACCGCAAGTGTACGGCAGCTTAAGCATAGACCAGCAAATCGCACACATTAATGAGTGCGTATGGCGGGTTAACGACGAAACCTTTGAGAGGCGAATCAAAAAAGGGTAAGTTGGTGGAACCGCTGTCTGACACAAAAGCGAAGGGCTGTCAGAAGCCTGAGGAAGCGATTCCAAAGGGCTAGGGCGGCTAACGCTGAGAACCTGGCTCAGATGGGCATTGCCTTTCGGCAAGCGCTCGCTGAGTACAAACGGCTCATTGTCAGCACAAAGGAGTCTCACTGGAGAAACTTTGCCTCTAATAATAGAGACGATCCCTGGGGCAAACTATACAAGATTTGCCGTAGAGCTAAAAAGACTGCTGACATTGAACGCATACGTGTGGATAATACGGTTTTATCCACATGGAAAGACTGCCTTACTGCATTGCTTGGTCAGTACTTCCCGAGAGAGGAGCGCTTTGAGGACTCTTCATATGAAGAGCCTCCGATCCGTCCGGAGTTAAGAACTGAAGAAGTCGACTATGGTGTTTCACTTCTTCGCTCTAGGAGATCTCCTGGAGCTGATGGAATGACCGGAGAGATGGTGAGAGACATCCGGAAGGCCGTCCCAGAATACCTACTCGGACTGTACAGCAAATGTATTGCTTGTAGCTACTTCCCCAAGGATTGGAAGGTGGCAAGGGTGGTTGTGCTCCTGAAGTCCACCGATAAGAATAGGTCTGACCCTCAATCTTATCGGGGCATCAGCCTGCTTCCGGTACTGGGAAAAGTACTGGAAAGGGTTTCAGAGAGCATGGCGGAACCAATGTCCCCCTTCCAATTCGGCTTTAGAAGAGGCAAGTGTGTCGAGGATGCATGGTCTTTCGTTAAAGACAGAGTCCTCAGAAGCAGGGCCAGTGTGGTTATAGGCATCTTTATTGACTTCAAAGGTGCTTTTGATAACCTAAACTGGCAGAAAATAGTAACCAGGTTGCAGGAATTGGGCTGTCGGGAAATTGGGCTTTGGGGAAGCTACTTTTCCGACAGAAAAGCGAGTGTGGTAAGTGCACACGACAGCGTATCAATAAATGTTGAGAGAGGTTGCCCCCAGGGGTCCATCTGTGGTCCTTTTATTTGGAACCTGATGATGGATCCACTCTTGCGGCGACTAAACGAGCTCTGTGGGTGCTGCGCCTATGCAGATGACCTGCTCCTTATCCTCGAAGGCCAGTCTAGGGCCGAAATCGAGGCAGTAGGAGAAAGAGCTCTAGCAGTCGTTGCTGAATGGGGAGAAAGCGTAGGGGTAAGTGCGTCGCAGGATAAGACCGTCTTAATGAAGCTCAAGGGCAAGTTCAACGTAAGACGTCGGGCTCTTAAGATACATTTGAACGGCGTTGGCATTAGATGTGTGACTGAGGTTCCTGACTTGTCAAAGAGTCGCCTTGCTTGGCTGTTTACCGATGTGCCACACTGTCTCCACAGAGGCAATGCAGGTGTTGCTTGGAGTGCCACCTCTGGATCTGGAAGTGATGCGACGTGCTATTGCTTTCAAGATCAGAAAAGGTCTCCCTCTAAATGAGCGCGATTGGGTTTCCCCGGAAGAAGTGGATGGCCTATCCCTGAAGCAGCGTAAAACCTTGCTACACACATGTGTTCTATCTAGATGGCAATCTAGATGGGATACTAGCGAAAATGGCAGGGTTACTTATGGCTTCCTAAGGGATGTGCTAACCATGAGAATTTTTCCTGAACGGAATTTTAACCTCAGCCTGGGCTTTCTGTTGACCTGGCATGGCTCCCTTAATGCATTCTTGCATAAGAGGGGGCTCAGGGAAGTTGCAAGCTGCTCATGTGGAGCTACCTATGACGACTGGCTTCATTTCCTATGTGAGTGTCCCAATTACGCTGACATAAGGAACTTGCAGGCTATGGGCATCACCTTTAATGGTGAGACCTACGATGTCAGTGGAATTATCACTGATACCGTACGGTTTGAAAGAACCCGTAGTTTTGCAAAAGAAGTATTTAATAGAAGACCCAGTAGGCAGCAAGCGGGAAGATTATAGGAGCTTTTGTTGCAAGGCCGCCTGTCCTGGGCAGTGAGGTGCCCAACTGGAAGTAACCTCAAGGTTGCGAAGCTCGACCGGAAGCTATACTCTGGTACCACGGGAGGTCAGGAGCCCCCGCAACTATGGTTCCGGCCTGACCTAGGAGTTGGCCCCCTTGTGGAAGTATCGTGGTGGCTGTAGGTTTATACCAAAAATCGCGGGGAGAATGGACTGAATGGATCTTGGATATCTCATGGCTTAGCATATGTTGTAGTGTACTACGACCTGTGCTGGGCCATGGGATTGCCATGGAAGCAACTGGTTTACTCGATGTGGAGTTGCATTGCAACCGGGTGCCATGACCCACAGAATGGCTGAGGTATTACATAGGCCTCGACCCTTCACCAAAGGGGAAGTTCGTGCCTTACACACGACTTCGAATCTGGTACTGGTGGTAGTACTTTTTCTACCCGACGGGCGCTTATCAACGCATTGTTTTTATATCTTGTGCGAAGACGCACCGTAGGCTTAAGCCCTCACGGCAGGTACCTACGTTAAACACAAGAGACATCTGTACGCTTATCCCGAGTTGAATTTCAACAACGAAAGTGCGCGGACGTGTTTTCGGATTTCGTGTGTTCTTAACATTTGAGAACATATTCGGGGTTTTTCATTTCGAGCGCTAATTGTTTTTTCCGAGTCACTAATTACCTTTTAGGGATATACGGTAATTACGGTCCCTCGGCGGTCGATTTTTACTGCGGTTTTATTGCGGTTTCCGGATATTGTGTTAACTATCAATTAGTGTTCAACGGCTGCACTTTTCAGTGCGGACGAACCTAAAAATTAGTGGGGTGATTGGATTTACCAATTTTGAAAAGAGGATTAATTCCCAAAAGTGAACAATCAGAAATTAGTGCGGGAAATACGTTAATTACGGTCGCTCGGTCGGTCGGTTTATTGCGGTTCCGTTTAAATTTGTGAATCAGTAAGTAGAGGAGGAATTCCCAAAAGTGTTGTGTTGTGTGTGTTGTCTATTGTTGTGTATTATATTATTTTATTACGGGTAAAAGAGGAGAAATTCCCACAATTAGTTAGTGTTGACAATTTTTGTGTTTGGTTTTTCTGTGTTTGAGAAGTGTGGTGAGAAGTGTTGCCATTTTGGGTAGTAGACATGCCTCCTACCAAAAAGAACACAGGAAGAAGCATTCGGCTGAAGCTGAAAAAGCTTGTGGAGAAAGGAATCGAGGTAGCCGTCGATAAAGGAGACCCGGACATGGAGGTGAGCATTATAGCTCCAGCTAAAAAGAGGACAAGCGAGGTCGCAGGCTCAAGCGTTACGAAAAAGAGCAAGGTAAGCGAAATTTTAATTGAAAATAACCCAAAACTGGATGAGAAAGCCTTCCTAGACGCGAAAGGTACAAATATTTTGTACCTAAATAGACAGCTGGGCGATTTGGCTAGGGGGCTTCCTGAGGTGGTTTTTGAGAGGGGAGAAATTGACCCTCTCCTTGCAGGCAGGGTAAATAGTGCCTGTAAGGCCTACGAAGGCATAATTTGGCTGCTCGTTGGGGAAAACGAGCGGCTGAAAGGTTGCCTGGAGGTGTATAAACACACCCCAGAGGTAGTGCGTTGGCAGCCTGTGCGCAATGCTGGGCCTCCTACAGCTCCCAACCGTAAGGAGAAGAGCTTCGCTCAAGTGGCTGCAGGAGCGATTAAAGCCTCTGTCAGTACGACAAAGGCTCCTGCTTCTGCCACCCCCGAAAAGGGTTTTTGCTTCTGCCGCTCCAGGAAGGGTTCCTGTTCCCTCCGGAAAGGTCCCTCCATCTGTGCCGGCACCAGCTCTTACATGGTCCGTGGTCATGCGGAGTAAGAAGTCCGGTGCGTCGGCAAAAGAAGTTGAGGCTGATGTCCTCAAGAAGGTCGCCCCATCCTTGGGAGTCAGGGTGGACTGCGTGAGGACGCTCAAAAACGGGAGCGTCGTAATCCGCACTCCAACCGCGTTGGAGAGGGGAAAAATTGCGGACAACCCCAATTTCAGGGAGGCAGGGCTAGAGGTTTCAATCCCTCAAAAACCTGGTCCAAGGGTGGTAATAAAAGGTGTGACCACCTCCATCACCCCGGTGGAGTTCATGAACCAGCTTCATGAGCTAAATTTCAAGGAGGAGTATACCCTTGAAAGTTTTAAAAAGGAACTAAAAATGGTAACCCAACCATGGACTACCAAAGAAGGAGGCAGCGTTAACGTTGTGCTGGAGAGTCTAGGCTCAGCAAAAGCGCTTAAAGCACTCCTTGACAGTGGGCGCTGCTATATTGGGTGGTACTCCTTTCCTGTAAAGGAGTACAAAACCATTGTTGGCTGCTTCCGATGCCTCGGTCTTGACCATGGCATCGCTGATTGTAAAACCCATGAGGTATGTCGCCGTTGCGGTGAAGAGGGACACCACTCAAAGGGGTGCTCAAAACCGGCTAAATGCCGGAACTGCTCGCTCAAGGGACGAGCAGCCAACCACCGTATGGTATCGGCTGAATGTCCGCTTTATGCGGTTGCTCTTGCCCGGTTGAATGCCAGAAACTAATATGGTATTCAACTTCGTGCAATTCAACTGCCAGGGCGCTTTCTCCATTATGGTAGACCTGGGAGCTCGGATGTGCGAGATGGACTGCAGCGTTGCTCTGGTTCAGGAGCCCTATGCTTCGAGGGGAGTAATTAGGGGTTTACCCGCTTCCATGCGCGTCTTCCCTGACACTAGATGCAGAGCTGCAGTGATTGTAAGGGACGCAAACCTTACATGCATCCTTCAAGACGCAGATGAACGTGGCGTATGTGTTGGAGTAGAAAGCGTTTTTGGCAAGATATACGTTGCCAGCGTCTACTGCAAGTATGGTGAGGCAATCGAGCCATATATACATGGAGGAAGTGCGTTCGCTAGTCGGGAGCGATCCCCTCATCCTCGGCGTTGACGCTAATGCGATTTCCCTCTTGTGGCACAGTAAGATGTCCAGTAACTCGCCTGGATATCCAAGCTATCCACGGGGTGTGGCGCTTAGTGAATGGGCTATATCATCTGATATGCACCCTCTCAATCGGCCGAGTGAGTCGTACACTTTTGAACCGCATGGTCGAAAAAGCGACATTGACGTCACATTCGTAAATGAATCCGCACTTAGGGCGTTCCCTTTTTCATGGAAAATCTCCAGAAGCATAAGGGACCACAGCTGGATACAAGTTGAGGTCACCTATGGGGAGACTGTTAGGGCGTCTAGGTTAGATAGGAGATGGTGCACTCGGAATGCTGATTGGAACGTGTACGGTTCCCATATACTTGCAGAGGTATCCTCGATGCCCCTTCAGGTGTATGAAAGCCTGAACATCGATCGGCAGATCGAGTACATCAATGAGTGTGTGTGGCGTGTCAACGACGATCTCTTTGAGAGGAGCCGTAAGGTTAACCTCAAAAGAGTGAAGTGGTGGACACGCAGTCAGAATGAGAAGCGGCGGGAAGTCCGAAAACTAAGGAAGAAATTCCAAAGGGCTCGGGCTACCAACGCTGAAAACTTGTCTCAGTTGGGCTCTGCCTTCCGGCAATGCCTTGCTGGGTACAAGAGAATGATTGTTAAGGTTAAGGAAGACGATTGGAGAAGATTCGCGGATTCAAATAGGGACAATCCTTGGGGAAGGCTCTACAAAATATGTAGAGCTAACAATAAATTACACGAGGTTGGACGTATTTGTGTGGGTGATACTACACATAGGGAGTGGAAGGACTGTATGGGTGCCTTACTCAATGCATTCTTCCCTAGAGATGACCGAGCTGAGGCCCCTCTGGCTACAGAGTCAGTAGTCAACTCAGAACTGCGAACCGAGGGGGTGGAACACGCTGTTTCACTTCTCCGTTCAAAGAGGTCTCCTGGACTAGACGGAATGACTGGCGAAATGGTGAAAGCCATTTGGAAAGTAATTCCGGATTATCTAGGCTGCACTTTCAGCAGATGCATTGAGGCGAATCACTTTCCGCTGGGTTGGAAGGAGGCAAAGGTGGTCGTTCTCTTGAAGTCTCTCGACAGGATTAGGTCTAACCAAGGTCATTAGGTCAAGGACAAACTCACAAGCGTCGTGGGTCAGGTAAGGCGCATTATGCGGTCTGACTGGGGGCCCGGTAGGCGTGCTGTGCGCACCATATATGGTGGCCTTTTTGTTGCTTGTGCAACATTCGGGGCATCAGTATGGAGTGACATAGTCACGACTAAGTGGGGCCTCAGAAAGATCCTCTCTTTCCAAAGAGTGGGCTTGCTTGGCTGCTTACCCGTTTGCCGCACTGTCTCTACAGAGGCACTACACGTCTTGTTGGGAGTACCACCCCTTGACTTGGAAGCTATCCGTCGTGGATTAGCCTTCAAAGTGAGGAGAGGTACAATACTAGGAGAGCGTGATTGGGTGTCTCACAATCCAGTCAACCAGATGTCCTTCCGGGAGCGTAAGCACTTGCTAGACGAATGCGTCATATCTAGATGGGAATCTAGATGGGACGATAGCGTAAACGGCAGAGTCACTTACCGCTTCCTGAAGAATGTCTTATTCATGCGAGAGCGGCCTGAGCTGAGTTTTAACCTCAACTTGGGCTTTCTTCTTACTGGACATGGTCCCTTTAATGCATTTTTGCATAAGAGGGGCCTAAGTCAGGTGGAAGGCTGCTCGTGTGGAGCTCCTTTTGAGGACTGGATACATGTTTTGTGTGAATGTTCTCTGTATGATGATGTTAGGAATCTCGAAGCTATGGGCATAGGTTTTGAAGACGGTGTTTGTGACGTTGGCAGTGTTCTAACTGACAACGCGCAAATAACACGGATTCAGGACTATGCGAACATAGTGTTTGCTAGGCGTCGGAATAGGTAGCTTTACCCTGGAGCTCGGGGAACAGGGTCAGAAGGCGGCCAGTCCTGGGCAATAAGGTGCCCCACTGGAAGTAACCGCAAGGATGCGAAGCTCGACCGGAGGCTATATTCTGGTACCACGGGAGGTCAGGAGCCCCCGGAACTATGGTTCCGGCCTTACCTAGGAGTTGGCCCCCTTGTGGGAGTATCGTGGTGGCTGTGGTTTACAAACAAAATCACGGGGAGAGTAGGCCAAGTGGTGTTTGGACATCACATGGCTGAGTATATGTTGTAGCGTGCTATGACCTGTGCTTAGCTATTTGAAGGCCATGGCGCTAACTGGTCTGCTCGATGTGGAGTTGCATTGCAACCGGGTGCCATGACCCACAGACTGGCAGAGGTTTTTAGATAGGCCTAGCCAAGGGAGAAGATCGTGCCTTATACACGACTCCCAGTAAGTACTGGAGGTGGTATTTATGCTATCCGAAGAGCGTTGTTTGACGCATTATTTCAATCCTGTTATGAACGTAAGCGCTCCGTGGGATAAGGCCTTAACGGCAGGTGTCCACGTAAAACACAAGAGACGTTCTGTACCCTTATCCCAGTTGTATTTCAATATCCGAGGTGTACGGACGTGGTTTCGGTAGTCGGCCGTTTTCTCGCCAAATGTCCAGTTCTCTCGTTGCCTGGGACGTCCATGTGCTCTGACACCCAGCATGATTTGGTTACGGTTTTAGCAGTTCTTTCTACTAGAGGATAATGATGGGTAGCGGCAAGTTGCGAATTACGATTGCTATCAGTCTCGAAGCCTAAAAGTTGTTTTATGGGGGCGTCGGTTCTATTACCGCTTTGAGTGTTGACCTGATATATATCAGAATTCTGACACAGGCGTAACCCTAAATATTAGTGAGGTTTGGGAGCTAATATTAGTTTTCAAAGGCCAACGTCCGTTTGTTTCCCTCTAAAAAATAAAAAAAAAACCTACACAATGGAAGTTCTGCGGTCCAGATATATTATAGCCCTCGGGACGGAAGGATTTGCTCTGTAAGCCCTTGAATGGCTAAGCAATTCTACGCCGGAAATTTGTACGCAGCCCTTGACTCTTTGACGAGCGATACGAAATACGGAGCGCTTGTCCTATTGTACGCTTATCCGTTCAGTTGTATTTCAACATCCGTGGTGTGCGGTCGTGGTTCGGTAGTCGAAATTTCGAAATTCCGTTGTGTTGAGAATCTTTTTATTGCATTTTTTTTTTCGCTAATTGCTTTTTAATTGCGTTAATTACGGTCGTTATTGCGTCGGGAATTTACACTAACCGTAATTAGTGTAATAGGGTAATTAGTAATAATTAGTGTAATTAGTGTCTTTTATGTGGCTGCACTTTTCAGTGCGGACAACTTAACTTAATTAGTGAGTGAGTGTGGTGATTGGGTTTTACCAACCTAAAAGAGGAGTAATTCCCAAAACCAGTGTACGGTAAAAGAGGAATAAATTCCCAAAATCGTTGTGGAAATTCGTGTTGGGTTTTCCGTGTTTAAGCGTGATTAGTGTTGCCCCTACACAAAATGGCTGATATGAGTGACTGCTCCCAAGTGGATACTACAAAGAAGGGGAAGAGGAAAAAGACAACCCTGCCTGAACCCCCAACCTAGAGCGAAATGGAAACGGACGATGCTATGAGGAAGAGCATCAAGAAGAAAAAGAAGAAGGATAAAGAGGAGGTAAAACCGGCTGAAAAGGTGAGTAATATAAATGATATAATTAAAGGAGGCAATATAGGAGAATTGAGAAAATATATCAAAGGGCTCAAAACACGGATGATAGACGTGATGTTTGAGCACGGTGGTGCTGACCCCCGGATTGCCAAAAAACTAATCGAAGTGTCCGGAGAGTTCGAAAATATTTTTTGCCTTCTGGTAGCAGAGAAGGAAAGATTTGCGGGATCACTAGAGACTCTCCAAGTGGTCCTAAATAAACAACTTAATAGAGACCCGATAGCCAAGGTGCCAGGTGCGAATTCGGGGATTTCACCCACAAGCCCTAAGGCTCGTAGTTTTGCGGAGGTGGCATCACTTGTGATGAAGCCTGCCGTCCCGCCGAAACCAGCTAACCCCTCCCTGGTTAAACCAGCCAACTCTCCCCTGGTTAAACCAGCTAAACCTATTGCTCCCAGCTGATCAGTTGTAGTCAGGAGCAAAAAGTCGGCTGTTTCCTCCACGGAAGTTGTAGCCATAATTATGGATAAAATAGCCCCCACCTTGGGAGTCAGGGTGAATGCGGTTAGACCGCTTAAAAACGGTGGCGTAGTAATACGCACTCCCTCATCTGCTGAAAGAGAGCAGATAATGGGCAGCAAGGGTTCAAAGATATGGACCTGGATGTAGCAGTGCCCGAGAAACCGGGAAATAGGGTCGTTGTACATGGCGTACACACCAGCATTTCACTGGAAGAATTTATGGCGGAGCTACACCGCCTGAACCTCCCAGAGACGGCAGAACAAAGTAGGCTGAAAGTGGTTTCAAAACCATGGAAGGTGGCTGAAGGGGCTACAACAAATGTTGTGCTAGAAGGCCCAGCTGCAGCCATAGAAGCTTTGCGTAGCACGGGCAGATGCGACATAAAGTGGTTTTCGTTCCCGGTAAGGGAATACAAAGTAAGAGTGGGATGCTTCCGCTGCTTTGCTCCAGGGCATAGTATTGCCGACTGTCCTCATAAAGAGGATGTCTGCCGTCGTTGCGGGCTGGAAGGCCATAAGGCAGTTAGCTGCAAGGCAGCTATGCAGTGCAAAAACTGTGCTGCAAGAAGACGTCCGGCTGACCACCTTATGGGGTCAACCGATTGCCCCATGCAAGTAGCAGAGTTGGCAAGGTTGGCTGCCAGGAACTAGGTCTATGAAGATAGTCCAACAAAATTGTCAGTGCGCTTTTTCGGTAGGGGTTGACTTAGGAGCTCAGATGGTTAGGCAGGGCTGCAGCATTGCCCTGGTTCAGGAGCCCTACACATCTGATGGATGTGTTAGGGGTTTGCCTGCAGAAATGCGGGTATTTCTTGATACCAGAGGAAATGCTGCGATTATTATAAGGGAAGTAAATTTAGTTTGTGTGCCTGTTTCCTCCAGCGAACGAGGTGTTTGCGTAAGCGTGGAAGGCGCTTTTGGCAGGATTTTTCTTGCCAGCGTCTACTGCAAATACAGTGAGGAAATTGACCCATATATTGAGTATATGGATGGTTTGTTTTCGCTTGCCGGCAGTGAACCCCTCATTATCGGTGTTGACGCCAACGCAACCTCCCCTCTCTGGTTCAGCATGGAAACCGGACCCGTAACGAGTAACCGGAGCCAGAATCGGGGGAATGTTCTTGGCGAATGGGTCGTTGCCCGCAACGCCCATGTTATCAACGAGCCGAGTGAGGTATATACCTTTGATGCGGTCAACGGTGGCAAGAGTGACATTGATGTTACTCTTGCCAATGAGGCAGCTTTTAGGGCGTTTAGCTTTAGGTGGCGTGTTAGTGTAGGGGTGAGTGATCACAACTGGATTCAGTTTGAGATCGCTCGCGAAATCGATTTAAATAATGCAGTTTCAGACAGGAGATGGTGTGTGCGAGGCGTTGATTGGAATGTTTATGGTGCGCGTATACTTGCGGAGGTTTCCTCCCTGACACCGCAAGTGTACGGCAGCTTAAGCATAGACCAGCAAATCGCACACATTAAAGAGTCCGTATGGCGGGTTAATGACGAACTCTTTGAGAGGAGCCGTAGGGCGATTCAGAAAAGGGTAAGTTGGCGGAACCGCTGTCTGACAGAAAAGCGTAGGGCTGTCAGAAGCCCAAGGAAGCGATTCCAAAGGGCTAGGGCGGCTAACGCTGAGAACCTGGCTCAGATGAGCATTGCCTTTCGACGAGCGCTCGCTGAGTACAAGCGTCTCATTGTCAGCACAAAGGAGTCTCACTGGAGAAACTTTGCCGCAAAGAACAGAGATGATCCCTGGGGCAAACTATACAAGATTTGCCGTAGTGCTAAAAAGACTGCTGACATTGAAGGCATACGTGTGGATAATACGGTTTTATCCACATGGAAAGACTGCCTTACTGCATTGCTTGGTCAGTTCTTCCCGAGAGAGGAGCGCTTTGAGGACTCTTCATATAAAGAGCCTCCGATCCCTCCGGAGTTAAGAACTGAAGAAGTCGACTATGGTGTTTCACTTCTTCGCTCCAGGAGATCTCCTGGAGCTGATGGAATGACCGGAGAGATGGTGAGAGCCATCTGGAAGGCCGTCCCAGAATACCTACTCGGACTGTACAGCAAATGTATTGCTTGTAGCTACTTCCCCAAGGATTGGAAGGTGGCAAGGGTGGTTGTGCTCCTGAAGTCCACCGATAAGAATAGGTCTGACCCTAAATCTTATCGGGGCATCAGCCTGCTTCCGGTACTGGGAAAAGTACTGGAAAGGGTTATGGTGGAAAGGGTTTCAGAGAGCATGGCGGAACCAATGTCCCCCCTCCAATTCGGCTTTAGAAGAGGCAAGTAAGTGTGTTGAGGATGCATGGTCTTTCGTAAAAGACAGAGTCCTCAGAAGCAGCGCCAGTGTGGTTATAGGCATCTTTATTGATTTTAAAGGTGCCTTTGATAACCTGAACTGGCATAAAATAGTACCCAGGTTGCATGAATTGGGCTGTCGGGAAATTGGGCTTTGCTGAAGCTACTTTTCCGACAGAAAAGCGAGTGTTGTAAGTGCACACGACGACGTCTCAATTAATGTTGAGAGAGGTTGCCCCCAGGGGTCCATCTGTGGTCCTTTTATCTGGAACCTGATGATGGATCCACTCTTGCGGCGACTAAATAAGCTCTGTGGGTGCTGCGCCTATGCAGATGAGCTGCTCCTCCTCCTTGACGGCCAGTCTAGGGCCGAAATCGAGGCAAGAGGAGAAAGAGCTCTAGCAGTCGTTGCTGAATGGGGAGAAAGCGTAGGGGTAAGTGTGTAGCAGGATAAGACCGTCTTAATGAAGCACAAGGGCAAGCTGAACGTAAGACGTCGGGCTCCTAAGATACGCTTGAACAACGTTAGCATTAGATGTGTGACTGAGGTCACATATCTGGGCATAAGGATGGGTGAGTGCATGAACTTCATGCCTCACCTAGTTCGTACTAGACTACGTATGCTGAGTGCCGTAGGCCAGGTTAGGCGCATTTTGCGATCTGACTGGGGTCTCAACAGGCGTTCTGTTCGTATCATATACGATGGCCTATTTGATGCCTGTGCAACATATGGAGCATCGGTATGGTACGACAGAGTTATGACTGTTGATGGCCAAAGGCGGATCTTGACTTGTCAAAGAGTCGCCTTACTTGGCTGTTTACCGGTGTGCCACACTGTCTCCACAGAGGCAATGCAGGTGTTGCTTGGAGTGTCACCTCTGGATCTGGAAGTAATGCGACGTGCTATTGCTTTCAAGATCAGAAAAGGTCTCCCTCTGAATGAGCGCGATTGTGTTTCCCCTGAAGAAGTGGATGGCCTGTCCTTGAGGCAGCGTAAAACCTTGCTACACGCATGTGTTCTATCTAGATGGCAATCTAGATGGGATGCTAGCGAAAACGGCAGGGTTACTTATGGCTTCTTAAGGGATGTGCTAACCATGCGAGTTTTTCCTGAACGGAATTTTAACCTCAGCCTGGGCTCTCTGTTGACCGGGCATGGCTCTCTTAATGCATTCTTGCAAAAGAGGGGGCTTAGCGAGGTTGCGAGCTGCTTATGTGGAGCTACCTACGAGGACTGGCTTCATGTCCTATGTGAGTGTCCCAATTACGCTGACATAAGGAACTTGCAGGCTATGGGCATCACCTTTAATGGTGAGACCTACGATGTCAGTGGAATTATCACTGATACCGTACGGTTTGAAAGAACCCGTAGTTTTGCAAAAGAAGTATTTAATAGAAGACCCAGTAGGCAGCAAGCGGGAAGATTATAGGAGCTTTTGTTGCAAGGCCGCCTGTCCTGGGCAGTGCGGTGCCCAACTGAAAGTAACCTCAAGGTTGCGAAGCTTGACCGGAAGCTATATTCTGGTACCACGGGAGGTCAGGAGCCCCCGGAACAATGGTTCCGGCCTGACCTAGGAGTTGGCCCCCTTGTGGGAGTATCGTGGTGGCTGTAGGTTTATACCCAAAATCGCGGGGAGGGTGGACCGAATGGATCTTGGACATCTCATGGCTTAACATATGATGTAGTGTACTACGACCTGTGCTGGGACATGGGATTGCCATGGAACCAACTGGTTTACCCGATGTGGAGTTGCATTGCAACCGGGTGCCATGACCCACAGAATGGCTGAGGTATTAGATAGACCTTGACCCTTCACCAAAGGGGAAGTTCGTGCCTTACACACGACTTCGAATCTGGTACTGGTGGTAGTATTTTTACTACCCGATGGGCGCTTATCAACGCATTGTTTTGATATCTTGTGCGAAGACGCACCGTAGGCTTAAGCCCTCACGGCAGGTACCTACGTTAAACACAAGAGACATCTGTACGCTTATCCCAGTTGTATTTCAACATCCGTGGTGTGCGGTCGTGTTCGGTAGTCGAAATTTCGAAATTCCGTTTGTTATATATACTTTGGTCGGTAATTACCTTTTAATTGCGGGAATTACGGTCGGTCATTTATTGCGGTCGTTATTGCGTTCGATTTACACTAACCGTAATTAGTGTAATTAGTGATAATTAGTGTCTTTTATGTTTCTGCACTTTTCAGTGCGGACACTTAATTAGTGAGTGAGTGTGGTGATTGGTTTTTACCAATTACTTAAAAGAGGAGGAATTCCCAAAAGTGTTGTGTTGTGTGTGTTGTCTGTTGTGTAATATATTATTTTTACGGGTAAAAGAGGAGAAATTCCCACAATTAGTTAGTGCTGACAATTTTTGTGTTTGGTTCTCTGTGTTGTGTGGTGAGAAGTGTTGCCATTTTGGGCAGGAGACATGCCTCCTACCAAAAAGGACACAGGAAGAAGCATTCGGCTGAAGCTGAAAAAGCTTGTGGAGAAAGGAATCGAGGTAGCCGTCGATAAAGGAGACCCGGATATGGAGGTGAGCATTATAGCTCCAGCTAAAAAGAGGACAAGCGAGGTCGCAAGCTCAAGCAGTACCAAAAAAAGCAAGGTAAGCGAAATTTTAATACCAAATTTTAATAACCCAAAACTGGATGAGAAAGCCTTCCTAGACGCGAAAGGTACAAATATTTTGTACCTAAATAGACAGCTGGGCGATTTGGCTAGGGGGCTTTCTGATGTGGTTTTTGAGAGGGGAGAAGTTGACCCTCTCTTTGCAGGCAGGGTAAATAGTGCCTGTAAGGCCTACGAAGGCATAATTTGGCTGCTCGTGGGGGAAAACGAGCGGCTAAAATGTTGCCTGGAGGGGTACAAACACACCCCAGAGGTTGTGCGTCCGCAGCCCTTGCATAATGCTGGGCTTCCCCCAGCTGGTAAAGAGAAGGAGAGGAGCTTCGCTCAAGTGGCAGCAGGAACGATTAAAGCTTCTGCCATTACGGCAAAGGCTCCTGCTCCTGCCTCCTCAGCAAGGGTTCCTGTTTCTGCCGCTGCGGGAAGGGTTCCTGTCCCCTCCGGAAAGGTCCCTCCACCTGTGCCAGCACCAGCTCTTACATGGTCCGTGGTCGTGCGGAGTAAGAAGTCCGGTGCGTCGGCAAAAGAAGTTGAGGCTGATGTCCTCAAGAAGGTCGCCCCATCCTTGGGAGTCAGGGTGGACTGCGTGAGGACGCTCAAAAACGGGAGCGTCGTAATCCGCACTCCAACCGCCTTGGAAAGGGGAAAAATTGCGGACAACCCCAATTTCAGGGAGGCAGGGCTAGAGGTTTCAATCCCTCAAAAACCTGGTCCAAGGGTGGTGATAAAAGGTGTGACCACCTCCATCACCCCGGTGGAGTTCATGAACCAGCTTCATGAGCTAAATTTCAAGGAGGAGTATACCCTTGAAAGTTTTAAAAAGGAGCTAAAAATGGTAAGCCGACCATGGACTACCAAAGAAGGAGGCAGCGTTAACGTCGTGCTGGAGAGTCTAGGCTCAGCACAAGCGCTTAAAGCACTCCTTGATAGTGGGCGCTGCTATATTGGGTGGTACTCCTTTCCTGTAAAGGAGTACAAAACCATTGTTGGCTGCTTCCGATGCCTCGGTCTTGACCATGGCATCGCTGATTGTAAGACCCATGAGGTATGTCGTCGTTGCGGTGAAGAGGGACACCACTCAAAGGGGTGCTCAAAACCGGCTAAATGCCGGAACTGCTCGCTCAAGGGACGAGCAGCCAACCACCGTATGGTATCGGCTGAATGTCCGCTTTATGCGGTTGCTCTTGCCCGGTTGAATGCCAGAAACTAATATGGTATTCAACTTCGTGCAATTGAACTGCCAGGGCGCTTTCTCCATTATGGTAGACCTGGGAGCTCGGATGTGCGAGATGGACTGCAGCGTTGCTCTGGTTCAGGAGCCCTATGCTTCGAGGGGAGTAATTAGGGGTTTACCCGCTTCCATGCGGGTCTTCCCTGACACTAGATGCAGAGCTGAAGTGATTGTAAGGGACACAAACCTTACATGCATCCTTCAAGATGCAGATGAACGTGGCGTATGTGTTGGAGTAGAAGGCGTTTTTGGCAAGATATACTTTGCCAGCGTCTACTGCAAGTATGGTGAGGCAATCGAGCCATACATCCAATACATGGAGGAAGTGCGTTCGCTAGTCGGGAGCGACCCCCTCATCCTCGGCGTTGACGCTAATGCGATTTCCCTCTTGTGGCACAGTAAGATGTCCAGTAACTCGCCTGGATATCCAAGCTATCCACGGGGTGTGGCGCTTAGTGAATGGGCTATATCATCTGATATGCACCCTCTCAATCGGCCGAGTGAGTCGTACACTTTTGACGCGCATGGTCGAAAAAGCGACATTGACGTCACATTCGTAAATGAATCCGCACTTAGGGCGTTCTCTTTTTCATGGAAAATCTCCAGAAGCATAAGTGACCACAGCTGGATACAAGTTGAGGTCACCTATGAGGAGATTGTTAGGTTAGATAGGAGATGGTGCACTCGGAATGCTGATTGGAACGTGTACGGTTCCCATATACTTGCAGAGGTATCCTCGATGCCCCTTCAGGTGTATGGAAGCCTGAACATCGATCGGCAGATCGAGTACATCAATGAGTGTGTGTGGCGTGTCAACGACGATCTCTTTGAGAGGAGCCGTAAGGTTAACCTCAAAAGAGTGAAGTGGTGGACACGCAGTCAGAATGAGAAGCGGCGGGAAGTCCGAAAACTAAGGAAGAAATTCCAAAGGGCTCGGGCTACCAACGCTGAAAACTTGTCTCAGTTGGGCTCTGCCTTCCGGCAATGCCTTGCTGGGTACAAGAGAATGATTGTTAAGGTTAAGGAAGACGATTGGAGAAGATTCGCGGATTCAAATAGGGACAATCCTTGGGGAAGGCTCTACAAAATATGTAGAGCTAACAATAAATTACACGAGGTTGGACGTATTTGTGTGGGTGATACTACACATAGGGAGTGGAAGGACTGTATGGGTGCCTTACTCAATGCATTCTTCCCTAGAGATGACCGAGCTGAGGCCCCTCTGGCTACAGAGTCAGTAGTCAACTCAGAACTGCGAACCGAGGGGGTGGAACACGCTGTTTCACTTCTCCGTTCAAAGAGGTCTCCTGGACTAGACGGAATGACTGGCGAAATGGTGAAAGCCATTTGGAAAGTAATTCCGGATTATCTAGGCTGCACTTTCAGCAGATGCATTGAGGCGAATCACTTTCCGTTGGGTTGGAAGGAGGCAAAGGTGGTCGTTCTATTGAAGTCTCCCGACAGAATTAGGTCTAACCCTGGATCCTATCGGGGCATCAGCCTGCTTCCGGTACTTGGAAAAGTACTGGAAAGGGTTATGGTGGAAAGACTTCTCGAGAATATGGCCGAACCGATGTCTCCCTTCCAATTCGGATTCAAAAAGGGCATATCCATTGAGGATTCTTGGGCATATGTCAAAGACTGTGTCCAGGAAAGTAGGGAAGACTATGTCTTAGGCATCTTTATAGATTTTAAAGGTGCTTTTGACAATTTAAGCTGGGGAAGTGTGTTTAGAAGATTGCAGGATGTGGGATGCCAGGAAATTGAGCTTTGGAAAAGCTACTTTAATGGAAGAAGCGCATGTGCAATGAACACAGGTGAAAATGAATGCGTGCGTGTGAGTGTGGAGCGTGGATGTCCTCAGGGCTCTATCTGTGGTCCATTCATTTGGAACCTCATGATAGATCCACTGCTAGGACAGATACGTGAGACCTGCAAGTGCTGTGCATATGCGGATGACCTGTTACTCATTCTTGAAGGACACTCCAGGAGAGTGTTGCAAGAAATGGGAAACAGAGTGATCCAAATCGTCACGGCCTGGAGCGACAGTGTGGGCGTCGCCGTATCAGAGGAAAAGTCTGAAATGATGATCCTCAAGGGAAAATCATTTAAACGACGACCTCCCACAATTGGTTTGAATGGTAAAAGCCTTAGATATGTGACGCAAGTCAAATATCTGGGCATAACCATGAGTGAGAACTTGAACTTCTTACCACATTTGGAAAGAGTCAAGGACAAACTCACAAGCGTCGTGGGTCAGGTAAGGCGCATTATGCGGTCTGACTGGGGGCTCGGTAGGCGTGCTGTTCGCACCATATATGGTGGCCTTTTTGTTGCTTGTGCAACATTCGGGGCATCAGTATGGAGTGACATAGTCACGACTAAGTGGGGCCTCAGAAAGATCCTCTCTTGCCAAAGAGTGGTCTTGCTTGGCTGCTTACCCGTTTGAGAGGCACTACAGGGCTTGTTGGGAGTACCACCCCTTGACTTGGAAGCTATCCGTCATGGATTAGCCTTCAAAGTGAGGAGAGGTACAGTATTAGGAGAGCGTGATTGGGTGTCTCACAATGGAGTCAACCAGATGTCCTTCCGGGAGCGTAAGCACTTGCTAGACGAATGCGTCATATCTAGATGGCAATCTAGATGGGACGATAGCGTAAACGGCAGAGTCACTTACCGCTTCCTGAAGAATGTCTTGTTCATGCGAGAGCGACCTGAGTTGAGTTTTAACCTCAACTTGGGCTTTCTTCTTACTGGCCATGGTTCCTTTAATGCATTTTTGCATAAAAGGGGCCTAAGTCAGGTGGAAGGCTGCTTGTGTGGAGCTCCTTTTGAGGACTGGATACACGTTTTGTGTGAATGTTCTCTGTATGATGATGTTAGGAATCTCGAAGCTATGGGCGTAGGTTTTGAAGACGGTGTTTGTGATGTTGGCAGTGTTCTAACTGACAACGCACAAATAGCACGGATTCAGGACTATGCGAACATAGTGTTTGCTAGGCGTTGGAATAGGTAGCTATACCCTGGAGCTCGGTGAGCAGGGTCAAAAGGCGGCCAGTCCTGGGCAATAAGGTGCCCCACTGGAAGTAACCGCAAGGTTGCGAAGCTCGACCGGAGGCTATATTCTGGTACCACGGGAGGTCAGGAGCCCCCGGAACTTAGTTCCGGCCTGACCTAGGAGTTGGCCCCCCTTGTGGGAGTATCGTGGTGGCTGTGGTTTACACCCAAAATCGCGGGGAGAGTAGGCCAAGTGGTGTTTGGACATCACATAGCTGAGTATATGTTGTAGCGTGCTATGACCTGTGCTTAGCTATTTGATGGCCATGGCGCTAACTGGTCTGCTCGATGTGGAGTTGCATTGCAACCGGGTGCCATGACCCACAGACTGGCAGAGGTATTTAGATAGGCCTCAACCCTAACCAAGGGAGAAGATCGTGCCTTATACACGACTTCTAATAGGCACTGGAGGTGGTATTTATACTATCCGAAGGGCGTTGATTGACGCATTATTTCAGTCCTGTCATGAGCGTAAGCGCTCCGTGGGATAAGGCCTTAACGGCAGGTGTCCACGTAAAACACAAGAGACGTTCTGTACGCTTATCCAGTTGAATTTCAACATCGAAAGTGTGCGGACGTTTTTTCCAGTGCGTTGGATGCTCGGCTTTTAACGAAGTACATGTTCATATATTCATTGTAGGGTTTTTCCATTGGGTAGTAATTGTGTTTCCCACTAATTGATTTAATTAATTAAGTGCTTTTCTTCCCACTAATTGCTTTTCGTTTACTGCGTAATTACGGAAATTACGGTCGCCGGGATATTGCGTTTCCGTGCAATTTAATGTGCAACCGTGACTAAGTGTAATTTAGTGTAGTTAAGTGTAATTGTGTGTTTTTGGGTTCAATTAGTGTCAGTTGGTGCCAATTAGTGTCAATTAAGTGGCTGCACTTTTCAGTGCGGACAGTTTAATTTGATATTAACAAGAAGTGCTCAACAGGGTGTTTAAAAAAAAAAAACAATAATAATAATAATAATAATAATAATAATAATAATAATAATAATAATAATAGTAATAAATAATAATAAATAATAAATACCAGCGAGAATGGATGCAGACGTGGACACGGATATGGAAGTGGCGCCAAGAAAAAGGATTAAGAAAACTAGCGATCTTAGCCCGGCGGAAATCGAGGTTGCACCTCCAAAATCCAAAAAAAAGAAGAAGGCGAGGAGGATGGAAGACAGCGATGCCGTAAGGACGGAAAGCGAAATGGCTACAGGGGAGAAAAGAACCAGGAGTCGGGTAAGTTCAGTAGATATCACTAACATAGACTTTAATGATGTTACTAAGTTGACCAGGGTGCTAGCCGATTTGGCAACAAAGGTGGTCGACGTAGTTTTTGAGAAAATGGTAGACCCTATTTTAGCCAGAGAAATTAGGAGTGCGGTCATGGGCTACGACCAAGTGGTTTGGCAGCTTATGGCCGAAAATAAAACTCTACGGGGAGCAAATGATGCCCTCATTAAAGTTTCGAAGAGTCTTCATGGAGTCGCTGCACCGTTGGTAGCAAGTTGTCCTAAACGGACTACCAGCAGCACCGTCAAAGTTGCCGCCAATGCGGTGAGGAAAGAGGCCACTAAAGTTGTGGAATTGGCCCAGCCAGTGAAGGCACCGTTGCCCACTTGGTCAGTGGTAGTCAGAAGCAAAAAGCCGGCTGTTTCCTCCACGGAAGTTGTATCCAAAATAATGGATAAGATAGCCCCCACCTTGGGAGTCAGGGTGAATGCGGTTAGACCGCTCAAAAACGGGGGCGTAGTAATACGCACTCCCTCGGCTGCTGAAAGGGAGCAGATTTTCAGCAGCAAGAAGTTCAAGGATATGGACCTTCACGTGGCTGTACCCGAGAAACCGGGGAATAGGGTCGTGGTACATGGCGTACACACAACCCTATCGCTGGAAGAATTTATGGCGGAGCTACACCGCCTGAACCTCCCAAATACGGCCGAACAAAATAGGCTGAAAGTGGTTTCAAAACCATGGAAGGTGGCTGAAGGGGCTACAACAAATGTTGTGCTAGAAGGCCCAGCTGCAGCCATAGAAGCCTTGCGTAGCAAGCGGGCAGATGCTACATAAAGTGGTTTTCGTTCCCGGCAAGGGAATACAAAGTAAGAGTGGGATGCTTCCGCTGCTTTGCTCCAGGGCATAGTATTGCCGACTGTCCTCATAAAGAGGATGTTTGCCGTCGTTGCGGGCTGGAAGGCCATAAGGCAGTTAGCTGCAGTGCAAAAACTGTGCTGCAAGAAGACGTCCGGCTGACCACCTTATGGGGTCAACCGATTGCCCCATGCAAGTAGCAGAGTTGGCAAGGTTGGCTGCCAGGAACTAGGACTATGAAGATAGTCCAACAAAACTGTCAGGGCGCTTTTTCGGTAGGGGTTGACTTAGGAGCTCAGATGGTTAGGCAGGGCTGCAGCATTACCCTGGTTCAGGAGCCCTACACATCTGATGGATACCAGAGGAAATGCTGCGATTATTATAAGGGAAGTAAATTTAGTTTGTGTGCCTGTTTCCTTCAGCGAACGAGGTGTTTGCGTAAGCGTGGAAGGCGCTTTTGGCAGGATTTTTCTTGCCAGCGTCTACTGCAAATACAGTGAGGAAATTGACCCATATATTGAGTATATGGATGGTTTGTTTTCGGTTGCCGGCAGTGAACCCCTCATTATCGGTGTTGACGCCAACGCAACCTCCCCTCTCTGGTTCAGCAAGGAAACCGGACCCGTAACGGGTAACCGGAGCCAGAATCGGGGGAATGTTCTTGGTGAATGGGTCGTTGCCCGCAACGTCCATGTTATCAACGAGCCGAGTGAGGTATATACCTTTGATGCGGTCAATGGTGGCAAGAGTGACATTGATGTTACTCTTGCCAATGAGGCAGCTTTTAGGGCGTTTAGCTTTAGGTGGCGTGTTAGTGTAGGGGTGAGTGATCACAACTGGATACAGTTTGAGATCACTCACGAAATTGATGTTAACAATACAGTTTCCGACAGGAGATGGTGTGTGCGAGGCGTTGATTGGAATGTTTATGGTGCGCGTATACTTGCGGAGGTTTCCTCCCTGACACCGCAAGTGTACGGCAGCTTAAGCATAGACCAGCAAATCGCACACATTAATGAGTCCGTATGGCGGGTTAATGACGAACTCTTTGAGAGGAGCCGTAGGGCGATTCAGAAAAGGGTAAGTTGGCGGAACCGCTGTCTGACAGAAAAGCGTAGGGCTGTCAGAAGCCCAAGGAAGCGATTCCAAAGGGCTAGGGCGGCTAACGCTGAGAACCTGGCTCAGATGGGCATTGCCTTTCGGCGAGCGCTCGCTGAGTACAAGCGTCTCATTGTCAGCACAAAGGAGTCTCACTGGAGAAACTTTGCCGCAAAGAACAGAGATGATCCCTGGGGCAAACTATACAAGATTTGCCGTAGTGCTAAAAAGACTGCTGACACTGAAGGCATACGTGTGGATAATACGGTTTTATCCACATGGAAAGACTGCCTTACTGCGTTGCTTGGTCAGTTCTTCCCGAGAGAGGAGCGCTTTGAGGACTCTTCATATAAAGAGCCTCCGATCCCTCCGGAGTTAAGAACTGAAGAAGTCGACTATGGTGTTTCACTTCTTCGCTCCAGGAGATCTCCCGGAGCTGACGGAATGACCGGAGAGATGGTGAGAGCCATCTGGAAGGCCGTCCCAGAATACCTACTCGGACTGTACAGCAAATGTATTGCTTGTAGCTACTTCCCCAAGGATTGGAAGGTGGCAAGGGTGGTTGTGCTCCTGAAGTCCACCGATAAGAATAGGTCTGACCCTAAATCTTATCGGGGCATCAGCCTGCTTCCGGTACTGGGAAAAGTACTGGAAAGGGTTATGGTGGAAAGGGTTTCAGAGAGCATGGCGGAACCAATGTCCCCCCTCCAATTCGGCTTTAGAAGAGGCAAGTAAGTGTGTTGAGGATGCATGGTCTTTCGTAAAAGACAGAGTCCTCAGAAGCAGCGCCAGTGTGGTTATAGGTATCTTTATTGATTTTAAAGGTGCCTTTGATAACCTGAACTGGCATAAAATAGTAACCAGGTTGCATGAATTGGGCTGTCGGGAAATTGGGCTTTGCTGAAGCTACTTTTCCGACAGAAAAGCGAGTGTTGTAAGTGCACACGACGACGTCTCAATTAATGTTGAGAGAGGTTGCCCCCAGGGGTCCATCTGTGGTCCTTTTATCTGGAACCTGATGATGGATCCACTCTTGCGGCGACTAAATGAGCTCTGTGGGTGCTGCGCCTATGCAGATGAGCTGCTCCTCCTCCTTGACGGCCAGTCTAGGGCCGAAATCGAGGCAAGAGGAGAAAGAGCTCTAGCAGTCGTTGCTGAATGGGGAGAAAGCGTAGGGGTAAGAGTGTCACAGGATAAGACCGTCTTAATGAAGCTCAAGGGCAAGCTGAACGTAAGACGTCGGGCTCCTAAGATACGCTTGAACAACGTTAGCATTAGATGTGTGACTGAGGTCACATATCTGGGCATAACGATGGGTGAGTGCATGAACTTCATGCCTCACCTAGTTCGTACTAGACTACGTATGCTGAGTGCCGTAGGCCAGGTAAGGCGCATTTTGCGATCTGACTGGGGTCTCAACAGGCGTTCTGTTCGTATCATATACGATGGCCTATTTGATGCCTGTGCAACATATGGAGCATCGGTATGGTACGACAGAGTTATGACTGTTGATGGCCAAAGGCGGATCCTGACTTGTCAAAGAGTCGCCTTGCTTGGCTGTTTACCGGTGTGCCACACTGTCTCCACAGAGGCAATGCAGGTGTTGCTTGGAGTGCCACCTCTGGATCTAGAAGTGATGCGACGTGCTATTGCTTTCAAGATCAGAAAAGGTCTCCCTCTGAATGAGCGCGATTGGGTTTCCCCTGAAGAAGTGGATGGCCTGTCCCTGAGGCAGCGTAAAACCTTGCTACACGCATGTGTTCTATCTAGATGGCAATCTAGATGGGATGCTAGCGAAAACGGCAGGGTTACTTATGGCTTCTTAAGGGATGTGCTAACCATGCGTATCTTTCCTGAACGGAATTTTAACCTCAGCCTGGGCTTTTTGCTGACTGGGCATGGCTCTCTTAATGCATTCTTGCATAAAAGGGGGCTTAGTGAGGTTGCGAGCTACTCATGTGGAGCTACGTATGAGAACTGGTTTCATGTCCTATGTGAGTGTCCCAATTACGCTGACATAAGGAACTTGCAGGCTATGGGCATCACCTTTAACGGTGAGACCTACGATGTCAGTGGAATTATCACTGATACCGTACGGTTTGAAAGAACCCGTAGTTTTGCAAAAGAAGTATTTAATAGAAGGCGCAGTAGGCAGCTAGAGGGAAGTTTGTAGGAATCTCCTTTTGTTGCAAGGCTGCCAGTCCTGGGCAGTGAGGTGCCCAACTGGAAGTAACCTCACGGTTGCGAAGCTCGACCGGAAGCTCTATTCTGGTACCACGGGAGGTCAGGAGCCCCCAGAACTATTGGTTCTGGCCTGACCTAGGAGTTGGCCCCCTTGTGGGAGTATCGTGGTGGCTGTAGGTTTATACCCAAAATCGCGGGGAGAACGGACCGAATGGATCTTGGACATTTCATGGCTTAGCATATGTTGTAGTGTACTACGACCTGTGCTGGGTCATGGGATTGCTATGGAACCAACTGGTTTATTCGATGTGGAGTTGCATTACAACCGGGTGCCATGACCCACAGAATGGCTGAGGTATTAGATAGGCCTCGACCCTTCACCAAAGGGGAAGTTCGTGCCTTACACACGACTTCGAATCTGGTACTGGTGATAGTACTTGTACTACCCGATGGGCGCGTATCAACGCATTGTTTTGATATCTTGTGCGAAGGCTTAATCCCTCACGGCAGGTACCTACGTTAAACACAAGAGACATCTGTACGCTTATCCGGGCCCCCGCCCAATTATCAAGGCTTCGCCCTTTAATGACGTTGTCTAATAATGAACGGGGACATAGCAAAGTACTGGTCTTATCGTAAACATCTTCAGATGACGCTACCGAAGGTTGCTACGATTTGATCAGTCACAAGCTGCCGGTCATAGGTCTTGTTGGCGGCTGGAACACCGGTAGTCCCTACCAGGACTTAAATCACGGTACCATGGGAGTCAGGAGCCCCCCTGATCTCGGTCCGGGCCTGACTTGTTAGAGGTAGGCCCCCTTGTGGGAGCGTCATGGTGGCTGTGGTTTAAACCCAAAATCGCGGGAAAGAGTCTTCCTATGGTTTTCCTTGGTTTCCCTTTGGTTTTCCTTTGGTTTTCCTTGGTTTTCCTTAGTTGACTCAATGTGGAGCCTCGACTCATACCAAGGGTGGAACTTGTGCCGGCAACACAGTTCCAATTTGGTATCAAAAATAGTGAAAATCATTGGAGAGCGATGGCAAGGCGTATCCTTGCTCCCGTGGATGTATGGGCATCCCGTAAGTTTAAGCCCACACGGCAGGTACTTACGTTAAAAACATGAGACATCTGTACGCTTATCCCGGGCCCCCGCCCAATTATCAAGGCTTCGCCCTTTAATGACGTTGTCTAATAATGAACGGGGGCAGAGCAAAGTACTGGTCTTATCGTAAACATCTACAGATGACGCTACCGAAGGTCTTGTTGGCGGCTGGACCACCGGTAGTCCCTACCAGGACTTAAATCACGGTACCATGGGAGTCAGGAGCCCCCCGGATCTCGGTCCGGGCCTGACTTGGTAGAGGTTGGCCCCCTTGTGGGAGCGTCATGGTGGCTGTGGTTTAAACCCAAAATCGCGGGAAAGAGTCTTCCTATGGTTTTCCTTTGGTTTTTCTTTGGTTTTCCTTTGGTTGACTCAATGTGGAGTTGCAATAAGTGCTGGGTGCTGCGACCCTAAGAGCAGTAGGAGGTTTTAGGTCGGCCTCGACTCATACCAAGGGTGGAACTTGTGCCGGCAACACAGTTCCGAATTGGTATCAATCAGTGAATATCATTGTGAGCGTTGGCAAGGCGTATCCTTGCCCCCATGGATGTATGGGCATCCCGTGGAATAAGGCCGTAAAGGCAGGAGTCCACGAAAATCGAGAGACGTTCTGTACGCTTATCCCCAGTTGTATTTCAACATCCGTGGTGTGCGGTCGTGGTTCGGTAGTCGAAATTTCGTTTGTGTTGATAATATATATTTTATTGCATTTTGGTCGCTAATTACATTTTAAATTGCGGGAATTACGGTCGGTCGTTTATTGCGGTCGTTATTGAGTTCGAGAATTTACACTAACCGTAATTAGTGTAATAGTGCAACTAGTGATAATTAGTGTCTTTTATGTGGCTGCACTTTTCAGTGCGGACAGCTTAGTAAGTGTGGTGATTGGTTTTTACCAATTAAAAGAGTGGGAATTCCCACAATTAGTGCAGTGAAAAGAGGAGAAATTCCCAAAATTAGTGTTGAAAATTGTGTGTTAATCAGAATTTAAAAGAGGAACAAATTCCCAAAAATCAGTGCGGTGATTCGATTTCGTGTTGGTTTTTTCGTGTTTTTGTGTGGCGTGAGTGCTAGTGTTGCCATTTTGGATGTTGCCAGTGTTGGCATTTTGGGTAGGAGATATGCCTCCTACCAAAAAGATAACGGGGCAGGACATTCGGCTGAAGCTGAAAAAGCTCGTCGAGAAGGGCATGGAGGTAGCCGCCGTAAATCAAGGAGACACGGAGATGGATACTAGTGCCCCAGCAAAGAAGAGAACCTGTGAGGTCGAAAGCCCGAACTCTGTAAAGAGGGCAAAATCGGTAAGTAGTTCGAAAACTAACAATATTTTAGGTTTAGGTTTAGAATTGGATGAGAATGCTTTCCTGGACGCCAAGGGTACAAATATTTTGCACCTAAATCGGCAGCTGGGCGATTTGGCTAGGGGACTTTCGGAGGTGATCTTCGAAAAGGGGGAAGTTGACCCTGTCCTTGCAAGCAGGGTAAATAGTGCATGTAAGGCCTACGAAGGCATAATTTGGCTGCTCGTTGGGGAAAACGAGCGGCTAAAAGGTTGCCTGGAGGGGTACAAACACACCCCAGAGGTTGTGCGTCCGCAACCCTTGCATAATGCTGGGCTTCCCCCAGCTGGTAAAGAGAAGGAGAGGAGCTTCGCTCAAGTGGCAGCGGGAGCGATTAAAGCTTCTGCCATTACGGCAAAGGCTCTTGCTCCTGCCTCCTCAGCAAGGATTCCTGTTTCTGCCGCTGCGGGAAGGGTACCTGTCCCCTCCGGAAAGGTCCCTCCACCTGTGCCAGCACCAGCTCTTACATGGTCCGTGGTCGTGCGGAGTAAGAAGTCCGGTGCGTCGGCAAAAGAAGTTGAGGCTGAAGTCCTCAAGAAGGTCGCCCCATCCTTGGGAGTCAGGGTGGACTGCGTGAGGACGTTCAAAAACGGGAGCGTCGTAATCCGCACTCCAACCGCGTTGGAGAGGGGAAAAATTGCGGACAACCCCAATTTCAGGGAGGCAGGGCTAGAGGTTTCAATCCCTCAAAAACCTGGTCCAAGGGTGGTAATAAAAGATGTGACCACCTCCATTACCCCGGTGGAGTTCATGAACCAGCTTCATGAGCTAAATTTCAAGTTTTAAAAAGGAACTAAAAATTGTAACCCGACAATGGAACACCAAAGAAGGAGGCAGCGTTAACATTGTGCTGGAGAGTCTAGGCTCAGCACAAGCGCTTAAAGCACTCCTTGATAGTGGGCGCTGCTATATTGGGTGGTACTCCTTTCCTGTAAAGGAGTACAAAACCATTGTTGGCTGCTTCCGATGCCTCGGTCTTGACCATGGCATCGCTGATTGCAAGACCCCGGAGGTATGTCGCCGTTGCGGTGAAGAGGGACACCACTCAAAAGGGTGCTCAAAACCGGCCAAATGCCGGAACTGCTCGCTCAAGGGACGAGCAGCCAACCACCGTATGGTATCGGCTGAATGTCCGCTTTATGCGGTTGCTCTTGCCCGGTTGAATGCCAGAAACTAATATGGTATTCAACTTCGTGCAATTGGGTGTCTGTTTTCATTTCTTTCTCAATACGAGTTAGGCGTTCCCTAACATTTGGTCCTTCGAGCCGGATAATAGTGCGTTTTCCTTTCCAAAATATTAACAGAGCTAATTTAGCCACTAGTGCGGCAGTGAATTTTGTGCTTTTCGGAAAACAAAATATACAGTGCGGTGCAGTTTGCGTTGCAAACGAAAGAAAATTTGTTTTTTTTTCTTGTGAGCAAGTCACAATTGTGCGTGACAGAGACATAGACAATTGAGCGATTCTACACACGACTGTTGAAGCTTCCGAGGGGTCGACCCGAGTCTCAGCCGTTGTGCGTAGTCTTACGGGAGCGTAGTATTCAAGAGCGAATCGTGCAGTACGGAGCTTTTCGGCCATACGTGCGATGGGCGACATAGCACGCAGGGACGTCTTCAGGTCATCGCTGATGCGTGTCGTCAAATTTACAACCGAGCAGGAGTTCGCCGGAGCAGACGAGCAGTTACTCAGTGCTAAACTAACGGCCGCCGAGTGCACTTATAAAAGATTGCTGGATGAACATCTGTTGCTCGTTCAAAAAGCGAACGATCAAGCGGAGTTGGAAATCCACAACGACTACTTGGCTGGAGTGGAGGATGCCTTCCACCGTGTGGTCGCGACTTTGCGGTCGCGCATAGCGGAGATGGAGAGCGAACGAATAGTCAGTGCTGCTGCAAAACCCGTGGCAACACCGCTCACCAACGTAATACAGGTTAGGCAAGAGCGGCCTATTAAAATGATAACCTTTGAGGGCGACTACACGAAGTGGCGGGAGTTTCGCGACCAATTCCAGACCGAGGTGCACAGTAATCCCTCGCTAGCCAATGTCACTAAGATGTGGGAGCTCAAACAGGCCCTCAGAGGGCCACCAGCAGGAGTGATCAGCAGGTGGCAGACGACCGAGGACAACTATGCTGATGCTTGGAAGAAGTTGAATGACGTCTTCGACAATGAGCAGAACATCGTCGACGATCATTTGAACGCCCTGCACGCGATCCCTAAGCTGGGGAAGGAGTCTTCCATGTCGGCCGGCATTCGTAATGTGATCAATGAGGCCAACGTACACCTGAGCTCACTTCGTGCGCTTGGAATTAATGTGAGCACATGGGATCCAGTTATTGTGAATATGCTGCGAGCGAGGCTGGACGCTGAAACTAACCACGCCTGGCAGATGTGCCGCGTGGACGTCTCAAAGATTGCTACCTTAGACGAATTCTTGCAATTCCTGGAGCGCAGAGCGAACGCTTTGGACTCAGCATTTTTCGACCAAATGGTGAAGCCGGAGAAGCAGAAGAGCAGCATAATCTCAGGAGCTTACAGAGCTGGAACGAGCGCTAGATGTCCCCTCTGTAAGTCACAGCACGGGTTGTACCGTTGCGAAGAGTTCCTGGCTCTATCCATACAGTCGAGGAATGACAGAGTGAAGACATGGAAATTGTGTGCAAACTGCCTGAAGAGTGGGCATTTTGCGCAGAGTTGCTCATCGGGCTCGTGCCGTCGCTGCAACAAGAAGCACAACAGTGTGCTATGCAGCGAGCCAAGGTCTCCACGAGTCAACATTGCCGTAGCAGCAAAGCCCCCATCAGAGCAGAACATCGCCGGGCTTCAACCGCAAGACGAAACGGCATAGCAATCAACATCTGCGGGACCTGACATACCAACATCAGAAAATAAAATTGAGCGTGATATAGTGCAATACTATAGAGCAGAGCATAGCGCAGACAGTGACAGCGCGTTACTGGCTACTGCGCGTGTGAACGTGCGTACCGGAGCAGGGCGAATAGTGGAAGCAAGAGCACTTCTGGACAGTGGTAGCCAACTTAACCTGATCACTGAGCAGTGCGCTCAAGAGCAATGTGCGGCTGACATCCATAGCACAAGTGGAGATATCGTCTCGAGCGGAGCAAGACTACCGACTGAAATGCAGAGTATATGTGATTCCAAAAATCACGTCGTCTCTGCCAGGAGAAGCCTTACCTCTTGAACATCGGAGCAAGATGGACAAGCTGAACTTGGCAGACGAATCATTCGATAAGTCTTCTAAAATAGACATGCTACTGGGAGCGCATGTCTGGGCCAGTATCATCAAAAACCAGATAATTCGGTACGACACTGGTCTAACAGCCCAAGACACACATCTGGGTTGGATTGTCTTTGGGCAACTGCAGCGGAATCAACTTTGTTTGGGCAGAGCGATGACATCAACCATGCAGTCACCGGAGATTGGATTGAGCGAGCTGCTGAAGAAATTCTGGGAAATCGAGGAGCCGACTGTGCCAACACTGATGTCCGACGATGACGAATGGGTTGAGCAGAATTTCAAGAGCACGTATCGTCGGGATCCATCTGGACGATACATTGTCACTATCCCGCTCAACCCACGTGCAGAGAGCTTGGGCAGTTCACGAGCTGTGGCGCATAGAAGATTTCTTCAACTCGAGAGGAAACTGACTGCTAACGACAACATCAGGGAAAAGTACATCCAGTTCATGCGGGAGTACGAGGAGCTTGGGCACATGACACCAGTCACCAACGAGCTAGAAGATAACGAACCGATGTACCACATACCGCACCATTGCGTCATGAAGAAATTTCGCGTGGTATTCGACGCGTCGTGCAAGAGCGACACTGGAGTGTCCCTCAGTGACCTTCAGCTGTCTGGAGCAAGGCTTCAAGATGAATTGTCAACCATCGTAACGAGATTCCGTTGTTTTAAGGTAGCCATATGCGCCGATGTTCGGAAGATGTTTCGCCAAGTAAAGGTTGACCGACGACAGTGGAACCTTCAAAGAATATTCTGGAAAGAAAACCCCAGAGAAGCGCTGAAGGAATATTGGTATTCAGTACTTACAATGCAGTGCGAGCTATGCTGCAATGTGCGAGTGACAACAAAGAGCAATATCCACTGGCATACGAGGCCATAGTGAACAACTTTTACGTCGATGACATGTTGAGCGGAGCGGATACAGAGGAGCAGGCAGCAATTTTGGGCAAAGAGGTGATAGCCTCATTGAGAGCAGGTGGGTTCGAGCTGGGCAAATTCATCTCATCAAGTCGTCGAGTGCTGACAGAGCTGTCCAGCACGGAGAATACGGAGAGGGAATTAGGAGAGTCAGAAGATACAACAGCCAGCATATTGGGGTTAGTATGGAATCCCTCCGATGATGAGATACGTTACAAGGTGCAGCGCAACAAGGAGCATAGGAGCTGGAGCAAAAGATCCATAATGAGCACGATCGCCAGACTTTATGATCCGAACGGGTACATAGCACCAGTCATTATCAGGGCGAAGATCCTCATCCAAGATTTGTGGCGTTGCGGCTTGAAGTGGGACGAGGAGATTCCAACCGGCATGAAAGCGAAATGGAGCAAATTTTCAGAAGAGCTAGAGCAGCTCACATCAATCCGGGTCCCGAGATGGCTTGGAAGTGAAAGGGCGAACAAGCTGGAACTTCATGGATTCGCCGACGCATCAACGAGAGCATATGCAGCCGTTGTCTACATGAGGTCCGAATCGAGCAGTGGTGAAACCTCATCCCTATTAGTGGCATCGAAAACCCGAGTGGCGCCGCTAAAGACGATTACTGTGCCGAGGTTAGAGCTATGTGCAGCGGTGTTATTGTGCAAACTGATGACACAAGTGGTCGGAGCGTGCAAATTGGATGACATACCAATAACCTATTGGAGCGATTCCACGGTGGTACTCTATTGGCTTACTAAAATACCCGCCGAATTAAAAACGTTCGTTGCCAATAGAGTCAGCATCATACAGCAACATTCAGGAGGCCATCCCTGGAAACACGTTTCATCAGGCGACAATCCTGCCGATTTGGCTTCTCGCGGAATACCAGCAGCGCAGCTGGTAAGATCAACACTATGGTGGGAAGGACCACACTGGCTCATGAAGCAGAAGCAGGATTGGCCAAATATGCAGCTCAAATTGAGCGCAGGAGAGCAAGCGGGCGCAAGGTCAGCACTTAAACCACAAATAGTAGCAGGACTAACACTACATAAAGTGAGCGAGCTGAGCGTAATGGGCGAGAGTTTGCTGACAAGAAAATCTACCCTGCAGAGCACATTGAGGGTGACGGCGCTGGTATTGCGATGTATGCGGAAATGCAGAAGGGACAGCCGAGCGGTACAGGCCGGACCAGTCACTCCTTCTGAGCGCGAAGAAGCGTTGGCCTACTGGGAGAAGACAACGCAGCGAGGAGCATATCGTACAGAGCTATCGCACCTTAGAACAGGGCGATCAGTAGATGTCACGAGCAGCATTTCAACACTATTTCCCTTCATCGACGCAGATGGCATCATGAGGGTGGGGGGACGCCTTCACAACGCTGACCTGCATAATGATGCCAAACATCCAATCATACTTCCGGCGCGGAGCAAACTCGTCGAACTGATAATGAGAGAGGCGCACATCAGGACGTTACACGGCGGAGTGCAATTGAGAGCACAGTATATCAGACAGAGGTATTGGGTTCCCACCTTGAGACGAGCACTGAGGACCCACATTGGGAAGTGCATAACATGCTTCCGGCAGAAGCAAAGGGTGTCTGAGCAACTAATGGGCAGTCTTGCAAAGGAGCGAGTGCAACGAGCAAGAGCTTTCCGGCATAGTGGCGTGGACTACGCGGGACCAGTGCGAATAAACGCCAGGGCAGGCCGGTCCAACATAATCGAGAAGAGCTATATTGCAGTGTTAGTGTGCTTGGCTACAAGAGCCATCCATTTGGAACCGGTGACCAATCAGTCCACCGAAGCCTTCTTAGCAGCCTTCCAGCGATTCACCGGGCGTAGGGGCGCTTGTTCAGTGTTGTGGAGCGACAACGCCACAACCTTTGTCGGAGCGAATAGGGAGCTTCGCAAGAACGCACGTCAGAGCTACCAGAGACTTCCAATCGAGCAGATCGTCGCTATGGGAACCGAGTGGAAATTCATCGTCACCGGCGCACCACATACGGGCGGAATTTGGGAAGCCGGCGTCAAGGCGATGAAACACCATCTGAGGAGGGTCATGGGAAACACCATCTTCACCTTTGAGACACTGGCCACTACCTTGGTCATGATAGAGACATGTCTCAATTCCAGACCGATCAGCGCATTGTCAGATGATCCAAGCGATTTAACCGCGCTAACGCCGGGTCATTTCTTGATCGGAGAGCAGATCGTACAACCGCTTACACCGGACGTCACCGAGATACCACAAAATCGGCTGAAACTTTGGAACGTTATCCACCAGATGCAGCAACACTTCTGGCAGAGGTGGAGCGAGGAATACATGTCCAACCTACAGCAGCGATTCAAGTGGAAGGAACCAAGAGCTAATTTGAGAGTGGGAGACCTAGTTCTGCTAAAACAAGAGAATATGCCACCCACGGTATGGCCCTTGGGCCGCATCACGGTGGTCCGTCAGGGCAAGGACGGTCTAGTCCGAAGTGCCGAGATTAAGCTACAGCACACGACATTAGTGCGTCCAGTCCAGAAGCTGTGCCTTCTTCCAAATCAAGAGCAGACAGATTCCAATTGAGGACTATGCCTCAATTGGGGGGGGGGGAATGTTCGCAACCCTCACAACAAAGGCATTTCCATTATCTACAAGGGCACCCTGCCGGCGGCGAACAACACATCATATCACCAACCAACGGAGCCACACATCGCACACAGAAGGAGCCAGACGAGAGCCGTCTACGATTGTCAACAAAATCTTCCTTAGAGCAATTATCTGAAGATTAGCGGTACCTGCGACCGAAAAATAGAAATCATCAGAGATAATCACATGCATGCAAGTACATATCGTATGTGCTCTATCCGGAGACCACACCCCTTTCCATAGTGCACTGCATAGCGGTGGCTGCGACCGAGATGTAGTATCGATGAGCGTGGCACACATACGATGACAAGAAGAATTTCGGTTAAATTCAATTAGTTTTTGTTCTTCAACCAGTGCGGAGTGCATTAAAGAAAATACAGTCCACTCATTGTGCATTTTTGATTAAAGACAATTTAAATTCCTTTGTAGAAATAAAGTATAAATAAATTACGTGTCTGTTTTCATTTCTTTCTCAATACGAGTTAGGCGTTCCCCAACAAACTGCCAGGGCGCTTTCTCCATTATGGTAGACCTGGGAGCTCGGATGTGCGAGATGGACTGCAGCGTTGCTCTGGTTCAGGAGCCCTATGCTTCGAGGGGAGTAATTAGGGGTTTACCCGCTTCCATGCGGGTCTTCCCTGACACTAGATGCAGAGCTGCAGTGATTGTAAGGGACACAAACCTTACATGCATCCTTCAAGATGCAGATGAACGTGGCGTATGTGTTGGAGTAGAAGGCGTTTTTGGCAAGATATACTTTGCCAGCGTCTACTGCAAGTATGGTGAGGCAATCGAGCCATACATCCAATACATGGAGGAAGTGCGTTCGCTAGTCGGGAGCGACCCCCTCATCCTCGGCGTTGACGCTAATGCGATTTCCCTCTTGTGGCACAGCAAGATGTCCAGTAACTCGCCTGGATATCCAAGCTATCCACGGGGTGTGGTGCTTAGTGTATGGGCTATATCATCTGATATGCACCCTCTCAATCGGCCGAGTGAGTCGTACACTTTTGACGCGCATGCTCGAAAAAGCGACATTGACGTCACATTCGTAAATGAATCCGCACTTAGGGCGTTCTCTTTTTCATGGAAATCTCCAAAAGCATAAGTGACCACAGCTGGATACAAGTTGAGGTCACCTATGAGGAGACTGTTAGGGCGCCTAGGTTAGATAGGAGATGGTGCACTCAGAATGCTGATTGGAACGTGTACGGTTCCCATATACTTGCAGAGGTATGTATGTATGATGTCAAAGACTATGTCCAGGAATGTAGGGAAGACTATGTCTTAGGCATCTTTATAGATTTTAAAGTTGCTTTTGACAAATTAAGCTGGGGAAGTGTGTTTACAAGATTGCAGGATGTGGGATGCCAGGAAATTGAGCTTCGGAAAAGCTACTTTTCTGCCAGAAGCGCATGTGCAACGAATACAGCTTGCAATGAATGTGTGCGTGCGAGTGTGGAGCGTGGATGTCCTCAGGGCTCTATCTGTGGTCCATTCATTTGGAACCTCATGATAGATCCACTGCTAGGACAGATATGTGAGACCTGCAAGTGCTGCGCATATGCGGATGACCTGTTACTCATTCTTGAGCGACACTCCAGGAGAGTGTTGCAAGAAATGGGAAACAGAGTGATGCAAATCGTCACGGCCTGGAGCGACAGTGTGGGCGTCGCCGTATCAGAGGAAAAGTCTGAAATGATGATCCTCAAGGGAAAATCATTTAAACGACGACCTCCCACAATTGGTTTGAATGGTAAAAGCCTTAGATATGTGACGCAAGTCAAATATCTGGGCATAACCATGAGTGAGAACTTGAACTTCTTACCACATTTGGAAAAAGTCAACGACAAACTCACAAGCGTCGTGGGTCAGGTAAGGCGCATTATGCGGTCTGACTGGGGGCTCGGTAGGCGTGCTGTTCGCACCATATATGGTGGCCTTTTTGTTGCTTGTGCAACATTCGGGGCATCAGTATGGAGTGACATAGTCACGACTAAGTGGGGCCTCAGAAAGATCCTCTATTGCCAAAGAGTGGTCTTGCTTGGCTGCTTACCCGTTTGCCGCACTGTCTCTACAGAGGCACTACAGGTCTTGTTGGGAGTACCACCCCTTGACTTGGAAGCTATCCGTCGTGGATTAGCCTTCAAAGTGAGGAGAGGTACAGTATTAGGAGAGCGTGATTGGGTGTCTCACAATGGAGTCAACCAGATGTCCTTCCGGGAGCGTAAGCACTTGCTAGACGAATGCGTCATATCTAGATGGCAATCTAGATGGGACGATAGCGTAAACGGCAGAGTCACTTACCGCTTCCTGAAGAATGTCTTGTTCATGCGAGAGCGGCCTGAGTTGAGTTTTAACCTCAACTTGGGCTTTCTTCTTACTGGCCATGGTTCCTTTAATGAATTTTTGCATAAAAGGGGCCTAAGTCAGGTGGAAGGCTGCTCGTGTGGAGCTCCTTTTGAGGACTGGATACACGTTTTGTGTGAATGTTCTCTGTATGATGATGTTAGGAATCTCGAAGCTATGGGCGTAAGTTTTGAAGACGGTGTTTGTGATGTTGGCAGTGTTCTAACTGACAACGCACAAATAGCACGGATTCAGGACTATGCGAACATAGTGTTTGCTAGGCGTCGGAATAGGTAGCTATACCCTGGAGCTCGGTGAGCAGGGTCAAAAGGCGGCCAGTCCTGGGCAATAAGGTGCCCCACTGGAAGTAACCGCAAGGTTGCGAAGCTCGACCGGAGGCTATATTCTGGTACCACGGGAGGTCAGGAGCCCCCGGAACTTAGTTCCGGCCTGACCTAGGAGTTGGCCCCCCTTGTGGGAGTATCGTGGTGGCTGTGGTTTACACCCAAAATCGCGGGGAGAGTAGGCCAAGTGGTGTTTGGACATCACATGGCTGAGTATATGTTGTAGCGTGCTATGACCTGTGCTTAGCTATTTGATGGCCATGGCGCTAACTGGTCTGCTCGATGTGGAGTTGCATTGCAACCGGGTGCCATGACCCACAGACTGGCAGAGGTATTTAGATAGGCCTCAACCCTAACCAAGGGAGAAGATCGTGCCTTATACATGACTTCTAGTAGGCACTGGAGGTGGTATTTATACTATCCGAAGGGCGTTGATTGACGCATTATTTCAATCCTGTCATGAGCGTAAGCGCTCCGTGGGATAAGGCCTTAACGGCAGGTGTCCACGTAAAACACAAGAGACGTTCTGTACGCTTGCCCAGTTGAATTTCAACATCGAAAGTGTGCGGACGTTTTTTCCAGTGCGTTGGATGCTCGGCTTTTAACGAAGTACATGTTCATATATTCATTGTAGGGTTTTTCCATTGGGTAGTAATTGTGTTTCCCACTAATTGATTTAATTGCTTAAGTGCTTTTTATCCCACTAATTGCTTTTCCTTTACTGCGTAATTACGGAAATTACGGTCGCCGGGATATTGCGTTTCCGTGCAATTTAATGTGCAACCGTGACTAAGTGTAATTTAGTGTAGTTAAGTGTAATTGTGTGTTTTTGGGTTCAATTAGTGTCAGTTGGTGCCAATTAGTGTCAATTAAGTGGCTGCACTTTTCAGTGCGGACAGTTTAATTTGATATTAACAAGAAGTGCTCAACAGGGTGTTTAAAAAAAAAAACAATAATAATAATAATAATAATAATAATAATAATAATAATAATAATAATAATAATAATAATAATAATAATAGTAATAAATAATAATAAATAATAAATACCAGCGAGAATGGATGCAGACGTGGACACGGATATGGAAGTGGCGCCAAGAAAAAGGATTAAGAAAACTAGCGATCTTAGCCCGGCGGAAATCGAGGTTGCACCGCCAAAATCCAAAAAAAAGAAGAAGGCGAGGAGGATGGAAGACAGCGATGCCGTAAGGACGGAAAGCGAAATGGCTACAGGGGAGAAAAGAACCAGGAGTCGGGTAAGTTCAGTAGATATCACTAACATAGACTTTAATGATGTTACTAAGTTGACCAGGGTGCTAGCCGATTTGGCAACAAAGGTGGTCGACGTAGTTTTTGAGAAAATGGTAGACCCTATTTTAGCCAGAGAAATTAGGAGTGCGGTCATAGGCTACGACCAAGTGGTTTGGCAGCTTATGGCCGAAAATAAAACTCTACGGGGAGCAAATGATGCCCTCATTAAAGTAGCGAAGAGTCTTCATGGAGTCGCTGCACCGTTGGTAGCAAGTTGTCCTAAACGGACTACCAGCAGCACCGTCAAAGTTGCCGCCAATGCGGTGAGGAAAGAGGCCACTAAAGTTGTGGAATTGGCCCTGCCAGTGAAGGCACCGTTGCCCACTTGGTCAGTGGTAGTCAGAAGCAAAAAGCCGGCTGTTTCCTCCACGGAAGTTGTATCCAAAATAATGGATAAGATAGCCCCCACCTTGGGAGTCAGGGTGAATGCGGTTAGACCGCTCAAAAACGGGGGCGTAGTAATACGCACTCCCTCGGCTGCTGAAAGGGAGCAGATTTTCAGCAGCAAGAAGTTCAAGGATATGGACCTTGACGTGGCTGTACCCGAGAAACCGGGGAATAGGGTCGTGGTACATGGCGTACACACAACCCTATCGCTGGAAGAATTTATGGCAGAGCTACACCGCCTGAACCTCCCAAATACGGCCGAACAAAATAGGCTGAAAGTGGTTTCAAAACCATGGAAGGTGGCTGAAGGGGCTACAACAAATGTTGTGCTAGAAGGCCCAGCTGCAGCCATAGAAGCCTTGCGTAGCACGGGCAGATGCTACATAAGGTGGTTTTCGTTCCCGGTAAGGGTATACAAAGTAAGAGTGGGATGCTTCCGCTGCTTTGCTCCAGGGCATAGTATTGCCGACTGTCCTCATAAAGAGGATGTTTGCCGTCGTTGCGGGCTGGAAGGCCATAAGGCAGTTAGCTGCAAGGCAGCTATGCAGTGCAAAAACTGTGCTGCAAGAAGACGTCCGGCTGACCACCTTATGGGGTCAACCGATTGCCCCATGCAAGTAGCAGAGTTGGCAAGGTTGGCTGCCAGGAACTAGGACTATGAAGATAGTCCAACAAAACTGTCAGGGCGCTTTTTCGGTAGGGGTTGACTTAGGAGCTCAGATGGTTAGGCAGGGCTGCAGCATTGCCCTGATTCAGGAGCCCTACACATCTGATGGATGTGAGGGGGTTTGCCTGCAGAAATGCGGGTCTTTCTTGATACCAGAGGAAATGCTGCGATTATTATAAGGGAAGTAAATTTAGTTTGTGTGCCTGTTTCCTCCAGCGAACGAGGTGTTTGCGTAAGCGTGGAAGGCGCTTTTGGCAGGATTTTTCTTGCCAGCGTCTACTGCAAATACAGTGAGGAAATTGACCCATATATTGAGGATATGGATGGTTTGTTTTCGCTTGCCGGCAGTGAACCCCTCATTATCGGTGTTGACGCCAACGCAACCTCCCCTCTCTGGTTCAGCAAGGAAACCGGACCCGTAACGGGTAACCGGAGCCAGAATCGGGGGAATGTTCTTGGTGAATGGGTCGTTGCCCGCAACGCCCATGTTATCAACGAGCCGAGTGAGGTATATACCTTTGATGCGGTCAACGGTGGCAAGAGTGACATTGATGTTACTCTTGCCAATGAGGCAGCTTTTAGGGCGTTTAGCTTTAGGTGGCGTGTTAGTGTAGGGGTGAGTGATCACAACTGGATACAGTTTGAGATCACTCACGAAATTGGTGTTAACAATACAGTTTCCGACAGGAGATGGAGTGTGCGAGGCGTTGATTGGAATGTTTATGGTGCGTGTATACTTGCGGAGGTTTCCTCCCTGACACCGCAAGTGTACGGCAGCTTAAGCATAGACCAGCAAATCGCACACATTAATGAGTCCGTATGGCGGGTTAATGACGAACTCTTTAAGAGGAGCCGTAGGGCGAATCAGAAAAGGGTAAGTTGGCGGAACCGCTGTCTGACAGAAAAGCGTAGGGCTGTCAGAAGCCTAAGGAAGCGATTCCAAAGGGCTAGGGCGGCTAACGCTGAGAACCTGGCTCAGATGGGCATTGCCTTTCGGCGAGCGCTCGCTGAGTGCAAGCGTCTCATTGTCAGCACAAAGGAGTCTCACTGGAGAAACTTTGCCGCAAAGAACAGAGATGATCCCTGGGGCAAACTATACAAAATTTGCCGTAGTGCTAAAAATACTGCTGACATTGAAGGCATACGTGTGGATAATACGGTTTTATCCACATGGAAAGACTGCCTTACTGCATTGCTTGGTCAGTTCTTCCCGAGAGAGGAGCGCTTTGAGGACTCTTCATATGAAGAGCCTCCGATCCCTCCGGAGTTAAGAACTGAAGAAGTCGACTATGGTGTTTCACTTCTTCGCTCCAGGAGATCTCCTGGAGCTGATGGAATGACCGGAGAGATGGTGAGAGCCATCTGGAAGGCCGTCCCAGAATACCTACTCGGACTGTACAGCAAATGTATTGCTTGTAGCTACTTCCCCAAGGATTGGAAGGTGGCAAGGGTGGTTGTGCTCCTGAAGTCCACCGATAAGAATAGGTCTGACCCTAAATCTTATCGGGGCATCAGCCTGCTTCCGGTACTGGGAAAAGTACTGGAAAGGGTTATGGTGGAAAGGGTTTCAGAGAGCATGGCGGAACCAACGTCCCCCCTCCAATTCGGCTTTAGAAGAGGCAAGTGTGTTGAGGATGCATGGTCTTTAGTAAAAGACAGAGTCCTCAGAAGCAGCGCCAGTGTGGTTATAGGCATCTTTATTGATTTTAAAGGTGCCTTTGATAACCTGAACTGGCATAAAATAGTAACCCGGTTGCATGAATTGGGCTGTCGAGAAATTGGGCTTTGGGGAAGCTACTTTTCCGACAGAAAAGCGAGTGTTGTAAGTGCACACGACGACGTCTCAATTAATGTTGAGAAAGGTTGCCCCCAGGGGCCCATCTGTGGTCCTTTTATCTGGAACCTGATGATGGATCCACTCTTGCGGCGACTAAACGAGCTCTGTGGGTGCTGCGCCTATGCAGATGACCTCCTCCTCATACTTGAAGGCCAGTCTAGGGCCGAAATCGAGGCAAGAGGAGAAAGAGCTCTAGCAGTCGTTGCTGAATGGGGAGAAAGCGTAGGGGTAAGTGTGTCGCAGGATAAGACCGTCTTAATGAAGCTCAAGGGCAAGCTGAACGTAAGACGTCGGGCTCCTAAGATACGCTTGAGCAACGTTAGCATTAGATGTGTGACTGAGGTCACATATCTGGGCATAACGATGGGTGAGTGCATGAACTTCATGCTCACCTAGTTCGTACTAGACTACGTATGCTGAGTGCCGTAGGCCAGGTAAGGCGCATTTTGCGATCTGACTGGGGTCTCAATAGGCGTTCTGTTCGTATCATATACGATGGCCTATTTGTTGCCTGTGCAACATATGGAGCATCGGTATAGTACGACAGAGTTATGACTGTTGATGGCCAAAGGCGGATCCTGACTTGTCAAAGAGTCGCCTTGCTTGGCTGTTTACCGGTGTGCCACACTGTCTCCACAGAGGCAATGCAGGTGTTGCTTGGAGTGCCACCTCTGGATCTGGAAGTAATGCGACGTGCTATTGCTTTCAAGATCAGAAAAGGTCTCCCTCTGAATGAGCGCGATTGGGTTTCCCCTGAAGAAGTGGATGGCCTGTCCCTGAGGCAGCGTAAAACCTTGCTACACGCATGTGTTCTATCTAGATGGCAATCTAGATGGGATGCTAGCGAAAACGGCAGGGTTACTTATGGCTTCTTAAGGGATGTGCTAACCATGCGTATCTTTCCTGAACGGAATGTTAACCTCAGCCTGGGCTTTTTGCTGACTGGGCATGGCTCTCTTAATGCATTCTTGCATAAAAGGGGGCTTAGTGAGGTTGCGAGCTGCTCATGTGGAGCTACGTATGAGGACTGGTTTCATGTCCTATGTGAGTGTCCCAATTACGCGGACATAAGGAACTTGCAGGCTATGGGCATCACCTTTAACGGTGAGACCTACGATGTCAGTGGAATTATCACTGATACCGTACGGTTTGAAAGAACCCGTAGTTTTGCAAAAGAAGTATTTAATAGAAGGCGCAGTAGGCAGCTAGAGGGAAGTTTGTAGGAATCTCCTTTTGTTGCAAGGCTGCCAGTCCTGGGCAGTGAGGTGATCAACTGGAAGTAACCTCACGGTTGCGAAGCTCGACCGGAAGCTCTATTCTGGTACCACGGGAGGTCAGGAGCCCCCAGAACTATTGGTTCTGGCCTGACCTAGGAGTTGGCCCCCTTGTGGGAGTATCGTGGTGGCTGTAGGTTTATACCCAAAATCGCGGGGAGAACGGACCGAATGGATCTTGGACATTTCATGGCTTAGCATATGTTGTAGTGTACTACGACCTGTGCTGGGTCATGGGATTGCTATGGAACCAACTGGTTTATTCGATGTGGAGTTGCATTACAACCGGGTGCCATGACCCACAGAATGGCTGAGGTATTAGATAGGCCTCGACCCTTCAACAAAGGGGAAGTTCGTGCCTTACACACGACTTCGAATCTGGTACTGGTGATAGTACTTGTACTACCCGATGGGCGCTTATCAACGCATTGTTTTGATATCTTGTGCGAAGACGCACCGTAGGCTTAAGCCCTCACGGCAGGTACCTACGTTAAACACAAGAGACATCTGTACGCTTATCCGGGCCCCCGCCCAATTATCAAGGCTTCGCCCTTTAATGACGTTGTCTAATAATGAACGGGGACAGAGCAAAGTACTGGTCTTATCGTAAACATCTTCAGATGACGCTACCGAAGGTTGCTACGATTTGATCAGTCACAAGCTGCCGGTCATAGGTCTTGTTGGCGGCTGGACCACCGGTAGTCCCTACCAGGACTTAAATCACGGTACCATGGGAGTCAGGAGCCCCCCGGATCTCGGTCCGGGCCTGACTTGTTAGAGGTAGGCCCCCTTGTGGGAGCGTCATGGTGGCTGTGGTTTAAACCCAAAATCGCAGGAAAAAGTCTTCCTATGGTTTTCCTTGGTTTTCCTTTGGTTTTCCTTGGTTGACTCAATGTGGAGTTGCAATAAGTGCTGGGTGCTGCGACCCTAAAGCAGTAAGAGGTTTTAGGTCGGCCTCGACTCATACCAAGGGTGGAACTTGTGCCGGCAACACAGTTCCAATTTGGTATCAAATATAGTGAAAATCATTGGAGAGCGATGGCAAGGCATATCCTTACTCCCATGGATGTATGGGCATCCCGTAAGTTTAAGCCCACACGGCAGGTACTTACGTTAAAAACATGAGACATCTGTACGCTTATCCCGGGCCCCCGCCCAATTATCAAGGCTTCGCCCTTTAATGACGTTGTCTAATAATGAACGGGGGCAGAGCAAAGTACTGGTCTTATCGTAAACATCTTCAGATGACGCTACCGAAGGTTGCTACGATTTGATCAGTCACAAGCTGCCGGTCATAGGTCTTGTTGGCGGCTGGACCACCAGTAGTCCCTACCAGGACTTAAATCACGGTACCATGGGAGTCAGGAGCCCCCCGGATCTCGGTCCGGGCCTGACTTGGTAGAGGTTGGCCCCCTTGTGGGAGCGTCATGGTAGCTGTGGTTTAAACCCAAAATCGCGGGAAAGAGTCTTCCTATGGTTTTCCTTTGGTTGACTCAATGTGGAGTTGCAATAAGTGCTGGGTGCTGCGACCCTAAGAGCAGTAGGAGGTTTTAGGTCGGCCTCGACTCATACCAAGGGTGGAACTTGTGCCGGCAACACAGTTCCGAATTGGTATCAATCAGTGAATATCATTGTGAGCGTTGGCAAGGCGTATCCTTGCCCCCATGGATGTATGGGCATCCCGTGGAATAAGGCCGTAATCCTGCCTTTTCGGCCTTAGTCCACGAAAATCGAGAGACGTTCTGTACGCTTATCCCCAGTTGTATTTCAACATCCGTGGTGTGCGGTCGTGGTTCGGTAGTCGAAATTTCGTTTGTGTTGATAATATATATTTTATTGCATTTTGGTCGCTAATTACATTTTAAATTGCGGGAATTACGGTCGGTCGTTTATTGCGGTCGTTATTGCGTTCGAGAATTTACACTAACCGTAATTAGCGTAATAGTGCAATTAGTGATAATTAGTGTCTTTTATGTGGCTGCACTTTTCAGTGCGGACAGCTTAGTAAGTGTGGTGAGTGTGGTGATTGGTTTTTACCAATTAAAAGAGGGGGAATTGCCACAATTAGTGTCGCTGTGCGGTTATTGTGCGGTATTTTATTACAGTGAAAAGAGGAGAAATTCGTGTTGGTTTTTTCGTGTTTTTGTGTAGCGTGAGTGCTAGTGTTGCCTTTTTGGGTGTTGCCAGTGTTGGCATTTTGGGTAGGAGACATGCCTCCTACCAAAAAGATAACGGGGCAGAACATTCGGCTGAAGCTGAAAAAGCTTGTCGAGAAAGGAATCGAGGTAGCCGCTGTAAACAAAGGAGGCGCGGAAACGGAGATGTGTGCAGCCCCAGCTACCATGAAGAGAATCTGCGAGGTCGAAAGCCCGAACTATGTTAAAAGGGCTAAATCGGTAAGTGAGTCTTCAAAAAATTATATAGTTTCAGAGTTAGATGAGAATGCCTTCCTGGACGCGAAAGGTACAAATATTTTGTACCTAAATAGGCAGCTGGGCGATTTGGCTAGGGGGCTTTCGGAGGTAATATTTGAAAGGGGGGAAGTTGACGCTGTCCTTGAGAACAGGGTAAATAGTACCTGCAAGGCCTACGAAGGCATAATTTGGCTGCTCGTTGGAGAAAACGAGCGGCTAAAAGGTTGCCTGGAGGCGTATAAACACACCCCAGAGGTAGTGCGTCCGCAGCCTGTGCGCAATGCTGGGCCTCCTACAGCTCCCAACCGTAAGGAGAAGAGCTTCGCTCAAGTGGCAGCAGGAGCGATTAAAGCCTCTGTCACTACGACAAAGGCTCCTGCTCCTGCCACCCCAGGAGAAATTCCAAAGGGCTCGGGCTACCAACGCTGAAAACTTGTCTCAGTTGGGCTCTGCCTTCCGGCAATGCCTTGCTGAGTACAAGAGAATGATTGTTAAGGTTAAGGAAGACGATTGGAGAAGATTCGCGGATTCAAATAGGGACAATCCTTGGGGAAGGCTCTACAAAATATGTAGAGCTAACAATAAATTACCCGAGGTTGGACGTATTTGAGTAGGTGATACTACACATAGGGAGTGGAGGGACTGTATGGGTGCCTTACTCAATGCATTCTTCCCTAGAGATGACCGAGCTGAGGCCCCTCTGGCTACAGAGTCAGTAGTCAACTCAGAACTGCGAACTGAGGAGGTGGAACACGCTGTTTCACTTCTCCGTTCAAAGAGGTCTCCTGGACTAGACGGAATGACTGGCGAAATGGTGAATGCCATTTGGAAAGTAATTCCGGATTATCTAGGCTGCAATTTCAGCAGATGCATTGAGGCGAATCACTTTCCGTTGGGTTGGAAGGAGGCAAAGGTGGTCGTTCTATTGAAGTCTCCCGACAGAATTAGGTCTAACCCTGGATCCTATCGGGGCATCAGCCTGCTTCCGGTACTTGGAAAAGTACTGGAAAGGGTTATGGTGGAAAGACTTCTTGAGAATATGGCCGAACCGATGTCCCCCTTCCAATTCGGATTCAAAAAGGGCATATCCATTGAGGATCCTTGGGCATATGTCAAAGACTGTGTCCAGGAAAGTAGGGAAGACTATGTCTTAATAAATCTTTATAGATTTTAAAGGTGCTTTTGACAATTTAAGCTGGGGAAGTGTGTTTAGAAGATTGCAGGATGTGGGATGCCAGGAAATTGAGCTTTGGAAGAGCTACTTTTCTGGAAGAAGCGCATGTGCAATGAACACGGGTGGCAATGAATGTGTGCGTGTGAGTGTGGAGCGTGGATGTCCTCAGGGCTCTATCTGTGGTCCATTCATTTGGAACCTCATGATAGATCCACTGCTAGGACAGACACGTGAGACCTGCAAGTGCTGTACATATGCGGATGACCTGTTACTCATTCTTGAAGGACACTCCAGGAGAGTGTTGCAAGAAATGGGAAAGAGTAATCCAAATCGTAACGGCCTGGAGCGACAGTGTGGGCGTCGCCGTATCAGAGGAAAAGTCTGTAATGATGATTCTCAAGGGAAAATCATTTAAACGACGACCTCCCACAATCGGTTTGAATGGTAAAAGTCTTAGATATGTGACGCAAGTCAAATATCTGGGCATAACCATGAGTGAGAACTTGAATTTCTTACCACATTTGGAAAGAGTCAAGGACAAACTCACAATCGTCGTGGGTCAGGTAAGGCGCATTATGCGGTCTGACTGGGGGCTCGGTAGGCGTGCTGTTCGCACCATATATGGTGGCCTTTTTGTTGCTTGTGCAACATTCGGGGCATCAATATGGAGTGACATAGTCACGACTAAGTGGGGCCTCAGAAAGATCCTCTCTGGCCAAAGAGTGGTCTTGCTTGGCTGCTTACCCGTTTGCCGCACTGTCTCTACAGAGGCACTACAGGTCTTGTTGGGAGTACCACCCCTTGACTTGGAAGCTATCCGTCGTGGGTTAGCCTTCAAAGTGAGGAGAGGTACAGTATTAGGAGAGCGTGATTGGGTGTCTCACAATGGAGTCAACCAGATGTCCTTCCGGGAGCGTAAGCGCCTGCTAGACGAATGCGTCATATCTAGATGGGACGATAGCGTAAACGGCAGAGTTACTTACCGTTTCCTGAAGGATGTCCTATTCATGCGAGAGCGGCCTGAGCTGAGTTTTAATCTCAGCTTGGGCTTTCTTCTTACTGGTCATGGTACCTTTAATGCATTTCTGCATAAGAGGGGTCTAAGTCAGGTGGAAGGCTGCTCGTGTGGATCTCCTTTTGACGACTGGATATACGTTTTGTGTGTATGTTCGTTGTACGATGACGCAAGAGATCTCGAAGCTATGGGCGTAGGTTTTGAAGACGGTGTTTGTGATGTTGGCAGTGTTCTAACTGACAACGCGCAAATAGCAAGGATTCAGGACTATGCGAACATAGTGTTTGCTAGGCGTCGGAATAGATAGCTATACCCTGAAGTTCAGTGAGCAGGGCAGAAAGGCGGCCAGTCCTGGGCAATAAGGTGCCCCACTGGAAGTAACCGCAAGGTTGCGGAGCTCGACCGGAGACTATATTCTGGAACCACGGGAGGTCAGGAGCCCCCGGAACTAAGTTCCGGCCTGACCTAGGAGTTGGCACCCTTGTGGGAATATCGTGGTGGCTGTGGTTTATACCCAAAATCGCGGGGAGAGCAGGCTAAGTGGTGTTTGGACATCACATGGTTGAGTATATGTTGTAGCGTGCTATGACCTGTGCTTAGCTATATGATGGCCATGACGCTAACTGGTCTGCTCGATGTGGAGTTGCATTGCAACCGGGTGCCATGACCCACAGACTGGCTGAGGTTTTTAGATAGGCCTAACCAAGGGAGAAGATCGTGCCTTATACACGACTTCTAGTAGGCACTGGAGGTGGTATTTATACTATCCGAAGGGCGTTGATTGACGCATTGTTTTAATCCTGTTATGAGCGTAAGCGCTCCGTGGGATAAGGCCTTAACGGCAGGTGTCCACGTAAAACACAAGAGAAGTTCTGTACCCTTATCCAGTTGTATTTCAACGGACGTGGTTTCGGTAGTCGTTTAGTCGTTTGCCGTTTTGCTGTAAAATATATTTTTAGTCTTATATCCGGACGCTAATTACTATTTAATTGCGGGAATTACAGTCGTTTTATTGCGGTTTTCGAATTGTAAGTATAATTGTGTAATTAGTGTTAATTGGTGTCAATTAAGTGGCTGCACTTTTCAGTGCGGACAGCTTAATAAGTGTGGTGAGTGTGGTGATTGGTTTTTACCAACTTAAAAGAGGAGTAATTCCCAAAATTAGTGTTGGCAATTGTGTGCGTAATCACAATTTACGGTAAAAGAGGAATAAATTCCAAAAAATCAGTGCGGAAATTTGTGTTGGATTTTCCGCGTTTTTTAGTGTTAGTGTTGCCCCTAAAGCCAAAATGGCTGATATGAGCGACTGCTCCCAGGTGGATTTTGTGAAGAAGGGGAAGAGGAAAAAGGCAACCCTGCCTGAACCCCCAACCGAGAGTGAGATGGAGACGGACGATGCAGTAAGGAAGAGCATCAAAAATAAAAAGAAGAAGGAAAAAGAGGAAGCAAAACCGGCTGACAAGGTAAGTGATATTAATAGCATAATTAAAAGTGGCAATACAGGGGAACTAAGGGAGTACAGTAACTGGCTGAAAACACGGATTATAGACGTGATGTTTGAGCACGGTGGTGCGGATCCCCGGATTGCTAAAAAATTAATTGACGTATCCGGGGAGTTTGAAAACATTTTTTGCCTGCTGGTAGCGGAGAAAGAAAGAGTTGCGGGATCACTTGAGATTCTCCAAGTGGTCCTAAACAAGCAGCTGAGTAGAGGCCCGATAGCCAATGTGCCAGGTGCGACTTCGGGGATTTCACCCACAAGCCCTAAGGCTCGTAGTTTTGCGGAGGTGGCATCACCTGTGATGAAGCCCGCCGTCCCGCCGAAACCAGCTAACCCCTCCCTGGTTAAACCAGGCAACGCTCCCCTGGTTAAACCAGCTAAGCCTATTGCTCCCAGCTGGTCAGTCGTAGTTAGAAGTAAAAAGTCGGCTGTTTCCTCAACGGAAGTGGTATCCAGAATAATAGATAAGATCGCCCCCACCTTGGGAGTCAGGGTGAATGCGGTTAGACCGTTCAAAAACGGGGGCGTAGTAATACGCACTCCCTCGGCTGCTGAAAGAGAGCAGATAATTGGCAGCAAGGGGTTCAAAGATATGGACCTTGATGTGGCGGCAGTGCCCGGGAAACCGGGAAATAGGGTCTTTGTACATGGCGTACACACCAGCATAACGCTGGAAGAATTTATGATGGAGCTACACCGTCTGAACTTCCCAGAGGCTGCCGAACAAAGTAGGCTGAGAGTAATCTCCAAACCGTGGAAGATTGCGGAAGGTGCTGCAACAAATGTATTGTTAGAAGGCCCAGCTCCTTCCATAGACGCCTTACGTAGCACGGACAGATGCTACATTAAGTGGTTTTCGTTCCCGGTAAGGGAATACAAAATAAGAGTGGGATGCTTCCGGTGCTTTGATCCGGGTCATGGAGTTGCCGGCTGTCCTCATAAGGAGGACATTTGCCGTCGTTGCGGCCTTGAAGGCCATAAGGCAGTTATCTGCAAGGCAGCGATGCAGTGCAGAAACTGTGCTGCAAGAAGACGTCCGGCTGACCACCTTATGGGGTCAACCGACTGCCCCTTGCAAGTAGCAGAGTTGGCAAGGTTGGCAGCCAGGAACTAGGACTATGACGATAGTCCAACAAAATTGTCAGGGCGCTTTTTCGGTAGGGGTTGATTTAGGAGCTCAGATGGTTAGCCAGGGCTGCAGCAATGCCCTAGTTCAGGAGCCCTACACATCTGATGGATGTGTTAGGGGTTTGCCTGCAGGAATGAGGGTCTTCCTTGATACCAGAGGAAATGCTGCAATTGTTATATGGGATGTAAACTTAGTTTGTGTGCCTGTTTCCTCCAGCGAATGAGGTGTTTGCGTAAGCGTGGAAGGCGCTTTTGGCAGGATTTTGCTTGCCAGCGTCTACTGCAAATGCAATGAGGCAATTGACCCATACATTGAGTATATGGATGGTTTGTTTTCGCTTTCCGGCAATGAACCCCTCATTATCGGTGTTGACGCCAATGCAACCTCCCCTCTTTGGTTCAGCAAGGAAACCGGACCCGTAACGGGCAACCGGAGCCAGAATCGGGGGAATGTTCTTGGTGAATGGGTCGTTGCGCGCAATGCCCATGTTATCAACGAGCCGAGTGAGGTATATAACTTTGATGCGGCCAACGGTGGCAAGAGTGACATTGACGTTATTTTTGCTAATGAGGCAACTTTTAGGGCGTTTCGTTTTAGGTGGCGTGTTAGTGTAGGGGTGAGTGATCACAACTGGATTCAGTTTGAGATCGCTCACGAAATTGACTTAAACTATACAGTTTCAGACAGGAGATGGTGTGTGCGAGGCACTGATTGGAGTGTTTATGGTGCGCGTATACTTGCGGAGGTTTCCTCCCTGACACCGCAAGTGTACGGCAGCTTAGGCATAGACCAGCAAATCGCACAAATTAATGAGTGCGTATGGCGGGTTAATGACGAACTCTTTGAGAGGAGCCGTAGGCCGAATCAAAAAAGGGTAAGTTGGTGGAACCGCTGTCTGACAGAAAAGCGAAGGGTTATCAGAAACCTAAGGACCACAAAGTAGTCTCACTGGAGAAACTTTGCCTCTAATAATAGAGATGATCCCTGGGGCAAACTATATAAGATTTGCCGTAGAACTAAAAAGACTGCCGACATTGAAGGCATACCTGTGGATAATACGGTTTTATCCATATGGAAAGACTGCCTTACTGCATTGCTTGGTCAGTTCTTCCCGAGACAGGAGCGCTTTAAGGACTCTTCATATGAAGAGCCTCCGGTCCCTCCGGAGTTAAGGACTGAAGAAGTAGAGTATGGTGTTTCACTTCTTCGCTCCAGGAGATCTCCTGGAGCTGATGGAATGACCGGAGAGATGGTGAGAGCCATCTGGAAGTCCGTCCCAAAATACCTGCTTTCGCTCTACAGCAAATGTATTACTTGCAGCTACTTCCCCAAGGATTGGAATGTGGCAAGGGTGGTTGTGCTCCTGAAGTCCACCGATAAGAATAGGTCTGATCCTAAATCTTATCGGGGCATCAGCCTGCTTCCAGTACTAGGAAAAGTACTGGAAAGGGTAATGGTGGAAAGGGTTTCGGAGAGCATGATGGAACCAATGTCCCCCTTCCAATTCGGCTTTACGAGAGGCAAGTGTGTCGAGGATGCATGGTCTTTCTTAAAAGACAGAGTCCTCAGAAGCAGGGCCAGTGTGGTTATAGGCATCTTTATTGATTTTAAAGGTGCCTTTGATAACCTGAACTGGCAAAAAATAGTAGCCAGGTTGCATGAATTGGGCTGTCGGGAAATTGGGCTTTGGGGAAGCTACTTTTCCGACAGAAAAGGGAGTGTGGTAAATACGCATGAGAGCGTCTCAATCAAAGTTGAGAGAGGTTGCCCCCGGAGTCCATCTGTGGCCCTTTTATTTGGAACCTCATGATGGATCCACTTTTGCGGCGACTAAATGAACTCTGTGGGTGCTGCGCCTACGCAGATGACCTGCTCCTCATCCTTGAAGGCCAGTCTAGGGCCGATATCGAGGCATTAGGAGGCTCTAGCAGTTGTTGCTGAATGGGGAGAGAGCGTGGGGGTAAGTGTATCGCAGGATAAGACAGTTTCAATGAAGCTCAAGGGCAAATTGAATGTAAGACGTCGCGCTCCTGCGATACGTTTGAAAGGCGTTGGCATTAGATGTGTGACTGAGGTCACATATCTGGGCATAACGATGGGTGAGAGTATGAACTTCATGAATCACCTGGTTCGAACCAAACTACGCATGCTGAGTGCTGTAGGCGCATTTTGCGATCTGACTGGGGACTCAACAGGCGTTCTGTTCGTATCATATACGATGGCCTTTTTGTTGCCTGTGCAACATATGGAGCATCGGTATGGTACGACAGGGTTATGTCTGTTGATGGTCGAAGGCGGATCTTGACTTGTCAAAGAGCCGCCTTGCTTGGCTGTTTACCGGTGTGCCACACTGTCTCCACAGAACCAATGCAGGTGTTGCTTGGAGTGCCAGCTCATGATCTGGAAGTGATGCGTCGTGCTATTGCTTTCAAGATCAGAAAAGGTCTCCCTCTAAATAAGCGCGATTCGGTTTCCCCGGAAGAAGTGGATGGCCTATCCCTGAAGCAGCGTAAAACATTGCTACGGTTCCCATATATTTTCAGAGGTATCCTCGATAACCCTTCATGTGTATGGAAGCCTGAACATCGATCAGCAGATCAAGTACATCAACGAGTGTGTGTGACGTGTCAATGAAAATCTCTTTGCGAGAAGCCGTAAGGTTAATCTCAAAAGAGTGAAGTGGTGGACACGCAGTCTGAATGCGAAGTGGCGGGAAGTCCGAAAACTAAGGAAGAAATTCCAAAGGGCCCGGGCTACCAACGCTGAAAACTTGACTCAGCTGGGTTCTGCCTTCCGACAATGACTTGCTGAGTACAAGAAAATGATTGTCCAAGTCAAGGAAGATGACTGGAGAAGATTCGCGGATTCTAATACGGACAATCCTTGGGGAAGACTCTACAAAATATGTAGAGCTAACAATAAATTACCCGAGGTTGGACGTATATGTGTGGGTGATACTACACATAGGGAGTGGAGGGACTGCACAGGTGCCTTACTCAATGCATTCTTCCCTAGAGATGACCGAGCTGAGGCCCCTCTGGCTAGTCAGTAGCCAACTCAGAACTGCGAACCGAGGAGGTGGAACACGCTGTTTCACTTCTCCGTTCAAAGAGGTTTCCTGGATTGGACGGAATGACTGGTGAAATGGTGAAGGCCATTTGGAAAGGCGTTCCGGATTATCTAGGCTGCACTTTCAGCAGATGCATTGAGGCGAATCATTTTCCGTTGGGTTGGAAGGAGGCAAAGGTGGTCGTTCTATTGAAGTCTCCCGACAGGATTAGGTCAAACCCTGGATCCTATCGGGGCATCAGCCTGCTTCCGGTACTTGGAAAAGTACTAGAAAGGGTTATGGTGGAAAGACTTCTGGAGAATATAACCGAACCAATGTCTCCTTTCCAATTCGGATTCAAAAAAGGCATGTCTATTGAGGACGATTGGGCATATGTCAAAGACTGTGTCCAGGCAAGTAGGGAAGTCTATGTCTTAGGCATCTTTATAGATTTTAAAGGTGCTTTTGAGAACTTAAGCTGGGGAAGTGTGTTCCGTAGGTTGCAGGATGTGGGATGCCGGGAAATTGAGCTTTGGAAAAGCTACTTTTCTGGCAGAAGTGCATGTGCAATGAATACAGGTCTGAATGCAATTGTGCGTGTGAATGTTTTACAATGTTTGAAGGTTATAATAACTAGGGAATAAAGAGCTAGGCAGGGCATTCCATAAGCGAGTTGTACGGCTTATGAACGAATCACGGTATTTCAGAGAACATCCGAAAGTGGGCTTGAGGATATACTGATGAGCATTCATAGCGAGACGGGTGTTACGGTTAAAAGTTTGAAGGGGCGGAATGCTACTGACGATTTCTAAACAGAGTGAGACACAAGACATTACGTCGGTGTTTGAGGGTGTCCATTGTTTGAGTGAAATTAGTATCACCTATGAATTTTAACGCACGGTTTTGAATCCTATCTAGCAGGTGCAGGGATATTTTGGGAGCACCCGACCTGATGTGGGCATTGTACTCCAATTTCGGCCGGATAAATACCTTATAGAGGGGTGAAGTATTTCTTACATCGCTTGGGGAAACCTAGACATTTCGCAGAATTTGTGACGACATCTAATATGTGCTCATTCCAACGTAAGTTGTCATTGACCCACATACCGAGAATGGAAAGTTTTTCAGTTCCGACGATGCAAGTACCATTCATGGATATTGGCTGGGTGTTTAAATTTCGCTTTAACGACAGCAGACAGCATTGTATTTTGGAAGCATTCCACTCTGTTGATAGTTCCCCAATTGGTTACGCTGTTAATTGGATTAGAAGTAACAGACAATAGATCGTTGATGAAAATTAAAAAGAGTTTTGGAGACAAAACTTGAAACCATCCAAGACAACTTGAATTGAACGTGAAAATGCACGCATTTTCGACAAAAAAGCCTGATGCCAAACTCTGTCAAATGCCTTGGAAATATCAAGTGCAACTATCTTGCTTTCGCCAGATTGATGTACGCTTCGGTTCCACTTTTCGGTCAGATATGTCATCGAATCACCACTGGACCTGTTGCTACGAAAACCGTATTGCAGGTCATTGAGAAGTTTTCGTGTTTCGAAATATTTCATGTACTGACGATTTATCAGCGTTTCCGTGGCCTTGGAAAGAAAGGGACGTAAGTTCAATGGGTCTGTAGGGGGAGGGAGAAGAAGATTCACCTTTTTAGGGACGGGTTGGACAAATGCTGTTTTCCCTCTGCTCGGAAAGAGCCCTAAAGAGTAGGATTGATGAAAAAGCTTACGCAGTGGTTTTACCAGCGTGGAAAAACACCTCTTCAGCAGGAGGGGAGATATACCATCTGGACCAGCGGCTTTATGTATGCTGAGATCTTTAAGTACTCTTGCTACTGATTCGTCCCATTGAAGCACAATCTGGAAGTGTTGAACTGGCCGCAAAGTGTGCAGCAAGAAGATTGGCCTTGCCCAAAGAGCTGACAGCTGGAATGTCATTGTAAATGAGCGTTGGGATGGAGGATGAGGCAGAATTTCTGATATTTTTGACGAACGACCAACAATTTTTACTACCTTTGGGACATTGTAGTATTTTTTTCCTCAACTTTTGGTCGTATCGAAATTTTACACGCTTGAGAAAGACGTTGCAGTCATTCCTGGCTCATTTAAACTTTTTTCGGTTTTTCTCGGTCGGGTTGGTCTTGAAGGACCGAAAAAACATTTCTCTAACCCTGACAGCCTCTTTACAGCTTGAGTCGTACCATGCCTTTTGTTTTGATTTGACACTCTTCATCCGATGAGGTATAAAGATAAATAAAGAGTATGGTGTCTGTGATCATATCAGCAGCGGCATCCACGTTGTTATCGAGGAAACATAACGACCAGTTGAAATTCCTAAAGAAGCTGTCAAGACCGCTCCAGTTGGCTTTCTCGTATTGCCATACGATTCTTTTAGGAATTTTTTCTCTGTGTGGTCGGTATACAAGAAATTAGCTGATATGACACAACGGGCCGACGAGCCTAGAGGGGAGAACACATCAACGGTATACTTATCAGGGTGCGAAGTTAAAAACAAGTCCAGGGTGTTGGCCGTATGACTATCAACGTCTGGTATTCGCGGGGGTTCATTTACAAGATGCGTTAAATTGTTTGCCGCAGCGAAGATTTCAACATACCGTCCTTCGGGTGTTGTCTGTCCAGAATGTCGAAGCCACCCAGAATTGTGTATATTGAAACCGCCCGTAATAACGATTTCAGCATGAGGATACAGGGAAACAATTCTTTCAATGGAATCAGAGAGCGCATTAAACTCGTCAAAAATCGAATTGCTGCCCAATTTGAGGCTTCTGTAAATAAAGCAGTAGTCGATAATTTGCTTACCGATATGGTGTTTTAACTACATGAAATTGAATTCCGGATTGAAACAGGGACTACATTGTGATGAACTTTGGTAAGCTACATCACAACGCACATAAATGGCGAGACTGCGGTGAAACGAGAATAATGGCACTAGTTCGTAGCCAGGTAGCTTCAGATCAGAATGATCTGAGAGGTATGGGCGGGGACCTACCTGTGTTTCACTAAGTGCCAAAACAGCTGGTTTGTATTTACAGACGTGGACTTACGCAGAGAAGTCTGAAGTCCTGAGTCATTATAATGAAAGATAAACACAAACACCGACGTTACTAAGCACAGCTGTGAAGTAAAAATTCCGAGCTGGTTTACCGAATCAAATTATTGTAGGTGTTATTATTATTATTTTCAAGGGATCGATACAAATGAATTTGTAAAGTCCGGGTGTTATGCCATTACAACAATAGGAAACAGCACACCAACAAAATTCATACTCACAGACCGCTATCCATCGGTTGTTACATACACTCAGCACGCGGTGGAAGGAGTCGAGGGTGGTTGTGCTACTGAAGTCTCCCGATACGGCTAGGTCTGTCCCTAAATCGTACCGGGGTGTCAGCCTACTTCCGGTGCTTGGAAAAACACTAAAAAGAGTCATGGTGGAAAGACTTTCGGAGAGCATGACTGCACCAATGTCTCCATTTTGTCATTTTTTAAAGACTGCGCGCAGAATAGCAGTGCTAAGCTTGTTTTAGACGTCTTTATTGATATCAAAGGCGCCTTTGACAATCTAAATTGGCGGAATATTACCAGGCTGAGCGTATTGAACTGCCGGGAAATAGGCCTATGGGAGAGCTATTTCTCCGGCAGGAGTGCTTTTGTGGAGTCCTCTCTAGAGAGAGTTCTAACTGATGTAGAACGGCGTTGCTCTCGAGGATCACTTTATGGTTATTTATATGGATCCACTTCTGAAGCGATTGCAGGTTGATTTCAAGATTATAAGAGTGTCGCTACCATAATTAGAGCAGTGAATTGTGTGGTTGTTTTAACATTTTATTTTATTATAGAGGCAGTGAAATATATACTATGAAGGTTTGCATACATATGAATGCGAAAGAATCTTTCTAGCACAGAACAATTTCGCCCAGCACAAGAGAAGATATTGTAGAGGGCAAATCTTTGTGAAATGTGTAACCGGGAATTCGGCATATATCAGAGTATGAGACTACACATAAAATGTCATCACACTACGCAATATAATGATGAACTCGCAGAAGAAGTGGACAGGTTCACACAGAGAGCCTGGACTTTTGAAGAAGAAATGAGTCTGGCTAAAATTGAAGCGAACCTAAATAATAGTAACGTCACCACAATCATCGATGCATTTGCTGTGTCTTCAAATAGGTTGTAATAAAAAAACGAAGACAACAGAGATAAATAGAATCATCTACGGAAGAGCTTCCTTCAATACCAACAATATATGAGCAAGATAACAACCTAGACTTGCATACGGAGGAGGAGCCGTACTGTTCAACGCCATCAGAAAGGGTTCAAGAGATAGAAGCCGATAGCAACCTCAAGGAACTCATAAGTACATGGCATACCATTAGAACACGTGAAACTAAAAAACCTAGCTCTCGTCAATGGTTGCCTTAGCAGCACCGAAATAAGGTATCTCATAACTAAAGACCTTACAAGCATAAATAGATCAAGCACAAGAGAAGGTAACATAAATAACAACCGCAACAACAAGAAACAACAGATAACGAAAAAAGTCCCTGTATGCTCTGGCACAAGAGAATTATTAACGCGACAAAGGCAGCTACGCCTTTCACAATCACAAATTATTGTGATAACCACTTAAATGTGAGTAGCGACATCTAGATTTACAGAGCAGAAGATGTCGATACTCGAAGACCACAAGATTTCGATACTTGAATAACAAAGTCTCGACCATTGATGACTGGAGAGTGGAATCGAATTTTCTAGCAAATTGGAAATTGTATGGGACGCTGGATGGCGAGGATTGTTCTCGAAGTATGTCATTCGAGTATACCAGCATCCCCAAGGTATGCACGTTAGTTCTAAAGTGAAATTTTAAGTGTTAATTAGGAGAAGTGATTAAGTGGTTTAAGTAAAAGATAAGAAAAGTATAAGCGGTTGAGAAATTGGATTGTACTGAGAGAAACAATTAAATAGTGAATTGTAATTGTACTGAATAAAGCGATTTCTATTGAAAAGAATAAGTTCTATCATTTGTACCCACACAAACATTTTACATTGGTGTCAGAAGTGCTTTCTGACTATTTGAAAAAGCTAGAATGAGTCGAAAACTATTGCAGTTGACCCTCGTCCAACTCAAATCCCGAGTTGAACAAGAGAAGCCTCAGCGCCAGTGGAGGAAAAAGTGACCTGGTGCTCCGACTTCAGGAGGCTTTGAACAACGAGGGACATGATCCTGATGCATACTCCTTTGATGTTGACGAGGATGAACAGACAAGTACCGGCAGTGATATGGCTGCGATGATGCAACTCCTCTTGTTAAAAATGGATGAACAGAAGAACAGTCTCGAAAAACAAAAGAAAAATCTGGATAGCCTCGAACAAAAGCTGGATGAACAAAAGAAAAATCTAGACGAGCAGAAGAGCAGCATTGAACAAAAATTCGACGAACAAAAGAATAGTCTAGAACAAAAACTGGAAGAACAAAATAACGTTCTACACCAAAAGTTCGAAGAAATCGATAACAAATTTGAAAGAATAGAGAAGAACGTTGATGACAAATTTGATAGAATAGAGAAGAATGTTGCGAAAAATTCGAAGAAATGGAGAGCAAAGTTCAGCAACTGGCAAAAGAGCTCGACACAGTGCGAAAACAGAAACTGCGAGAATGTTCTTTAAGCGGTCCAAGGAGAAAAGATTTGAAACCTCCCACATTCGATGGCCAGACCTCATGGTCTACTTATAAGAAGCAGTTTGAAATGGCTGCCTGTGCAAACGACTGGAACAATGAGGAAAAGTGCTTTGCCCTAACAATGGCCTTGCACGGTCCTGCAGCAGAAATGTTGCAAACAGTAGACATCGAAAAGCATAAAGATTATGTGACTTTAGTACAGGCTATCGAGAAACGGTTTGGGGATAGCCACATGCAGGAGGTCTACAAGGTCCAATTGCAAAGCCGAACGCAGCAAAGAGGAGAAACACTGCAGCAGCTCCAAGCAGTAGACTTGCACATCTGTCATATCCCACCGCAGGCCAAGAAATAATCAACGAAATGGCAAAGGACGCATTCATCAGGGGAATTGCAGATTTGAAGATACAATCAGCAGTAAGGATAGTCGGGAAAAGAACCCTTGCTGAAGCACTTGCCTTCGCTCTGGTGATGGAAGCATCCAATCAGGCTTCCAAAGGAATGCATTTCGTAAGGGAAATAGTATCTGGTGAATGCTCCTGCTCAAGACCAACTACCATGCAACGAAATATCCCGCGGGAGACACGAAGGATGCGCTGCTGGAACTGCGATAAAGTAGGACATTTGCAAGGGCATTGTGAAGAACCGGTACGACGAGAAGGTTGCCTGCACTGGGGTTACAGCCAAATAGAAAGAAAAACCGGCAGAAACGGCCACCAAGAAACCGGTCAAATTTCCAGAAGCCATCAGTTAGGAAATGCTTACTTCGCGGGGCAGAAGTCTGTAGCAGGAGTCGACTCCAGGGTAATTATCCCAGTCTCACAGGTAAAACAATGCAACGAAAGCCTCCCAGCACAAGTAGTCAGTGGTAAAGAAGCGAAAGAACAGGCAACTATCCAAACGATCAGGACTGAGCCAATAGAGGATTGGAGTATAGACGAAATCCGTTCCTCCCAACAGGCAGACAATGACATCGAACCAATATTGGCCTGGAAAGAACACGAGAAAATACCAAGCTGGCAGCAGATATCAGGTCGAAGCCAAACTCTGAAGGCATACTGGGCACAGTGGGACTCGCTTTTTGTGCAAGATGGATTGCTGAAGGGAAAATGGGAAAGTGCAGATGGGACAACATCTCGTGTGCAGCTAATTGTGCCAAGGTCCAGAGTCAACCAAGTATTCCATGAAACACAACACAACACAAACATTTTACATTATTTTAAGCTGTGGTGAAATCCACACCATGGCTACACCACAAGCAGAAGGTAGTGCAGGGGTATCCTCATGTGAATGCGGAAAGACATTCAATGCCGAAAAGAAACTCGCCCAGCATAAGCGAAGGTACTGCAGGGGCTCGAATGTAGATACCACATGCGCGGTATGCAACCGGGTTTTTGGCACATACCAGGGGTTGCGCTTACATTGTAGGAGGGCTCATCCAGAGGAATACAATATCGACTTAGCAGAAGAGGCTTCTAGATACAGCAGGAGAGCTTGGAGCTTGGATGAGGAAAGAGAGCTGGCGGCAGTCGAGGCAACATTGGTGGGTAAAAGTGCAACTGAAATTATAGATACACTGAAAGAAGTATCTACGAGGTCAAGTGATGCTATTAAAAAGCGGAGACAACTCCAGCCTTTTAGCGTCGTCTACGGTGCCTTCAGTAGCCTCTATAATAAGAGAAGCTACGCACAGGCAACAGGGCAACAATACGCCCAGTGAGGAAGGTCCGTATAGCGAGGAGCCGATACCACGAACTGAGGCAAATGAAGACTTCAAAGATCTGATTCGTGGGCTCGCAGCAGCCAACCTCAAAGAGAAAGATAAAGCTCTGTATAATGGCTGCTTACATCACACAAATATAGAGCAGCTCATCGACGATGCCCTGGACACAAACACACAAACATCAAGTGTTGAACGCCGTCCAAGCGGGAATACAAGACTGAAAAATATCGCCAAAGCTCTGAAGGAAGCTACGAGCAATAGAAGGCGAAAAAAATTCCTATATGCTCTGGCACAAGAAAGTTATAAACTCGACAAAGGAAGTTATGCAGGTCGCCTTTTAGACGGCAAAAACTGGGACGAACCTGACATAATTCCTCAACATATAGATATAATCCAACATTACGAACAGAACTTTGGAACGCCTGGTATAATATCTGCGGCTTTACCATCAAACATCAATGGGGTCGACGAGTACAGAATAGCGTACCCGATAACAATGGAGGAGGTTGTTAATGTGACAAAAAAAAAATTAAAGTCGAATGCTGCAGGACTAGACAGTATAGAAAAGAAGGAGCTCATAAAAATTCACCCATCAAGATTAACCCTCCTTTACAACGCTATGTTGCTTGCCGAATACGTACCAACCGAACGATACTGATTCCACAAACTAGAGATAACCTTGAACAAGTAAAAAACTGGAGGCCAATCACGATATTGTCCATAATCCTTCCCGTGCTCCACAAAATTTTAGCCGATAGATTATCGACAGTTAGGATCCTCAACGTCCAGAGAGGATTCTCTAAGATCGACGGATGCTTCGCGAACATATGGACGGTTAAAATATTTTAAAACATCAGAGGCTACGAGGAAAACCAATATCATTGGTGTCACTGGATCTAACAGCGGCTTTTGATTCGGTTCCGCATGAAGGTATACGAAGAGGACTCGGAAGATTGAACATCGACAGCAAGTTCATTAAATTTGTCGAGAATGGTTACGAAGGAGTTACGACCACCATCTCATGTAACAACCAACCGATTGGAGAAGTTAACATCAAGAAGGGCGTTAAACAGGGGGATCCGTTATCACCGATGCTGTTCAACATATTTATGGACGAAATCGTTGACAAAGTCCATAAGAACTTCGAAGGCGTCAAAGTAAATAATGAGAAGCTATGTTGCATGGCTTACGCTGACGACATTATTCTAACAGCCACTTCTCCGGAACGCGGTCAACAAATGCTAGACTGTTTCAGTAACTTTTTGGACAGCATGGGTATGCGCCTAAATGCCAAGAAATGTTGCGCCCTCGTCGTTAAAACTGTCCCCGCCAAGAAAAAAGTGTTTGTTGACAGAAATTACCAATTCAAGATAATGAATGAAACAGTCCCCATTATGGATGCTGAGAGCTGCTTAAATTATCTAGGAGCTAAATTCAATTCCTGTGGGCTAATGCCGATAACATTAAGTGGGCTTTACGACCGACTACTCAGAATAAAAAGGGCATTACTGAAACCACAACAAAAGCTAACGATTCTGAGGGACTAATTCCTAGTTTGATGGCGGACCTGCAACAGCCCAAAATAACAGGTCGCCTTCTCGCCGAAACAATTCTCCGACAATTCGTGCGTGCAACTCTCCACCTCAATGCCCATGCCCATAACAGCATTGTGCACGCCCCGCTTAAGCAAGGCGGCCTTGGCATCTTCTGCTTTCGTGAGAACATACCCATTATCATCATGAACAGGATAGAGAAGCTAACCACATCAAGCCCTCTATTAAAGGAGACTTTTAAAATAGCGGAAAACAGAATCAATGCAATAAAATTATTAATTGAACCCTCCTGCAGCACGAAAAAAGCGATTGCTGATAGCCATGGTCAGAAACTAGAATCATCATTTTCTGGAAATGGGATCTCTCAGACCATAAATGAGAAAACAGCTACAGACATCTTGAATGAACCACCAACTTACTGGACTTTATCAAGGCAGTGCAGCTTAGATATAATCTACTTCCAACCGCTAACCTCCCTTCCAATCCGCCCGAGGCACGACGTTGTAGAGCTGGATGTCATAGGCAAGAAACCCTAAGCCACGTCCTACTAAAATGCCCATTCTCACACTGGAATAGAATCAAACGACATGACCAGGTTGTGAGACGACTCGACCAAATAGAGGGCAGCAAAGGATGGGACACCGTGCTCGAGCCATGTATACGGGAAGAAAATGGCATACTAAAAAAACCGGATTTGATAATGACAAAAGGAAACAAAGTCATTATATCCGACGTGTCTGTAAACTGGGAAGGTCCGGCGAATCTAGGCGTTAGCTACGCGACCAAAGTAGCCATATACAGTACTCCGCCTTTCCTAGCCAAAATTCGCAGAACATATCCCAACCGCGAGATCTTCGTCCTACCATTGATCGTCGGTGCAAGAGGTATCTGGTGCAAGCAAAATCGGTTCCTTCAACACCATGTGAACCTTGATAGGCGTAACATCAGATACCTAATAACCACGACCATGAGAGGAAGCTGGTGCATACACAGAGAATTCATGAAGTTTATTTGGCGAAGGAGACCACCCGCTGCAGCTGAACGAAGAAGATAACTGGATGTCACTAGTGAAATCCACAACAAAATTGCGTACTACTACGCATCATCCTAGTAGTAATATCTTTTTTTTCTGAATAATTACATTAATAAAGGGGGAAGTCATAAAGTTTAGATAAATGGCTCCCCACTACTTACAAGATCTACTCGTACCTATGTAAATTATCATTAAAAATTGTTAATAAAGAGCATTTTATAGCCAAATGCCTCGTCATCTAATTAGTGACGCGCATGAATGGATTAACGAGATTCCTTCTGTCCCTATCTACTATCTAGCGAAACCACAGCCAAGGGAACGGGCTTGGAATAATTAGCGGGGAAAGAAGACCCTGTTGAGCTTGACTCTAGTCTGGCAGTGTAAGGAGACATAAGAGGTGTAGCATAAGTGGGAGTTAGTTAATTTCGGTTAATTCACACCAATGAAATACCACTACTCTTATTGTTTCCTTACTTACTTGATTAAATGGAACGTGTATCATTTCCTAGCCATTATACGAATATATTTATATGTCTTATGGTATTTGGTCTTGATGCAAGCTTCTTGATCAAAGTACCACGAGTTTGTTATATAATTATAAACAAATTTCAATGAAATAGTAATGTAGTAATATGTTGTTATATTAATTGAATTTGGTATAACTCCAACACTCAGGTATGATCCAATTCAAGGACATTGCCAGGTGGGGAGTTTGACTGGGGCGGTACATCTCTCAAATAATACCGGTGGTGTCTCAGTGCGGACAGAAACCAAACATACAGCAAAAGGGCAAATGCTGATTTGATCTCGCCGATTTTGGATCCTTCGATGTCGGCTCTCCCTATCATAAACTATACTAACAGTGCTTGTACCCTCACTCTAAGCCGTGCAAGAGCAAGAGCAAGAAATTATGCGGTATCGCTGGATGTACCTACAAACATCACGCTCTTCTGCATTGTTTCTTTCCAAAACTACGAAACTCTAACGAAACTGAAGATAAATGTCAAAATCTCGAGAATGTCAATGTACACAGCAAGAGCAATTTCAAAAGCAACACATTGTTTAAAATTATTCGAGTTTCAATTTTCGGAAACAATAAAGTCATTAAAATTTTTGCTTTCATAGACGAAGGCTCATCAGTAAGTATACTAGATGAAGAACTTGCTGCCAAATTGGGATTAAAGAGATTTTCGCATCCACTCTGCTTAAAACTAACAGGCGAAATGCAATGCACAGAAAACAAATCAAAGCGCATGCTTATTACTTTGGCTGGTCAGATCTTTGGCCAATCTAAATTGGCGGAGTATTCTACCCAGGCTGAGCGTATTGAACTGCCGAAATAGGCCTATGGGAGAGATATTTCTCCGGCAGGAGCGCTTTTGTGGAATCCTCTCTAGAGAGAGTTCGAACTGATGTAGAGCGGCGTTGCTCTCCAGGATCACTTTATGGCTTATTTATATGGAACCTCATGATGGATCCACTTCTGAAGCAATTGCAGGTTGATTTAAAGCTTATTAGAGTGTCGCTACCATCATTAGAGCAGTGAATTGTGTGGTTGTTTTACCATTTTATTTTATTATAGAGGCAGTGAAATATACACTATGAAGGTTTTCATACATATGAATGCGAAAGAATCTTTCTAGCACAGAAAAATTTCGCCCAGCACAAGAGAAGATATTGCAGAGGGGCAAATCTTTGTGAGATGTGCAACCGGGAATTCGGCACATATCAGGGTATGAGACTACACATAAAATGTAGTCACACTACTTTTTTTTTGTATAACTTACGCACACCTAAGGGGTTATGATACCCTTTTACTGTTGCCATGGCGCGGGCGGAAAGATAGAAGGAGGATAAGGAAGAAGAAAAACCGGCGGAAAAAGGGGTAAGTGACATTAGTAAGATTGTCAAAAGTGGTAACGTAGGTGAAATGAGGAAATATATCAGCGTGCTGAAAACACGGATTATAGACGTGATTTTGAAGCACGGTGGTGCGGATCCCCGGATAGCTAAAAAGCTAATTGAGGTATCTGGGAAATTGGAAAATATTTTCTGCCTACTACTCGCAGCAACTCTTCAAGTGGTCCTAAATAAGCAGTTGGGAACTAGAGGCCCGATAGCCAATGTGCCAGCTGGGACTTCGGGCATTTCCGCCACTAGCCCTAAGACTCCTAGCTTTGCGGATGTGGCATCACCTGTGTTGAAGCCCGACGTCCCGCCGAAACCGGCTGACCCCTCCCTGGTTAAGCCAGCCAACACTCCCCTGGTTAAACCAGCAAAGCCTGTTGCTCCCACCTGGTCAGTGGTAGTTCGAAGCAAAAAGTCGGCTGTTTCCTCCACCGAAGTAGTATCCAAAATAATGGATAAGATCGCCTCCACCGTGGGAGTTAGAGTAAATGCGGTTAAGCCGCGCAAAATGGGGGGGGGGGTAGTAATACGCACTCTCACGGCTGCTGAAAGGGAGCAAATAGTAGGCAGCAAGAAGTTCAAGGATATGGACCTTGACGTGGCAGTGCCCGAGAAACCGGCAATAGGGTCGTTGTACATGGCGTACACACCAGCCTATAGCTGGAAGAATTTATAACGGAGCTACACCGTCTGAACTTCCCTGAGGCTGCCGAACAAAGTAGGCTGAAAGTGATTTCCAAACCATGGCAGGTTGCTGAAGGGGTTACAACAAATGTAGTACTAGAAGGCCCAGCTGCGGCCATAGACGCCTTGCGTAGCACGGGCAAATGCAACATTAAGTGGTTTTCGTTCCCGGTAAGGGAATACAAAGTAAGAGTGGGATGCTTCCGCTGCTTTGCTCCGGGGCATGGTGTTGCTGACTGTCCTCATAAGGAGGATATTTGCCATCGTTGCGGGCTGGAAGGCCATAAGGCAGTTAGCTGCAAGGCAGCTATGCAGTGCAGGAACTGTGCTGCAAGAAGACGTCCGGCTGACCACCTTATGGGGTCAACCGACTGCCCCATGCATGTAGCAGAGTTGGCAAGGTTGGCAGCCAGAAATTAGGACTATGAAGATAGTCCAACAAAATTGTCAGGGCGCTTTTTCGGTAGGGGTTGATTTAGGAGCTTAGATGGTTAGGCAGGGCTGCAGCATTGCCCTGGTTCAGGAGCCCTACACATCTGATGGATGCGTCAGGGGTTTGCCTGCAGGAATGCGGGACTTCCTTGATACCAGAGGAAATGCTGCAATTGTTATAAGGGATGTGAATCTAGTTTGTGTGCCTGTTTCCTCCAGCGAACGAGGTGTTTGCGTAAGCGTAGAAGGCGCTTTTGGCAGGATTTTTCTTGCCAGCGTCTACTGCAAATACAGTGAGGCGATTGACCCATATATTGAAGAAGGCAATATCAACTACGGTCATGGCAAATGCACAACAACGCCTGGGGCTAACCGCCGAAGCGATACAGGACCGAGCAGTATGCAGACGCGTTCTCCGACATTAGCCAACCCCATAAGCGGAGCAGTAGCGATGCAGTAAAAATGGGAAGCTCGTTATGCAAGAGTGGCAAGAGTGACATTGACGTTACTTTTGCCAATGAGGCAGCTTTTAGGGCGTTTAGTTTTAGGTGGCGTGTTAGTGTAGGGGTGTGTGATCAAAACTGGATTTAGTTTGAGATCACTCATGCAATAAATGAAAACAGCATAGTTTCAGACAGAAGATGGTGTGTGCGAGGCGTTGACTGGAGTCTTTATGGTGCGCGTATACTTGCGGAGGTTTCCTCCCTGACACCGCAAGTGTACGGCAGCTTAAGCATAGACCGGCAAATCGCGCACATTAATGAGTGCGTATGGCAGGTTAACGACGAACTCTTTGAGAGGAGTCGTAGGGCGAATCACAAAAAGGGTAAGTTGGTGGAACCGCTGTCTGACAGAAAAGCGAAGGGTTATCAGAAACCTAAGGAAGCGATTCCAAAGGGCTAGGGCGGCTAACGCTGAGAACCTGGCTCAGCTGGGCATCGCCTTTCGGCAAGGGCTCGCTGAGTACAAGCGTGTCATTGTCAGCACAAAGGAGTCTCACTGGAGAAACTTTGCCTCTAATAATAGAGATGATCCCTAGGGCAAACTATATAAGATTTGTCGTAGTACTAAGAAGACTGCTGACATTGAAGGCATACGTGTGGGTAATATGGTTTTATCCACATGGAAAGATTGCCTCACTGCATTGCTTGGTCAGTACTTCCCGAGAGAGGAGCGCTTTGAGGGCTCTTCATATGAAGAGCCTCCGGTTCCTCCGGAGTTAAGAACTGAAGAAGTCGACTATGGTGTTTCACTTCTTCGCTCCAGGAGATCTCCTGGAGCTGGTGGAATGACCGGAGAGATGGTGAAAGCCATCTGGAAGGCCGTCCAAGAATACCTGCTTGCGCTCTACAGAAAATGTATTGCTTGCAGCTACTTCCCCAAGGATTGGAAAGTGGCAAGGATGGTTGTGCTTCTGAAGTCCACCGATAAGAATAGGTCTGACCATAAATCTTATCGGGGCATCAGCCTGCTTCCGGTACTAGGAAAAGTACTGGAAAGGGTTATGGTCGAAAGGGTTTCGGAGAGCATGGCGGAACAAATGTCCCCCTTCCAATTCGGCTTTACAAGAAGCAAGTGTTTCGAGGATGCATGGTCTTTCCTAAAAGACAGAGTCCTCAGAAGCAGGGCCAGAGTGGTTATAGGCATCTTTGTTGATTTTAAAGGTGCCTTTGATAACCTGAACCGGCAGAAAATATTAACCAGGTTGCAGGAATTGGGCTATCGGGAAATTGGGCTTTGGGAAAGTTACTTCTCCGACAGAAAAGCGAGTGTGGTAAATACGCACGACAGCGTCTCAATTAATGTTGAGAGAGGTTGCCCTCAGGGGTCCATCTGTTGTCATTTTATTTGGAACCTGATGGTGGATCCACTCTTGCGGCGACTAAACGAGCTCAGTGGGTGCTGCGCCTACGCAGATGACCTGCTCTTCATCCTTGAAGGCCAGTCTAGGGCCGATATCGAGGCATTAGGAGGAAGAGCTCTAGCAGTTGTTGCTGAATGGGGAGAGAGCGTGGGGGTAAGTGTGTGGCAGGATAAGACCGTTTCAATGAAACTCAAGGGCAAATTGAGTGTAAGACGTCGGGCTCCTGCGATACGTTTGAACGGCGTTGGCATTAGATGTGTGGCTGAGGTCACATATCTGGGCATAACGATGGGTGAGAGTATGAACTTCATGCCTCACCTGGTTCGAAAAAGACTACGCATGCTAGGTGCTGTAGGCCAGGTAAGGCGCATTTTGCGATCTGACTGGGGACTCAACAGGCGTTCTGTTCGTATCATATACGATGGCCATTTTGTTGCGTGTGCAACATATGGAGCATCGGTATGGTACGACAGGGTTATGACTGTAGATGGTCGAAGGCGGATCTTGACTTGTCAAAGAGTCGCCTTTCTTGGCTCTTTACCGGTGTGCCACACTGTCTCCACAGATGCAATGCAGGGGCTGCTTGGAGTGTCACCTCTTGATCTGGAAGTGATGCGTCGTGTTATTGCTTTCAAGATCAGAAAAGGTCTCCCGTTAAATGAGCGCGATTGGGTTTCCCCGGATGAAGTGGATAGCCTATCCCTGAAGCAGCGTAAAACCTTGCTACATGCATTTGTTATATCTAGATGGAAATCTAGATGGGATGCTAGCGAAAATGGCAGGGTTACTTACGGCTTCCTAAGGCATGTGCTAACCATAAGAGTGTTTTCTGAACGGAATCCTACCCTCAACCAACGGGGTGGCCGTGGTTTAGTGGTACTAGCAATCGCTTCTCACTCGGAGGGTCCAGCTTCGAATCCTGCCCATGGCAAGTCAGTTTTCCATTTGTGTAATTGGAACTCAGACAGAAAAATACTGCGTATGAAGGCATAACACTGACACGTAGATTTGGCTGTTGTAGAGTTTCAAGCTGTATTCACCAATGGCTTCACGAATATTGTCCTTTAAAGCGTCAATTGTCTCTGGCTTGTCGGCGTAACACTTATCTTTTACGGCACCCCACAAATAATAGTCCAACGGTGTCAAATCGCAGCTCCGAGGTGGCCAAACGACATCAGCTCTGCGGCTGATCATGCGATCTTCAAAAACAGGGCGCAAAACATCGAGTGTAGCTTCGGCTGTGTGGCACGTCGCGCCGTCCTGTTGAAACCAAATGTTGCCAATATCCCCCTCTTCAATTTTTGTGAACAAAAATTCGTTCAACATGGCCCGATAACGATCGCCATTAATTGTAACGGCCACTCTTTGCTCATTTTCGAAGAAAAATGGCCCAATTATGCCTCTGGACCAAAATCCGCACCAAACAGTGACTCGTTTTGGGTGTATCGGCTTTCCAATGTATGCGTGCGGGTTTTCTGTGCCCCAAATGCGACAATTTTGCTTGTATACATACCCGCCAAGATCAAAATGAGCTTCATCTGAAAAGATGATTTTTTTGGCAAAATCGGCATCTTCTCTAAGTCGATCGCAGGCAATATTTGCCAGCATTGTTCAAGCGTATACATAACCATATTCGGTCAGCGGAAGGATAAAACTAATTATCTGTCAAATCAGACATGAGCTATGTGTTACCATTCACCAAATAAGCACTAGTTGAAAACAAAAAAAACCTTAGATGGCGGACCCTTTACCTTTCCGCCCGCGCCCAGGCAACAGTAAATGGCTATCTAACCCCTTAGGCGCGCGTAAATTATAAAAAAAAAACGGGCATGGCTCTCTTAATGCATTCTTGCATAAGAGAGGGCTTAGTGGGTTTGCGAGCTGCTCATGTGGAGCCACCTATGAGGACTGGCTTCACGACCTATGTGAGTATCCCAATTATTCTGACATTAGGGGCTTGCAGGCTATGGGCATCATCTTTAATGGTGAGGCCTACGATGTCAGTGGAAGTATCACTGATACCGTACGGTTCGAAAGAACCCGTAGTTTTGTAAAAGAAGTATTTAATAGAAGACGCAGTAGTTTAGCGGGTGGAACTTGGAAATTTTGAATTTTGTTGAAAAGCCGCCAGTCCTGGGCAGTGAGGGGCCCAACTGTGTAAGTCATTAGCTGCATAAAGAAGCAATTTCTAGAGTTCTTATAATTCTCTCAGAGAAGTCAGAACAGTCACATGGCAAGAGACGGGCAGGGTCAGTTCTGCCCTTTCTCTGCAGAAATATTGGGGATCGACCTTTTTCTCGCCAAATGTCCAGTTCTCTCGTTGCCTGGGACGTCCATGTGCTCTGACACCCAGCATGATTTGGTTACGGTTTTAGCAGTTCTTTCAACTAGAGGATAATGATGGGTAGCGGCAAGTTGCGAATACGATTGCTATCAGTCTCGCAGCCTAAAAGCTGTTTTATGGTGGCGTCGGTTCTATTACCGCTTTGAGTGTTGACCTGATGTATATCAGAATTCTGATACAGGCGTAACCCTGAATATTAGTGAGGTTTGGGTTTGTAAGCCCTTGAATGGCTAAGCAATTCTACGCCTGAAATTTGTACGTAGCCCTTAACATAACTCTTTGACGAGCGATACGAAATACGAAGCGCTTGTTCTATTGTACCCTTATCACTCAGTTGAATTTCAACATCGAAAGTGTGCGGACGTGTTTTCCAGTGCGTTGGATGCTCGGCTTTTTACGAAGTACATGTTCATATATTCATATATTCATTGTAGGGTTTTTCCGTTCGGGTAGTAATTGTGTTTCCCACTAATTGATTTAATTGCTTAATTGCTTTTCTTCCCACTAATTGCTTTTCCTTTACTGCGTAATTACGGAAATTACGGTCGCCGGGATATTGCGTTTCCGTGCAATTTAATGTGCAACCGTGACTAAGTGTAATTTAGTGTAGTTAAGTGTAATTGTGTGTTTTTGGGTTCAATTAGTGTCAGTTGGTGCCAATTAGTGTCAATTAAGTGGTTGCACTTTTCAGTGCGGACAGTTTAATTTGATATTAACAAGAAGTGCTCAACAGGGTGTTTAAAAAAAAAAATAATAATAATAATAGTAATAATAATAATAATAATAATAATAATAATAATAGTAATAAATAATAATAAATAATAAATACCAGCGAGAATGGATGCAGACGTGGACACGGATATGGAAGTGGCGCCAAGAAAAAGGATTAAGAAAACTAGCGATCTTAGCCCGGCGGAAATCGAGGTTGCACCTCCAAAATCCAAAAAAAAGAAGAAGGCGAGGAGGATGGAAGACAGCGATGCCGTAAGGACGGAAAGCGAAATGGCTACAGGGGAGAAAAGAACCAGGAGTCGGGTAAGTTCAGTAGATATCACTAACATAGACTTTAATGATGTTACTAAGTTGACCAGGGTGCTAGCCGATTTGGCAACAAAGGTGGTCGACGTAGTTTTTGAGAAAATGGTAGACCCTATTTTAGCCAGAGAAATTAGGAGTGCGGTCATGGGCTACGACCAAGTGGTTTGGCAGCTTATGGCCGAAAATAAAACTCTGCGGGGAGCAAATGATGCCCTGATTAAAGTATCGAAGAGTCTTCATGGAGTCGCTGCACCGTTGGTAGCAAGTTGTCCTAAACGGACTGAAGCAGCGACTACCAGCAGCACCGTCAAAGTTGCCAGCTTTGCACAAGTTGCCGCCAATGCGGTGAGGAAAGAGGCCACTAAAGTTGTGGAATTGGCTCAGCCAGTGAAGGCACCGTTGCCCACTTGGTCAGTGGTAGTCAGAAGCAAAAAGCCGGCTGTTTCCTCCACGGAAGTTGTATCCAAAATAATGGATAAGATAGCCCCCACCCTGGGAGTCAGGGTGAATGCGGTTAGACCGCTCAAAAACGGGGGCGTAGTAATACGCACTCCCTCGGCTGCTGAAAGGGAGCAGATTTTCAGCAGCAAGAAGTTCAAGGATATGGACCTTGACGTGGCTGTACCCGAGAAACCGGGGAATAGGGTCGTGGTACATGGCGTACACACAACCCTATCGCTGGAAGAATTTATGGCGGAGCTACACCGCCTGAACCTCCCAAATACGGCCGAACAAAATAGGCTGAAAGTGGTTTCAAAACCATGGAAGGTGGCTGAAGGGGCTACAACAAATGTTGTGCTAGAAGGCCCAGCTGCAGCCATAAAAGCCTTGCGTAGCACGGGCAGATGCTACATAAAGTGGTTTTCGTTCCCGGTAAGGGAATACAAAGTAAGAGTGGGATGCTTCCGCTGCTTTGCTCCAGGGCATAGTATTGCCGACTGTCCTCATAAAGAGGATGTTTGCCGTCGTTGCGGTCTGGAAGGCCATAAGGCAGTTAGCTGCAAGGCAGCTATGCAGTGCAAAAACTGTGCTGCAAGAAGACGTCCGGCTGACCACCTTATGGGGTCAACCGATTGCCCCATGCAAGTAGCAGAGTTGGCAAGATTGGCTGCCAGGAACTAGGACTATGAAGATAGTCCAACAAAACTGTCCGGGCGCTTTTTCGGTAGGGGTTGACTTAGGAGCTCAGATGGTTAGGCAGGGCTGCAGCATTGCCCTGGTTCAGGAGCCCTACACATCTGATGGATGTGTTAGGGGTTTGCCTGCAGAAATGCGGGTCTTTCTTGATACCAGAGGAAATGCTGCGATTATTATAAGGGAAGTAAATTTAGTTTGTGTGCCTGTTTCCTCCAGCGAACGAGGTGTTTGCGTAAGCGTGGAAGGCGCTTTTGGCAGGATTTTTCTTGCCAGCGTCTACTGCGAATACAGTGAGGAAATTGACCCATATATTGAGTATATGGATGGTTTGTTTTCGCTGGCCGGCAGTGAACCCCTCATTATCGGTGTTGACGCCAACGCAACCTCCCCTCTCTGGTTCAGCAAGGAAACCGGACCCGTAACGGGTAACCGGAGCCAGAATCGGGGGAATGTTCTTGGTGAATGGGTCGTTGCCCGCAACGCCCATGTTATCAACGAGCCGAGTGAGGTATATACCTTTGATGCGGTCAACGGTGGCAAGAGTGACATTGATGTTACTATTGCCAATGAGGCAGCTTTTAGGGCGTTTAGCTTTAGGTGGCGTGTTAGTGTAGGGGTGAGTGATCACAACTGGATACAGTTTGAGATCACTCACGAAATTGATGTTAAAATACAGTTTCCGACAGGAGATGGTGTGTGCGAGGCGTTGGTTGGAATGTTTATGGTGCGCGTATACTTGCGGAGGTTTCCTCCCTGACACCGCAAGTGTACGGCAGCTTAAGCATAGACCAGCAAATCGCACACATTAATGAGTCCGTATGGCGGGTTAATGACGAACTCTTTGAAAGGAGCCGTAGGGCGAATCAGAAAAGGGTAAGTTGGTGGAACCGCTGTCTGACAGAAAAGCGTAGGGCTGTCAGAAGCCTAAGGAAGCGATTCCAAAGGGCTAGGGCGGCTAACGCTGAGAACCTGGCTCAGATGGGCATTGCCTTTCGGCGAGCGCTCGCTGAGTACAAGCGTCTCCTTGTCAGCAAAAAGGAGTCTCACTGGAGAAACTTTGCCGCAAATAACAGAGATGATCCCTGGGGCAAACTATACAAGATTTGCCGTAGTGCTAAAAAGACTGCTGACATTGAAGGCATACGTGTGGATAATACGGTTTTATCCACATGGAAAGATTGCCTTACTGCATTGCTTGGTCAGTTCTTCCCGAGAGAGGAGCGCTTTGAGGACTCTTCATATGAAGAGCCTCCGATCCCTTCGGAGTTAAGAACTGAAGAAGTCGACTATGGTGTTTCACTTCTTCGCTCCAGGAGATCTCCTGGAGCTGCTGGAATGACCGGAGAGATGGTGAGAGCCATCTGGAAGGCCTTCCCAGAATACCTACTCGGACTGTACAGCAAATGTATTACTTGTAGCTACTTCCCCAAGGATTGGAAGGTGGCAAGGGTGGTAGTGCTCCTGAAGTCCACCGATAAGAATAGGTCTGACCCTAAATCTTATCGGGGCATCAGCCTGCTTCCGGTACTGGGAAAAGTACTGGAAAGGGTTATGGTGGAAAGGGTTTCAGAGAGCATGGCGGAACCAATGTCCCTCCTCCAATTCGGCTTTAGAAGAGGCAAGTGTGTTGAGGATGCATGGTCTTTCGTAAAAGACAGAGTCCTCAGAAGCAGCGCCAGTGTGGTTATAGGCATCTTTATTGATTTTAAAGGTGCCTTTTGTTGCGTATTAAAAGAAAACTCACGAGCTGTGGTATTTATGTTATTTATTCAGTTGACAGTTGAGTAGTGACTGACTAGAGAAAAGTGGAGATCAGCAATAACAACTGTACTTCTTTCAGACCAATACATACATCATCTTTCCCCTTTAATTCAACATTACAATTCAATAAATAAATATATTACTATTCTAGTGTAACAAATCATAGATTCGGAAATTCAGTAATTCAAGATTTAATAAAATAATTTGTGTAAGCTATTATTTCAGTATCATAATTATTTAATTCAAAAAAGTAAATAAAAAAACAATAAGCAAGCGATTTTGTTATAAATCTATGATGGTTTAAAGAAATCTGGCCTTTTCACACTGCGTCCATACCTAGTAGTGTATGATGGTTGTACTACACATCTATCTTCTGTATTTTTGCTAGATATGCTATCTGATTCTATTTGAGTATGATTACTTTCATTAATCCTTTGTGGAGTTGAGGCAGACATAAGACTTTGAGATTTGGTAGTATCATATTCATCTACGGGATTGTTAGGTGTTCGAATATGTGGTGCATGGACTGATCTTCGCAAGTGCACAGTATTCCGCCGAATCACATTATTATTCTCATTCCTTATCCAATACGATCGAGGTGTATCATGACGAGCTACTACTACTCCCGGTTCCCACTTTTTATTCTTGAGAAAAACTATGTTGTCACCATTTTTTAATGCCAACTCTTTCCTAGGTCGCTTAACACTAACCATTCTGTCCTGGTTTTTCCTTAACAAGTGTGGCAAGTTATTTGGTATACTTTGTTTGAGTTGCATACATACATCACCTTTGATAACCTGAACTGGCATAAAATAGTAACCAGGTTGCATGATTTGGGCTGTCGGGAAATTGGGCTTTGGGGAAGCTACTTTTCCGACAGAAAAGCGAGTGTTGTAAGTGCACACGACGACGTCTCAATTAATGTTGAGAGCGGTTGCCCCCAGAGGTCCATCTGTGGTCCTTTTATCTGGAACCTGATGATGGATCCACTCTTGCGGCGACTAAACGAGCTCTGTGGGTGCTGCGCCTATGCAGATGACCTCCTCCTCATCCTTGAAGGCCAGTCTAGGGCCGAAATCGAGGCAGTAGGAGAAAGAGCTCTAGCAGTCGTCGCTGAATGGGGAGAAAGCGTAAGGGTAAGTGTGTCGCAGGACAAGACCGTCTTAATGAAGTTCAAGGGCAAGTTGAACGTAAGATGTCGGGCTCCTAAGATACATTTAAACGGCGTTGGCATTAGATGTGTGACTGAGGTCACATATCTGGGCATAACGATGGGTGAGTGTATGAACTTCATGCCTCACCTGGTTCGTACTAGACTACGTATGCTGAGTGCTGTAGGCCAGGTAAGGCGCATTTTACGATCTGACTGGGGACTCAACAGGCGTTCTGTTCGTATCATATACGATGGCCTATTTGTTGCCTGTGCAACATATGGAGCATCGGTATGGTACGACAGAGTTATGACTGTTGATGGCCAAAGGCGGATCTTGACTTGTCAAAGAGTCGCCTTACTTGGCTGTTTACCGGTGTGCCACACTGTCTCCACAGAGGCAATGCAGGTGTTGCTTGGAGTGTCACCTCTGGATCTGGAAGTGATGCGACGTGCTATTGCTTTCAAGGTCAGAAAAGGTCTCCCTCTAAACGAGCGCGATTGGGTTTCCCCGGAAGAAGTGGATGGCCTATCCCTGAAGCAGCGTAAAACCTTGCTACACGCATGTGTTCTATCTAGATGGCAATCTAGATGGGATACTAGCGTAAATGGCAGGGTTACTTCGGCTTCCTAAGGGATGTGCTAACCATGCGAGTTTTTCCTGAACGGAATTTTAACCTCAGCCTGGGCTTTCTGTTGACCGGGCATGGCTCTCTTAATGCATTCTTGCATAAGAGGGGCTTAGCGAGGTTGCGAGCTGCTCATGTGGAGCTACCTATGAGGACTGGCTTCATGTCCTATGTGAGTGTCCCAATTACGCTGACATAAGGAACTTGCAGGCTATGGGCATCACCTTTAATGGTGAGACCTACGATGTCAGTGGAATTATCACTGATACCGTACGGTTTGAAAGAACCCGTAGTTTTGCAAAAGAAGTATTTAATAGAAGGCGCAGTAGGCAGCTAGCGGGAAGATTATAGGAGCTTTTTGTTGCAAGGCCGCCAGTCCTGGGCAGTGAGGTGCCCAACTGGAAGTAACCTCAAGGTTGCGAAGCTTGACCGGAAGCTATATTCTGGTACCACGGGAGGTCAGGAGCCCCCGGAACTATGGTTCCGGCCTGACCTAGGAGTTGGCCCCCTTGTGGGAGTATCGTGGTGGCTGTAGATTTATACCCAAAATCGCGGGGAGAATGGACCGAATGGATCTTGGACATCTCATGGCTTAACATATGTTGTAGTGTACTACGACCTGTGCTGGGCCATGGGATTGCCATGGAACCAACTGGTTTACTCGATGTGGAGTTGCATTGCAACCGGGTGCCATGACCGACAGAATGGCTGAGGTATTAGATAGGCCTCGACCCTTCACCAAAGGGGAAGTTCGTGCCTTACACACGACTTCGAATCTGGTACTGGTGGTAGTACTTTGACTACCCGATGGGCGCTTATCAACGCATTGTTTTGATATCTTGTGCGAAGACGCACCGTAGGCTTAAGCCCTCACGGCAGGTACCTACGTTAAACACCAGAGACATCTGTGCGCTTATCCCAGTTATATTTCAACATCCGTGGTGTACGGTCGTGTTTCGGTAGTCGAAAATTCGTTGTGTTGCAAATATATATTTTATTGCATTTTGGTCGCTAATTATATCTTAATTTGCGGGAATTATGTTCGGTCGTTTATTGCGGTCGTTATTGCGTTCGAGAAGTATACACTAACCGTAATTAGTGTAATAGTGCAATTAGTGATAATTAGTATCTTTTATGTGGCTGCACTTTGCAGTGCGGACAACTTAATTAGTGAGTGAGTGTGGTGATTGGTTTTTACCAGTTACTTAAAAGAGGAGGAATTCCCAAAAGTGTTGTGTTGTCTATTGTTGCGTAATATATTATTTTATAACGGGTAAAAGAGGAGAAATTCCCACAATTAGTTAGTGTTGACAATTTTTGTGTTTGGTTTTCTGTGTTGTGTGGTGAGAAGTGTTGCCATTTTGGGTAGGAGACATGCCTCCTACCAAAAAGAACACAGGAAGAAACATTCGGCTGAAGCTGAAAAAGCTTGTCGAGAAGGGGATCGAGGTAGCCGTCGACAAAGGAGACCCGGATATGGAGGTGAGCATTATAGCTCCAGCTAAAAAGAGGACAAATGAGGTCGAAGGCCCAAGCACTACAAAAAAGAGCAAGGTAAGTGGCAAAGTATTTGAAAATACCCCAAGACTAGATGAGGAAGCCTTCCTAGACGCGAAAGGTACAAATATTTTGTACCTAAATAGGCAGCTGGGCGATTTGGCTAGGGGGCTTTCGGAGGTAATATTTGAAAGGGGGGAAGTTGACCCTGTCCTTGCGAACAGGGTAAGTAGTACCTGCAAGGCCTACAAAGGCATAATTTGGCTGCTCGTTGGGGAAAACGAGCGGCTAAAATGTTGCCTGGAGGCGTACAATCACACCAAGGAGGTTGTGCGTCCGCAGCCCATGCATAATGCTGGGCTTCCCCCAGCTGGTAAAGAGAAGGAGAGGAGCTTCGCTCAAGTGGCAGCAGGAGCGATTAAAGCCTCTGCCATTACGGCAAAGGCTCCTGCTCCTGCCTCCTCAGCAAGGGTTCCTGTCCCCTCCGGAAAGGTCCCTCCACCTGTGCCAGCACCAGCTCTTACATGGTCCGTGGTCGTGCGGAGTAAGAAGTCCGGTGCGTCGGCAAAAGAAGTTGAGGCTGAAGTCCTCAAGAAGGTCGCCCCATCCTTGGGAGTCAGGGTGGACTGCGTGAGGACGCTCAAAAACGGGAGCGTCGTAATCCGCACTCCAACCGCGTTGGAGAGGGGAAAAATTGCGGACAACCCCAATTTCAGGGAGGCAGGGCTAGAGGTTTCGATCCCTCAAAAACCTGGTCCAAGGGTGGTAATAAAAGGTGTGACCACCTCCATCACCCTGGTGGAGTTCATGAACCAGCTTCATGAGCTAAATTTCAAGGAGGAGTATACCCTTGAAAGTTTCAAAAAGGAACTAAAAATGGTAACCCGACCATGGACTACCAAAGAAGGAGGCAGCGTTAACGTTGTGCTGGAGAGTCTAGACTCAGCACAAGCGCTTAAAGCACTCCTTGATAGTGGGCGCTGCTATATTGGGTGGTACTCCTTTCCTGTAAAGGAGTACAAAACCATTGTTATCTGCTTCCGATGCCTCGGTCTTGACCATGGCATCGCTGATTGTAAGACCCAGGAGGTATGTCGCCGTTGCGGTGAAGAGGGACACCACTTAAAAGGGTGCTCAAAACCGGCCATATGCCGGAACTGCTCGCTCAAGGGACGAGCAGCCAACCACCGTATGGTATCGGCTGAATGTCCGCTTTATGCGGTTGCTCTTGCCCGGTTGAATGCCAGAAACTAATATGGTATTCAACTTCGTGCAATTGAACTGCCAGGGCGCTTTCTCCATTATGGTAGACCTGGGAGCTCGGATGTGCGAGATGGACTGCAGCGTTGCTCTGGTTCAGGAGCCCTATGCTTCGAGGGGAGTAATTAGGGGTTTACCCGCTTCCATGCGGGTCTTCCTTGACACTAGATGCAGAGCTGCAGTGATTGTAAGGGACACAAACCTTACATGCATCATTCAAGATGCAGATGAACGTGGCGTATGTGTTGGAGTTTTTGGCAAGATATACTTTGCCAGCGTCTACTGCAAGTACGGTGAGGCAATCGAGCCATACATCCAATACATGGAGGAAGTGCGTTCGCTTCGGGAGCGACCCACTCATCCTCGGCGTTGACGCTAATGCGATTTCCCTCTTGTGGCACAGTAAGATGTCTAGTAACTCGCCTGGATATCCAAGCTATCCACGGGGTGTAGCGCTTAGTGAATGGGCTGTATCATCTGATATGCACCCTCTCAATCGGCCGAGTGAGTCGTACACTTTTGACGCGCATGGTCGAAAAAGCGACATTGACGTCACATTCGTAAATGAATCCGCACTTAGGGCGTTCTCTTTTTTATGGAAAATCTCCAGAAGCATAAGTGACCACAGCTGGATACAAGTTTAGGTCACCTATGAGGAGACTGTTAGGGCGCCTAGGTTAGATAGGAGATGGTGCACTCGGAATGCTGACTGGAATGTGTACGGTTCCCATATACTTGCAGAGGTATCCTCGATGCCCCTTCAGGTGTATGGAAGCCTGAACGTCGATCAGCAGATCGAGTACATCAATGAGTGTGTGTGGCGTGTCAACGACGATCTCTTTGAGTGGAGCCGTAAGGTTAATCTCAAAAGAGTGAAGTGGTGGACACGCAGTCTGAATGCGAAGCGGCGGGAAGTCCGAAAACTAAGGAAGAAATTCCAAAGGGCTCGGGCTACCAACGCTGAAAACTTGTCTCAGTTGGGCTCTGCCTTCCGGCAATGCCTTGCTGAGTACAAGAGCATGATTGTTAAAGTTAAGGAAGACGATTGGAGAAGATTCGCGGATTCAAATAGGGACAATCCTTGGGGAAGGCTCTACAAAATATGTAGAGCTAACAATAAATTACCCGAGGTTGGACGTATTTGTGTGGGTGATACTACACATAGGGAGTGGAGGGGCTGTATGGGTGTCTTACTCAATGCATTCTTCCCTAGAGATGACCGAGCTGAGGCCCCTCTGGCTACAGAGTCAGTAGTCAACTCAGAACTGCGAACCGAGGAGGTGGAACACGCTGTTTCACTTCTCCGTTCAAAGCGGTCTCCTGGACTAGACGGAATGACTGGCGAAATGGTGAAAGCCATTTGGAAAGTAATTCCTGATTATCTAGGCTGCACTTTCAGCAGATGCATTGAGTCGAATCACTTTCCGTTGGGTTGGAAGGAGGCAAAGGTGGTCGTTCTATTGAAGTCTCCCGACAGAATTAGGTCTAACCCTGGATCCTATCGGGGCATCAGCCTGCTTCCGGTACTTGGAAAAGTACTGGAAAGGGTTATGGTGGAAAGACTTCTTGAGAATATGGCCGAACCGATGTCTCCCTTCCAATTCGGATTCAAAAAGGGCATATCCATTGAGGATGCTTGGGCATATGTCAAAGACTGTGTCCAGGAAAGTAGGGAAGACTATGTCTTAGGCATCTTTATAGATTTTAAAGGTGCTTTTGACAATTTAAGCTGGGGAAGTGTGTTTAGAAGATTGCAGGATGTGGGATGCCAGGAAATTGAGCTTTGGAAAAGCTACTTTTCTGGCAGAAGCGCATGTGCAACGAATACAGCTTGCAATGAATGTGTGCGTGTGAGTGTGGAGCGTGGATGTCCTCAGGGCTCTATCTGTGGTCCATTCATTTGGAACCTCATGACATATACACTGCTAGGACAGATATGTGAGACCTGCAAGTGCTGCGCATATGCGGACGACCTGTTGCTCATTCTTGAGCGACACTCCAGGAGAGTGTTGCAAGAAATGGGAAACAGAGTAATCCAAATCGTCACGACCTGGAGCGACAGTGTGGGCGTCGCAGTATCAGAGGAAAAGTCTGTAATGATGATCCTCAAGGGAAAATCATTTAAACGACGACCTCCCACAATTGGTTTGAATGGTAAAAGCCTTAGATATGTGACGCAAGTCAAATATCTGGGCATAACCATGAGTGAGAACTTGAACTTCTTACCACATTTGGAAAGAGTCAAGGACAAACTCACAAACGTTGTGGGTCAGGTAAGGCGCATTATGCGGTCTGACTGGGGGCCCGGTAGGCGTGCTGTGCGCACCATATATGGTGGCCTTTTTGTTGCTTGTGCAACATTCGGGGCATCAGTATGGAGTGACATAGTCACGACTAAGTGGGGCCTCAGAAAGATCCTCTCTTGCCAAGGAGTGGTCTTGCTTGGCTGCTTACCCGTTTGCCGCACTGTCTCTACAGAGGCACTACACGTCTTGTTGGGAGTACCACCCCTTGACTTGGAAGCTATCCGTCGTGGATTAGCCTTCAAAGTGAGGAGAGGTACAATACTAGGAGAGCGTGATTGGGTGTCTCACAATAGAGTCAACCAGATGTCCTTCCGGGAGCGTAAGCACTTGCTAGACGAATGCGTCATATCTAGATGGCAATCTAGATGGGACGATAGCGTAAACGGCAGAGTCACTTACCGCTTCCTGAAGAATGTCTTGTTCATGCGAGAGCGGCCTGAGTTGAGTTTTATCCTCAACTTGGGCTTTCTTCTCACTGGCCATGGTTCCTTTAATGCATTTTTGCATAAAAGGGGTCTAAGTCAGGTGGAAGGCTGCTCGTGTGGAGCTCCTTTTGAGGACTGGATACACGTTTTGTGTGAATGTTCTCTGTATGATGATGTTAGGAATCTCGAAGCTATGGGCGTAGGTTTTGAAGACGGTGTTTGTGATGTTGGCAATGTTCTAACTGACAACGCACAAATAGCACGGATTCAGGACTATGCGAAAATAGTGTTTGCTAGGCGTCGGAATAGGTAGCTATACCCTGGAGCTCGGTGAGCAGGGTCAAAAGGCGGCCAGTCCTGGGCAATAAGGTGCCCCACTGGAAGTAACCACAAGGTTGCGAAGCTCGACCGGAGGCTATATTCTGGTACCACGGGAGGTCAGGAGCCCCCGGAACTTAGTTCCGGCCTGACCTAGGAGTTGGCCCCCTTGTGGGAGTATCGTGGTGGCTGTGGTTTACACCCAAAATCGCGGGGAGAGTAGGCCAAGTGGTGTTTGGACATCACATGGCTGAGTATATGTTGTAGCGTGCTATGACCTGTGCTTAGCTATTTGATGGCCATGGCGCTAACTGGTGTGCTCGATGTGGAGTTGCATTGCAACCGGGTGCCATGACCCACAGACTGGCAGAGGTATTTAGATAGGCCTCAACCCTAACCAAGGGAGAAGATCGTGCCTTATACACGACTTCTAGTAGGCACTGGAGGTGGTATTTATACTATCCGAAGGGCGTTGATTGACGCATTATTTCCATCCTGTCATGAGCGTAAGCGCTCCGTGGGATAAGGCCTTAACGGCAGGTGTCCACGTAAAACACAAGAGACGTTCTGTACGCTTATCCTCAGTTGAATTTCAACAACGAAAGTGCGCGGACGTGTTTTCTGATTTCGTGTGTTCTTAACATTTGAAAACATATTCGGGGTTTTTTCATTTCGGGCGCTAATTGTTTTTTCCGAGTCACTAATTACGTTTTAGGATATACGGTAATTACGGTCGCTCGGCGGTCGATTTTTACTGCGGTTTTATTGCGGTCTCCGGATATAAAATTGGTGTTCGACGGCTGCACTTTTCAGTGCGGACGAACCTAAAATTTAGTGAGGTGATTGGTTTTACCAATTAAAAGAGGAGAAATTCCCACAATTAGTGGTAGAAATTGTGTGTTAATCAGAATTTAAAAGAGGAACAAATTCCCAAAAATCAGTGCGGTGATTTCGATTTCGTGTTGGTTTTTTCGTGTTTTTGTGTAGCGTGAGTGCTAGTGTTGCCATTTTGGGTGTTGCCAGTGTTATCATTTTGGGTAGGAGATATGCCTCCTACCAAAAAGATAACGGGGCAGAACATTCAGCTGAAGCTGAAAAAGCTCGTCGAGAAGGGCATAGAGGTAGCCGCCGTAAATCAAGGAGACACGGAGATTGATACTTGTACCCCAGCAAAGAAGAGAACCTGTGAGGTCGAAAGCCCGAACTCTGTAAAGAGGTCAAAATCGGTAAGTGGTTTGAAAACTAACAATATTTCAGGTTTAGGTTTAGAATTGGATGAGAATGCTTTCCTGGACGCCAGGGGTGCAAGTGTTTTGCACCTAAATCGGCAGCTGGGCGATTTGGCTAGGGGACTTTCGAAGGTGATCTTCGAAAGGGGGGAAGTTCACCCTGTCCTTGCAGGCAGGGTAAATAGTGCCTGCAAGGCCTACGAAGGCATAATTTGGCTGCTCGTTGGGGAAAACGAGCGACTAAAAGGTTGCCTGGAGGCGTACAATCACACCAAAGAGGTTGTGCGTCCGCAGCCCATGCATAATGCTGGGCTTCCCCCAGCTGGTAAAGAGAAGGAGAGGAGCTTCGCTCAAGTGGCAGCAGGAGCGATTAAAGCTTCTGCCATTACGGCAAAGGCTCCTGCTCCTGCCTCCTCAGCAAGGGTTCCTGTTTCTGCCGCTGCGGGAAGGGTTCCTGCCCCTCCGGAAAGGTCCCTCCACCTGTGCCAGCACCAGCTCTTACATGGTCCGTGGTCGTGCGGAGTAAGAAGTCCGGTGCGTCGGCAAAAGAAGTTGAGGCTGAAGTCCTCAAGAAGGTCGCCCCATCCTTGGGAGTCAGGGTGGACTGCGTGAGGACGCTCAAAAACGGGAGCGTCGTAATCCGCACTCCAACCGCGTTGGAGAGGGGAAAAATTGCGGACAACCCCAATTTCAGGGAGGCAGGGCTAGAGGTTTCGATCCCTCAAAAACCTGGTCCAAGGGTGGTAATAAAAGGTGTGACCACCTCCATCACCCTGGTGGAGTTCATGAACCAGCTTCATGAGCTAAATTTCAAGGAGGAGTATACCCTTGCAAGTTTTAAAAAGGAACTAAAAATGGTAACCCGACCATGGACTACCAAAGAAGGAGGCAGCGTTAACGTTGTGCTGGAGAGTCTAGGCTCAGCACAAGCGCTTAAAGCACTCCTTGATAGTGGGCGCTGCTATATTGGGTGGTACTCCTTTCCTGTAAAGGAGTACAAAACCATTGTTGGCTGCTTCCGATGCCTCGGTCTTGACCATGGCATCGCTGATTGTAAGACCCAGGAGGTATGTCGCCGTTGCGGTGAAGAGGGACACCACTTAAAAGGGTGCTCAAAACCGGCCATATGCCGGAACTGCTCGCTCAAGGGACGAGCAGCCAACCACCGTATGGTATCGGCTGAATGTCCGCTTTATGCGGTTGCTCTTGCCCGGTTGAATGCCAGAAACTAATATGGTATTCAACTTCGTGCAATTGAAGTGCCAGGGCGCTTTCTCCATTATGGTAGACCTGGGAGCTCGGATGTGCGAGATGGACTGCAGCGTTGCTCTGGTTCAGGAGCCCTATGCTTCGAGGGGAGTAATTAGGGGTTTACCCGCTTCCATGCGCGTCTTCCCTGACACTAGATGCAGAGCTGCAGTGATTGTAAGGGACGCAAACCTTACATGCATCCTTCAAGATGCAGATGAACGTGGCGTATGTGTTGGAGTAGAAGGCGTTTTTGGCAAGATACACTTTGCCAGCGTCTACTGCAAGTACGGTGAGGCAATCGAGCCATACATCCAATACATGGAGGAAGTGCGTTCGCTAGTCGGGAGCGACCCCCTCATCCTCGGCGTTGACGCTAATGCGATTTCCCTCTTGTGGCACAGTAAGATGTCCAGTAACTCGCCTGGATATCCAAGCTATCCACGGGGTGTAGCGCTTAGTGAATGGGCTATATCATCTGATATGCACCCTCTCAATCGGCCGAGTGAGTCGTACACTTTTGACGCGCATGCTCGAAAAAGCGACATTGACGTCACATTCGCAAATGAATCCGCACTTAGGGCGTTCTCTTTTTTATGGAAAATCTCCAGAAGCATAAGTGACCACAGCTGGATACAAGTTGAGGTCACCTATGAGGAGACTGTTAGGGCGCCTAGGTTAGATAGGAGATGGTGCACTCGGAATGCTGACTGGAATGTGTACGGTTCCCATATACTTGCAGAGGTATCCTCGATGCCCCTTCAGGTGTATGGAAGCCTGAACGTCGATCAGCAGATCGAGTACATCAATGAGTGTGTGTGGCGTGTCAACGACGATCTCTTTGAGAGGAGCCGTAAGGTTAACCTCAAAAGAGTGAAGTGGTGGACACGCAGTCTGAATGAGAAGCGGCGGGAAGTCCGAAAACTAAGGAAGAAATTCCAAAGGGCTCGGGCTACCAACGCTGAAAACTTGTCTCAGTTGGGCTCTGTCTTCCGGCAATGCCTTGCTGAGTAAAAGAGAATGATTGTTAAGGTTAAGGAAGACGATTGGAGAAGATTCGCGGATTCAAATAGGGACAATCCTCGCGGAAGGCTCTACAAAATATGTAGAGCTAACAATAAATTACCCGAGGTTGGACGTACATGTGTGGGTGATACTACACATAGGGAGTGGAGGGACTGTATGGGTACCTTACTCAATGCATTCTTCCCTAGAGATGACCGAGCTGAGGCCCCTCTGGCTACAGAGTCAGTAGTCAACTCAGAACTGCGAACCGTGGAGGTGGAACACGCTGTTTCACTTCTCCGTTCAAAGAGGTCTCCTGGACTAGACGGAATGACTGGCGAAATGGTGAAAGCCATTTGGAAAGTAATTCCGGATTATCTAGGCTGCACTTTCAGTAGATGCATTGAGGCGAATCACTTTCCGTTGGGTTGGAAGGAGGCAAAGGTGGTCGTTCTATTGAAGTCTCCCGACAGAATTAGGTCTAACCCTGGATCCTATCGGGGCATCAGCCTGCTTCCCGTACTTGGAAAAGTACTGGAAAGGGTTATGGTGGAAAGACTTCTTGAGAATATGGCCGAACCGATGTCCCCCTTCCAATTCGGATTCAAAAAGGGCATATCCATTAAGGATGCTTGGGCATATGTCAAAGACTGTGTCCAGGAAAGTAGGGAAGACTATGTCGTAGGCATCTTTATAGATTTTAAAGGTGCTTTTGACAATTTAAGCTGGGGAAGTGTGTTTAGAAGATTGCAGGATGTGGGATGCCAGGAAATTGAGCTTTGGAAAAGCTACTTTTCTGGCAGAAGCGCATGTGCAACGAATACAGCTTGCAATGAATGTGTGCGTGTGAGTGTGGAGCGTGGATGTCCTCAGGGCTCTATCTGTGGTCCATTCATTTGGAACCTCATGACATATACACTGCTAGGACAGATATGT